>CM021109.1:466252082-466988734 GCA_007115665.2 Sequoiadendron giganteum
TATCAAGCCAATAGAGTTACATTTCATTTTAGTCTAGCTTTCTATATTTACTTTTGGCAAGTACTCTTATAAGGTTCATATATGTTAAAAAAATAAGATAGAAGCCTTACTTAGTATTTATGATATTGTCTACTATTTCCCACTAAATTGTGTCTTTGGATTTATATACATGGAAAGCATTACTACAAGCCTAAGGCAAATGATAGTAGTGTGGAATATAGAGAAAAAAGCATCAGATCTCTTAACCATTCCATGTTAATGTCCTTAACATCAAACGTAGAAGCATACCAAAGAATGTGTCTCTATTTTAATGTCCTTAACATCTATTAGAAATATATGTCCATTCAAGGTTGCCTACCTGTGATTTGCCTCAACAACCTGATGAGATCTAGCGAATCTTTGACGGCGAACCATGTCCCAGTGGCCAACTCTCAGTTTTGTGCTAAAAATCAATGAAAAAACTTGATTAAATAGCGATTTCGCATGATTAGGGTTTCGCTATGGGTTTGTTGGGAAAAAAAATTCGCAATTTTTACTTGATTTTTTCACGATTTAAACCCTTAAAATCATTGAACATGGTTGAAAATCATGATTGATTAAGTCGGGTTTTTTGGGAGAAAAAATCGTTTCGGCTGAAGATTTTTTAAAAATTGGGATTTTTGCAATTTTTTGAGGATTTATGCTTCTATAGCCAAAACAATAAGCAATGTACATAATCACATCAATGTTTTGATACAATTACGATTCCATTCAAATGTCTCTCTAGTTAGGAGAGTTACTGTATCAGAGTGATATCAATCCATCAGTCGTGTGCTTGAACCTTCTCCTACTTAACCCATCTTTTCTGCAATAATAGAATCCTTTACATATAGTTATGTGCTAGCCTTATTTTGGGGAAGAACTTGTACTAAGAGGAGTATAGCTTATAGCTTATAAATTCCTCATCTGCAGAATCTTTTTGCTCTTTAGGATGAGGTTTATCTCAAAGTTCTTCAAACTTTGCATCTTTTAGCTATCATCAATCATTTCAATTCTCTTTATAATCCATTAGAAGCAAGTGTGTGCCATTAATGCAAACCACTCCATTCCTCTCAAGTTCCGATCCTTCTAGGGTTTTAAATTTCTAATTTGGTCTATAGCATTGGTTTTGTATTAAAATCTTATGCTTGAGAGATTAGGCTTAACTTCATAACTGAGGCACATATGATGTCATGGATCACGCCTTTTTTCATTTTTGCAATTGTTTAATGGTTTTACCTTTTATTACTCGATGGGTTTCCAAGATGTTGGATTAGATATGATCAATGATGCACAAAAATTTTAAGTGGAGTCTTCTTTTCATCTGACTCAAAATAGCATGCACTCCCTACATATCTTCCTTTCATCTGGACACAACCACTTTAACATTGTATTCTGCAGTCTTGCCAATTGTTGGATCAAACTTGATTCACAACAAACAAAGCTTCTTAACAAGCTATTTAAACTTTTTGAAGTGGTGATCTGCTACCATTTGTGCTAGACTTGTAGTCACATATAGTTAGATTTTAGAGGCTTAAAACCTCATATTTTCCTTAAAACAATGATTTAACATCACTTGTATTATTCGATTTGTGTTCCTTTCCCCTTCACTTCAGAAAGAGTTTCCCTCAAAAATCTCATAAGGGTTTTAACTTTTACCCTTTACCTTCCACTGTGGCTATCAACCACTGGATTAGATGTAATGGATGATGTGTAGAGCTTTTGACGATGTAGGCCTTGTATTCTGGTAAAAGTAATGATCTGTGCAATGGAGACAATTTAAATGGGGCCATTTTCTTTGCCTTTGAATTTTGAGAACTTATTGGATCATGCCCAAATAATACATATTTTGCTTGGTTGGTTTAATTTCACTGTCATATTCCCATGGTTATGGTGATCCAACTACCCTTTTTTCAATCAAATCTTCATGTATGATGTATGCCCTTACACTACTAAGGTGTACTACAAAGGCTTTGATTCAATTATTTGAGAGGAGATGTCTGAATTTCTTGAGAGCTTTCATTAAGGCATATGCATGTTTTTCAGGGAAGTTATAGTTCTCTTCATAGTATTTGAGGTTCTAGCTGAAAAGATTTGAAACATCAGGCGTAGAAGAATAAGCTGAACATAGAAAGCTTAGAGTGGTCATTTAGAATTGCTAAGCATGCACTATTTCGATCTTTTATGCAGACAATGGACATGTGGTAGGTTTTGGACCACAAACCAGGAACAAACACATTTCACATTAAGAAGAATTGTGTATTCAAATGCAGCATAAAGGCAACTTTTGTCCTTCCTAGGTGAGAGCAACTTGTCACCTACACAATCTTGATAAACAAGGTATAAATGCTTATATAAAGATATATTAGAACTGCAAGAATAATTAGAGCATCTTCATGATAGCAAACGCACAATATGATAACCATCAGAATATAATGTCAGAACAATCCATCTGCTCATGAATGCATATCTATCATTCAGAGAGGAGATAGAAAAAATATAGTGAACTAAAGAAATCTACCGTACAAGTCCTTCATATGATTACTTGTATCCAACACAATTCAAGGAGTTTTACAAACTTATGTCAAACAGACCACATAATTATCAAACACATCAAATTTTGAGAGAAAGAGAAGAATCGAGTTAGAGACAAAGTATTAACTATAACAACTTTCTGCAAGTCCTGATACTTAGCTGAAGATGCAAGGAGCATGAGGAAAATGGGTTGAACACTACAAATTCCTTTAATATAACAGCTAATACAATCAGACTGATGGTTCATAAAATTGAAAGATCACCATCGTCAGAAGCTTTGATATGTTTGTATGAAATCTCTTACATGTTCTTTTTAAGCCCAGATGCTCTTATTGAAGGCTGTTAAATATATTTTTCACTATCGTACTACTTTTTTTCTTGAATCTGTGTCCAGGGGTGTGTTTGACTCAAACCTGTTTTCTTATGCGTTTTGTGCAGCCAAACATAATGACTCCATGGCAATTGCTATGGCTGCATGTACATGCACTTTAGTCCTTGATCTGTCAAATGAAAATTCTTTGGCAAAGATTCCAGAGTTTGATACCCAAAATCTTTCCACCCTCTCTGAACTCATCACTCAAAGTCTGGAGCTTTTTCTGCAGGTAATTACATCTTTCAGTACAGAGATGTTTCCTATTGAAGAAAGTTAAGAATATTTCTCTTTGCCAAACTATTTGAGTGATGGCTCCTCTGATTTGTTGTGTAGGATGAAAAATCAGCAATTCCAGCAGATAATCAAGACCTATATGACATAACAGTCTCAGGTATGTATGCCATTAATGTTTCTTGTTGTAAGATATCTTTTCTACGATGCAGTTTTCTTGGGTCCATTGTCCACTTAATGGAATCCATAGGAAAAAGATTTCCTTGACGATCATCTACTAATTAGTTCATCTTTGCCTATAGGATGTGCCCGATTAATGGGTAATTACCCATCAATCAGACAGGCAATACGAACATCAAATTGGTTTCAGAATATTTTGCAGAATCAGTAAGCAACATCATATATTCCTTTAATGTGTTACTTTGTTACCTCCTCTATATGTGATTTACAAGGCAGTGATTTTCTGCAGGACTAAAATGAACACCATTATGGATGCTACAAGGAATCCTTCCATGCAGGCTTTCTTAGCTAGCATTATTAGTTAATCAAGAAACTGCCAGCCAGACTTGGACCAACTCCGTATGTTGGGAGGAAAAATCTGCTGTTACTATTTAAATTTCTACATTCCATTATCCTGTTAACATGGACATAAACTGAAGGAAACTGTTACTATATATTTCTCTTTTTTGTCGCTTGATCTAAATAGTTTCTAGTAGGTGTCTAGCTGTTCAAAAAATTGCAAATCAAGTTGCAGTTAACCAGCTGAAGGGCAAAGTCTTTCTTCCCTACTGAGTTCTTAGCATCAGCAGAATTCAAATTAAAGCTTTTATTTCTGCCACATTTGTATAACCTAAGCTTATGAAAACCCTTATACATTGCAAATTTAATGCAAGATGTATCATATTTTTCTTTGCTCTGCTGGAGCTAAATATTTTTTTGGGACTGTGTTACAAATTGTATCATTAATAAAACGCTGTATCTATGCATGGGAGAATATTTAGATATTGTCAAGTTATACATTTCGAAAATCTTGAACATGATTATTTATCAGCACTTCAGCTTATGCATAAATAAGTTGCTATTTCTATTGAATTGTATATAAGGGTAAGGTCTCATGGAGGGGGCTTCCTAAAAAATTTCAGTGGGTGCTGTTGAGATCTTTTAGGAATATTTTAAAGCTGGCGCTCCCATGAATTTAATTTTGCAATTCAGCTTAAAAGTTTGAGCTCCAAAATTCAAGGAAGGAACTGGAGTACTTTGATAAAAATTAATAAATAAATAAAAATTCTCTCATTTTTTTATTTTTTTAAGAATTTAAAATTTTAAGCAATAGACAAGTGGCAGAAAAAATTCCTAAGCTGTAGGGGCAATTTCTAGCTCCACCTCAATTTCACCCACTGAAATTTGTAGTCCTAAAAGATAGGGGTTGCTATTTTTCAGGAAAATATTCCAATTAATCCTGTAGCATAATTTTATTTTTTTGCTTCATGGGACCACTTGATCCATGAAAATAGAAGTCCAAGCCCCCATGGGACCATACTGTAAGTGTTACGAAATTCTTAAGATTTATTTAGACACTACGAGATACCAATCATTTTGTTGAAGTTTCTCTTAAATTTTCTTTTATAGAATTGTATGAGCAAATGATCTATCAAAACACCAAGTGTAATTTTTCGATAAACAATTTAGCCTGTAGATGCTGAATTCCAGTTTGCTTTTGGCATTTGGATAAAAATATATTTCAAATTTATGAGCCCATCTAACATCAGGTGGTGAGCCAAGGATATAATTCATTCGTGCAGTTGACTGTACCAGGTGGTTAATAGTGGCCAAACCGGTGAGTACTTTGAATGGAATAGTATTCTTATGCCTTAAATATCATGTTAATATCTTGAATCGAGATCTAGATTTTACTCTGTATTTGTTGGTGTTATATCAAAAGTGTATACGCTTTCTTGTGCATAAGCGCAGTAGGGCTAAGGAAGTATTTTTTATAATCTTAAAGTATTAATCTACAAATAACATTTATATACGGATTATGAAGGGAAAATAGCAGCATTATGGAAGGTTTGTAGCTTAATTTATTAAGTTTGATTGGTGAGAATTTATGTTTTTTTGACTATTCCATCTATTACGTAGGTTCAAAATTTTTGGAAGTATGATCCTGTCAAGTTCAATCTCTCGATGACTTTCATGGCCTAGATCATTTTATTTATGACAATATAGTTAAAGAATGATTTCTGATTTAAATGTGTTTCCTCATACGGTTTATAATCTGCTATAATGTTATAATTTGTTATATAAAGACAGAGATACCAATATCTATGTAATCCAATTATTTTCATAAAAAATAATAATATTATTTTTCATAATACAAATTAAATCTTTCATATAAAATGTTACATATTTATTTTTCATAATCTGAAATTCTTATTAAATAAAGATTTAATGCATATTTGTTTTTCAAATGTCAAGAATGTAATTCTCTAATTTTAATCATATTTTGTACATTTGAATTGTGACATTTTTGTTTACATGGTATTACAGTTGACAAGGACATGACTTATGTGAAAACAATATGCATATTGGATATTTCTTGTTGACAAGTTGCACGGAATAATTCATTTAGCTTTTAGTATTTGACAATTATATAATTATTAAAAAAGGTTTATGGGTAGTTGCGACATTGTTGCTTCCCTATAGGGGAGATGGGCTAGTAGTTGTGCGGGCTAACTTTGTCAACATGTAATTGATTGGAATATCGTAGAACCCTCTTTTTTTTTTTTGAAATGTGGACTAGCATCTTATCCATCTATAACTAAGGTTTGGAGGTGTGACTCATCATGCAACTCACCACATCAGCACATCTATTGAGAAGTGCCTAAAATTTTATTTTTTAAAGGTTCAACCAAAACTTAATCAAGGGACCTCCAGTAGTTGAACAAAAAAATACCATTGCTTTTTATAAAATAAGTAGCATTTACAGAGTGTTGTACCTTTTACATAGCGAGCTTGTAGGGCCAAAGGAGACAAGCAAAAAAGCAGAACCAGCAGACACACTACAGAAACACCACAGACTAACAGTCCACCCTGGCACCAAATACCAGGGGCAAAGAACACTTAGAACCAAAAATAGTCCTAAGTCAAAGACATAGTAACATCAAAGGCCATTAGCCAAAAAACTTACTACCCAAAACACAAGATCGAGGGCCCAACGTACCACCTACAGCAGTTGGACTGCAACAGACCTCCTGACAACTAGTCCACAAACCACCTGCAGCAGACAAACCACAACAGAGCATTCGCTCATGACTAAGCCTAACAGAGTCCCAACAAGGAGAACCAAACTAAGAAAAGGCAACCCAAGCTCCCTATCAACAAAACCAACACTAACAACCTACAATAGCAGGACAACAACAGACCTTTCGCACCAATGGCCACAACTCATCTGCAACGGTTGGACAACAGCAAACCTTCCGCTCACAAAGGACAAGAGAGAGCCAAACAAATCCTAACCCAAGGGGTAAGAATGGTCGCTATCAACAAAAGAACGTTCATCCAGATGCACCAACACCACCTACAATAGACAGAACGCAGCAGGACTTCGGCTCCAAACTAAGCCTAACAGATCCCAACAAAAGCTAGGAGAATCAGACAAAGACGCCAATTCCCTATCAACAAACCCAACAAAAACTTCTTCAAACCTTTCTAGAAAACACATTTTCCACCTCAATAGGAAAACCACCTCGGAATGAGCCACCAAAAAGGGGTTGAAACTAGGGCAGCGACAACTCCCAACACAACTTACAATCGCCACCACAAAAGAAAGGGGAGCCAGACTGAAAGCAGGGCAACAGACATACCCAAACATCATAATCAATAACTCTTGATGGGGAGGCTAGACCCCATCACAAACCTTGAAAACCATCCACACACAGGCCAAAAGGTAGACCTCCAAAGTCCCCAAACAACAAATCTCAACTCCAGCAGCACAAACCAACTCCACCTCGATAGGAGAGTTCTTCACCTCTATAGGAGAAACCAAATGGTAAGTCTGGGAGAAAAGGAGACAGCACCACCCATCAAAAGCTCCATCAACAACTCCCAAATAGTAGCCCCAATGAACCCATCTCTAAACCATCCCAACAGGAACATTTTCCACCTCAATAGGAAAACCTCAAAGTGAGATGCCAGAAAGGAAAAGCAGAAAACAGGGCAGCAAAGGCACCCATCAAAACTCTCGAACACCACCGCAAGAGGAAGGAGAGCCAAATAGGGGGCTCCTTTACCATCCATGCTAACATCCTCACAAGCAGTCAAGAGGGCCAACAAAGCCTCTATTGTATATAAAGATTTCAACTCCACTCTCTTGAAGCCAAAAAAACCCCAGAGCACCACACACAACCAAGGGCACTGCAAAGGAATAGCACCAAAGGACCAAAGCCAAAGGAGAGCCAATCTCAAACCAAAGATGACAAGCACAAATTGGTCAAACCCAAAACCAACTGCAACTCCCGTAGAGCACGACCGAGAAACAAGACTAGGGACAATGACCTCAATGCAACCATACCGAGCTTTGCAAACAAAGAGGCACGAAAAGGCAACGCCACCACATACACCCTAGACCAGCGCACAGAAACACCCCAACCCAGAGCTCCCACATAGGTAGAAGCATCGGCAAAGAAAACCAAAGCCATAACAGGGCAACCCACAAAAGGTCCCACAAAAGATAAGCAAGAGGCCATCCACAACCCAAGAAGGCCAAACTCATCATGGGAAAGGACGAGCACCAACATAGGCTTTAGAAGAAAGCCATCAACAAAATGGGCCGCGACCAAAACACCAAGTAAGGGCCCATCCAACGCAACAAGCACTAACAACCTAGGTCGCACAAAACAGTGACTCTGCTAGGCCAAGAATAGAGGGGGAAATGAAGCAAAGGCTACATTAACCCCAAGGTGAGCAAGACTATCATGTCGGCAGCAACATCTGGGCGACCACGAGCCCAACGCCAATGTATAGGACAAATCCCACACACACAATCAAGTCTCAAACCCCTCATCCAACGCATAGGCAAGCAGCTACAAGCAACCATCTGCGTCAACAACAGGATCGCCATCATCCTTCGAATCCTCAACCTCGACACCCTTAGGAAATTTCAAAATGCCCCCTCTAGGGAGTTTCCCGCTCGAAGAAGCAGCCATTACATGTAGGTAATAAAAAGAAAATGTTGGAGATGAGGAAACTAAAAAAATAAAAAAAATACCATTGTTACTTGTAAAATATCATATTTTTATTTAAAATGAAATTAATATGCAACCTAAATGGACCAATACTTATTGGTAACCATAAATCTTTGATATCTCTAGCTTTTATATTCAACACATATGGACCAATAGTTGAACACAAAAAACCTATTTATTATTATAAAAACAACACATAATTATTTAAAATACAACTTATATCAAACAAAAATGGTTCAATAGTTGAACACTAAAACTTTTTGAAAATCTTTCACATTTAATGGAAAAATACATGGTATTTATTGTGCTCATCTTTTATATTTGTGATAGAACAAACTATTAATATAAAATACTCCAATGCTTGTGCATTGCTACCCCAATAGTTCTACACATAAGAACAACATTTTTCCACTATGATAACAATATTGTTTAAATGAGTCTTATTTTATTAAATGAGCATTTTATTTTTTAAATGGCACACTTATAGTGGATAGTTATGATATTTTATTTGAGACAAAAAAATACTTATTTCACTTTTTTATGAATGAATGAATATTTTTATAACATTTAGAGGTTCTCATGTGTTCAAGTATGGGTCCACTTTTGATCAACATTTGGTTATTTTTTTATTTACATTTGGACTATTTATTTACAATATATAGTATAAATATGTGGTAAGACTATGTATTATAATCACAATTGATTGTATAACTATTGGACCCTACACAACTACTAGGCCCTCTCCCTACCAGGTTTTAATCGGGGGGCATTGAATGTTGAAGGGTACAATAAACATAATAGCTATAAATGAGTAATATATATAGTTATTGCACACTTGTGCACGAGGTGAATTGTGATATAATATTATGAATGCCTTAAATTATAATTTATTTTTAAAATATATAATATTATAAATATAATAATTGTTATGTAGTTAGTTTTTATTATTGTAATATATTTAATTGAAATTGTGAAATTAATAATAAGTGTTGTATAATATTTGTAAATTAACTTGTGTAATTTATGAAGATGAAAAACAAAAAACTATGTTAAAATATATATATATATAAGGTCATAAAATTTATAATTTTTATAGAATGGTATACATATTACAACAACAAAAGTTATTAGAAAAGACATGATAGTTGTGCACACCACATATTTAACATGCTATTCTTTCAATAAACAACTAAACATATTATTTAGCATTTTTTATCTCATCATTGAACAAAGGAGAAACATCAAGATACATTCCTTTGCCTTGAGCTACCCATAGTTGAAAATAAGAATAATTCAAGCACTAGTTTTTAGCATAAATGATAGCATTGTCAAACACAAATGATTTTGCATAAATTTATAAAAAAAATAGTATGTGAAATAAAGTCTTGCTAAAAAATCAAAAGACAAAAATTAAACAATATATATAAATTAAGGCCCTCTTGCTTGTGCAAAAGCAACCTCATATGCCCAAAGGCTTGCTCAAAAGGCTATGACATAAAAGCCTTTACCTTAAAAGGTCATATGCCTTTTTATAAACTAGTTTTCACTTTGCAATTTCTCTATAATGCATTTGAACTACAAGAAACATTAATAATAAACTAATAAGCTTAAAATTTAGAGTTACTAGGTTCACAAGACTTTGACTAGTCATTGGAAATGGGGAGTCAAGTTTGCAATATTGTATATGAATATGATACTTCTAAATAGGACATAAATATTGTATTTAAACATATTTACATAAAAGCCTATGTTTAAGTTGTATTAAATTATTTATAAAGTTAATAGAATAAATGTAAATTTTATTTTAAAAATTACACATTTTCAATATATATATACATAAGATTTTTTTTCACATTTTCATTATATATAACAAAATAAATGTTTCACACTTTTATATACAAAAAGAGTAAAGGGGATGAAAATTTATTGTATTCATAAATAATACTATATTTGTTTTATATATCATATGTGTTTGCATTCAATTTTAGTTTATTTTAATTTTAAAAATATTTTTAAATAAAACCATACAAAGGTTATGAATAAACGTGTTATTGAAAATTTAATATTACTTTGTAATTATTAAGTAAAGATACTTCATAATGAAGTAAAGGTTCATTATACAATAATACAAATTAGAATAAAATTATACAATTCCACTAGTAAAGTTCTATTACTAGTTTATAGAAAAGATTTACTTATTAAATCAATTTCATATCCTATTAATTAACACAAAAAAGAATTCTATGAAAATTTTGTTGTTAATTTTATCAATTAAAATTTAGATTTTTTCAGTATTACCCAAGGATGTGTTCTTATGGCCTAGATAATTGTACCAAATGTATAGGGCATTCTAAGGGTGAGGGGAGTCCTAATGACATTAGAGGGCCACCTTACTTGTGCCTTCTAAGCAAAAAACAAGTTGTCCAAGGTTTTCTATGAGTTTGTTATGATTGAGATTGAGCTTTCTTAGGTAGAGTATGAAGGAGTGTGAAGAATGCAAAGTATTTAGGTAGCCTTTTAGATTTAGCAAAGCTAAATTGGTAGTGCTCACCTAGCGAAATTTAATGCATATGATTCTAGTCTATTCACACAAGAATTGAGAAGACTTGTTCCTCAAACACATCAAAATGATAAACTTGACTATTTACCATCATTTTTTGCTAGATGAAAGTAATAATGTAAATGAAAGGGCATTGCTAGTTATAAGTGGGGAATAGAGAAAATATCAATTAATGAAATTTGAGAACTTCTTGAATGGAAAGAAAAATTGTGATCTAATCTTATTGGATGTGAGCAAAGGCTTATTCTAATGCTAGCTAAGAGGAAGAACATTGTCTGATATGGAGGTTAAGACAATGTTATATCGCTTAAGCATGACAAGTTGCTCACAAGAAGAGATCCTTATCTTAAACCAAACACATGAATGACTTGTCTTGTTCCAAATAGGATGTTTTTGACATAAGTAATTTGTTTTATCTTGTTCCAAGTAACCTGTTTTTGGTATACTTAGGATGTCACATGTAGAAAAATGTAAACATAAAAGAGTTAATATAATGACAATATCATTGCTTAGTAATATTTTTTGTTTCGTTTTTGCAACACTTGTTATTTTAGAAAAAAAAGGCTTGTACAAAAAGCCTTGTTTATTTCCAAATAGGAAAACAAAATTAAAATTGTGATACTTGCAAAATTCTTAGCTTTAATTTCTTTAACTCTCACTTCTTTGAACATTTTAAAAAAGAATCAATTAGCTAACTTTTGAGTTTAAATGGAAAATTAATCAACAATTTGGATATGCATTCAAGTATCCAAATCCAAAATATGATTGGAGATACAAGTAATACAAACTAATTAGGGATATCCTTGGATACACACTTTCCAAAATAAGTCTAGAACAAACGTATAAAAGCATAAATTTTTACTTGTTTTCACTATATATTTCTTGGGTGAAAATTATGTAATCAACTTTTCAATAGATAACACAACCTAGATTTCAACCATAGCTGTGTGAGATATAATCTCTCCTCTCAGAAAGGGGAGGCGCCCTTCTTACTGCTTTCAGAAGCTAAATAAAACTAACTAAATATTCACAAAATGTACACTACAACTACGAAATGGGGGGGTGTGTGTTACATTCAGGCTTCTCTCTTTTTTCAAAGAATATGTTTTGCAATGCTTCACAGTTGATAATTCTGATTCAAAGTAACCTTAAACTAAAACAAGCAGTAATGCCAATACCTCTATCTTGTCAAAGCAAAGTGTAGAGATACTAGGTATGATTATAATAAACAATAAAAATGGAAAAGGAAAGCTCACGAAGGCACAAAGTCGTTCCGCAACTTTTTCACCAATGGATCTGAGATAGATGTACCATTTGTAGTATTAGAAGCACAAAGTCTTCTAGATACAACAATTCCACAAACAACATGAAAAATTACAAGCACAAAGTCTTGTAGATCATTCAACGATAGTTAACCAAACGTAAACATAAATCCAAATAAAGAATGTAACACAAAGTTTACATAAATTTACTTGAAGCCCTTCAGATCTCATATACTAACCACCACCAATCTTTTTCAAACCAAAAGAGAATTGATTCCAACACAAAGTTTGGTATGCAACTTCCTTCTTTATTGATCAGATTTAGATTCACAAAATTGAACACAAAGTCTCAATGTTTGTTTCTCAAAAGAGTAGCACTTTGTTGCAAAATACTAAAGGTAATGATTACAATGGAAATCCCTCTTATTTATAGAAAAGAGGGAAGATCTAATCTAGGAAAATAGTTGAGTAAAGTTAGAAAAATTAGGTGAGAAAAAATAGGAAACCCTAACTTTGACTAAGTCAAAATGTAATTCATCTTTGTGAAATTATATCTCATATTTTCAGTGTAATTACATTTGACAAAAATACATTTCAGATGTCAGAAACTATTTACAAGATACATAAAGGGAATCATCAAAAGGTTGAACATTGGAGATCAAAAATCTTCATGGTTTCTTGCTTTGGGCGTGAAAGTCTTCATACTTCTTCTTGGTCTCCTATATGAACGTATCATCTGGGTCGACTATGTAATCCACAAGGGTGTGAATTCTTATGATTGATCTTATGGCGGATGAATGAATCTTCTTGCACCTATGAAGATGTGTGTTAAGATTATCAATGGCAGTCGTATATCACAAATGACATGTATGGAGGCTTTGGAAAACTGGCATCCTCCACTTTTTGCATAACGACTTCCTTGTAGATTCTGGAAAGTTCACTAGCTGGAAGGAAATTATGGTTTTCTTCAAGAAGGTTTTCTGGAAGCTCCTTGATTCCCTTCTCCAGTATAGCACAATGTCCTTTGAAATCTTATTGTGCATGGTGAAGATCTTCGATAAGAGATTTGATCATATGGATACCTTGCTTGAGTGATTCTCTTACCTCTAAATATTTCTCCTTGTCGGGAATTACCCCAGCTTGCACCAATTTGCTGAGCTTTGCCTGTTTCATCTGTGACCAAAATGATAGGCATTTTTCCATCTCTTTTTGCTCTTGAAGAAGAACACCTTCCTCCTTATCAAGCTCCAATTTGAGCTGGGCTATTTTTGTAGCCTTCTCATCAGTAGCAACTATTACCTATGAATCGTCTTGTATTAATTCATCCATGAAATCATATAAGGCTTTAACTTTGGAGGCAAGCTTTTTAGCTTTTTGTACTGCTGGTTCTTCTAGGTTTTTAATAGCCATGGGTTGGATATTCCCTAAAGAGTTTGTAAGTCTCCTCAAAATAGTTGCATATTGTTCGGCCTTTTTCTTGTACATGTCTCAGGCTTGCTCCATTTTATCAAGCCTTCCTACCAACACATCCAAGACTACTTGTGCATCTGCCTTTGTACTTTCATTCGTAACCTTTCCAAACTGAACTCTTGTTGCAATGTAATCTTGCATGTTCACATCTCGTTCTTCTTGAGGCGGTATTCCAAAATCTACAAACTTATGACCAAATTTGTCAACCTGGAGCCTGGAATGTACCTTTGCCTTTTTCTTCCCCTTAGCTTTTGGAGGGGCTATCTCTTCAAGATCAAGTTCCTTTGGAGAGATCATTTGATTTTTTCTCTTCGATACTTGAGATATCAACCAAGGGGGAAGAGAGGAAGTATGAGCTTCTTGGTTGACTGTCAACTCTTTCATAGCAGCTACTTCTATAGGAACAACTGGTATGGTGAAAATCATAATAGTGTTCGTCATGACTACACCAGTAGATTGCACTCCAAGTTGACCATGTAAATATTCTTGCATGAAGCTATTGAATTCAACCTCAGAAGTAATGTCATAAGAAGGAGATGACAAGTTGGGGATGGATGATGGAGGGCTTGTCAAGATGTCAACCATTTGTGTATCTAAAACTGATGGAGGAGTGTCAAGTACAGTTTATGTTGCGGGAGGAATGTGGGCATTCACCGCATGTATGGTTGATGTAGGAAGAGGTGATGTGGGAAAAGGTGGTGGAGGAGTGTTTGGATTAGGAGGTGTTGGAGGAACATTTGAAGTTACGGGCGACGATGTGTGAGGTAGATCCTCAATAACATTATAATGTGGAGAAAGGATTTTCTCTTCGCCATACCCGAGTTCTTATTTATCACCTTCCCGTTCTTTAGACTCTGGTTCACCTTCTAGTTCACCTTCTTGGTCCCCAGAATCTTGTTTATGTGGGGAATATTCTTCCTCATTAGAGTCTTCTTGTTCAGAATCTTCTTCTTCTTTGGAATCAATCTCTTCGAAAATGATCCCTTTTCCTTTTGGTTGAGATGTTTCAGATTTCATGGCTTTTGCTTCTTGCCAACAATGAACTTTATTCTAGGGCCTCTTCGGGAAGAAGAGGGAATAACTGCCTACTTATCTTTCGTGTGGAGTTCCTATTGTGGGTTGATTTCTGCTTTGGGTATTTCCCCTTCTGACTCTGTCTTGAAGGCTTTCATCTAGAAACCATGTTTGTGTAACCACTCTACAGTGTTAGCCAATATGGGAGAAAGCCTCTCCTTTATAGAAATGCATTCCTTCTTCGACCATTGTACTCCAGGAAAGGGTTTCCTAGAAATCTCATCCTCATCATAGGCGGCATTCATAATGTCACCCGGATCCATGAAATCCTCTGGCAGATCAACAACACCAAGATCCCTGATCTGTTACACAGTCAGCCTACAATAATCCATTTTACATATATCTTCTTCATCTCTGCAATCAGCCCAGATGTCTTCAAAGTGGTATTTGTGCCTATGATCCTTTTTCAACCTCTTTTTTACATTCTGTAAATCAAAGTCAAATCTGGATTTATATGTCCTTATGGTCATGACCTGCATCTCTGCATAGACTGATTTGGCTTTTTGTACACTATTGATGGTATACCTACCAATCGTTAGTGGAAACTTGAATCTTAGTTTGTGAATCCTCATTTGTTCTTTGTGAACTAAAATTAGTTGTCTACATAACTCCATGAGCACCCACTTGTCTGAGGGATACCTAGGCAACATGTAAGGGCACCCAGTGTAGCATCCTACCCTCATGTAAGTAAAAGTTGGAAATTATAAGAACAAGCACCCAACCTTGCTTACCACTTTGTAGGCCTCGTCTGATACTCTCTTCTTTTAAAGAGCTGGATCAAAGATGTATAACAGAGGTGCGAAGAAAGCATCTGTGACCCTTCTGAAATGGTGAAGACTCTCCTTCAACTCTAATTGATAGAAGTACTTGTACACTCGTACAGAGTGTCGATTCAATTTTATAGAAAGTCCTGGGAACTATTTCATCATGGCTGCTGCATAAATCAAATAAGAATTCATATAGAACTTCAAAGTGGTTGGTACATTTATCAGTTGCTCATGGATCTCATCATTGATTTGGGTTCCCCAATCAATGTGAGTCATCTTTCTCCATATGATCTAAATGTATTCATACATCCATTCATGAAAATGAGATGATTTTGGTAAGCCTTTGACCCTGCTTAATAGAGTGATCATGTCTCTGACATCTTCCTTGAAGTCACTTCATGGAATTCCTTTCATCCATCTTGAGATAGTATGTTTGGGTTCTTTCAACCATTGACTATTTATCAAGTTCTTGGATTTATTGGGATCTGAGTCATAGACTTCTTATGCCTGTTGAATAGACATCTCTATGTATTGTTCCATGTGTGGAACTCTGAAAACAATATCAAAGAACTCGGGATCAAGTCTCATAATCACCTGTCTAGAGGAGTCTATCACACTTATGCTTTCCCTGATGTAATGGGATGCAACTTGGAGAACGAACTCTATGTTGTGTGAAAAAGTCGGGAATGTAGACACCAGATCTAGATTGCTATGTATGATGGCTCATAGGGAGTCTTCAAGAGGCTTTTGCTCAATCCTTTTCATAAAGTCTTCAAGGTCCTGATGACCGATCTCAATGTCTTTTATCTCATCTACCTTAGAGAGCACCACTGTAAGTGGGAAAATACCTTGATACTTGTATTTCATCTTGCACTCTTTTTTGGAAGATGGAAGAGGAGTCTTCGCAGTCATCTAGAAACAACTGGCTCAAAGAGGTCACCTTGTGGATCACTTGATGATATCTGGGAATAAGCTGCAAAGATGGTGAATCAACAAACATTAGCAGAATGAGTAGCATTGGGAAGCGTGAAGTGAGAAAACAATGTTGAGAAAGCATGACTGGAGAAACTAGGCACGACAAATGATGTGGGAGCAAAGAAATAGGGTCTGAAGCAAAAACGGAGCAGTTTGAAATTATTTAAGGCAAAAACTGCCAAAAGTGTAGGAGCATTGAAAATCAGCACTCCTACACTTGGAGAGGTGACTTTCAGGTGTAAGCGCGCTAAAAATCCGCGCCCTTACACTTTTGATGTAAGAATTGTCAAATGTGTCAAAGCGCTGAAAATCAACGCCCTGGCACTTAGTCTTAACTTAGAATCTTTTGTGGAGTGCAATGGCAGACTTTTTCAGCACCAATGCACTTAGGGGAAAATCAAATCCATGTAGGAGCATTGATTTTCAGCGCTCCTACGCTTGGACTTAGTGAAAGAATGTCAAGTGTAATGGTGTTTATTTTTTTCGCTCGGGCATCATGACTGAAATGAATGCGATGAAGCCGTCTACTTGAATGCAAGGTGATCCCACAAAGTTGGTTTACAATTTTTGGGAGATTTTGATTTTTGCTAAAATCACATAGTTTTAGAAAATATAATGATTTAAGCCTTAAAAAGTTCCATTTTAAGGATTCCAATTGAAGAGGGTTTGATCAAACCACCTTAGATCAAACCCCCTTGGATAGAACCCCGCTAGTTTTAAACCATACCTACAACGGAGTCTCTTTTACACCTATCAAAATGCTGATAAAAAATCACTTTTGATTTACCTTTTGGGTGATCAAATGAATTCATTTAAAATTTATTTCAAATGATCATGGTAGTCCTCAGAATGAGCTATCCAACAAATATAATTTTAATATGTTTTGGTTTTATTATGTATTTGTTTTTTTAGTTTTATTAAACATAGGTTTTTCACCAAAATCAGGCTCTTTGTTCTGCACATGTGGAAAAATAGCAAATTATCAAAAAAAATATGAAAATAATGAGTGCACCAAATATTGAAGTCCTTGATCCAACAAAAAAATAAAATTAATTTCAATACATACAAAAAAAGTTACGTTGTATACAATCTGCCTATGTCCGAATTGTAATTGGTTTGACTTCAAAACTTGATTAAGGAAAAAATATTCAATAAAAAACTATGAAACCAATTGGAAGCACTAGATATTGTAGTTAAAAATCTAAATTAAAAAAAAATAGAATTTAATCCTTCATGGAAAAAAAATTATGTTGTATACAAGAGCGTCACTCCTTAGAAATGTTGTTTATTGAAGAAAAAAAAACAAAGGAGATGGAAAAAGAAGTGCAATCTGATTCCAGAAAATTTTAAAAATATATGTTTACAATCTAGAAACAAAATGTCACAAATCACTAGTTTTCATCATCTTCAAATTTCTCACTGTTTAGCTGCTATAGGTGCCCGAAAGTGAAGATTTAGTTAGAAAAAAATATTTCAGTGTCCAGTTTGGCCAAAAATTGTAAACCAATATTGTGGGATCACCCTACAAGAATCAAAGATCTCATTACATGGACATTTTTTTTGGAGGACCAAGAACACATGCAGGGAAAATATTTTTTCAAAAAGAAAGATACATTGGAGAAAAATACAAGTCACGACCTTGTGAAGCTAGGGCACGAAGAGAGAAGAAACACGTAGGGAAAAACAAAGAGGCACGATGTAGAGAAAAAGCTAAGTGGAAATGATGGTGATCCAAACTAGTTTAAACACAAACAAGATTTGCAAGAAATGGCAAAGCCTTCATTTTTTAATGCAAATCGAATGAAAAGAAGAAAATGTAGTGAAATAAAAACATACCTGAGAAAACCCAAGAAAACCTTAACTTGAGAGCAAAATCTAAAAAATCTTTGAAAACGCGTTTGAGAGAGGTGGTAATCACCCAACACAATGAAGAGAGAAGAGAGGCGAAATAAAATGAGTCTAAAAGAAACCTGAAATCACTTAAAAGTGATTTGAAGTGAACAAAGAGAAAGCGCATTAATTATGGCGTATAAAAAGGCAAAACTAGAAAATATGCAATCAAGTCAAAAATCACTGCCTAGGACTTAAAATGGCTAAGTATGGAACTTGGTGTAAGGGCGCTAAAAATCAACGCCCTTGCACCAAGCTGAATTTTCAATTAAGTGCATAAGCACTAAAAAAGTCCGCCATTGCACTTTTTATACTTAGCCATTTATTATGTTTGAGCGCTTTTTTCTAGAGCTTTTGCACTTTTTACAACTTCACTAAGTATAAGCAATGAGATTTTGCGAAGATACTCATTTCGAAGGTCTTCGCTAGATAGACGCAGAGGGATGCTAAAATGGACTATTTGAGACTATGGAACACACTTTGAGGTGGATTGAAAATTGCCTCGTTTTGCATGCTTGAACATCACAAACCTAGGAAACAGACATGTTTCGTTGGGGGGTTATCTGTGGAATGAGCACTGCTAGATTCGATGATAATAGCTAGCTCCTATTGGGGATCTTCCTTCAACCATTCTTTGAAATGAATGAAGGGAGAAGAACTCCATAATTCAAGTGCCTTTATCCATCCATTGGGCTTGGAGTCAAGTGATGACGACGACACAACTTAAAACAAAAAGACACAAAGGACTAAAAATAAAAATATTTACATTCAAAACGCCTGTTAGTTTATTGTGTAAAGTGTTTGAGGTATTGCCTACTGTGAGTAAGGGCGAATGACGTTTCATCTCCATATGCTATTAGGAAACTATTCTCAGCGTGCAACTAGTGAACTTGGAAAGGTCTTGTCCACAGTGAGTCAAATTTTCTATGCATACCTTTTGGTTCTCTTCGTTTGTCCCATGGGAGAATAGAATCTTTGATTTGAAAATATCGAGACTTGGCTTTCTTGTCAAAAAAATTCTTTACTTGGTCCTGGTGTTCCATGATGCGGTCAACCACTTGAACTCGCTTCTCTTCCAATTTGGAGAGATACATCACACGCTTATCAACAAAATTATCAAAAGTCTCATCCTCAATGACCTTATTCATTTTGAGGGCTGGAAGTTCCAAGGTTATAGGAATCTTGGCATTCATCCCGTACAAGAGTTGAAAGGGAGACATACCGATTTCTCGCTTCAGAGTTATCTTGTCTTCCCACAAAGCGGCATACAAAGCCTTGTGCCACAAACGTTGATTCTTGTTTACCAGCTTATGAATGATAGTCACTTGATTTTTGTTGCTTGATTCGGCATGGCCATTACCTTGTGGGTAATAGTCGGAAGAATGTGACAAGGTTATGCCATGTTCAAAATAGAACTCAGTGATCTCGTTTGATGAGAAGGCAGAAGCTTTGTCAACAACGATCTTGTTCAAGACATCAAACCTAGAAATGATGTTTTCCTTTAAGAAACTAGACACCACTTCAGAAGTAGCACGCCTAGTAGGAATTGCTTCCACCCACTTAGTGAAATAATCAGTTGCAGTTAGGACGTAGATGTTTCATGCACTTGATGATGGATTAACTACACTGATGAAGTTAATTCCCCACTACTGGAAAGGTTCTTCAATCACAACAGGTTTTAACATAAAAGCCGCCAACTCAGGCCTACCAATGAATTGTTGACACAGCTCGCACTTACGCACCCAAGAGTACGCATCCTGAAAAAGTGTGGGCCAGTAATACTTTTCTCTCAAAATTTTGTGAGTAGTTATTGGTGCTGAAAAATTCCCTCTGCATGCTAAGTCATGATATGACCTTAGCAATATTTCTTGTTGTTCATGATCAACACATCGCAAAAAGGTTCCATCTAGAGCACGCTTGTACAAACCGTTGTCCCATAAGATGAAGTTTGTTGATTTTAACTTGATAGTTCTTTTCTCCTTTGGAGTTAGATGATCAGGAAATTCCCCCATAGGTGATAAAATGGTCGATGTTGGAGTACCATTTGTTGGTGGTGTTGATGAACAACACCATGGAAAGTTCACTTGAATCTACTTCTTTTTCTAAAGCTTCTTCATTTTCTGAAACTTCTTCATCAGGATTATTTTCAGCGATAAGCTGACACAGTCCACATCCTCGTATCAACTTGGTGGGTTTGACTTCCATGTCATATTCTTGAATCTTGGCAACCCAATTGCCTCTTTTCGTCTCAAACTCCTGTTGTGTTAAGATGGACTTAATAGTTGAATCTGGGACTAGAACTTTGACATGACTATTTAGAATGTAGAACCAAAAGTGTTTAACAACCTTGACCACATTGAAGGTGTGTTTTTCCATCTAGGAGTATTTCAGCTCATAATTCTTTAGAGGGCAACTCATGAATGCAATTGGTGATTCAAAACCCTCATTTTTTTCCTGTACCAAAATCGCCAAAAGTGTATACTTAGAAGCATAACTGTACATGATGAATTATTTGGTGTAGTTAGGACACACCAACACTAGCGCATGAGCAATGGCCTCCTTGATGTCATCAAACATAGCCTTCCCTTCTATTGTCTAGTGAAAAGTAGTATTTTCTTTCATCATATTAACAATATGACGAGTCTTCTCTGCAAAGTTTGGAAGGAACCTTCGTAAAAAATTCACCTTGCCAAAGAAGGAATGGACAGCCTTCTTGCTTGATGGCAAGGTAAGAGATTTGATACTGTTGACTCTTTCTGATTCAATCTTGATTCTTTCAATGGACACTACGTGACCAAGAAGTTTTCCTTTTGTGAATCCAAAAGTTAACTTTTTGGGGTTTAGGGAAACATGATACACCACAATAAACTTACCCATCACATCACGAAAAGCCAAGTCCATAGCTCATTGGAATGTGGCACCAACATTTATCAAGCCAAAAATCCTTTTGCAGTACGCAAAGGTACCCCATGGCATTGTGAAAGTCCTCTTGTGTTGATCACTTGAAGTAACTTCAATCTGGTTATAACAGGAGAACCCATCCAACATGGAGAGCATCTCAGATCCGGTCACATTTTGTAGAACTTGGTCCATCACAGGGAGAGGGTAATTATCCTTGAGTGACAACTGGTTGAGGTTTCTGAAATCCACACAGATACGGATCTCATCATTTTTCTTACGAACAGGAACGATATTTTCTATCCAAGTTGAATGATGGATGAGAAATATTATCCGTGCGTTCAACATTTTTTGGACTTCTGCAAGGATTGTCCCAAAAATCTTTGGATTGTATTGCCTCTATTTTTTCTTAAAAGGCAATTCTCCAACCTTAAGGGGAATGTCGTGTTGAACCTCTTTTGGATGGAAGAATTTCAAATCTTCATATGAATATGCTAATACATCCATATATTCTTGCAATAACCTAGTGAAATGCTTCCTCTCTTTGATCGTGCAACATTTCCCAATGTTTACCATCTTAGGATTACTTTCAGTTCCCAAGTTGATTTGTTCAACCTCATTGGATGAATTGGAATCCGTGAGTTGCTTCTTGACGTAGCAATCATGCTTGTCAAAAAATTTCTCTAGAGATACCAATCCTTTGGGAATTTTGTTCCCTTTGAGTTGCAAGAATTCTTCACCCATGACCAAATCCACATCAGACACAGATTCTTGAAGAGGAGAATCGCTTCCTTCAAAGTACAGTTCATTGAAATTTTATTCCTTTTCTAAGAAGGATGCAATTTGATGATCGTTTTTGAGATCTCCCAGTTCTCTGAATTATCAGGAATACTTGGGTGGAAAACCAACTCGATTGTGTAGGTAGAACCTTTAAATTATTTATGTGGTATCAGGAGTGTGGCTGAGACTGCTAAGGAATCAGCCCTGTCATTATATTTCCTTGGAACCACAAATATATCAAAGGCCTCAAATTCTTCAATGCAATCCCAAATGAGATTGTGATAATGTCTAAGCCTGTCAATTCTAGTCTAATAAAGATTCCTTACCTGACATACTATTAGCTTAGCATCGCCTTGTGCATGAAGATTTTTTATACCCTTCTTGCATGCAATTTGCATTCCTAACAACAAGGCTTCATACTTGGCAGTGTTATTGGTGTTGCCAAATTGTAGCTTGAAATAAAAAGGGAAAAAATCCCATTAGGGGAAATAAAAACCATTCCCACTCTAGAACTGGTTGAAGAACAACTATCATCAAATTCTAGTAACCAAACATCATTCGGATCACTGAGGCTGACGGTGTCAAAATCTATAGCTTCGTCATTTGATGAAGCTTTAGAATCTAATGTTGATGAATCATTTGGCAATGACTCATTTTTTATTGAATGAGATTCAACACTCTCCAACTCATGTATCGTCAAAGATTCACCAACCTCTTATGTTTGCAGATAGTAAGTTCACATGCCTAAAGACTCAAACAGGATCTGAGCTCTTGGGTCCTCTGATTGGGTTACCGAAAACTTTGCTTCCTTTTCAAGAATCAACTTTTGCATCATGCCTTTCATCGGTATTCTGGCTTCAAATATGTCCATGCTTAGTCCCCCCAACATCCTTACAAAAAATTCATCCGAGGAGGATTCTGTACGATGCTAGCATGCCGGCTACTAGAACCGTCATCTTTATCTTTTTCTCAGGGTATGTGGCAAATGCATACTACGCATCCTTGATCTGGCCAATCAAGGGAACTTGTTTTTTTTCCATGGAGAAGCAACGGTTAAATGTTTTGTTCATATCTAAACCTAAGGCAGTAGCTACCTTGGTGGGTGTCACATTATCAGATGCACCAGAATCTATAACATAGTTACTTAGTTGAAAAGCGTTGACAAGTATGGAGATGAAAAATGGATCAATGCATCTAGAGGTTGTTGGAGGATTTGACACAAGATTACTCTGTGATTTTTAAGGCTTAGGAGCAACAAGAACATCAGGAGGTGAATCCTGACTTGGGGTAATTCTTTGGTCTTTGGCGAACTTGATGAGCCTGTCAAATTGGTTGGGATTGGCTTTGAGGTATTCAGCCTCAGACATTTGGACCTTGGTTCTCTTGGCATGATCGATGATGTCGAAAGCCTGGAAATAATTTTGTAAACTGGAAGTAGTAACTTCACTGATTGGTTTGATAAAAGGCATACTGGTCTTTGAAATGGGAGGATTGGTTTTAAGAATAGCAGGAGTTGATGAAGAGGGACGAGGTGCACTTACTTGTGGATTTGTTGCTTTCTTGGGTTGCCAAGGGAGAGGAGACCCTCTTTTGGCAATTGTGACCGGCAGCTTCTCTTTTTTAGGTGGAGCAGCAGCTTGAGCTTTATCAAGCTAATTCTATTGGTGCCACGTGAAAACAACATATGTATCTCTCACTAAGTCATCTTCATCATCTCCTTCTACTATTTGTAAGTAGCCAATCTTGGAGTCACCAGCTGATTCCATTTCTTCATCTTGGAAGAGGTCGACATTTTCTTCATTAGGATAATCTGGTTGTGCATAGTCTTCTTGTTCAGCCTCATAGTATCCTGTGGCAGTGTTGTTAGGTGGAGCTTTAAGTGCAAGTCTACCTTGTGGTGCCAAAAGGTGGTTTTGATTCCTGTTTTCAGCATAGTTGGGGAAAGTCCTTCTTGGGCCACCCTTGTAAGTGTTGTTATTAGAGACTTGCTTCTTCAAAGCTAGGACTTCATTCGCCAGCCTTTGAACCATGGGATTTACAAAGTTTGAACTGGCATTAGGATCATTGGCATTAGATGTTGAAGATCTTGATGCTTGCATCCTTTTGTTGGTGTTGGTTTTGGTCCTTATCTCTCTAGCCAGGATCATATCATCTTCAAGATTGGTGGCCAATTGTTGTGTTGCTTCAATGTTGGCAAGATTTTCCCTATGTAAGAAGAAACTTACTTTGGGCAATTGTGTGTTGATGAAAAAGCACTTCAAACTATGGTCTGTTGGTTTAGCATCATGTGGGATCCACGTCACCAAATTTTTGAACTTATCCATGAACTCTTGCATGGGTTCATGGGTCTCCTTCCTCATGGTTGTGAGTTGTGCCAATAAAGCATTTGCATCCTTGGCAAGTTTGAATCTTTCCTCAAGATTTTTTCGAAGAGTGGCCCAACTGGTGATTGAGGCATTTAGAAGAGTGCAGAACCATTCAGAAGCAACCCCTTGGAGGGATTCGATGAGCAACCTTACATAAACATCTTCATGCTCTATGGCGAGAACACCACAAACGATGTAGAAGGTGATGATGTGCTCATCAAGATGTTGTTTTTCATCACCCGAAAACATCAAAATATGTTTCCTCAAAACACGCAAGAGCTCATGCAGAGGTGTGGCTAAACAGAGGGGACCAAAGGAATTTCCCCATGGTCCTGCAGGTGGTGCGGCCATGACTGGTTTCACAACAAGTACCTGAGTTGGACACCTATGGTAGACATAACAAATAGCTAGAAGAGGAGATATTTGTTTTTGGGGAGGATAGCTCGCAGTACGTTGCAATGGTGACATTACTCGTAGAGGGGTAAATGGAAAATTACATCGCAACAACTCCTCAAAAAGTGGATCTGCTACTCATTGAGCCCTCACTCCTCGTGTTTAACTTCATTCCACTAGAATGTAGATTTGAATAGGATGAAGATTTAAAAATAAGAATATACAAGGTACAATAAGAAACTAGAAACCTTATTCACTTCAATCAAAATCATGTGGCTTAGATTTTGTGATTCTTCCCCAGCAGAGTCGCCAAAAAACTATTCGGTGAAAATTATGTAATCAAATTTTCAATAGATTACACAACCTAGATTTCAACCACAACTGTGTGAGATATAATCTCTCCTCTCAGAAAGGGGATGTGCCCTTCTTACTCCTTTCAAAAGCTAAATAAAACTAACTAAATATTCACAAGATGTACACTACAACTACGAAATGGGGGTGTGTGTTACATTCATGCTTCTCTCTTTTTTCAGAGAAGATGTTTTACAATGCTTCACAGTTGATAGTTTTAATTCAAAGTAACCTTAAACTAAAAACAAGCAGTAATGCCAATACCTCTATCTTGTCAAAGAAAAGCGTAGAGATACCAGGTATGATTATAATAAATAATAAAAATGGAAAAGGAAAGCTCATGAAGGCACAAATTCATTTCGCAGCTTTTTCACCGATGGATCTGAGATAGATGTACCATTTGTAGTATTAGAAGCACAAAGTCTTCTAGATACAGCAATTCCGCGAACAACATTAATGATTACAAGAAAAAATTCTTGTAGATCATTCAACAATAGTTAACCAAATGTAAACATAAATCCAAATAAAGAATGTAACACAAAGTTTACATAAATTTACTTGAAGCCCTTCAGATCTCATATACTAATAACCACCAATCTTTTTCAAACCAAAAGAGAATTGATTCCAACACAAAGTCTAGTATGCAACTTCCTTCTTTATTGATCAGATTTAGATTCACAAAATTGAACACAAAGTCTTAATGTTTGTTTCTCAAAAGAGCAACACTTTGTTGCAAAATACTAAAGGTAGTGATTACAATGGAAATCCCTCTTATTTATAGAAAAGAGGGAAGAGATCATCTAGGAAAATAGCATAACTTTGACTAAGTCAACATGTAATTCATCTCTGTGAAATTACATCTCATATTTTTGGTGTAATTACATTTGACAAAAAGACATTTAAGATGTCAGAAACTATTTACAAGATGCATAAAGGGAATCATCAAAAGGTTCAACACCGAAGATCAAAAATCTTCATGGTTCCTTTCTTTGGGCGTGGAAGTCTTCATAATTATTCTTGGTATCCTATATGAACGTATCATCTGGGCCGACTGTGTAATCCACAAGGGTGTGAATTCTTATGATTGACCTTCTAGCGGATGAATGAATCTTCTTGCACCTATTAAGGTGTGTGTTAAGATTATCAATGGTCAGCCGTATATCACAAATGACATGTATGGAGGCTTTGGAAAAATTGGCATCCTCCACTTTTTGCATAATAGCTTCCTTGTAGATTCTAGAAAGTTCACTGGCTAGAAGGAAAATTTGGTTTTCTTCAAGAAGGTTTCCTGGCAGCTCCTTGATTCCCTTCTCCAATATAGCACGATGTCCTTCGACATCTTCTTGTACATGGTGAAGATCTTCGATAAGAGATTTGATCATATGGATATGATGCTTGAGTGTTTCTCTTACCTCTACATATTTCTCCTTGTCGAGAATTACCTCGGCTTGCACAAATTTGTTGAGCTTTGCATGTTTCATCTGTGACCAAAATGATACGAATGTTTCCATCTCTTTTTGCTCTTGAATAAGAACACCTTCCTCCTTATCAAGCTCCAATTCGAGTTGGGCTATTTGTGTAGCCTTCTCATTAGTAGCAACTATTACCTGTGAACCGTCTTGTAAATTAATCCATGAAATCATACAAGGATTTATCTTTGGAGGCAAGATTTTACACTTTTTGTAGTGCTGGTTCTTCCAGGTTTTCAATAGCCATGGGTTGGATATTCCCTGAATTTTTTGCAAGTCTCCTCAAAACAACTGCATATTGTTTGGCCTTTTTCTTGTACATGTCTCGGGCTTGCTCCATTTTATCAAGCCTTCCTGCCAACGCATCCAAGACTACTTGTGCATCTACCTTTGCACTTTCATTCATAACCTTTCCAAGCCAAACTCTTGTTACAGTGTGATCTTCCATGTTCACATCTCCTTCTTCTTGAGGCAATATTCCAATCTCTACAAATATTTGACCAGATTTATCAACTTGGAATCTGGAATGTACCTTTTCCTTTTTCTTCCCCTTGGATTTTGGAGGGGCTATCTCTTCAAGATTGAGTTCCTCTAGAGAGATCATTTTCTTTTTTCTCTTTGATACTTGACATACCAACCAAGAGGGAAGAGAGGAAGTATGAGTTTCTTGGTTGAATGTCAACTCTTCCATCACAACTGCTTCTGTAGGAACAAATGGTATGGTGAAAATCAGAATAGTGTTCGTCATGACTACACTAGTAGATTGCACTTCAAGTTGACCATGTAAAGATTCTTGCATGAAACTATTAAAATTCAGCCTCAAAAGTAATGCCATAGGAAGGAGATGACAAGCTGGGGATGGATGATGGAGGGCTAGTCAAGATGTCAACCATTTGTGTATTTGAAACAGATGGAGGAGTGTGAAGTACGATTGATGTTACGAGAGGAATGGGGACATTCATTGCATGTATGGTTGATGTAAGAAGAGGTGATGTGGGAAAAGGTGGCGGAGAAGTGTTTGGATTAGGAGGTGTGGGAGGAACATTTGAAGTTACGGGCAGTGACGTGTGAGGTAGATCCTTAATAACATTATCATGTGGAGAAAGGATTTTCTCCTCGCCATAGTCGAGTTCATGTTTATCACCTTCTTGTTCTTCAGACTCTGGTTCACCTTCTAGTTCACCTTCTTCACCCTCAGACTCTTGTTCATATGGGGAATATTCTTCCTCATCAGAGTCTTCTTGTTCAAAATCTTCTTCTTCTTTGGAATCAATCTCTTCAAAAATGGGCCCTTTTCCTTTTGGGTGAGATATTTCAAATTCTATGGCTTCTACTTCTTGAACTACCTGTGTATCCTTCTTGACAACATTGAAATTTATTCTAGGGCCTCTTCTAGAAGAAGAGGGAATAACTACCTGCTTATCTTTCATGTGGAGTTCCTATTGTGGGTTGATTTATGCTTTGGATATTTCCCTTATGACTCCGTCTTGTAGGATTTCATATGAAAACCATGTTTGTGTAACCACTCTTCAGTGTTATCCAATATGGGAGCAAGTCTCTCACTAATAGAAACACATTCCTTCTTCGACCATTGTACTGTAGGAAAGGGTTTCCTAGAAATCTCATCCTCATCATAGGCGGCATTCATAATGTCACCCGGATCCGTGAAATCCTCTAGTAGATCAGAAACACCAAGATCCTTGATCTGTTGCATGGTCAACCTACAATAATCCATTTTACAGATATCTTCTTCATCTCTGCAATCAACCCAAATGTCTTCAAAGCGGTATTTGTGCCTATGATCCTTTTTCAACCTCTTTTTTAAATTTCGTAAATCAAAGTCAAATATGGATTTATAAGTCCTTATGGTCATGACCTGCATCTTTGCATAGAATAATTTTGATTTTTGCACACTATTGATGGTATACCTACCAATCGTTAGTGGAAACTTGAAACTCGGTTTTTGAATCCTCATTTGTTCTTTGTGAACTAAAATTAGTTGTCTACATAACTCCATGAGCACCCACTTGTCTGAGGGATATCTGGGCAACATGTAAGGGCACCTAGTGTAGCATCCTACCCTCATGTAAGTAAAAGTTGGAAATTGTAAGAACAGGCACCCAACCTTGCTTACCACTTTATAGGCCTCGTCTGATACTCTCTTCTTTTCGAGAGCTGGATCAAATATGTATAACAGAGGTGCGAAGAAAGCATCTGTGACCCTTATGAAATGGTGAAGACTCTCCTTCAGCTCTAATTGATAGAAGTACTTGTACACTGGTACAGAGTGTTGGTTCCCTTTTGTAAAAAGTCCTAGGAACTGTTTCATCATAGCTACTGCATAAACCAAATAAGAATTCATATAGAACTTTAAATTGGTTGATACATTTATCAGCTACTCATGGATCTCATCGTTGATTTGGTTTCCCCAATAAATGTGAGTCATCTTTCTCCGTATGATCTGAATGTATTCATACATCCATTCATGAAAATGAGATGATTATGGTAATCCTTTGACCCTGCTTAATAGAGTGATCATGTCTCTGACATCTTCCTTAAAGTCACTTTGTGGAAGTCCTTTTAGCTATCTTGAGATAGTATGCCTGGGTTTTTTCAACCATTAACTATTTATCACATTCTTGGCTTTATTGGGATTCGAGTCATAGAATTTCTATGCCTGCTGAATAAAAATCTATATGTATTGTTCCATGTGTGGAACTCTAAAAACAATATCAAAGAACTCGGGGTCAAGTCTCATAATCACCTATCCAAAGGAGTCTATCACACTTCTTCTTTCCTTGATATAATGGGATGCAACTTGCAGGATGAACTCTGTGTTCTGTGCAGAAGTTGGGAATGTAGACACCAGATGTAGATTGCTATGTATGATGGCTCTCAAGGAGTCTTCAAGAGGATTTTGCTCAGTCCTTTTCATAAATTCTTCAAGGTCCTAATGATCGATCTCAGTGTCTTTTATCTCATCTACCTTGGAGAGCACCACTTAGGTGGGAAAACACCTTGATACTTTTATTTCATCTTGCGCTCTTTTTTGGAAGACGAAGGAGGAGTCTTCGTAGTCATCTAGAAACAACTGGCTCAAACAGGTCACCTTGTGGATCACTTGATGATATCTAGGAAGAAGCTACAAATATGGTGAATCAACAAGCGTTAGCAGAATGAGCAAAACTGGGAAGCATGAAGTGAGAAAATGATGTTGAGCAAGCATGACCAGAGCAACTAGGCACGAAAAATGATGCAAGAGCAAAGAAATGGGATCCAGAGCAAAAACAGAGCAGTTTGAAATTGTTTAAGGCAAAAACTACCAAAAGTGTAGGAGTGTTGAAAATCAGCTCTCCTACACTTGGAGTGGTGACTTTCAGGTGTAAGGGCGCTTTTGATGTAAGAATTGTCAAATGTGTCAGAGCGCTGAAAATTAGCGCCCTGGCACTTAGTCTTAACCTAGAAGATTTTATGGAGTGCAATGGAAGACTTTTTCAGTGCCAATGCACTTAGGGGAAAATCAAATCCATGTAGGAGCATTGATTTTTAGTGCTCCTACACTTGGACTTAGTGAAAGAATGTCAAGTGTAATGGTGTTTAGTTTTTTTGCCTGGGCATCATGACTGAAACAAATGTGATGAATCCGTCTACTTGAATGCAAGAATTGAAGATCTCATTATGTGGACATTTCATTTGGAAGACCAAGAACACACGGAGGGCAAAGATTTTTTCAAAAAGAAAGATACGTTGGAGAAAAAGACAAGGCATGACCTTGTGAAACTAGGGCACAAAGAGAGAAGAAACATGCAGAGAAAAACGAAGAGGCACGACATAGAGAAAAAGCTAAGTGGAAACGATGGTGATTCAAACTAGTTTAAACACAAACAAGATTTGCAAGAAATGGAAAAGCCTTCATTTTCGAATGCAAATCGAATGATAAGAAGAAAACGTAGTGAAATGAAAACATACCTGAGAAAATGCAAGAAAACCTTAACTTGAGAGAAAACTCTAAAAAATCTTTGAAAATGCGTTTGAGAGAGGTGGATAATCGCCCAGCATGATGAAGAGAGAAGAGAGGTGAAATAAAATGAGTCTAAAAGAAACCTAAAATCAATTAAAAGTGATTTGAAGTGAACAAAGAGAAAGTGCATTAATTATGGCGCATAAAAAGGCAAAACTGGGAAAGATGCAATCGAGTCAAAAATCACCGCCTGGGACTTAAAATGGCTAAGTATGGAACTTGGTGTAAGGGCACTAAAAATTAGTGCCCTTGCACCAAGCTGACTTTTCACTTAAGTGCATAGGCGCTGAAAAAGTCAGCCATTGCACTTTTTATACTTAGCCATTTTTCTTCAAAATGTTAGAGCGCTTTTTTTTGGAGCTTTTGCACTTTTTACAATTTCACTAAGTATACACAATGAGAGTTCGTGAAGATACTCGTTTCGAAGGTCTTCGCTAGAGGAACGCAAAGGGATGCTCAAATAGACTATTTGAGACTTTGGAACACACTTCGAGGTGGATTAAAAATTGCCTCATTTTGTATGCTTAAACATCATGAACCTAGGAAACAGACAAGTTTAGTAGGGGGTTATCTGTGGAACGAGTGCTGCTAGATTCCATGATAATAATATTATCATTGGGTACAATAGTATTTTGTTAAACACTACAAGGAAACATGGAATGTGCATAAACATAATACATCTCCACTTCCATCCATTATTCTATTAGAGTCCTCTTTGTTAAGCTCTTACCTAGCAATCAAATAGTCCCTTGTGCTTCATATTTATGTGTAATGCATCATAATAGCTTGATATTCAATAAACAAAACCCTATTTTTTAGCTAGTGTAGATTAGACCAATTTTCTTAATCATTTAATGGGAATGGGGTAGAAATGAAGTCTTCCATATAGTCTTCAATAAATTAAAACATAACCTTATTCAATAAACTACTTGACTAGTTTGAAGATGAATCCACTTGCAAATCAAAAGTCCTTGAATTCAAGAAAATACTTCAATCTTCAAAGCCCTCCAAACCTATGTTTTTTCCTCAAATGGGAAAAGCCTCTCTAAAAAAAATATCATTTTGATAATAATAATAATAATTCTTGATGTTTATAAAATCCTAATTGAAAAACCTAAAATTAGAATACGGTTATTTTGTTATCTATTAAAACAAAATCCAATTATCTTCTTTTAATGTACATCTCTTCACTATTAAAATACTCAAAAAATTATTTTATTTTAAATATAAAATTATATCTCCACTAACTTTAGTGAAATCTTGATTTTAAAAAATGAAATAAGAGTTAAGTGTATTAAATATTCTATTTTCCTAATTTCTTATAATGCAACTTGCACATTGAACTATATAAATATAAATATAAATATAAATAATTGAGTTTATAATTAATTTATGCTTTCTATTTCTAAATAATATTAATTTAAATAGCATAATAAATGAATTCATTTAAAACTATTCTATGAGCTCATTACTCAAGCAAGTACTATTAACTTATATTTAATTTGATTAATTAATTAATCTAAACTAATTAATTCAAACAAGATCTCTTCATAGAATTAAATCATAATTGTTCTTCAAATACTAAGATGTAGTCCACCTTTCCTAGTATTTGTTCTTGCCAAAAATCATTTCTCAACAAAAAATATTTTAGTACTATTTTAGATAATCACAATAATCTATAATCAACATTTAATTAAGTTATCATGTCTAAAAACCACTTATTTAGCAAACAAGCACAAGGAAGTACATAACTTCTTAGTCTCATATGATAATCCAGTGTAAAAGCACAAAGCTATGTCACACTTTCGGCCAACTAAATAGTTCTGAGTGAAAATATTTTGACCTAAACAGTTTTAGTCGAACTAGTTTCACCTGAAACAACGTGGCCTATATGTGGCACATAGAATTTCGAGCAAAACACTTTCGCCCGAAACTCAAGAATTTGAATATTTTGCTTTATCGCATCGATATGTGGCTTATTTTATGTGTGGGGTTTCAATAGAAAGGTTTCATTTGAAACCCTTTCTATTGAAACCCTTTCTACCGAAACTGTCTACGTGGCATCCTAGTTGGTAGCCAACTTAGCTTTTTTCAAAATTTTCTGAAATTTTCAACTTCAACTAAGTATTTCTTCAGTTAGAATGATGTTTAAAAATAAACAAAATACCCTTTTGTAGAGCTCGGAGTGGTGAATCCGAATATATAATTTTTTGAATATTTTGATTAGTTTTAATATATTTTATTTTTAAAATAATGCAAGTAAGTTGCTAAAGTTAAAAAAGAGGTTGATTAGAAATTTAAAAAAATAGTAAAACATATTGAGTTTTTTTGAAAAATATATGGTGCACTAGAGGAGAGATTCATCTTCAAAAAGGTATAATTTTTTTTTTGAAAATGATTTAAAGAATAGGCAATAGGTGACATCCAATGAAAACTGTCAAATTCTGACAAGTTTGACTTTAAAATGTTATTACGAGAAAAATATACATCAAGATTTCAAAAAAATTTCCATGCACTAAATATTGAAGTTACCTATTTGGAGAAAAAAAATTAGGGGAAAATGAGGTTTTTTTCTATTTGTTTCTTGACGTCAAGTGAACGTCACTTTTTCTTGAAATTTTCAGCATTCCAAAATTTGCTCTTAAATTGATAAAAATATAATCAAAACAATTTTTTAAAAATCTAAAAAATTATAAGATTAAACTTCATCAATATTTCTACCTTTCATTAATTTACATCATTTTGAAATTCAATACATAAAGACCAATTTTATGTGGTCGAAGTTCAGAAAAAAATTTGTTGTTGGTTGATTCTTTTATAAAGTGTGACACGGGTTTGTGCTTTTACCCTCCATACAAAGTTAATAAACCATGTCTAAATTACAATGATATAGGATAAATAGAATCATAACCAAAAATTTAAAATATGTCAAAATGAGGGGTATATAGGATTACCAAGGTCATCAAGAATAAGGATTGCAACTAGGCTTGTAAAATGGTTAGGCCTTATAGCTCTAGCCATGTCATGTATATTTATTCCTTTGAATTCTTATTAAAAAACTTTATCTTGACACCCTTTCATTCAACATCAAGGTAAAATACAACAACAACAGCAAATAATAAAAAATAAATGGTAGTAATCTTTACAATATTAGACAAATTATCACAAATATATTCCCTAAACTTGGGGAACAACCTTTATCCACCAATCTTGCCCTATACTTCTCAATCTTACCCTTTAAACTAAATATATTTTTTGAAGACCCATTTTCATTTGATATATTTTATTTATTGAGAATATTGAACCAAATTCAAAGTCTTATTCCCCAAGATTAGATTGTCTACTCTCATTCATAGCCTTTTTCTAGCATTTTTTTGGGTGATCCCACAATAGTGGTTTACACTTTTTGGGACATCCTAATTTTTGTTGAAATAACATATTTTTAGAAAATATAATGATTTAAGCCTTGAAAATCTCCATTTATAGGATTCCAATTGAAGAGGGTTTGATTAAACCACCTTAGATCAAACCCCCTTGGATAGAACCCTGCTAGTTTTAAACCATACCTATGACAGAATTTCCTTTACACCTATCAAAATGTTGATAAAAAACCACTTTTGTTTTACCTTTTGGGGGATCAAATGAATTCATTTAAAACTTATTTTTTGTAAGTATGTATTCCTTATTATAAGCTTCCAAAAAAGTATAATTTTAAAAATAATTAATTTGATTATTATATTTATATTTTATTCCTTGTGAATGTAGGTTTTTCATCGAAAATCAAGCTCTTTGTTCTGCACATGTGGAAAAAGAGCAGATTATCAAAAAAAAATATGAAAAATATCTATGCACTTGATATTGATGTCCTTGATCCAAAAATAAATAAAATTGTATTTCGATACATACAAAAAAAGTTGTGTTAGCAAGTAAACATATATCTAAATTGTAATTGGTTTGACTTCAAAACTTAATTAAGAAAACAATATTCAATAAAATATTATGAAACCAATTGCATACACTAGATATCATAGTTACAAATCTAAATTTGAAAAAATTAGAATTTTATCCTTCATAGAAAAAAGTTGTGTTAGCAAGTACACGTCACTCTTTAAAAATGGTATTTATTGTTAAAAACTAGTTTTCGAAGGAGATGGAAAAAGAAATGCAATTTGATTCCAATTTTGTTTTAAATATATATATTTAGTATCTACAGACAAAATATCACAAATCACTATTTTGCATCATCTTCAAATTCCTCATGGTTTAACAGCTATAGGTGCCCGAAAGTGAAGATTTAGTTAAAAAAAATCAGTTCAATGTCAAGTTTGTCCAAAAAGTGTAAACCACTATTGTGGTATCACCCTTCTATAACTTCCTCTCCTTTGATTCAAATACCTCCTTCATAGTTATTGGATCATCGTTATTTTTATAGATGAATTAGTTGGGGTTTCTATTGGGGCCCTACCCATGAAAAGCAAAAAAATCATACAATAAAGAAAACAACACATGTTGGTTGCTTAAACAAGCAACGTAAATGTTGTAAAAACCAAGGGAATAACTCTACTAGAATAACTCCAACTACATCTCAAATATACCCTTTAATATCCATTTATCTATTCTTAGCATGAGATATGCATGTTTTTATTAAGTAAGCAGGGATTTTGAAAGGGCCCTGATCCCTTTTACAACAAGAAAGAATTAGCCATAAGTTCAACAAGACAAAGAAAAACTACAAGATGAAACAACAACAAGAAATAACTCTAGTAGCAAGAAAAATAAGGTAGAACAGACAACAATGCCAACAAAATAGGTCAAAAGGCCACTCATAAAGCTATAAAACATTAGCCAACAACAATAACCACCCCAAGGGTGGAAAATCTAGAAAAGCTTCAAACCATTAAAAGAAGCTCTTCAAACCATTACATGTAGGCTTTAATGGGACCTGAAACCCAAAACTCAATCAAGGTAGGCCTCAAGGCCAGTAGAGCAGGCCAACAAGTCATCCATAAAGCAGCAACACAACTGCTTTCCACAAAAACCACCCAAAGGGTGGGCAAAACATTCTAAGCATCAAACCAATGTCTGCAAATCTTAAAGGGTCATGAAACCCAAACACCCATAACAATATAATTTTTAGAAAATTTGAGCCCATCAACGCTCCCTAAGACAACCATCCTATAGCCACCTTGTCACTCAGAGAACCAAATTTTTATCATAACCAGAAGAAAAATTGAAGGATTAGAGAACCCCCATCATCCAGCTTGCTTCTCCACCTCTATAAGAGAAGTCACCAAGAGTACCCTGTCCACCACAACAGAGTTTCTCCAGCATACCAAAACTCCACCTCCATAGGAGCGGCCTCCACCTCAATAGGAGCTGCAAAGGAGAAGATCTACAGAAGAAGCATGAAAAACCCACTACATTTTGAGAACCTGACTCCACCTCACTATGAGAGGTCTCCACCTCAAAAGGAGAGGTATCCACCTCAACATGAGACACAATTTGCATAGTCAGTAAGAAGGAACACACTCCAACAGAGAGGGTAAACTTAATAACCATGGAAAATAAAAGCGCATGTGCCTTCAGGATGAATATAAAAGCATTCCAACCAAGAAAAAATTGCATAAAACCTTGAAATACATAGCACCCTTGAATATCATTAGCATATCTTCCATAGAAAAAGAAAGCAACAAAATCTGGAGGGTGCTCAACCCACTTGAAAAAACACAACAAACTAGCCTCAAAACAAGAAAGCAAGCCAGCCAAGTGCAATTTTTTAAAAAGGGCTTCTGAAATAGTTCTAGTAGGAGTCAAAACAAGTGCTTCCAACACCAGAATAATAGAACAACTAACAGAAACCTTACAAAACTGACAACCCCCTAGCAGATCGTGCTTGAAGGTTTCAAAGCTTGAAACAAGAATCTTCAAACAAGGCAAAGCCCCTGCCACCACCTGGAGAACGTGTAAAGAACCCACTATCACCACAAAGATAGTGAAAGGAATCCAACCAATACCGATAGGTAAAACAAGACACCACCAAAAAAGATCTGGCACCAGGGGAAAAAGACAAAACTCCCAACAACTACCAATAAACCCGCGTAAGAAAATGACTCCATAGCACACAAGCTAAGACCCAACACCAACAAAGAATTGAGAAGCAAAACAAAAACCTCACAAAGAAGAAGAATCTTGACAGGGTTGCAAACCACAAGCACAAGTGAAATATTTGGAGGGTACATCAATAAAACCAACTCCAATTGGCCAGCAAGGATGAGAATGAGCGAAAGGAGCAAAACAACAGTCATGGCAGAGGGAGAGACCTCTTCTACCAAGAGTAGTGTTATCTCCTGGATTTGCACCTTGTTGAATTTGAAATTCAACAATCCAGTAAAAACATGGGAATGATCTCAAGATGTGGGTACCTTATATGAGATCAAACCTTTGGAGAAGGTTGGCTTCCCTTGGCACTCACCTAAAACTATTGCTTATCAAGGAAAAGGGTAAGAAGGAGTACTTAAACTTTAAAACTACTTCTATGGTGATGCACCTAAACATTACTTGGACTTGAAACTCAAATTACATACACTTCTTCACAATGACTAAAACAGACTTGCACAACCTACTTTTGTATATCTTTGCATAAATACTTTATAAAGAGGCCCTAATGCTAAACTCTTAGGAGGAAGAAATCTTCACAACTAAAAGAAAACTTGCATTCTTGACACAGATTATAACCTACAACAAATACACTTTTCTGAAAAAAAGGTGCTTAGAATGAGACAAACTTACATGGAAATGAACAAGACTTCAAAATTAATTTGATCAATCAATAGATGCACACAATGAAACAAAAAAAGTAAGATTTTATTGCTTGCAGGAGCTTGAAACTCTCCCATTTCTTTGCATTTTTTTTCCCCAGCAAACCCCAAGTGGGTTTCGATGTAGGCAAAGAAATATGCGTTCTTAGTAGAGATCTCCTCTCTCTACACTCTATATATATCCTGTGCAAAGATTCAAGGGTTTTGATAAATGTTCTTGGCTCAACTGTAAAACCCTAGGCCATGGTTTTCTTGTTAACTAAAAATGACTATGTTCTATACTCCATAATCGGCCATGGCTGTAGAATTTTTGGAATGGAAGGATTGAAATGAACCTTGTCCTTAAACTACCCCTTTAAAGTTTCATAGTCTTATTTTTTACATGCTTGTATGAGACTCGATCGTCAAACACCATGGCACTGTCATTGTCAGTCCATAGTAGATTAGCACTCTTCAACACCCTTAATATTGTCCATGTATTGATTGCTCCTTTGCTTACACATGGCTATCATTTGTAACTGTCATGAAATGTTGGTGCCTTGTTGTCTTAAAATATCTAAGACTATATTGGGTTCTCAATAACTCATCTATTTTGATAAATGTATGGGCATCACATAGATCTATATGAGTTTATTTTCCTAAAACTTCCAAAACCCTCTCTGTCTTCAACAAAGTTACTTGGTCTACACAGTTCAACACCCTACTCCAATCCATGTTTCCTGAGAATTAATATCAATATAACATATTGACTATCAAGCATGACTATGTTATCACAAAATTGTCCTTCATTTCATGGTGACTCATGCATTTCAAAATGAAAATCCTAAAATTACTGCCCTATCATAATGACAACCTATTGTCACTATCCACTAATGAAGGATGGAAAACCCCTTTGTATAGTTTACTAACCATTTCTCTATTGATTGTGGTTTAAGGAAATGCTAACAATGTATTTAAGGAACTTTGTCTTCGTTACCTTCCCCTTGTGAAGTATCACCTTTTATATGTTTCACGTCTCTATTCTCCTTGACTGCCACTCTTGATGTTTGAACATTAAGCACTAGAATGCTTTGATTGTTATACTACATCATTGTCTATGTCACTGTACCAAATGAGTACCATGTTTAGTCTTTTAGGACACTATGATTCCATTAAGCATCAGTTTATTATTAATACCAGTGAATTCATCAACTTCACTACTATGAATGATGAATTCATCCTTGATTGCATCACAATGTCATGAAAGACATAACAAGCTTATCCTATCAAAACACAAAATAAAAGAATATTGGGCTCAACCCTTATGGGAGCCACATTTATCCCATGTGTTGTAATTGGATAAAATAAAACAACAAGTATTTCACCTATACCTATACAATGAGCAAACATGTTAGATAAAAACAAGCATATGATAGATGTATTTGATTACGTTCTCATTTTCCTAGACACCTATGGTATGCTAGTTATTTGAATGCACATGAGGATCAAATTATATGTTTATAGAGGTATGCACATATTTTAACTGGTGATCCTTCATTTCTCTAAAATCACTCTTCTCACTCGGATACAAGGAACCTAGGAGCAGCAAGGAGAGCATCAACTAGAAGCAGGACAAGTGGGAAAGACTGAAGATGATGAAAAACAAAGAAATTGGGATTCATCATTCAAGCAATGACAGATCCCCTTTCTCTTTATGCACATTTTTCTTTATCTGTAAATGTATATTCTTTTCTTTTATATTCATTCAAATAGTCAATTCCACGGCTTGTGTGGAACATCATTCATTTATGACTATTAATAAAGACTATATTTTTGAAAAGATTGTACAATCTCTCCTATGTTGCATGCATCTGCATAATGAAAAGTAATGGTATAGTCTTATGATATTTATTTATGCACATGAATGTGGTATAGAAGAATTAAAATGTACCTTCTTTTCATTTGTAAAATATAAACAATACTACTTGTTTAGACTAGTAGAAAAAATAGGTAACAAGCAAAATCAAATAGAGCAAGGGTCCCACAAAGACCACTCTAATGCCAAACAAAGGAGCACAAAATCTGAAAAATATAATAGCACTAAAGTTCTAAATCTCCAAGCCAACAAAACACCACAGGGTGCAGCAACAAAAAAACAACCCTGCACCATCAAGCAAACCCCCTAGACATGCACACCCAACCAACAGCTCATGACAGCAAAGGGCAGTTGAGAAGAGAGGAAGAATCCAAAAAGGACACAACAACAACAATGAACCCATGGCAACCAGACTAGAGGCCAACACAAGAAGCGGAAGAGAATGACATTGGCCCAACTAGCATAGACCCCAAACCCTCAAGAAACATACTTGAAACAACAACAACAAAGGGCACAACAGTCACAATATGAACATCGACAAAGCATGGGAAGAGCCTAAATCTCTCTCGAACTCCTAGTAGGAAGAAACCCAGTCTAAAGCCTTCATAGAACCAGAAAGATTCATCATCCTCATTTGAATCAAAACCACCACTGACATCTTCATTAATTTTTTTTAAAAGCAAACCCGCTCTCTTTCCCATTCGCCATACATGAGATATGCATGTTATTTGAAGAGAGATATTCTACTTATTTGTTATTTTATGTCTCCTCATATTTTATGAGATAGAAACAATTCATATTTACATCATGTTATTCTTTTGGAATAAATCCATAAAATGCACTATTAATATTATAACATTTGTTTGAAGAATACACTATTAATATCAATGTTATTATTAAAGTCTATTTTTATACTCATATATTTGTTACATATTTTGAAGGTATTTAATGCAATCAGGGGGGTCTTATGAGACTACCAATTCCAACAAAAATTACCTCAACACAACGCCTTCCAATATCAACAATTTAAATTTCACAATAACATTCACATTCACAAGAAAAACTATGAAGTTTCAAATCATCAACTCCATTATGCAAATAAAAGTTACATGAAAAAATGGAGTTTATTGAATTCATGGGAAACAATTTGATTATGCAACTACAACATTACAATCATCAAACCATCACAACTCCTTAGCATACTATCTTCTATTCCCTCCTTTGTTCACAACTCTCAATTTTTTTAATTGTATATTTTCAAACACATATCACTTTGCTATCTTTCCTGGCGAACCCTACCACATAGATGAATTATACTTTTTATATCATTCCCATGCTCTAGAAATGAAAAGTCTCCTCAATACCAAATGGATGCCTCCAAGAAGAATTTGATTTTGTTTTCTTTCTAGAAATAAAATATAATGTATGGTTGTTGATTTCTATTCCCAACCAAGTAATTTATCATGATCCAACCAAAGAAAACTATGGAAAATGCAAAAAAAACATTTCAAAGGTGTATGAAAGTCCCATGCCAAACCTGCCCATTCACCCCCCATTATGCATCATTGATTTTGGTTTTTTTTTTTAAATTTACAAATGCAAACAACAATGAATACTTGGGCCTAGGCCATGCTTGCAAGTGATTTTGGTTGTCCAACGCAAAGAAAATCAACATCTCAAACCAATATGTCCAACATGGATTTTCATGCCCAAACAAATTACATATTAAATGCCAATAAATTGACTCAGTTGGATGCCAATTCACTCCTTCAACCCTATAGCTAGAACCTTCACTTCAGGAAATACAATCATTAAAATAAGGTGTCATGCTTTGCATAAGGGTATTAAATAAGATTTAATTTAAATGAAATCCAAATACAAAGAGATAACATAAAGATTGATTTATCCCAATCAAAGTTTTACAAAAGTTCTAAAGTTGCAGACACGCTACCAAAGCACAGCCAACCCATGAACAAAGAACAAACCAAAATAAAATAACATTTTTTTTGGGTGATTCAGGATTGCAATTATTCTCGGGTGCTCCTGCATCAGACATGTTAGGTAGGAGAAACATTCCATGAGGTCATGGCTCATGGAAATTTTTGGAAACTTTGAATTGTGATCCAGTGCTCATTTTTAATCCAAATTTCTTCTTCATCCATCAACTTCTTTTGTCCATTGATCAAAATCTCTTTACTTTTCCCCTCCTTCACATTATTTTATTGTTTATGTTGCAACCTAGACTCACTTCGATGGTCACCTCTATTTGGTTCTTCACTCCTTTTACCATTATTTGGCTGCCCCTTATTCTTTTTCTCTTCCTTGTACAGTCGATGCACCAAATCTTCATCACTTTCCTTGACCTTACTCAAAGCTCTCTTCTCATGAACTACTATTGGGTTTCTCCCAACCTTACTTTTCATTGTCACAACTTGTTCACTAGAATGAAAACAAACCAATGAACTATCCCTCACTTACTTCTCCTTGTCCTTCAATGCACTCAAATGATACTCCCTTCCATACTTTGTGATGGTATACATATTTTCCCAACCATCATACACAACATATCTATCATATTGCCATAGTTTTCCCTAAAGGACATGACAAGCATCCATGGGAATCACATCACACAACACCTCATAAAAATAATTACCAATCTGAAATTGAACCAAGCTTTGTTCACTTATCAAAATTTGATGATCCTTTTTCAACCAAGTGGCTCTGTAAGGATTTGGATGTTTCCTTTTCAATTGCATCTTCTCTACCATCTCTTGTTAGACCAAATTATCAGTACTTATGTTATCCACAACTACCTTACATTACTTTCCACCTGATTTACACACCGTTCAAAATAAAATTTTCCTTTATGTTGGGTCCAGTTGTTCTTTTTTTTTTGTTTCAAAATAACTATATTCAGCATCAATGACTCTCCTTGTTCGGGCTCTTCTACTTTCTTTGGAGAATTCACACTCTCTTCATCAAATTGTATCACATAATTCTTTGTTGATCTTTTCATACTAACATCTTGATATATTTGAGGGTATTCAAAGGCCATATGTCCAATCTCTCCACATTGGTAACATGTGCCTCCAAATCCCCTTCCTCTACCTCTTCCAAAATATCCTCTTCCCATGTTGTTTTGACTTGATTCCTCCTTGCGTGAAGTGTCATTTGCCTCAAAAACTTATTTCCCTTTTCTATTCCTTGCCAGTTCACTTCACATGACAAAACTTTCTCTGTTGAATGCACAAGACAACTAAGAGGGGGGGTGAATCATTGTACTTTAAAACTTTAAAACCCTCACAAACATTTAGATCCACATTAATTCAATTAACCCTTAATTTGTTAGAATAATTTATCATGAAATAAGGTAACAAAAATAGAACCAAAGCAACACAATGCAAAAATAAACACCAAATTTACAACGAAAACCAAAGAAAGGAAAAATCACAGTGAGGATTAGTTCACAATATAAAGTAAAATCATCACCGATTACAAAGGGTCACTACTGGAGGGCTCACTGTCCAAAAGAAAGAAAGGATCACTATAGAATAGAAAATAAGATATAGAAGAGTGTTACAATGAGAAATCCATCTCAATTCAACAAAAAATTCTACCACAACATCACTGATACCTTCATAGTCAAATACTGAATATTGTAGATACCTTTTGCTCACTACATCCAATAATCTAACACATGAAATCTCACACTGCACTGCACAAATTTGTACCTCACAACTCTACAATTCACATAATTTGCATCATACACATGTATCTTCACATACCTCAACAAATTAACACATATTTATACCATCTTCACCCTTGAACACATTCTCCAAGGTCATCTATGCACCTCAACCATGCAAATTCAAATTAGGCCAACACCAAAAAAAATCTCATGATGGAAAGGAATGAAGGCAGACCACAACACACTTTAGATAGGACCTAAATCCACTCATACACACCACACCACACTTCCACAAAATTGAAGAAACTTTGTAATTAGTGTAAACACCCAAGGTCAGTCAAACCTAAGTTAACACCATTAACATTTAACTACATGCTTCCTCAAATCCAAAAGATGACTTTCTAACACCACATAACACTTGAACACAATCTGAAATATTCCAAAAACACTCTGAAATCCAATAAATTCCTTTGAAATTACTTCCACTTGAATAATGTACACACCTAGTACACTCAAATGATTTTTCCATACACTATAACTCAAGAAACTGACTTTCAAAGCACCAAACCTCAAACAACTTCAACTAAAGAAATATACACACACTATTAGCATCCTTCCAGATCTACAAGACCTAAAACCACTCTACAAACAAATGTAGAGCAAATACATTTCTCCCAAACACCTATGCAATACATAGTTCACACACTAGTGAACACACCTTCCTCTGCGCAACGATCCAACACACCAAATTTTGAATGCAACACCTTTGGAAATATTTGATCAATATATCCAAACCAAATAAGAAAATATTCAACACAGAAGAAAAGCAGAGCCAAACTAGAACACTACTCTGCAACACACTATTTCCTCTTTTTATTCAAATTTTCTCAAAATCACTTGGAAACCAAGCACCAAAAATATATCATCAACATCTTCAACACTATCCCATCACCACCAAGCCAACTGCAACCTAGCAACTCAACCATACATCCATAGACAAAAAAAATTCAAAGAAACAGTAGAGGTTGACATCAGTAGCTTACTAATGATAACATAATGTAACTAATCATAGCGTCATCAGAGATAACATCAAATCAATACCAACTTCTCACACCCTTGCAAAGGGAAAAATATTTTCCTTACTCATTCTCCCCCTTTGAGATTAATCATACTATTCACCACTTCTCTGTAACTTCCTTTCCTTTATTTCCCTATATACTCCCCTTTAGGAGCATACACACCATACTGCATCAATCAACAACCACTGCACAATGACAACTCTCACTCATCTTGACTACAATGACCAAAAATTCCACTACCTACTCCCCTTAAGAGGTAGCCACCAACATCAATCTAGACCAGAGAATGAATCTTGAGATCCACTAGACAAATGCATCTCCTAATGCATCTAATTCAAAGGAGGGGCAATAACCACCAAATTTTCTCAGAGATACTCAAAATTATCGTTAGGAAGAGCCTTAGTGAATATGTCAATATTTGATCCTTTGTAGGCACATATTCAAAATTCACTTCATTCTATACAACCTTCTCTCTCAAAAATTGATACCGGATTGAGATATGCTTTGTATTTGAATGCATTACCAGATTCTTTGATATATTGATATCGCTTGTATTATCACAAAAGATAGAAATTGGTTCATCATATACCACTCTAATATCATTTAATGTTTGCATCATCCACAAAAATTATGTGTAGCAAGATGTTGCTGCAATATATTTTGCCTCTACATTAGATAAAGATACTAAATCTTGTTTCTTGTTTAGCCATGACACCAATCTGCATCCAAGAAAGAATGCACCACCACTTTTACTTTTCTTGTCATCTACACAACCAACCCAATCTACATCTATGTAATCACTCAGAGGCAAGTCAGTATCCTTTGGATACCACAAGCCATGATTCAAAGTTCCCTTCAAGTATCTAAATATCCTCTTCATTCTTGCAACATATGACTCTTTAGGATCTTCTTGAAATCTAGCTACAAGAAAAACTGCTTGCATGATATCTGGTCTAGTAACAGTTAGATATAGCAATCCTCCAATCATTGATCTATACTTTCTCTAATTAGCCTTAGGAGATTCATCATTCTTGCTTAGCTTGCAACCAGTAACCATAGGGGTACATACCGGTTTAGAATCTTCCATTCCAAAATTCTTCAACATTTCCTTGACATACTTTGATTGTGAAATGAAAATACCTCTATTTGTATGATTGATTTGTAGCCCAAGGACTAAATTCATATCCCCAAACATTGACATTTCAAATTCTTTCTACATCTCTTTTGCAAATTTCTTACACATAGCTTCATTTCCTCCAAAAATTATGTCATCAACATACACAACCATAATCAAGATTTGATCTTTTTCAACTTTGAAGTAGAGATTGCTATTTGCAATACCTTTATTGAATACTTTTTATAACAAGTACCTCCTTAATCTTGCATACCAAACTCTGGAAGCTTGGTTCAACCCATATGCTACCTTCTTCAATATTAAAACCATATCTGGCTTATCTGATAATTGAAATCCTTTCGGTTGTTCTATGTATACTTCTTCCAATTCACCATTCAATAAATTGGACTTCACATCCATTTAATATACTTTGAAATAACGTATGTGTTACAAAATCCAAAAACATCCTGACAACTTCCATCCTTGTCACCAGAGAAAATGTCTCCTCAAATTCGATTCCTTCTGCTTGTGAGTAACCTTTACACACAATCCTTGCCTTATTTCTTACTACTTCTCCAATCTCATTCAGTTTGTTCTAGAATATCCAAATAGTTCAAATCACATTATTGTTTTTGGGTCTCGAGACAAGTTCCCAAGTTTGATTCTTCTCAATCCGTATTAGTTCTTCTTCCATAGCCTTGATCCAATACTCATCCTTGCATGTTTCAATCACTATTTTAGGTTCAACTTTAGAAAGTAAACATAGATTTACCTGTTCTTCAACAACTTTCCTTCTTGTCAGTACACCTTTTCTCTTATCACCAATGAATTGTTCTTCAAAATGATTCTTTTGCACATACTTAGGAGTTTTAGGAATTCTTTCCAGAGCTTCTTCCTCTTCAATCTATACTTCTTTTTTCTTAGCTTTTTCTTCTTCTCTGCCAGAAGACTCATCTGATTCACATCCATCTATCACCACTAAATTATTCTATACATCTTCATCAACCTTGATACTTGCACTCTCAACAATATTTTTTATCCTTTTTCTGTAGCACCAATAATCTTTGTTTTTAGTAGAATATCTAAGGAAGATGCCTTCATCATACCTTGCATAAAACTTTCTTAAGTTTTCTTCATCTCTTCTGATGTAGCATTTTCTTCCAAAAACCCTGAAGTATTTGACAGTAGGAATCCTTCCATACCATAGCTCATAGGGAGTCTTTATGTTGTTTTCTCTTGCTTGCACTATGTTAAGTATGTAAACAATAGTATAAATTTCTTCTCTCCAATAGAATTTTGGTAGATTTTCTTCTTTCATCATTTTCATTGCGACTTCTTGAACAGTCCTATTCTTTCTTTCAACCACTCTATTTTGCCGAGGAGTTCTAGGGGCAGATAAATGCTTTTTTATTCCATGATTCTCACAGAAAATATTGAATTCATTAGAGGTGAACTCTCCACCTCCATTAGACCTCAAGCACTTGATTTTCATATCCATTTCATTCTCAACCATAACTTTGAATGCTTTAAACTTATCTAGGGCTTTCAATTTTTCTTTGAGAAAAGTAACCCATTTCATTCTAGAATAATAAGCAATTAATAGCATGAAAAACCTATCAATTTGAAGACTTCTTACTCTAGTAGGACCGCAAATATTTGTATGCACCAATTCCAACAGTCTAGTAGAAGATTTTTCTTTGAATTTGAAACTTCTTATTGCTTGCTTTCCAACTTGACATTCCTTATAGACATCATTGATAGGATTTGTAATCTTTGGCAGATCTCTCACATTTTGAACTAAACTTATTTTCACTAGGCTATCAAAATTGATGTGACACATTCTTCTATGCCATAGCCATCTCTCATTGATATAATTCATGAAACAATAACTATCAGCACCTTTGACTTAATATAAATTTTCATATGTCCTTCCAACAACAATCATAGTTTTTGAGCCTTTTTTGATCTCGCAGCCATCATCTTGAAACATAAGATTGTATCCTTTGCTACAAATTCATCCAACACTCAAGAGGTTATGTCTTAAACCCTTAACATAGAGAACATCATTAGTGTTATGCTTTCTATTAAAACTGATTGAACCTTTTCCACATATCTTAGTAGATGTATCATCACCAAGCCTAGCTAGTCCTCCTTCATATTTTTCAAGTTTAACAAACTTACTCTTATCACTGGTCATATGATTAGAGCATCTACTATCAATGATCAAGTAGTCCTTCTCCTATCTAGCATGAAAAGCAGACACCAAAGTGCCTTTAGTATTAGCACTTGCTTCTGGAGTCTTTTCCTTCACACATCTCTCAAAGTTAGCAAAATTAGTTTCATCTTTTAAAGCCATAAATAAGCATTCACCATCCTCATCATCCCCACAATAAGATTCATCATCAAATATACTTGCATCTTCTGTAACATAATAAATTTTCTTAATCATCTTACCTTTGTTCTCCCTATTTTTGTCATTCAAAGCTCTATTTAGACATATTGAAGCATAATGACCTATCTTTCCATAGCTGAAACATTTGAAAGGCAACTTACCTCTATACTTTCCAATACCCTTAAATTCATTCTTCTCACAAAGTTAGCTTCCACATCATCAAGATCTTCATGATCTAGTTCCACAGTCTTCTCTGATTTACCATCCTTAAAAGCAATCTCAACTTTTTCTTTACTTGTACCAAATTCTCTCATTTCAAAAGCAGTTAAAGAAACATACAACTGATCTCTAGTATATTGATTCAAATTTTATAATTCCTCAATAGAAAAAACTTTGACTATAATATTTAGGAAGAGTTTTGAGTACCTTCTTTACCACTTCTTCTTTCAGTTCTCCAGCAAGTCCTCTGATGTCATTGACAACTTCATCCACCTTCTGCAAGTAGTTTGTGATGTTTTCATCTTCAAACATCCACAGAGTCTCAAACATGATCTTTAGATTATGCATCTTAGTTTTATTGACCCTATCATCTCCTTCATAAATGCTTTCTAACTTTACCCAAATTTCTCTAGCAATTTTTAGATTCATAACTTTCACCAATTTAGAATTAGCAAGACCACTTAAGAGAGCATACCTTGCTTTACCATTGTTTTCATAGGCCTTGATCTCATCATCAGTCTTTAGACCTTTTATAGGTATAGTAATCCAATCTCAACAGACTTCCAAATTTCAAATCCAAGATAAACCAAAAAACCTTCCATCCTTGTCTTCTAGAATGCATAATCCGATCCATCAAACAAAAGAACATATTTCTTGTGTGCCATCCCAGATCTACCTCAAGTGTTTAAGCTTTCTTCCAAGGAACCTTTCTTTGATACCAATTGTTGAATGCACAAGACAACTAAGAGGGGGGTGAACTAGTTATAATTTAAAACTTCAAAACCCTCACAAACATTCAAATCCATATTAATTCAAGAATGATTTATCATGAAAGCAAATAACACAAACAAAACCAAAGCAACACAATGCACAAAGAAACACCAAATTTACATGGAAAACCCAAGAAGGGAAAAACCACGGTGAAGATTAGCTCACATTATAAAGTAATATCAACACTAATTACAAAGGGATCACTGCCCAAAAGAAAGAAAGACTCATTATCAAATGCTCACTACCGGAATAGAAAAGAAGATAGAGAAGAGTGTTACAATGAGAAATCCATTTCAATGCAATAGAAAATCCCACAACATAACCAATACTTTCACAGTCTTACTGAAGATTGTAGATACCTTCTTACTGCATCTATGAAAGCTCACACCACATTGCACAAATTCACACCTCACGACTCTATAATTCGCATCATTCACATCACACACGTCTATCTTCACATCCCTCAAAAACTTAACACATATTTATACCATCTTCAACCTTAAACACATTCTCCAAGGTCGGCTATGCACCTCAACTGTGCAAATTCAAATTAGGTCAGCACCAAAAACATTCCCACAATGGAAAGGAATGAAGGTGGACCACAACATACTTTAGCTAGGACCTAAATCCACTCATACACTCCATGCCACACTTTCACAAATGCCGAAGTAACTCTGCTATTAGTGTAAACACCCAAGGTCAGTCGAATCTATGTTAACACCATTAACATTTAAGTACACTTCCTCAAATCTAAAAGATGACTCATGAACACCACATAACACTTGAACACAATCTAGAATATTCCACAAACACCCTGAAATCCAAAAAATTCCTTCACAACTACTTCCACTTAAAGAATGTACACACCCAGTACACTCAAATAATTTTTCCATACACTGTAACTCAATAAACTGACTTCTGAAGGACCAAACCTCAAAAAACTTCAACTGAAGAAAGATACACACTATCAAAATCCTTCTATATCCACAAGACCTAAAACCACTCTATAGAGAAATGTGGAGCAAAAGCATTTATCCCAGACACCTCTACAATACATAGTTCACACACTAGTGAACACAGCTTCCTCTGCACAATGATCCAACACACCAAATTTTGAATGCAACACCTTTGAATAGATTTGATCAATATATCCAAAGATATTCAACACAGAAGAATACAGAGCCAAACCAGAATGCTACTCTACAACACTGAACACCACTGCAACACACTGTTTCCTCTTTTTATTCAATTTTTCTCAAAAGAACTTAGAAACTGAGCACTAAAAATAAATCATCAACATCTTCAACACTACCTCATCACCAACAAGCCAACTGCAACCTAGAAACTCAACCATACATCCATAGAAAAAATCTTATCAAAGCAACAATAGAGGTTGACATCAGTAGCTTACTAATGACAACATAATGCAGCTAATCAAAGCATCATCAGAGACAACATCAACTCAATACCAACTACTCACTCCCTTGCAATAACCACCTACTCATGCAATTGATACCAATGGCAAAACATAAGCTTGTTGACATCAATAACAACACCAACTGCACATACTTACAACATCCTCTTCCTCTTGTATTATCTTGGTGTCTTCGTGACAATTTTTCTTCAGCCTTCAAGGAAAATTAATATGCCTTTTCCACTGTATGAACTTGCAACATAGCCAATTCATCTTGAATGTTATATCTCAATCTGTTTATGTACCTTGAAACCTTTCTACATCATCTTCCACACGTCCAACCCGAATATTTAACTTGTAAAACTCCTCGATATAAGCTTGCACAATTAACTCTTTTTGCTATTTTTGAAACATACTTACTTGGTAATCCTTTGACAAAAATTGAGCCTTCATCTTTACTATCATTTAGTACCAAGTTCTAATTTTATCCTTTCCTCTTTGATTTCTATCAACCTGCACATGATCCCACCATAATGATGTGTGTCCCTTCAACTTTGTACAAGCAAAATTCACTCTTTTTGGATCCTTTATCGACTCATAATCAAAATATTTCTCGATTTATGATACCCAACCAATTAAATCTTCTAGGTTCAAGCTTCCATTGTAACTAGATGTCTTCACTCTCAACTTGTTGTTGATCTTTGCCATTTCTTTCAAAAAACATCTCTCCACTATATTCTCACCTTCATCTTCTAGATCAATTTCAGGGGCTTCTACTTCTTCTTTATCCTCACTAACATCTATAATAGGCACTCCTATTTACTACACTATTTCCATTGCATCCATTCTCATAGTGATGGCTCTTAGCATCTCCATGATGGTTGCACTATCACCATTTTGTGGTCCTCTCCGTCCACATCCTCATCCTTAGTATGCCATGTTGGTACCCTCTGCAGTTGCAAGTCTTCTCTCTTCCAATTTCCCACAACACCAACACTTAGGGTTTTCTCCAAACATGGTCCCAATCCTCTTTTTGATACTAATTAATGCAGCCAAGAATTGAGGGTCTTACGAGACTACCAATTCCAACATCAATTACCTCAACACAACGCCTTCCAATATCAATAATTTAAATCGCACAAAAAAAATCACATTCACAGACGAAAACTATGAAGTTTTAGATCATCAACTCCATTATACAAATAAAAATTAGACAAAATTGAAATTTATAAAATTCAATTATTAAACTCATAGACAACAATTTAATTGTGCAACTACAACATTACAGTCATCAAACCATCCCAACTCCTCAACATACTATCTTTCTATTCCCCCTTTGTTCACAACTCTCAATTTTTTTAATTGCAGATTTTCAAAACACATACTACTCTACTATCTTGCCTAGCGAACCCTACCACAAAGATGAATTCTACTTTTTATATCATTCCCATGCTCCAGAAATGAAAAGTCTCCTCAATACCAAATGGACGCCTCCAAGAAGAATCTGATTTTGTTTTCTTTCTAGAAATAAAATATAATGTATGGTTGTTGATTTCTACACACAGCCAAGTAATTTATCACGCCCCAACCAAAGAAAACTATGGAAAATGCAAAAAAAAACATTTCAAAGGTGTATGAAAGTCCCATGCCAAACCTGCCCATTCACCTCCCATTATGCATCATTGATTTTGGTTTTTTTTAAATCTGCAAATGAAAACAACCATCAAGACTTGGGGCAAAGAAAATCAATGCCTCAAACCAATATGTCCAACATGGATTTTCATGCCCAAACAAATTACAATTTAAATGCCAATAAATTGACTCAGCTGGATGCCAATTCACTCTTTCGACCCTGCAGCTAGAACCTTCATTTCATGAAATACAATCATTAAAATAAGGCATTGTGTTTTGCATAAGGGTATTAAATAAGTTTTGGTTTAAATGAAATCCAAATACAGAGAGATCACAGAAAGATTGATTTATCCCAATCAAAGGTTTTCAAAATATCCAAAGTTGTAGGCACATTGTCAAAGCACAATCAAATCACGAACAAAGAACAAACCAAAACAAATTGATTATTTTTTTTGGGTGATGCAGGATTGTAATTACGTCTGGATGCTCTTGGATCAGTATTTCTTATTGTCAATTTCTTAAACTTCATATCACTAGTCTACTAGCAATTATAGAGGAAAAATATACTTTGTATACAAATAAAGTAGGTAATTTGACACAAGTAAACACTCAACCCTATACTTTAAAGAGTTAAGATAGTAAGAGAATTAATTACACTTTTTGAAATGACAACATAAGTATCAAGGAATTAACTTTGAAAGTGGAAGTTTACTTTATTGTAGATTAAATTATCTATCATCAAAAAATCAAAGATTAGATGTATGATAGGTAATTTTTGATGGAAAACCATATATATTATTATTTATTACAAGTAGAATCCATTCCTATAGAACTAATCTTTGTACTTGTAGATTTGAAACTTTTTTGTTTTGATCTCTATCTGTGGAAATTAGCTAGGAAATCCCACATACATTGAATATATTCACCTTAATTTCTAGAATATGTGTTTGGAAGGAAAGTTGGTGTTGACAAACTCTTCTAGGAGTTTTCTAGGAAAGGATCCTCTTCTTTGGTATGTTATGTATCTAAGAATATGATATTATATTATATATAAGTGGATGAATATTTTGACATATGGCACACATCCCTTAAGTTAGGCATATTGAGTAAATTATATTAGGTAATTAGGAGGCCTACATGGGTTTAGTGGGTTACCCATCCAATGTGTTATTATTAGGAGGTCTATATAAAGAAGGTGAGTGTCATTGTAATGATGTGGGTTAAGTATGACATTGTTCTTGGGATTTATTGGAGATATAGTGTAGAGTGGCTTCTTCCATAATGATTATTATAAGGTGTTACCCTACCATAAGGGTTTATTCTATTTTTGCATCTATTTGATATTAAGACATCTTGACCCATGAACATCTCTTATTATGCAAGTTCTATCTTCTATGTTACCTTATTTTTATCATTAGTGTATATCTTATCAAATAGTATTAGAGCCATAATTTGGGTAAATGTGAGGATGAAACTCTAATTTTTGAAGATTCACCTATATCTTATAAATTGATAAAATAATTTCCATTATTTTTAATTGAAGTTGGTGGACCAAATAGGGAAGCTACAATACAAAATTTATCTTTTGATTATCAATATTGAGTAAGTTAGTGCAATTTTATGTTTTTTAATAAATTGACTCTCCAAGCCACAAATCATTGATTTTTTAATATTTTATATTTTTGGAGAGTTCATGAAAAAACATTAGGGGTATGTTATTCTATTTTTGGTTTTGAGACTGATAACATTATAAAATGATCATATCAAAGTTTAGTCTAGATTTGGTAGCTTATTGTAAAAGTATAAAACATAGCATACATTTTACAATATACTTAACAAGTGAAGCTAAATAATCATATAAAAAAATTGTAAGGATATTTATTCTTTGGATAATCTAGAACAAGATTTCATAGAAAAACAAAAAAATAATAACAAGTAGAAGATGAAGAAGGAGAAAGAAACAAACAATAAAAATAAGAATAGGAACATGAAGAACTAGAAGACAAAGAGGAAGAAGAAGGATAAGGCAAAATATATGAAGACAATATGAAGGATATATAGGTACATGCACTTTAGATTCAAGGAAGAAATATTCAATCATTTAATTTCATAGATGTATTAAAAAGGAAAAGATTATTATTTTTGTAAACCCTAGTAGCAAGTATAAATTCATTAGCTAGGAAATTATATGTACAAGAAAATCTAATCAAGGATAGTTAAATAGTAGGCAAGGACATTCATTTTTTTAAAATATTTAAAGCTCTATATGGATAAATATATTTTTCATTCAAAATTTCATGCTTTGGATATTATTCTTGGTAATCCTTGGTTAAAATCCTTTGGAATAATAAACATTAATGTATAAAACGAGTTCATGAATCTTTGGTATATGAGGAAAAATGTTATATTACATGATATTACATATGATGAAGACCAAGGGAAAGTCAAGGTAAATCAAGAAGCTACTAGAGAGTATAAAAGAACCAAGGGACAAACTAGAGGAGACAAATATAACAAAAAAGGGGAAAAGTTTGATTACCTTCATCAGTGAAAAATAAAGCAATAACAAAAGGGGAAGAATCAAACAAGATTCTAAAGATATCAACAGTTGTATTTGGTGTAGAAGCATCCAAATGTGTAATAGCAATTTTGCATCACCCAAAAAAATATTATTTTATTTTATTTTGATTTTTCAAATATCCATGTGACTTATTTCTAAAAAGTCTTTTAGAATGGTCTAGAACATCGAAAGTTTCCAAAAGTTTAAAAAATGGCAAGACTTCTATTTTTAGAGATTTTACATTTATGCATACATATGGACCTAAAATTTTATCCAAAACTCTAGAATTGCTAAATGAACATTGTGGCGAGTTTCAACCCAAATTCAAGTCTAGATATCAAGTTATTAAGGTTTCAAGTTTCTAAAAAACTTGAAAAAGAATTTTAAATTGAATTTTGAGGATTTAAGCAATTGAATGAGGCCTTGAAATTTGGGAAAATTAAATGAGTTAAATTTCAATAGTCTAGATAACTCTAAGCTTTCCATTTTTTTTAAAAGGGCTCAATCAGGTGCCTAGATCAAAAGTTATGGCTCCCTAAAATTGTGCTATTTCTAGTGATAGGAGTTACACTTTCTAAAGCATGTAGGGAAAATAATTTAATGATAGGAGTTAGGAAAGGAGGCGCCCAAGGAGGATAATATTGAAGACAAGGGAAGATATATGTTGTGAGAAAAAAGGAGGGAAAAATAGTACCAATACAGTAGATAGAACAAAGAAAAAATAATCTAGAAGTGTGAGGATTGTAATCTATAAAATGTTGCATTTTTTGAGGATTTAATCCTTTATTTTTTATTTTTCCTATTTGTATTCAAAGAATAATTTGAATAAATGAATTCACATGTTTGAATGTGTTAAATATTTGTAATAATTGTGTTGTTTGAGGGTATCCCCTATCAGTATTATATATGCATCCATGTCATTATGAGAGACAAGAATCATGGAGGAAATCATCACAGAGGAATGATGGTACATTGAATTAGGAAACCAATAATATACTTCTTTATGGAGTCAAAGGAACAACTACACCAATCCATGACACCATAAAGTAATGGCTATTCATGGTAGAAAATGACACATTATTATGAATAATAAAATCAAATAGGTGCAACAAAAAATGGATCAAGGATGAGATCTAGGTATAGGCTGTGTGTAAGAAGTTGAGTCCACTTTTTGGCCAAAAAGTGGAAGTGTTTTCCTAATTTTCAAAAATTGTCTCATTTGACCTAAAAATTTGAAGAACTTAAAGATTGAATCTTTAAAAGAGTCAGGAATATGAAATGTAGTACTCCAAGTATAATTTCCAAATATGTAATACCCAAATGATACAAATTGATTTTCAATAGGCATGTCTAAAAGCCAACGTTTAAAATCCACTTCATTTAACTATACCATGCATGTGTACGCCTTCCATATTTTGATCTAAATAATTGATTTTTTTCTGAATCCTTTTGGGAAAAGATTTGTAACACATTGAAGAATGTGGACAATATTTTTTTGTAATTTTGTATTGGCCATATTTGTTGTTTTGAAAAATCCTCATGTATGTCACACATAAGATGAACAAAATTTATCATTTTTTTTATTTTTTTCAAGTTAAAAATAATTTTTTGAAGAATGTAGATGTAGAACTTGAATTTTTTTTAAATATTTTTATACAAAGTTATTAAAATACTAAAAATCCCTAATATTTCAAGTTTATGGACCAATTTCACTCAAAAATATTTGAAAAATAGAAAAAATAATCCAATTGTAAAAAAATTACATATTTGGAATCTACACAATCTCATCTATAACGGATTATAATTTTTTCAAAATAATCTACAAAAAACGTCTTCAAATATATGTCCAAAGTCACTCTTTTCTACTAACACTGACATGACCTTCAAGTTGTAGGTTGAAGCAAGTCCAAAGCTAAGGGTCAGCTCCCCAAGCCTTTTTCTCAACCCAAAACCCATAGAAAAACCAAGCCAAAAATTGAAATTTTTAGACATGAGATCTTGTTCTAGAAACGGGATCCCATTTGGTTTTTTTAAAAGTTTTAAGCCTTTATAGAACGAGATCCCATTTTTTGGCTCGGGGTCCCAAAGCAAAACAGGATCATGTTTGCTAAATAACAGGATCTTGTTTCATTTTGCGTGATTTCAAGTTTTTTTCCAAGTCTAAAACTTCCATTATAAGTGGACTCATATTCTTTCATTTACCCTATATTCAAGCTAAAATCACTATAAATATCACTTATGGATGGTTGGATGGTAGGGCATGGTGTCATATTTTTAATAACTTGTAGTAGTCTTACTATTTGGCTTATTCTCATGTTTTGGGGATGAAACATGTCAAAGAGGGATCACATGTTATGCACCTAGAAATATGATTATAGTTGTAGTGTAGGAAAAATTATCCCCTTTTTGTACTTGATTTAGGAATAATTAATATTAAAATGAGCCTAATGTTGCCTTAAGTTACTGTTGTAATATGTCTTTCATATTCACATTAAGTTTAGGGCCCTTTTAATTGAAATGGACTTAATTGTGCCTTGTTTTTAATGTTGTAAGGTGTACCTTTACACTTTCACATTAATCTAGAACTTTATTAATTGATTGAGGTTAATTTTCCTTAATTGGACCCTTTAATTCAAATCCAAGCCTAATTAAATGCAAATTATGAGGGATAAAACCCGAAATTCATAAATGCCATTTCACAATAAACTTTGGAAGATGTGTGTCCTAGGTAAGTGACCTAGGACCCATTCTCCATAGGGAAAATGAGTCCTCACTTAGTCCTATGACCCTATTTTTACATAACATTTCACCTTGTCTGATGTGTGTCCTAAGTAAGTGGCCTAGGACCCATTCCCCCTATGGCGAATGAGTCCTCACTTAGACCTGGGACCCCTCTTTGAAATATGTTTTTGAAAGTATTTTAATGATTTCAAATCTACAATTCAATGTCGGCTTGTGTTATTTGAATTTCGGGAATTAATGTTAAGGTATGTATAAATACAAGGTTATTTCATTATGTTTCACCTAGAATTTCTAAGTGACTTCATGAGATAAAGCTAGAATAAAATCAAGAGAATTCAAGAGTAATTTCAAGGCATTCAAGGGCAGAATTATTAAAAAATTATTGCAGCAATCAAGATTCCATTGTCATATCAAAGATGTATTGCATCATGCATGTTGTTTGAGCTCTATCAAGCATATCAAAGGCATTGTTTCACATCAAGTTTCATGATCAAGATATATATCCATTAAGGCCACTTCATGCAAGTTTGCGGATTTGTACTCCAAGGTTTCAATTGAGGTTTGGTGAGTTGTTACATATTGTTTTTCATTCATCATTCCTTTTATTATTTTATTCAATTCAAGGTTTAATTACCAAAACATGGTTTGACCAAGGCAAACCCCCATTCCATAACAAAACAACATTTTTCCCTCTTTGATGTGTGATTGCAGATTTTAGGCTGAAGATTATTGGAGATAAAATTTGGAGAAAGTTGCAAAGTTGTCAAAGTTGCAAGAAAAGTTGTCAAATCATGGAAACTGACCTACAAGTTTTATTTTCAGCTTTCCGGCAGTGGCCAACTAGAATCTGGGAGTGTAGACATAGAAGAATAGAACCCAAAAACTAATTTTTAGGAGCCCTACCTAGGACCCATTCAGCATTAGGTGAATGAGTCCTTAGTGAGGACTGAAAATGACTTTTGGTGGAAGGTACACAACATTTTACCCTTTCCATTTTCCTTTTGACTATTAGTTGGGTTAGATTTTATTACTGTTTCTCATTTGTACTTTGTAACACATATTTTGAATGAAATAAGGAGAATAGGTGCATCATAGCTTTTTCAAAAAAATCCCCCACTATTCTTAGTTGTTTCATTTTGGTGAACCTAATCGTTGATCATTGCATTTTCTGATTTTGGAATCCTTTTCATCCTAGATTTAGATCGTGCATCTCTTTGCATTGAATTAGGTCTCATTTCGGGTGTCTAATTTGCATTCAACTTTGCATTTCATTTAAGGGTTTTAGGATTGGATATCTTGCATTCTTTAAATATGAAAATACCAAAAAAAATCAATCATATTGCATATCATTTACATAGCATTATATCACATTAACCTGCATTTGAAAATTGAAACAAAAAAATTGCATATCAAACTAGCTTTTCTAGGTTGTCATTTTTTCACATTTTGCACTTGCATTTCACATTACATTTATAGAAAAATCAAATTGAAACTTATTGTAACAAACCTGAATCTAAAAACCATTGGTAAACACTTAAAAATCTATATAAATTTGTTTCAAACCCCTCATCTAGGACCCATTCACCCTAGGGCGAATGAGTCCCTGGTCAGGTCATAATCTAATTTTTTGGGTATTAAAATATTTATTTCTACATTTATGTTTGTTGCTTTCAGATTTCTATTGTTGTTTCTAGATTTTATGTTTCATCAATTTGATCAGATCTAGATTAATTTGGTAAAAGTAGTGCATTGTGTGATTTCAAAATTGCATTTGCAAGACTTCATTTTAAAAAATTTGCATAGTGTAATCAACAAATTACCTTGTTTAGAATCTAAAAATTGCATTCTAGGTCATCGCATTGCACCTTTACCCTCTTTCCATTTTGGGTTGGCATTGAGTTTGTAAAACTTTTACGAGCTTTAAAACTTGGTGTCCTATTAACAATAATGTTGTGAGATGTAGTTCAAGACTCATTTCATCCCGCGATACACCATTCGTCATGGATCTTGGGATTTCTAACTCTCTTTCTAATAGTGTTGATAATCAACCCCCTATGGATCATAGCATGCATACCTCATTTCCAATGACTTCCTTACCTACAACCAATGTGCATGATGTTATTCATGTTTTGCAAGAAAACATAAAAAGAATGGATGAAAGCCTAGAAAAGTTACAAGACTTTGTGCATAATGAAAACATGGATACTAGTGTCATTTCTACTTTAGATAACCTAAGGAGAATGATTGAAACTGACAAAGGAATGGAGGTTGTGTGAGGTCTAGGTCATATTATTAATGATGGCATGTCTACCATGAATATTTGTGCTCAAGATTTGGGGTATACCCAAAGCCAAGGTGGAACTTCAATTCCTCCTTCTACAATACCCATCTCCATTCCTACATACACTAGTACTCATTATACCAAAACCATTCAGCCTACCAGCAATGTCAACACTTCCTTAGGTATTTTCATTGGGAATTATTCTAGTTTTGTGCATTCAAATATCATATCTCCTCAACCATCTCCCCTTACAAACCTTCAATTCACTTGCCCTCCACAAACATGCACAACTCCACCTTATTCTCCTCCATCTCATAATACCAAAAATGATCCCATCATTAACACACTTTTGCAAAACATGGTATCTCTTTAGCAGCAAATCACAACCCTAAATCAAAACAACAATGTCCAACCTTCACAATACATCAAAACCAATTTTCTATCCTTGGATATACTAATAACACAAATGCCACTAGGTATAGAGGTTCCTAGATTTGAGAAATATGGTGGGAAAGGAGACCCCATTATCCATGTTTCCGCTTATACAACCCTATGTAGTGATTTCATCTTTGAAGATAAGCTCTTGACTAAAGTCTTCCCTAGGTCCTTGAAGGATACTACTTTAGAGTGGTTTTTCTTCTTACCGAATAATTCAATTCATTCATTCAATAAACTTATTGATGCCTTTTACAACCACTTCCAAATTCATATGTGTCCCAAGATGAATTTAGTTGACCTGATGAAATGTAAACAAAAGGATGATGAGAAATTCATTGATTTCATAGCACGATATCAAATGATTTATTCACAAGTAAACATTAAGATTCCTGATGTCGACCTTCAAAGAATTTTTATTTCCAACTTGCAATAAAAATTCAAACAAAGCTTGATATGATGAGATTTCCCTCCTTGACACAGTTATGCACAACCCTTTGTGACTATCAGAGTTTGGTTAGTAGTCATGATGTGAAAAATCAACCCAATTGTCCTAAAAAGTATGAATCCACACCTCAAAATAGTTACCAACCTTTCAAGAAATAGAATAGGTTCTTTTTATAACTTAATTCCCCTCAACCAAATCAACAAGTTGATAAACAAGTGGCTCCTATAAGGATGAAAAATCCTTTTTCCTTTGGGGATAGGAATCGAAAATTTACTGCTCTACCCGATACCCTTCATAATATCATGCTACAATTCATGAACAAGAACATGATTTCCTTACCTCTTGTCAGAGCTCTTGATCCTAAAAAACCATTACCCTCAAACTATAGATCAAAAGCTTTTTCCATTACCACCGAAAAAATGGACATGGTACAAAATATTGTAAGAATCTTGTGCAAGACCTCAATGATTCTAACATCTTCTAATTGGAGGTGTGAATGATCAAGGTAATAATTTTGTACCTCCTCCTAACCAAAACTTACAAATCTTCACAAATCCCATGCTGAAACACACTATTTCATTTGTCAAAGCTAGTGAAACAAAGAATGATGTGATGAATGCTAACACAAATGATGAAACCACAAAAGATGAGAATATGGATGAAGCAATTAAAGTGGTGTCATTTATTGAAGCTAAACCTCATAAGGACTCAACCAAAGTTCCCCTTGATATCACTTTCTCACAAAATGACATAATCAAACATGCACCCAATGGTCCTCTTTACATAGCTGGAAGAATCAATGACAAGCCTACTAATGGGATATTAATTGATCTTGTATGTGTAGAGAATGTGATCACTGAAAAATTCCTATTTGTGTGTGAAATTTATCAAGACACATATGACAAACCAAAAGCATGGATCAAAATGCATAATGGTTTTTCTTGTCCTGTGATGGGCTCGATAAATCTCCCTCTAAAATTTGGACTGAAAACATTAAATGTCTCATTCACCATAAGCCCATCATCAGACCAATTTCATGTAAAGTTAGGTTATCCATGGCTTCGCTCCATGAATGTCGTCCCATCAGTTGTGCATGAATTTCTAAAGTTTCCCTTCGAAAATCAAATCTTTACTATGCACCATAGTGGCTTTAATCTTATGTCTTCCCGTGGGAACTTTTCATTGGATTTATCTTGGCCCAAGTCTATTGAACCTATTAGACCACGCGAGTACCTTTTCAAAGTATATCAAAAGTTTAAGGAAAAGTGCATAGCAGAATTATCCCTTAGAAACATGCCTTGACCCATGATTGAGCCACCTATCCTTGATGAAACCATGATTGAACCAAAAGCCCCTCCAAACATCTAAAAGAATCATATGACAAATCATATTACCATTTCCTATAAGAGACTATGAGACAATCAAAACAACCCCATTGTGCCTCCTAAAACCAAAGAGAAAGTGGTTGAGGAACCTCCTGTGGTTCCTTCCATTCCTTCTCATGTTTCATGGTACGATTTTCTTTTTTTCTTGTGATGCATCCTTTTCTTGGTGGTGGCATTGGGTTTGATGTCCTCCAAGAGTGTGATATTTCTTAGTGTACGACTTTCCTCTTAGTGGCACTGATGTGATGCACTGCATTCCCTAATTTTTGGATCTTTTACTCTTGACTTGTCCTCTCATGGAGACATTAGGTACGATGTTCCTTAAGGAGAAGATCTTACACGAACTAAGAAAAATCCCTTTGAACAAAAATATTTTTTTACTAGCATTATTGTTCATAAGTGTTTGGCGTAATGCAACTTGCTAACCTTATGAAGCTTGAACTCTAAATTCAAGGCAACCTTGCATAACACACCTCGCTTGCCTATGGAGCCTTGCCTAGCATTGTGGTGCCTTATTGAAGTTGTCAGGAGGATAGCTTTGATATGATATGGGAGCCTAATATGATTCTCTCATTTTCCATCATTTTGGGATACTCACCTAGTGGACAGCCTAAGGTTCCACTACCCTAGAGTGAGCATGACAAAAGAAGACCGATGGATTGGATTTGTTCCACATCACGTTGGACCATCTAGGCTTGATCTTCCTGGTCTTTGATGTTGTATGATTGTGTATCTTTGTCATTGCTACATACATAAGTGTCTTGAATGTCTACTTTAGTGTGAGTTTGACATGGGGTCATACTCCCACTAAAGTGGGGGGAAAATATAGTGTAGGAAAAATTATCCCTTTTTCACACTTGATTTAGGAATAATTAATATTAAATTGGACCTAATGTTTCCTTAAGTTAGTATTGTAATATGTCTTTCATCTTCACATTAATTTTAGGGCCCTTTTAATTGAAATGGACTTAATTGTGCCTTGTTTTTAATGTTGTAAGGTATACCTTTACACTTTCACATTAATATAGGACTTTATTAATTGATTGAGGTTAATTTTCCTTAATTGGCCCTTTTAATTTAAATCCAAGCCTAATTAAATTCAAATTCTGAGGGATAAAACCTGGCATTCATAAATGCCATTTCACAATACTTAACTTTGGAAGATGTGTGTTCTAGGTAAGTGACCTAGGACCCATTTTCCATAGGGCGAATGGGTCCTCACTTAGACCTAGGACCCCTTTTTTGAAATATGTTTTTGGTAATATTTTAATGATTTCATATCTACAACTCAATTTTGGCTTGTGTTATTTAAATATTGGGCATTAATGTTAAGATATGTATAAATACAAGGTTATTTCATTATGTTTCACCTAGAATTTCTATGTGACTTCATGAGATCAAGATAGAGAAAAATCAAGAGCATTCAAGAGTAGTTTCAAGGCATTCAAGGGCAGAATTATTATTTTTTTATTACAGCAATCAAGATTCCATTGTCTTATCAAAGATTTATTGCATCATGCATGTTGTTTGAGCTCATATGTTGATGTAGTGTTCAAGATCTACCAAGCATATTGAACTGCAAAATTTATGTGTTGGTTTAAGGAAATGGGTTCTCTTCCACTTCTAGAGTTTTTCACCTAGAAGGAAAGAGATATTTTCCTTTGTGCACACAAATATTGGGATTCATTCACCAAAATGAACTGCAAAATTTATGTGTTGTTTAAGGATGGGTTCTCTTCCACTTCTAGGGTTTCTCACCTAGAAGGAAAGATGGAATTTCCTTTGTGTACATAAATCTTGGGATTCATTCACTATTAGGGTTGTATATGATTTAAATGCCTATATGAATTATTCTAAATGCAAGAATCTGGTAAATGAAGCTAACTATTGCATGCAAGCTAATTAAATCTACATTATTTGAAAACACATGATGTTATGCGACAAGGATGAAATAAGGACTATATAAGATAAAATAGAAAAACAGATAAAACAAGTGCATCTGGAAACTAAAGAGGATTGAAGTGGAGATTGTGGAAGCCTCTGAAAATTTGGAAAATCTAGATTTTATGCCCACTAGGACACTTACGCCAAGTTGGGTGACCTAGTCCCAATTCTAGTAAATTGTTCTGGGCTCTATTCTAGTCAACTAGGTACTCAAATCTACCAAAATATTTGAAAAAATCATGTAGTGGGGCTAAGTCACCACTATTGGTGACCTATCCCCTTTCAACCTTTCAGGAAATATGAAAGTGGAGTTAGAAGTCTATAGTTTGCACTCTTATTTTTCACCAAAATCTAGGCTCAAATCCGCAAAATCGCCTACAAAGCATAACATATTTTGGTTTCTAATGTGGGGTTTTCCTTGGTCAAATCCCTAGTTTATATTTAAACTTTGAAAGAGACAAGAAATTTGCATAAATCGTAGCCCTAAGCATGTCTAGAACTAGGAAATTTTGAAGTAAAGCAAAACCCTATTCTAATGTGCTAGAATAAGATGTGTAAGAAAGATTTGAATGGTGCAAGACTTCAATCCAAGAAACCCTACAACATTACAAATAAAATTCTAATGGAATGAAAATGTTGAATCTAAAGATAGAGAGAAAATGGAAGATGGAATCACTTTGAAAACAAGTCTTTAGGTGTGATTTGGTGGCTAGTTACACCTCCTCAGCCTAGATTTCTCCATGATTATCCATAGGCATCCATGATCAACCCTTTGCAATGTGAGATCTTGAGTGGAAAGTGAGCTTAAAGACCTAAAAAAACCCTGGTTTGTTGCTCTAATCTTCAACTTTGTTGTAGAAAGATAGATGAATCTTCTTGTGGAAGATGTTCAATGCTTGATTCTTGAGTTGGCTTGTGAAAAATGACCAAAAAGTTCAAGAGAGAGTGAAAATGACCTAAAAACAAGTATTTATAAGCAACAATACCTAATTGTCAGTTATTTTGACCTAAGAGGCTGACACCCATTGAGAATTTTTAGCAAGTTAGATATTTTCTCACTCAAAAATGCAAATAACCCTAAAAAGGACTAGGTTGCCATTTTGGGCAACCTAGTCCTCCAAGGGGTTTTTGAGGTGGGATTTGTGAATTTTGAGTGATTTTGGTGTTATTTGCCAGGGCTTGTTTGATTCCTTAGGTAAAATAGGCCTCAAAGTCAAAAATAACGAGTCTTAAGGGCCTATAAATGTTGTTTTAGGAGGGTCATTGATGAAAGGATACCTAAAGTAGGACCAAATTAGACAAAAAATTGTCCTTTTCTTCAAAGGTATACAATTTTTGGCAACAAATTTAGCCCTCACTTTAGCACCCATATGACTATACGTGCATATGTAAGCTAAAGGACTCTAAACAATGTACTTTGTTTTCATAAAAGGATACTCATTCAAAGGTGGGAGAATGAAGTCCCCAGTGTAGTTATCTGCAAAACCACAACATTACGAACCGCATCCTACAACACAAACTCGTTAGTAGTCCAAAAATCCTCTTATCTAATTCCTAGTGATCAAATTCGAGGGTAGATGTATGCCCCCCTTGATTTCACTTGCTTTACGGAGGTGAAATCAAGGTAGCAACATAGCCACATCGAATGAGGACACGCATATCGGAGGGTATTTCCAAGTAACATGCCACATAACAATAGATGATGTAGGGTGTGGAAACATGAATTTGACATAACAAATGACATCAAAAATAGAGTTCACTAGCACCCAGTATGTTGTTTGGAAGGATAAGCACACTAAGTCTAAGAGAGTAAAAGTATGAATGTGCTCACATGAGAATGAGAAAGAGTAAAAAGAATGAAAATGATGTAAATGGCCACTTACTTGTTCATTTTTCCTTATTGTAGCTTGAAAGTGACAAGGAGATAGCAAAATATGTCGAGTACATGAGATTTTACACCTGCAAGATTGGATGTGTTGCGAGACCAGGTGGCCTGCGGCGAGCAACAACATGAGGTGAGTCGATTTTGGTACCTTTGTAGTGTGATTTTTCAATTATGGTATGATTTATATGCAGATTTAGGTTAATTTAGGATCTTGGAAAAAAAGTTCATGAAGTGTCCCTTTTTTTCGCAAAGTGTCATGTTTCTTCGTGAAGTGTCCCAAAAGGGTTCTAGAGTGTCTAGGGCCCTAGATAAAGCACACTAGAAAAACATTAGAAAAATTGCATGATGAATTAGAGTAAGATTGAAGATGTTAGATGATTAGAGAGCATATTTTGATGTTTTGATAGGTACCTACCCAATCGCGGTAGCATCTGGGTGGGAAACAACTGAGCTTTTTGAGAGATCTAGCCCCCACTTTGTCAGCGGTAGACATAGAGCACTTACATGAGGTAGGTATTTATTGGGCGTACCTCATGCCCCCCATGGGGTGCCATGATGCAATGCTAATGGAATTATGTGGGTGATGGAATGCGGATACGTGCACATTCCACATACCCACTAGAGAGATGGCAGTCATGCTAGAGGACGTACACCGGATACTTTGAGTCCCTATTCGGGGAGAGCGAGTGCATCTCTAGAGAGTTCGTACCTTTCATGAGTAGTGAGCATATATGCAATACTGCCTTGGCATACCAGTTCATGATGATAGAGTTGTGGGACAGATTGACCTGGCACTGTTACTTTATTCATGAGTGTTAGTGGTGAGACAGATTATGATGCATACCATTACATTAGTACTCCTCTCATATGGATGAGTAGCACACCTCGAGGGTAGGCTAGTGCATCTGATATGGGGGATGGTAGAGGATAGGATAGTATATGTTTGGGGATGTTGCATCCTTACACACTTATACTATGATTTGGGGTGATTTGTATTTCGGGAGTTAGATAGTATGGTGCACTGTACGCTTCTACAAGTTTGGTGCCTAGAGCATATCACTTGCACTAGGATTTTCGTCTTCCCATGTCCTACAACAATGGGGTATCCTCGGGCGTTCGACTATCCTCTTTGGTAGTTATGGCAGTATGGAGATTTGTACTTTTGGAGAGTGAGGTTTGACTAGCTGGAGGAGGATGAGATCTTATGGAGACATTATCAAATCATACTACAATGGATGAAATTTATGAGACAAATGAGGAGACTTCAGTAGGATAGATTTTTGGTTGGTCTGCATGATCACATAGTATGTCCTTTTTTACTATGATCGATTCATGCGTTAGTTTGGGTAGATTCAGAGACCACCCAGGGTATGGTCATCTTTCAAGAGGCCAGTGTGGAGTGCCTGAAGGCTAGGTGATACAACACGATTCACTCTAGAGGACACCATCCATAGTGACTCTAATTATTTTGGTCATGATCAGTTGTCAGTATCCAATGCAGACGACGTCAATACCACATGGGATCATGAGGAGTGGTGGATAGCATCAATATCAGCTCCGATGTTTCCAATTGATAAGCTCATAGGGGATGTAGGACCGTTACCAAATGAGGGAGATGAGAGAGAGGATAGAGCTGAGGAGACACGCTACAAAGCTGCGAACATATTTACCAGCATTCTTGATGAGGAGTATGATGATGATACAAACCTAGATTATGATGGATAGGAGGGAGAGGAGGAGGGTCAAGATCAAGATCAAGAGGAGGATGAGGATGAGGATCCACCCCTGAGTGTGGGTTATGGGGTAGCAACTAAGGACCGATATGAGTGGGGAGAGACTGCACCCATTCATATGATTAGATCCCGAGCAGCGGCAACAACAAGCACCAGTACTCATAGCCAGGGAGAGGCTAGCACAACATCCATGCCACCTATACAGGATGATTTTGATATCCCTTATCCTACTGGAGATATAGGTGATGATATTTAATTTGAGGCATGTACTTTTTTCTCTGATGTTTTACTTTATGCATACATATATATATCATGATGTGTATTTATTAGATTTTGTTTCTATCTTGCAGGGCCCACGGAGGATTGACGGGATCTCTATTGTCAAGTAGCTCCAGAGATAGTCCCAACGTCCTTCGACAAGGAGGAGATGGACTCAAATTACACACCCCCTCCTATTATGGAGCGAGATCCAGAGTCACTAAGACCCTTCGTGTGACTACAAGCAGCGTACAAGGGCTTGAGGAGACAGGTCCACCGAGCTAGGACTGCATCATAGGCACAGTCATTTCGAACTCCAATGGAGTATATATAGATATGAGTATTTTGATGTTATATGTTTTGGTTTAATGTGTGAATGTTAAATAACAATGTGATTAATTAAATAGCCTTTGTAAGATTACTTAATTAATTTCGTCATGATTTAATAAAATGTATGTGATCTAATTAAAAACTTGTTAGAGTTCCTATTAGATACAACATAAAGATTAGGTATGCTATGCACTTATGATTGTAAATAAACATAACACACAAGAGGGAATTTTGAATAGTATGAAACCTAAAGCAATTATAAAATGAATTAAATAATCACTTTAGTGTTCAAGACACATACACAATTATTTGTTAAGAATGAAGCAATGGGAAAGCATAGAGGACATAATCCAATAGCTCTAATAACAATATTTTATAATTCCTACCATTCAAAGGGACTAGACATAATACTGATGCAAATGCGTGACATTAATAGGGTCTTTAAAAGGAGTGTCATCTCACTCTGTTAATGTGTAAGTGCCAAATCCATAATTCATATTGACCACATAGGTGCCTAACCATTTAGGACTGAACTTTCCTTTTTCAACATAATGGACAGTAGTCTTCCATTGATTTTCATATAAAGCTAAATCACCCTTGTTAAATATCTGAGGGATGACACCAATATCATGTTTGTGTTGTAATTGTTTAGTGTAAGCTTGAAGATGCTCGAGAGCGTTAATGCATTGTTCATCAAGCATTTCAAGTTGATGTAATCATTGTTGCGCATAGGTGTCATTATCGACAAGACCTTGGAGAGAAATCCACAATGTGAGGATTTCTAACTCTAAAGGTATGTTAGCCTCGGTAGGGAGGGTCCTCAAGGAGAACAATCTGAGTCGTGCAGCAAGAGTAACACAATAGAAGCAACACAAAACATGGAGGAAAATGTAGATACGAACTTTATTATTATCAAAAATCTCAATTACATATGGTCGACCACATCTAGGCTTACAGATTCGGCTCACAGGCCTGATTACAACATGTTCAAAATTCAGTGCTCTTACATGTGAGAAAAAATCCTACAAATTGAACTTTATGTATAGTATAATCTATTTGAACTTAATTCCCCCCCTTCTATTGATCCATTACAAGCTTTACATCATATCCGCGGGTCGAGAAACATCTGCATCAGCCAAAAATCATTACAATCTCCAATTAAGAACATGTAACATGCACAAGAACAGGTTGGCCTCAAATCTGAAATCCTTCCACGATAAATGTGTATGATGAAGTGTGGACCTAAAGATAAGGTTGGGGAAACTCCAAGGAACAAATCTAAACACACCGTGAGGATCTGCAAGTGTCAGGCGAGATCCATGATCGATCCAGCTAACCATTAGGGTTTGAAATTATTTTAGGGCCAATTCCAAAAATGTCACTCAATTCGAAAGCAATAACTTGTCAGAAAAAGATCCAATCGAGCTGAAAAATTGGAATAAGACAATTGAACATGTCCATATGAAACCTCAAGTATGCAAGATCTTATGAGAAAACATGAAGAAACACCAGATCTACCAACTTGAACTGGAAAATAACTAAACAAGAACAAAACTGAATACAAAATATTTTTGGTTAATGCGAGATTTCCAAGAACCAAGGATGCTCCTGCATCAGACATTTGGGGTTAATGAAAAGTGAGTCCCTCACTTTGTTGGGGCTAAAGGACACCAAGACGGTCTACCTCAGCCTGAGAAATCCAGGAAGAATCCTCCACTAGTCTACCCTTCCATTTCACAAGATATTTTGTGTATTGTCTTCCAGGAGTCTTTCTTCCATCTCTAGCATCCAAAACCTCTTCTATCCCATCTGATTGTTGTTTAGGAAGTTGTTCATCCAATTTTCTCTATTGCCTTCACTGAATTTTTCTTCATGGTTATGATGAAGATTTGCAATGTTGAATATAGGTGAAATACCCATGTCATCTTGTAACTCCACTTCATATGCATTTCTTGAATCAAATTTCCTCAAAATCCTATAGGGTCCAAACTTCCTCATCTTGAGCTTATTGTATGTGCCAACTGGAAATCTTTCCTTCCTCAAATACACCATCACTTCCTCTCTAACTTCAAATTCCTTATGTCCCCTCCTTTCATCTGCTTTCTCCTTATACTTTTAGTTCATATCTTCCAATTGTTGCTTCACTTGAATATGCACTTTCTTCATATATTCTGTAAATTCCTCTACTTTTGCACTCCTTTTATCTTCCTTACTGATGTTTTTCAATTTTGATATACCTCTAGGATGAACTCCAGTAACAATCTCAAAAGGTGTTTTTCCAGTTGTCCTGATTACTAAATTATTGTAGGCAAACTCTACTTGTGCAAGGGCTAAATCCCAACTTCATGTCTTCTCTCCAACCAAACATCTCAGCAAATTTCCCAAACTCCTATTTACTACCTCTATCTCTCCATTTGTCAATGGGTGAAAATTAGAACTAAACTTCAAATCTATCTTCAACTTCTTCCAAAGTTTCCTCCAAAAGTAACCAACAAATTTTGTATCTTTGTCTGAAACAATACTCCTAGGTAATCCATGCAATCTGACCACTTCTTTGAAAAACAAGTCTACTACATGTACTGCATTTCTTGTCTTTTTTCAAGGTATGAAATGTGCCATCTTTGAAAATATTTCAACCACCACAAATACTTAACCATTACCTCTTTGTGTTTTAGGCAAACCAAGTATGAAATCCATGTTGATATCTTCCCAAGGTCTTTTTGGTACTGTCAAAGGTTTATACAATCCAACATTCTGACTACCTCCCTTTGCAACTTGGAAAACTCTGCAACTCTACACAAATTTCTTAATGTCCTTATGAATTTGTGGCTAAAAGTAATTCTCACTCACTAATGCTACTGTCTTATTGATTCCAAAGTGCCATGCCAATCCTCCACTATGTTTCTCTTTTATCAAGTTATCCCTCATTGAACTCCAGGGTATACACAACTGATTTCCTCTGAACAACATATCCTCTTGAATGAAATAATCCAACCACTGACTCCTATCCTCCAAGACTGGTTCTTTACATTCTTTCCAAGGTTCTGCACAGTCTGGGTCTCCCTTATACAAGTTCTTCAATTCTTCAAAGCCTAATACTTTCACTCTCATCTGTACTAGCAAATTCCTTCTTCTACTCAAGGCATCAACAACTCTATTTGACTTTCCACTCCTATGCTTCAAAACAAAAGTATAACTCTACATGAACTCTACCCATCTCATGTGTTTATGATTCAACTTACCTTGACTATTCAAGTACTATAAAGCTTGATGATTCGTATACAACACAAACTCCTTAGATAACAAATAATGTATCCACTTGTTCAAATCTTGAACTATGGCATAGAGCTCCTGATCATACACTGAATACCTTCTCCTAGCATCATTCAACTTCTCGCTGAAATAGGCTGCGGATCTTCCTTCTTGACTCAATACCGCTCCAATTGCATTTCCACTTGCATCACAATCTACTTGAAATACTTTGTTGAAATTTGGTAAAGCCAACATAGGCTGCTTAGTCACCTTTTGCTTTAGTAATTCAAAACTTATGTCCACTCTAGATGTCCATCTGAAATCTTTCCTATCTCCTCTCATTGTTTATGTCATAGGACTACAAATAGAACTGAAACTCCTAATGAACTTTCGATAGAAACTATCCAAACCATGAAATGATCTTACCTCTCCAATGCTTTCATGTGTAGGCCATTTGACAATAGATCTTACCTTCTCAAGGTCCATCTTAGATCCATCCACTGGTATCAAAAATCCCAGATATACCAACTCTTCCTTCATGAAATTACACTTCTTAATGTTTATCAGCAACTGTTCCTCTCTCAACCTCTGCAAAATTTTCATGCAACAAATTTTCTTCTCTAGTCTTACTGAAAATCAAGATGTCATCCAAATAGACAATCACAAACTTACCCAAGAATTTCTTAAATACCTCATTCATCAACCTCATGAAATAACACGGTGCATTTTTCAGTCCAAAAGGCATCACCAACCATTCATACAATCCTTCATTTGTCTTGAATGTTGTTTTCCACTTATCTCCTTCTCTGATTCTGATTTGATGATATCAAATTTTTGAGTCTATCTTTGTAAAGTACTTAGCTCCACTCAAACAATCCATAATGTCATCCATCCAAGGCAAAGGAAATCTATACTTCATTGTGATCTTGTTTATGGCTCTAGAGTCTGTACACATCCTTCATTCTCCATCCTTCTTAGGTGCTAATACAACAGGTATTGCACAAGGACTTAAGCTTTATCTGATCAAACCTTTTCTCAACAACTCTTACACTTTTCTATTCAACTCTTCATTCTTTTTCAGTTTCATCAAGTGTGCTGCTTTGTTAGGAAAACTAGCTCAAGGAATCAGATCCATGCAATTACTAATACTCCTCATAGGTGGCAATCCATTGGGTACATTATCTGAAATGATAGCTTCATATTTTATCAACAACTCTTTTACCTCCTCAGGTTGTTCTTCTACATGGTTCAAATTTTCAAATTTCTTAGGAACTAGGGCATAACACATGTTCTCATGTCTCAATCCATCTAGGAATCTCCTTCCATCAACCAAACAAATTCTAGCACTCGTACAAACCTCAGTTCTAGGAACATCTTCCAAGGGCAAAAAAACCTATTTCATCCTGTTAGCAACAATAGTATTTATGTTCTTCTTTCCATCATGAATAGCTTGTCCGTCATATTACCAAGGCCTCCCCAACAAAATATGGCATACATCCATAGGCATAATATCACACAAAACTTCATCATGGTAATTTCCGATCTTCAATTTCACCAAAAATTGTTCACTTATCAGAGTCTTGTGCTCATCTTGAATCCATGCTATTGAATAGGAATTTTGATGTTTCAACCTTTCCAACTTCAACTTGGGCACCATTTCTTTAGAAGCCAAGTTCTTTGAACTTCCACTATCTATGATCACTTTGCAACTCTTACCAGCTACCTGGCATCTAGTCTAAAAAAAATTCTTTCTCTGCAATGGTTCTTGCTCCATCTCACGTTGAATTAATACCCTTATGTTCACCAACACTTCTCCTTCTTCCGATTTGTTAGGTGATCCATCATGATCCTCTTCAGCAAAGGCTACTCTCCTATTTTTCTATATTCTTTTGCTTGTTTCTCCCTGATTACATTCAAATGCTCTATGTCCTTCTCCACCACACTTATAACAAGTTCCTCTGAATGCTCTTTTCTCTTGTCCTCTGTCACCTTTTCTATATCCTTCATTCCTATAACCACCATATCATCCTCCTTTGAAATATTTGTCATCATCTCTATAGTATGAACTATCATTCTTACTAACCTCCTTATCTTTATTTTGATCTGAAAAAGGTCCTCTTCCTCCTCTAATAAATATTCTTCCTCTTTGAAATCTTCCACCTCTTCCTCTTTGTCTTTGATCATGTCTTTTGTTCAGCTTCTCTTATGCTTTTAGGGCACATTGATATGCTTCTTCCACACTTAACAACTTAATCAAACTGATCTCATCTTGTATAGATGACCTCAAACCATTCATATATCTAGCTACATGTTCGGTCTCATCTTCTGAATGTTTAGATCTGATATTCAACTTGTAGAAATCCTCAGTATACTCTGTCACACTTGATTCTTTTTGTTTCAAATTCTGCAATTTTTGGAACAAACTGATCTAATAGTCTACAAGCATGAACTTTGTCTTCAACTTATTCACCATCTGATCCCATGATCTTATCTTCTCCTTTCCTTTTCTTTGCATATCTATTTGCAAATTTTCCCACCAAAGGGATGCATGTCCTTTCAACTTTGTAGAAGAAAACTTTACCTTCTTATCTTCTGTGGTTCCTTCAAAATCAAAGTACTTTTACATTTATATTATCCAATCAAGAAATTCATCTGAATCTAACTTATCATTATAATCGAGTGGATTGAAATGTGGTTTGGTGTTCACTCTAGTTATGTCTCTTATGAACCTCTCTTCTCCTTGATCAAGACTAGGTTGCTCTTCTCTTGCAACTTCTTCTTGTTCTTCCACTTCTTCATCACTCACATCCTCAACTGGTCAACCTCTTCTCTGGGCTGTTTCAACTACTTCTAATCTAGTAGCAATTCCTCTCAACATTTCCATCACAGCTGGCTATGCATTTCCACATGGTCCATTTCCTCTACCATTTCTTCTTCATGCCATCTTTAAACAAATCCTCTACAATTACGGGTCGGGTCCTCAATCCGCCACCCCGCAACAAATCTTCAACAAGATTGCACAAATACTGACGATCTCACAAGGAATAAACCTGGATCTGATACCAATCTGGTGTAGACACAGTAGGGAGGGTCCTCAAGGAGAAAAATCCAGACCGTGCAACAAGAGTAACACAACAAAAGCAACATAGAACATGGAGGAAAATGCAAATACAAACTTTATTATTATAAAAAATCTCAATTACATATGGTCAGACACATCCAGGCTTATAGATTCGGCTCACAGGCCTGATTACATGTTCAAAATTCAGTGCTCTTACATGCAAGCGAAAATCCTATAGATCAAACTTTATGTACAATCTAATCTACTTGAACTTAATTCCCCCCCTTCTATTGATCCATTACAAGATTTATATCATATTTGTGGGTCGAGAAACATCTGCGTTGGCCAAAAATCATTATAATCTCCAATGAGGAACATGCAACATGCGCAAGAAAAGGTCGCCCTCAAATCTGAAATCCTTTCATGGTAAATGTGTATGATGAAGTGTGGACCTAACGATAAGGTTAGGGACACTCCAAGGAAAAAATCTAAACACACCATGAGGATCCGCAAGCATTGAGCAAGATCCGTGATCGATCCAACTAGTCATTAGGGTTTGAAATTATTCTGTGGCCAGTTCCAAAATGTCACTCAATCCGAGAGCGATAACTTGTCGAAAAAAGATCCAATCGATCTAAAAACTTGGAATAAGATAATTGAACATGTCCATAATGAAACCTTAGGTATGCAAGATCTGACAAGAAAACATGAAGAAACATCAGATCTACCAACTTGAACTGGAAAAGAACTGAACAAGAACAAAACTGAATGCAAAAAATTTTTGGTTGATGCAAGATTGCCAAGAATCAAGGATTCTCCTACATCATAACCTATGTGAAGGAGTTTTTTCCTTCAGTTTTTTCCTCCAAAATTTCTAGAATGGGCTTGTTTGAGGTTCATATGAGTTTTGGAATCCTTGAGACATCGTAGGAGAATTCCATCAAAGGATCTTCTATACAATGTATCAACAAGGATTATGTACTTAGTGGCTAACTTTTTGAGGTGAATGCAGGTATTTCTAATCATAGACTCAGGAATGGTACCATCTTTTAAATAGTTATTTATAGCGTCATACCATTCACATGAATTATCTAGGAATTTTGGAAGAACATCATCAGATTTATCACTGATGGAGGGTTTCATGATTGGGTGGATGGTAAACATGAATTTTTCAGAAGGATCTACAAGAGAGACAAGAGAAGCCACACTAGCCATTGCATCTGCATGTCTTATATTTCTAAGGGATGTTATCAATGGTGAATGAGTCAAAATACTCTAACAAGCTCAATACAAGATCCTTATATTGCGATAATTTATCATGTTTAGTTTGATAGAGACCGTTGATTTTTTTAATCACCATAGATCTTGATATCTTTAATTCCCATGACTAAGGTGGCATGTAATCCAACAATTATGCTTCATACTTAGCTGTGTTATTCGTACATAGGAAATTTAGGTGATATGACAAGGGAATAGGCGTTCCCCTAGGCGAAATTAATATAACTCCCGCATCGGAGCCTATTTGACACTTGGATCCATCAAAGAACAACTCCCATGTAAGAAGTTCGATGGTCAACACATGATCATTAGGAAAAGAATCATTGATAGGTAACACAAGAGGAGAAAGAGCATCGGCTAAGTGGTCGGTGAAGGCTTGGCCTTTGATTTCTTTTTGGGAAACAAACTAAAGGTCAAACTTGATCAACAACATTAACCATTCAGCAAGACATCTTGAAAGGTTTATTTTATTGAAAAGATATTTGAAAGGATCAAACTTTTTCATCACTTGTATTTCTGCATTTAGTAAATAATTTTGTAACTTACTAGTAGTGAATAAAAGAGCCAAACATTTTTTTTCAATTGTTGTGTAGTATGTTTCATAATTAATGAGAGTTCGGCTGATGTAATAAATAGGATTCTCTTTACCATTGTCATCTTGTTGAGCCAACAATGCAGCAAGAGTGTGGGCAGAAGCGGTGACGTAAAGGATGAAGGGTTTGTTTGGTATAGAAGGTTGTAAAGCATGTGGAGTTGCAAGATACTCTTTCAAACTCTCGAAGGCCTATTTACAATTGTCATTCCAATCAAAATTGACATCCTTTTTGAGGAGTGTAAAAGGCAATGTTTGATCAACTAAGGAGGCAACAAAACGACGGATGACTTGAATCTGTCCTTGTAATGTGTGTAATTGGGAGATGTTGCAAGGTGGTGGCATGTTAATTATAGCGTCAATTTTCTTCATTTCCACCTCAATGCCTCTGTGAGATATGATAAACCCTAAAATTCTACCACTATCTAATCCAAAGACACACTTTTTCGAGTTTAAGTGAATGTTATACTTATGCATGCGCTCGAATATTTGTCGAAGAACATTCACATTATCTTGTCGAGTTAAGGATTTAGGTAGAATTCCATAAACATAGTCTTCTAAGATTTTATGTATATAATCATGAAATATTAATGTCATTGCTCGTTGATAAGTAGCACCTATGTTCTTTAATCCAAAAGGCATCATAACCCAACAAAATGTTCCACAAGCGGATGTAAAGGTCATCTTGTATTGATCTTGTGGGTTGATGAAGATTTGATTATATCTCGAAAATTCATCCATAAAGGATAACAAAGCATGTCCAATAGTTGAATTCACAATCATGTCAATGTTAGGAAGAGGAAAATCATCCTTTAAAGAGGCTCTGTTCAAGTCTCAAAGATTTGTGCATATTCGAACACAATTATCAGGTTTAGCAACTACAACAATGTTTGATATCCAAGGAGAGTAATCGATAGGTCAAATGAAACCTGCATCAAGGAGTTTTTCAAGTTCTCCTTTAACATGAAAGTTTATCTTAAGGTTCATCTTTCATATCTTTTGGTGAACAGGCTTAGTGTTTTCAGCAAGAAAATTTTTATGAGTGACTATCTTCGGATCAATTCCAGGCATATCAGAATATTTCCAAGCAAAAATTTCAGGAAAAGTGTGAAGCAAGGTTGCAATATCCTCTTGTTCTTCATCATCAAGGCACTTCCCAATTTTAATGACTTTGTCTTTATCATCTATGTCCATTATTATATCAAGGGTATCCCCTAAAGGGAGTGCATTTGACTTAGGAAATTTTGAATCATATGATTCCATGCTTGTAGGAGTGTCATTAATGGCAATAGCGTTGAGCTTAGAACTTATCATAGCACAAGAGGCATGTCTCTTGGAGATATAAGTCTTATTCGAAGCACCTAACAGGTATTTCAAAGCTTCATCATTGTCAACATAGGTGAAGGGTGAGGAATTCAAGATTTTTGAGCGTAAGATTGGTTCTTGGTGCGCATGTGATAGTGTTGATGTTGAGGGAGGGTCGTTGATTTTCTTTTGTAGTTTTAGAAAAGGAAAACCCTAGGCCGGTCTTAGTCTCTTGTATATTAGGTTCAATGGGAATGTGAATGCCTTGCTCATGTGTTCCACATCCTTTACCATTGTAGCCTAATTGTTTCATAAGAACATATCCTCATCCATCAAGTCTTTCCATTTCTTGTGGGTTAGGTGGTTGTTGATAATCTATCTCATAAAATTTTGTTGTATATGTTGTATTTTATTTCAAAGGGAGTGAGATAGATGTATGGGAAGGCTTGTCTTCATTTTGAGTACAGAGGATTGTTGGTTGTTCTTGTTGTTCTTCCTCTTTTCATGTAACAATTCACTCACCCATAAATGAAGGTGTAAATTCTAATGATCCCCAATCATCACCAAGTAAGTTAAACTTGGATTTATCTTCTGGTTGATTCTTCTTAGAAGGGGTGATGTTGGAGGTAGGAATTAATGTGTTGAGAGGACTCGATGTTCCCTTTTCAAGTTGTAAGCAACCTTCAGGCTTGGGTTCTATGTCAATTTGATAAAATTTGTTATTATAGACATATTTTATTTTGTGATGAAGGGTCGAGAGTACCATGTGCATCTCATGAATCCATGGTCTTCCCAAGAAGAGATTATAGGAAAGGTCATAGGGCATGATATGAATAGGATTTTGCAACGTAACCATTCGTGATGACACCAAGGGGTTATTTTGTAACATTGTCAAATCCTCTAATGGATAAAAAATCAGATTTGATTTTTACACGCAATCTATCAAGAATCTTCGCACTGCACACATTAAGGGAAGAGCCATTGTCAACGAGGGTCTGTTTGATTCCTATTCGATCGTACTGGGCTATTATCATAAAGGCTTCATTTTTATTTCTTAACTCTAAGGGAGGGAGCTCATGTTGGTAGAAAGTAATGTCTACATTGGTTAGATTCATTTCTTGTAGGAGAGTTGCCTCATCATTAGCATTCGTACCAGGAGGGACCACTATTTATTGTAATGATTTTTGAAGTATAGAATGATAGTTGGGGGAGTTTTGGAGAAGATCCCAAAGGGATATCTTGGCAAGAGTATTCTTAATTTGTTCAATGAGATCGTACTCCCTAAGTTGTGAATTCAGATGAGGGGCCACAAGTAAGATGGGGTTGGGTAATGGTAAGGGTGTTGAAGTGGCTTGTTGGGGGTGTGGGTTATTTCTAGTGTAATGAGTATGAGCAACATCATCGTGTTTGGGTGGGTAGAGGGTACATTCAGGTTTGGATGGGATTGTAGGTTTATGGGAAGGTGGATAGAGAACAAACTAAGGTTGAATTATGTTAACATATTTTGTTTGAGGTTGTTCACAACAAACCTTAGTGGATGAATTAGGTGAGATAAAGTCCTAAAGAACTTCATCTAACATACCCATGTCATCATAGCTAAAAGGTTTGGGAGATAGGTTATCGGTGGAGGGTTTGGGTTTTTCATCACAAACCTTAGTGGATGAAATTAGTGAGAGGAAGCTTTGTAGAGCTTCATCTAACTTATCCAAGTCATCACTACTAAAAGGTTTAGATGATATAGTTTTCTTATAGTGAAGAAGTGTGTACATTGTTTCATGTGGTGTTTCTATGGTTTTGTTTTCATGTTCTAATGAATTTTCGTTAAAAGAACTAGGAACTAATGTTGAAAATGAAACTTACAAATATCTAATGCTATTAATAAATAACATCAAAGTAAAATATGTGTATGTTAATGATAACCATATAACAGAAAGTAACTGAATGTAAATAGAGACTCAACTGAAACAAACAGAGACTTCAAAAATTGGCAACGAAATATGGAAATCATTCATCTAAAATGAGCACTGAGACTAGGTCGCCCAAGGTGGCGAATTAGTCCTAGTAGGGGTATTTTTTACTTTTTTTTTATTTTTCTGATGAAAAATGATGTATTATGGACTATAAAGTGCAGATCTAAGGTAACTTTCTCTATTGTTTAAGGAAATGAGATACAAAAATGAATATTTTCAGTAATGCAAAGTATGAAAGCCTAGGATTTAACTTTAAACAATACAACATGCAATTCAATGTTAAGTGAAGAGGTTTCTAAGATGCAAATACAGACTAAATCAAAAGTAAGATGTTTCTAAATGTAGGTTCACCAAAATGAATTGCAAAATTTATGTGTTGGTTTAAGGATGGGTTCTCTTCCACTTCTAAGGTTTTTCACCTAGAAGGAAAGAGATATTTTCCTTTGTGCACATAAATCTTGGGATTCATTCACCAAAATGAACCACAAAATTTATGTGTTGTTTAAGGATGGGTTCTCTTCCACTTCTAGGATTTTTCACCTAGAAGGAAAGAGAGACTTTCCTTTATGTACATAAATCTTGGGACTCATTCACTATTGTGGTTGGATATTATTGAAATTCCTATATATAGTATTCTAAATGCAAGAATCTAGTAAACGAAGCTAACTATTGCATGCAAGCTAATGAAATTTATATTTTGAAAACACGTGATGTTATGCAAAAAGAATGAAATAAGGACTATATAAGACAAAATAGCAAAACAAATAAAAAAAGTGCACCTGGAAACTGATGATGATTGAAGTGGAGATTGCAAAAGCCTCTGAAAATCTAGAAAATCTAGATTTTATGCCCATTGCGACACTTACGCCAAGTTAGGCGACTTAGTGTTAGTTCTGGTAAATTACTCTAGGCTCCGTTCCAGCCAACAGGGTACTCAAATCTACCAAAATCTTTGACAAAATCCTGTAGTGGGACTATGTCACCACTATTGGTGACCTAGCCCCTTTCAACCTTTCAAGAAATCTGAAAGTGGAGTCAGAAGTCTAAAATCTGCACTCTACTTTTTTCACCAAAGTTTGGGCTCAGATCCGCAAAATCGCCTACAAAACAGAATATATTTTGGTTTCTTATGTGGGATTTTCATTGTTCAAAACCCTAGTTTGTATTTAAACTTTTAAAGAGACAAGAAATCTGCATAAACCCTATCTCTAAGAAAGTCCAGAACTAGTACAATCTGAAGTAAAGCAAAACCCTATTCTAATGTGCTAGAATAAGATGTGTAAGTGAGATTTGAATGATGCAAGATTTTAATCCAAGAAACCCTACAACATTACAAATGAAATTCTAATGGAATGCAAACCTTAAATCTGAAGATAGAGAGAAAATGGAAGATGGAATCACTTTGAAAACAAGTCTTTAGGTGTGGTTTGGTGGCTAATTGCACCTCCTCAACCTAGATTTCTCCATGATTCTCCATAGGAATCCATGATCAACTCTTTTCAATGTGAGATATTGAGTGGAAAGTGAGCTTGAAGACCTACAAAAAACCCCTAGTTTGTCTCCCTAAGCTTCAACTTTGTTGTAGAAAGATAGATGAATCTTCTTGTGGAAGATGTTCAATGCTTGATTCTTGAGTTGGCTTGTGAAAAATGACCAAAATATTCAAGAGAGAGTGAGAAATGACCCAAAAACAAGTATTTATAAGCAACAATACCTAATTTTTGGTTATTTTGACCTAAGAGGCCGACACCCATCGAGAATTTTTAGCAAGTTAGACATTTTCCCGCTCAAAAATGCAAATAACCCTAAAAAGGACTAGTCGCCACTTTGGGTGACCTAGTCCCACCAAGGGTTTTTGAGGTGGGATTTGTGAATTTTGAGTGATTGTGGTGTTATTTTTTAGGGCTTGTATGATTCCTTAGGTAAAATGGGCCTCAAAGTCAAAAATAACGAGTCTTAGGGGCCTATAAATGTTGTTTTATAAGGGTTATTGATGAAAGGTTACCTAAAGTAGGACCAAATTAAGCACAAAATTGTCCTTTTCTTCAAAGTTATACATTTTTTGGCGACACACATATCAAAGGCATTGTTTCACATCAAGTTTCATGATCAAGATCTATATCCATTGAGGCTATTTCATGAAAGTTTGCAGATTTGTACTCTAAGGATTCAATTGAGGTTTGGTGAGTTGTTACATATTATTGTTCATTCATCATTCCTTTCATGACTCTATTCATTTCAAGGTTTAATTACCAAAATTGGGTTTGACCGAGGCAAACCCGCATTCCCTAAGAAAACAAAAAAATTCCCTCTTTGATATGTGATTACAGATTTTAGGTTGAAGATCAATTGGAGAGAAAAATTGGAGAAAGTTGCAAGAAAAGTTGTTAAATCATAGAAATTAATCCATAGGTTTTATTTTTGGCTTTTCGACAATGACCAGACGGAATCTAGGAGTGCAGACATAGAAGAACAAAATCTAGAAACTAATTTTTAGGAGCCCTAGCCAGGACCCATTCACCATAGGGCGAATGAGTCCTTAGCAAGGACTGAAAAAACACTTTTGGTGAAAGGTACACAAAATTTTACCCTTTCCAAATATTCCTTTCAACTATTGGTTGGGTTAGATCTGGTTACTATTTCTCATTTGTACTTTGTAACACATATTTTGAATGAAATGAGGAGAATAGGTGTATCATAGATTTTTCATAAACAAGCCACCACCCATTCTTCGTCATTTCAATAGTATATATAATTGGATGGAGACGTTGATCTATATTACACATCCCTCAAGTTACTTATATTGAGTAATTAATTATATTAGGTAATTATGAGGTTTACACGGGTTTAGTGGTTTAGCCCTCCATTATGTTACTAGGAGGTCTATATAAAGAAGGTGAATATCATTGTAAGGATGTGTGTTGAGTATTATTTTATGTTTGGGACCTCTTGGAGATATAGTGTGAAGTGAATTCTTTCATAAGGTGTATTTTACATGGTGTTACCCTACCTCAAGGATTTATTCTATTTTTGCATATATTAGATATTAGGGCATCTTGGCTCATGAAAATCTCATGTGTTGTGTGAGATCTATATTTTATATTGTGTTATTTTCATTGTTATTGTGTAGTTCTTATCATGGTTAAATCCTTATTTTTCATTTTAAAGTTATAGAATAATGATTGAAGATAAGAAACTATATAGTATACCCTTTTTTTTCTAATGTAATATGTATGAATGGATCTTTCTTCTAGGTAAAATCGCTTTGATTGATACAATAATATTAACACTTATCCTTTCATATAACACCCTAGCACATAAGTTAACACATTTCACACTTGAGTTGGTAAATAATGACTAAGTTAGGAATGAGTTGATGTAGGACCAAATGAAAATCTAAATTTGAATTTTTTGTGTCATTTTTGTGCTAGCAAATTCAACCTAGGTAAAGCAATGGGTAATATGAAGATCAATATTAGTCCCTAGGTAGGTGTGAAGATAAAATTAAGTTAGGTTCAAGTTATTTTTCAATTTTTATTCTGAAATATACCATTTGTACGCTAGTCATTACATTAGGGGCAACACAATCAAAGTGAGCCTAGAATAAAGTTAAAAAGTGTAAGTTAAATGTATTTCTCATCACTATACTAGTATTTAAAATAAATTTTATTATTCCTCAAAATGAAAAATATAGCCCCAAAAACCCATATCATGTAATCTACCTAAGAATTATCAACTAAATTTATTAGCAACATATATTCCTTTTTAATGTCTAACTTGGATTGAACCATATTTTTTAGATTTCTTATTATTTTGATTATATACTTTCTCTGTCTTCAAGACCCATATTGTATACTCTATTCCAATGTGTAATGGTGAAAATTAAACATCCCATAATTTTCCCATTTTTTTAGGCTCACCTTGATAGGGTTATTCTTTATGTAATGAATAGTGTAAAAGTGTCACATTTCAACATAAAAGTTTCACATTCTAGCATAAAAATTTGTAAATAACTTAAACATATCTTCATTCTATATACATATATATCCAAGGACTAACCTAAATTCATCTATGTCATACCCTAGTTAAAATTAATAGGTACAAAAATAACCCCCTTAACTTTAAATATTTAAATTTAAAAATTGGCCCTCACCAAGTCCCTCCTAGTAGCCATTATGAGCCGACTTGAGTGTAAAATAACTTGATTTATGTGCTAGTGTATTTTATTTAAGGATGAAACCCTATTCACTTTAAAAATACATAAGATCATATTTCTCTTCACACTATCATTCACTAGAGAATCATAACTCATCAAAATTACATCATCAACTTACATTAACATCTTATAAATCATTCCAAATTTTCTTACTATGTTTAATAATTATCATCAAACTATTAAACTGGTCATATGATTTTAATCAAAGAAGAATACACCTATTATAGCAAGCTTTTAAAAAATATCTATCAACACAACCCTTTTGTATATGCAGGTGCATATGTCAAGGAATTAAGGTTCTTCATGTTAAATACTTTGAAGGTCATTTCTACATGTATGGTTTAGCTTTGTGGGATAGGTTCAAACATGCAAGTGTAAATATCATTTTTACATGCATGAAAATAAAATAAATAATCATCTAAGAAATCCACATATAGATAGCCATTTATTTGATCATTGTTAGAGCATTGATGCATAGAAAAAATAATAGAACATATCTATCACAAGGAATATTTATCAAGTTTAGAGTTATGTATTGTTGTTCTTAATTATTTAATTCCTAAACATTATTAGGATAGCATAATTAGTTCAAGTTTTTTTTTATAAGTTAGATTACTTATTTATGATAATTTTATTTTTTCACTTAAGATATAATTTGTGTAGTGATTTATTAACTTACATAATGTTAACCTTCTTTAAAATTTCTTATTATATTAAAAGATAATTTTATCTTTTCCATATTAATCCTCTAAAATGTTTCTCCTTCCTAAACACTTGATCCACAATAACATTCTTGAAAGAATTAATAACATTATATTTATAATTTTTGGTTGCATTCCTTAATCTACTTAATAATAATATAATTTTATATTTTTAACTTGTAAAATATTAAAGGTTTGGTTTCAATATTTATTACTATTTAGAAATATCACTTTTCAATTCATATATCATTTCATTTACATGTGAAATCAATAAACAATAACCTTATTTTAAAATTAAAATTTAATTTAATAATCCATATGTTTGATAGCTTAAAAAGGTCTTTCAATCATCTTTAACTTTTAGCTTTTCCTTAAAATTTTGTTAATACATGAATCTTATATGAAATATTATTATTTTTACTCCTCTCTAAATTTTACTTACACATTTCAAGAAGATATATTGGAAGGTCCTTGATATACATTTACATTACCATCTTGTAAACTTCCATGGTTATCATTATCATAAAAATAGTAACTTTTATATATAAATTATAAGTAGCATCCTATGCTATAGAATAAAATACTTATTTTTGAAAAACCATAAAAATCTAAATATTTCTTGTGCTTACAAAAGTTAGCTCATCTTTTCAATTATTTTTGTCTAAATATATATATATATCAAGTTATGTTTAGGTTATTTTTTAACTTTTATGCTGAAATATGTCACTTGTACACTAGTCATTACTTTAGGGATAAACCAATCAAAGTGATTCCAAAACAAATAAAAAAATATAAGTTATGCATGTTTTTCACCACTATAATAATATACTCAAATAAAATTTATTTATCCCTCTAAATGACAGTTATAGCCCTAAATATCCATATCATGTAATATACCTAAGAAGTATCATCTAAAAATGTATTACCAACATGTATATTTTTTAATAGCAAACTTTGGATTGAATATTTGTTTTAATTTTTTTATTGTGTTGAATATATGGTTTCTCTTTCTTAGAAACCCATATTGTATAATATATAGACATGATGTATCACCTTAATGTATTCTAGTTTTTAATGGTAAAAACTACATGCCCCATAATTTTTCCCATTTATTGTGGGCTCATTTTGGCATTGTTATCCTTTATGTAATGAATAGTGTACAAGTGGCACATTTCAACATATTTTTTTGTAGATAACCTAAAAATAACTCAATTTAATCTACATAGAGTCCCATGAATCAATCTTGATTATCAATTCATCCATTTCTTATCCCAAGTTAAACATGGAGGAGAAAAAATGGTCCTTTAACTTTTATTTTTAAATTTAAATATCGATTCCCTCCTAATAACTATTAAGAGTTGAATTGAGTGAAAAACATGTTAATTTATGTGCTATGGTATTGTATTTAAGGACAAATCCTAATTCACTTTCAATCTCCCATTCCAGTTCACACTATCATTCACTAGGGAATCACAAACTCCAAAATTGCATAATCAACTTACATTAGCATTTACGAATCACTACATATTTTCTTTCTATCTTCGATTATTTTCTCAAAAAGAAAAAAATTGTAACATGAGTTTGACCAAAGGAAAATAATCCTATCATAGCAAGCTCCTAAAATATCTATCAACACCATTGTGATTTGTAGATATAGGTACATACATCAAGGCATTGAGATTCTTTGTGTCAAATTTTGTGAAGATCATTTTTGCATGTAGGGCTTAGCTAGATGGGATAGTTTCAAACATACAAGTGCAAATATTAGTTTTGCATGCATGGAAGTGAATTGAAACATTAGTGAAGGAATTCATTTATACAAAGTGCAAAGATTAGTCTTGTATGCATGAAATTGAATTGAAACATTAGCCAATGAATTCATTTATAGATAACCATTATTATTATTGCACTAATGCATTGACAAGTCAATAAAAAAAATTCATCACAAGAAATATTCGTTAGGTTTAGAACTAATTATTATTTTTCTATTTATTTAATTCCTCATCAAATATTTTAATAGCATAATTATTATTTTTTCTATTTATTTAATTTATTTAAGATATTTATGTGAGTTGTGATTATTACCTTACACAATATATCCATTCTTTAAAATCTCATATTACGATGAACAATAATTTCACCATTTCCCCATTCATTTTCTACAAGATTTCTCCTACCTAAATAGTTATCCACAATGCCATTCTTGAAAGAATTACTAATATTATTTTTTATAATTAGCTTTAGGTAAATTTCTCAATCTACTTGACAATGAAATCACTTATTATTTACCTGTCACTTTATTTACACGTAAAAGTAATAAATAATCACCTTATTTTAAAGTTAAAAAAATTACAAGTATAACTATCAATGTGTTCAATAGTTTAAAAGGATCTTTCAATCATCATGTTTAACCTTTAGATTTCCAAAAAAAAATGTTCACTTGAACCTAATTTGATACATTTTATATCATAAAAAAACTCAAAGATTAGATTTATGATAGGTAATATTTTATGAAAAACCATATATATTAATCTTTATTACAAGTAGAATTCATTCCTATATAACTAATCTTTCCACTTGTAGAAATGAAACTTTGTTATTTTTATCTCTATATGTGGAAATGAATAAGGAACTCCCACATGCACTAGATCTATTCACCTTCTTTTCTATAATATGTTTCTCCAAGGAAAGGTGGTGTTGACAAAAACTCCTCTAGGAGTTTTCTAGTAAAGGATCCTCTTCTTTAGTGTGCTATGTACCTAGAAATATGATATAATACTATATATAAGTGGATGGAGATTCTGACATGTGGTGCACATTCGTTAAGTTAGTTATATTGAGTAAATTATATTAGGTAATTATGAGGCCTGCATGGGTTTATTGGTTACCCCTCCATTATGTTATTATTAGGAGTCCTATATAAAGAAGGTGAATATCATTGTAAGAATGTGGGTTGAGCATGATATTGTTCTTGGGATCTCTTGGAGATATAGTGTAGAATGACTTTCTTCCATAAATATTATTATAAAGTGTTACCATACCTTAAGGGTTTATTCTATTTTTTCATCTATTTGATGTCAAGACATCTTGGCCCATGAACATCTCTTATTGTATAAGTTCTATCTTTTCCATTTCCTTATTGTTATTATTATATATGTAGATATTATCAAGTAGTTTTAGAGGCATAGTTTGGGTAAATATGAGGATGAAACCCTAATTTTTGAAGACTTACCTATATATTATAAATTGATAAAATAATTTCTATCATTTTTATTGAAGTTGATGGATCAAATAAGGAAGTTACAATCCAAAATTTATCTTTTGATTATCTATATTGAGTAAGTTAGTGTAATTTTATGTCTTTTCATAAATTTACTCTCCAAGCCACAAATCGTGCATTTTTTTATATTTTATATTTATAGAAAGATCATAAAAATACATCAAGGATATGTTATTTTTATTTTTGGTTTTGAGGTTCATGAATTCTATTCTGGAGAGGATTCAAAGGAAGTTGGATAGGTGGAAGGGCTCTTTGCTTAGTCATGCTGGAAAACTCCAACTTCTCACCACGGCTATACAAGGTATCCCCACCTACTTTCTAGCTATTTTTAAGATGCCTAAGTATATTGCTGATAAGTTTGAAAGAATTCAAAGGAATTTCCTTTGGTCTGGTACTGAGGATAGAAAGAAAATTGCTTTGGTAAAATGGCAAAAGGTTTGTCAGGCTAAAAATTGTGGTGGGCTTGGAATAAGGAAGATAGTCATCACTAATAGGGCGCTGATGGCCAAGGTTGGGTGGGACCAGTTAAGGAACACCAAGGATTGGTGCAAAATTTTGAATGCTAAATATCTCCATAACAGATCTTTGATTGATTGTCTTTTGGATCCTCATCCCCAAGGCTCTTTCATCTGGAGGAGCATTTGCAGCATTCAAGGCATGCTAAAGAAAGGGATTAAATGGGAAATGGGAAATGGGGTCAAAATCAGGTTCTGGGAAGATTCTTGGCTTTTGGACTCCTCCTTGGCTTGCTCCAACTTTGGGATGGTGATGGGTGAAGCTCAGAGATTCTTTGGCATACATATCAGCGACTATGTGGCTAGCCCTCCTGGAGCTAGGATTTGGAGGGATCTCTCCCTTTGTTGCCCCCACTCTCTTGTCCTTTGTCGCCTAGATCGATCACTTCAAGTGTTACTCTTCAGTATCAGATTTCCTTCCTATGATAGGGAGGATGAGTTCTTTTGGGCTTTAGATAAACAGGGGGATCTTTTGGTGCGATCTGCTTACAGACTGTTGACTAATGAAATTTATGTTGTGGAACCTTGGAGGAGGGTTTGGAATCGTCATATGATTCCTAAAATTATTTTTTTCTAGTGGACGGCCTGCCATAATAGGATCCTAACTTAGGACAATTTGAGAATACGGGGGTTGTGCTTTCCCAATAGATGTTTTCTATGCAAGGAAGGGGAGGAAACTATCAACCACCTTTTATTACACTGCCCGTATGCTACTGAAGTTTGGGGGATGGCTTTTGAGAAACTTGATGTCCTTTGGGTTATGAGCAAAGACCTTTTATCGTTTATCCTGGGCTGGAATGGCCCTTTTTTCCACCCTCTGACTGGTGAAATTTGGAAGCAGGACCCCCAGTCTTAGGTTGGTGTTTATGGAAGCAGAGGAATAACAGAGTTTTCAGGAACATTGATCGGAGCCCCAAGGAAGTTTTTGGCATTAGTGTTAGGCTCATTGAGGAGAATATCTCTCTCTTTAATGGGAAACTACCAGAGATGGGGCCGTTGGATTATGAAATAAAAATGGCTAAGGAATGGCATCAGGTTCTAAAGGCTAATGCTTTTGATAATTCAAAACTATTAGCTAGGAAAAATACCAAATGGAAGCCTCTGGATTGTGGATGGCTCAAATTTAATTTTGATGGGGCTGCTAAAGGCAACCCAGGGAGGGCTAGTATAGGTGGGATTATTAGAGATTCTATGGGGAATATGGTGGTGGGTTTTGCTAGAGGCATTGGGGTTCAGTCGGCTTTAGTTGTTGAGGCTCATGCGCTGTTCTTGGGCCTCAAAATTGTTGTCTCTCTAGGGATTGTGTATCTCCACATTGAAGGGGATTCCAAATCAGTGACGGATGTTGTGGAAAAAGATAGATTAATAGGTTGGAATACCAAGGACATATTGATGGATGTTAGCTTCCTTTTGTCCAAATTTAGGGACAAAAAGGTGACTCATATTTTCAGAGAAGGAAACCATGTGGCGGATGCTTTGGCTAATCTTGGCTCAGGTTGGGATTCAGCTAGATGTTGGAGGAATAAGGATAGACTACCGCCAAATATTCAAGCTCTGATAGAGCGAGAACAAGATTATCATGGTTCGTAATGATTTTCAACCTTTGGATGACGAGTACTGAATGGGGGGCCCATTGGTTATTTTGGGTGTGTTGGTGGATGAATGTCATAATTGGTATGGAGTACAGGTGGAGGGTTCCTGGTAAAGATGCGAGTGTGTGGGATAGGGAATGGAGCATTCACATGTATGTCCTTTGGACATGGTGGATGGTTTTGGTTCCTAAGATTATGATGAGTTGGCAGGATGGGGATTTAAAAGAGGAGTTCAAGATTTGTTTTGGTGGCTTGATGTGGGTTAAATGGAAGGACGTGACTTCATTTCAGTTGTGGGACCGTACTATGTGATCTACTCTTTTGGGAATTGGATTTCTTGTTTTATCTCCTCATTGCATTTGGAGGAGTGATTGTATTTATAATGATGTGACTATCTATGATGAGATTTGGCCTCCTTCTAGAGGCTTCGTGTTGGCTAGTTTAGCTAGGGATTCCTTAGGCTTCTTTTGGAGGATTGCTAATTTTAGTTTTTTGGCCTGTCCGCATGGGTTTTCGTGCTTTCCCTACATCTCTGCCAACTCTTGCCTTCTCTACTGTAATCATAAATTCATTAATTTTTGTGTCTTTTCACACTGTGGTATAATTCCTCTCCGTGTGTGTAAACGGTATGCGGGATTTAATTTGCTTCACTGTAATCCCTGCCTTAACTATATTTTGGAGATTATTGTTTACGACTGCTACATTTGGTATTTTTTGCATTTTTGTGAGTTTACTGTGCAGATTGGCAGTATGGTTGGTGAGCATGTTCGGACTGAACTAGACAATTGTGAGGGATTTCAAAACAACCCTCTGGTCTAGCATATCTGTGTGGGAGGAATTGCTCCGCTCATGGAGTGCTTAGTCGGCCATGATCCTATTTTATCGAGTCAATTTGCCAATTTGTGGAAGCACAGGAGGGTCTCCATTGGTGGTATTTCATTTGAAATCAATGAGGATGTTATTGTGTAGGATACGGGTTTGTTGTGTGTGGGGAAAAAGTATCCTAAACACACAAAAAAGCCGGATCACGAGAGCCTTAAAGCATTTTTCAGAGGTGAGGAGACCCCGGTTCGGAACCAAGCGGCATTTGAAAGGGAAGCACTTCCTAAGCCGTGGGACCTAGTGTGCATGGCACTGATGAAGTATGTGACTCTGGAAGGTAGATATAAAACCTGTTTCTTTTATCATTTCCCTTTGTTAAACCACCTTAGGCATAAAATGTTGCTCAGTTTCCCATTTTTCCTTTTAATGGACCTGGAAAGTTCTGTTGACAAGTGTAAAGATTCGGCCAATCATAATCCATGTGATCTCTCATCGCTCCCGCTCCATTAGGGGCTTATCCTTCATCTATATCACTTTCATCTTTCCCTTTGTCCACCTAAAGCCATCATCATTGTTCGTGTTGAGGACATTGAACCCCTTTCTACTGTGCATATCTCCTCAGCCGAATCCAAGAGTCCTCATCGGAAGTCTAATGTAGACAAAGTGGGGAATGCTAAAACCAAATTTTCCACCAAAAAACTCAAGGGTGGGTTGGGCAAGGCCCATGCCAGCGTGGTGGAAGGGCTCTGTGAGCTAAAAGGCACTCAGTTTGACATGGTTGTTAATGTCACTGCAATGAAAAAAGGTAAGGAATGCATGCAAGCTGCGACTGCTAAGGATGGCAAGGGTAAGAATGCTGTTAAGAAAGATTCAAGAGGGGATACGGTTGTGGGGAACACGAAGATGACTAGAGGGGAAAGTGTTAGGAGGAGATCTAGGAGGCTGGCCAAGAACAGCAAGAAGAGGTTAATCATTGAGGATTCTGAGGAGGAGCAGTCGGACAGCAAGGGTTACAAGGAAGAAGAGTCTGAAGATGTGGAGGAAGATATTGTGGAGAGGCCCCAACTTACTCCGATGGATAGCAAGCTTCCTTTTGATGGCTCTGGTTCACACTCTCTGCACCCGCTGGTGGATGAGCCTGGTGAGGATCAAGGAGCTATGGATGTTGGGGTGAATTCATGCGAGGTGGCGAAGAGATTGGACACTCCTGACAAAAGATTTTGGGGGTTAACCCGTTTCACCATGAAATTGGGTCACTTTGTTAGTAGCACTCTATCTAATGCTATAAAAGAGGAACTGGAGGGGAACAATAGCCAGGAAAATAAAGAGTGGGTGGGAGATGAGGCGGTGGACCTCCTGATTAAAAACTGGGATGATGCCAATTAGTTGCTCTCGGTGCCTATCTGTCGGTTGTTTCTCGGCTGTTGTTGTGCTGCCTTTGGGTTGTTTCTGTGTTTTTTTCCTTTTTATGTTAGCTGTTTAGTCTCATCCTTTTTTGGCCCTTGTGGCTCGTTGTGAGGGGTACAACGCCCTGTAAATATTGTTTAAATTTTCAAAAACATTATAAAATGATTAGATCAAATTTTAGTCTAGATTTGGTATTAAGGTAACTCATTAAAATAATTTCTCTTAAAACCATAGTTTTGATGTGTTCTATTGATTTTGATAGAAGTGCATATGCATTAGAATGGTGGAAAAAAAACACATAGCTTATGGTAAAATTATAGGACATGGCATATATTTTATGATACACTTAACAAGATAAGCTAAACAATCATATGAACTATTTTTTAAGGATTTTTTTCTTTAGATGATCTAGAACAAGATTTCATAAACAAATAGACACAAAAATAATATAATAAGTAGAAGATGAAGAAGGAGAAAGAAACAAAGAAGAAAAAAATGAACAAGAACATGAAGAACAAGAAGACAAAGAGGAAGAAGAGGAGGAACATGAAGAAGAAAAAGGATAAGGAGAAATAGATGAAGATAATATGAAGGATATAGGTACATGCACTTTAGTTTTAAGGAAATTTAATTTCATTGATGTATTGAAAAGGAAAATTTTATTATTTCTGTAAACCCTAGTAGAAAGTATAACTTCATTAGCTAGGAAATTATATGTACAATAAAAGCTTATCAAGAACAATAAAATAGTAGGCAAGGATATTCGATTATTTTAATATTTAAATCTCTATATGGATAAAAATATTTTATATTCAAAATTTTATGCTTTGGATATTATTCTTGGTTATCCTTGTTTAGAATCCTTTGGAACAATAAACATTGATGTATAAAATATGTTCATGAATAATTGGTATAAGAGAAAAAAATGCTATATTACATGATATTTCATATGATGAAGACCAAAGGAAATTCAAGGTAAATCAAGAAGCTATTAGAGAGAATGAAAGAATCAAGGGACAAACTAGAGGAGACACATATAACAAAAAAAGAGGAAAAGTTTGATTGCCTTCCTCAGTAAACAAAGAAAGGAATAACAAACCTGAGGAAAAATCAAATAATATTTTAGAGATATCAAAGGGTGTATTTGATGTAGGATCATCTAGAGATGTAAGAGCAATCTTGCATTATCCAAAAAAAAAAATATTTTATTTTGGTTTTACAAATACCCATGAAGTTTATTTCCTCTAAAAGGTCTTATAGAATAATCTAAGAACATCCAAAGTTTCTAAAAGTTCTAAAAATATCAAGGCCTCTATTTTTAGAAATTTTACATTTTTGTGTGCATATGGACCTAATTTTTTATCCAAATCTCTAGAATTGATAAATTAACATTGTGGGTGAATTTCAACCCAAAGTCAGGTATAAATGTCAAGTTATTAAGGTTTCAATTTTCTTAAAAACTTGAAAAATAGTTTTAAATTGAATATTGAGGCTTTAAACAATTGAATCAATCATTTAATTTCATGGATGTATTAAAAAGGAAAAGGTTATTTTTATGTAAACCCTAGTAACAAGTATAACTTCATTAGCTAGGAAACTATATGTACAAGAAAAGATCATCAAGAACAATTAATTAGTAAGGATATGCAATTATTATAATATTTAAAGCTCTATATGGATAAATTGTTAGAAATATGAGATAGATTGAATAACCAAGATATTCTATGAGAGAGATAAGCTATAATTTAGTTGTAAATGAAATAACATAATTATAGACCTAAGATTCTAAGAGATGTGCAAATGTCAAGATGAGAAGATTGCATTAGGAGCTCAAAGAAAATCTTAGAATGATGACTACATGCATCAAGGTGCATGTATGTCAAAGTATGCAACAATGTAAGAGAATAATAAAAATACAAGCTAGGTAGTCATTTTATATAGGACTAAGGAGATGATGGAGGTGGAAAATCCAACCAATAGGAATTAAACACCAAAAGTGGATATGGCCACCAAAAGTGGAGATGACCACCAAAAGTGGAAAGTGTTCCATCCTTTAAGGAAGGGGGCACCACATCACTTATCTCCTAGTTATTAAATGATAAACTCACTTTATTATCCTAAGCAAACTTAATAAAAGTGTAGGAAAAACCTAGGACTAAGGGAAAATAAATTAACCCACCAAGAAAATAAAAACCTACACCAACACCCCCATAAGTGTAGCTTAGGAGGATGCAAAAGGTGTTGGGTCCTAAAAAATGAAGCCATATTAGGTACCCATGTACATATAAATTTCCCCTCAAAGAAGAAGCCCTATCCCAAAAGAAGGAATTACACCCTCATAATAGAGAGAGAAATGAAATGGAAGGAAAAAGAAGCCCCCTAAAGAGATCCAATGGTAGATGCCCAAAATTGGATGTAGAAGATGGCTCATGATCATTAAACAATTTTCCTCCCTTTAAGAAGAAACAAAACCAATGGAATATGCAAGTTATCTCCCCAATCCTAAAAGGTATATGTAGGAATAAAACTCAAGATGTATGGAGTCTCTGAACTTGGCTCAAGTATCCCCATGTTGATGTTGAAGGCTTCCACAATCAAATCAGGCATTTTAGGCCACACTACTAAAAATGAAAAATCAAAATCTCCTACAGACTGATGTAGAACACCATCCAAAGACTCAAATATCTCCTCTAGAGATATCTCATCTAAATGATGTTCCAAGGTATCCACACTCATATCAAACTGTGATGAATGATCATGTAGAGAATGAAAAAGAGGGTCAAATTATTCCCTCATACCAATTGAAGAAGAATCAACTTCATCAAATAGAAGATGAATATAATTAGTAGTGACTCTCAAATCTGCAATACTTGTCAAGAGATCATCCCATGTTGAATCTGAAAGACTATGTATGTCTTGCTACAAAAAATCACTGGAAACTTTTGAAGAAGCGACACTGGAATCTGAAGTAGCAACAATAAATGTAGGATATGGAATGCAAGGTTCAAGAACTGGATCACTTGTGAGTATACCCAAGTTCAAGTAGCCAAAATTCTCCTCATAATCAAACTCCACACTATAAGTGTGATCATCACCCAAAGGATAAAAGCCATCATCAGGAACAAAATATAAAAAGGAATACAAATGAGATGCATGATCAACCACCCTAGTAGCGATTATCTCTCTGCTCTCCAATTCTTTGATAATAAATGAATCAAGAATAAATTCCATAGTCTTTCCTGCTTCACTATGAGTAACCTGATAGATGGAAAGAATATTATTGGACAAATGAGGTACAAAAAATACATCATTGAAAGTACCATCCCCTATATCAACAAATACCTTCCCAATTACATTCATATATGTATTGTTACCCATCAAAATAGGTGGCATATCACAAGGCTCAAAACAAGAGAATATGGACTATGAAGAAGCCATATGATGAGAAGCTCCTAAATCTAGAAGCCATCTCCCTGATCCAAAACTTGTAGTAGCACAAAGAGATTTTCCCTCATGTTTGTCTGATGTAGAAGCATAACTAGCATGACATTTTTCCTTTTTGGGTGATCCAACAATACTGGTTTACAATTTTTGGCCAAACTAGACACTGAACTGATTTTTTCTAACTAAATCTTCACTTTCAAACACCTATAGCGGCTAAACCGTGAGGAATTTGAAGATGATGCAAACTAGTGATTTGTGAAATTTTGTCTGTAGATTCTAAGTTTTTTTTTTCTCAAAATTTTGGAATCAAATTGCACTTCTTTTTCCATCTCCTTCTTATGAAGGGACTTCCAGAGGTCATAACTATGATGCAGGGACTTCTAGAGGTCATAAATTTTGACTTTGATGTTCGTTAGGGATGAAATTTTAAAGGTGGATGCATTATGAGGTGGCATGTGGATACTCAACCGACCTTGAGTCAGTTAGCCCCCACTTTAGGAACTTTTTCGGGGCTTGAAACTTTCATCTTGGCCCTCAAAATGGCAATTTACTATTTTTTCTAGTTTTTAAAAAGTTGTTTTTGTTAATAACTTGAAACTCATGTTTTGAATTTAGGATGTTAGTTGGAAATTCATCCTACCTTAGTCTTAGGAATTTTTTGGGAAAAAACTTGACTCTCAAAGTTATGCATGTGAAATTCCTAAAACGACAAAATCTGACAATTGTCGAAATCTGCCAAAAAAGGTAATTTTTTGGTTTTTAGTTTTTTTTTTATTTTTTTGGATATAAGAGTTTTCTCTCATTGTAGCAACAGACTTGGTGAATAGAATATTTTCATTTTCTATTTATTTTGAATCTTTGGCTCTCACACATTATTAATGGCACAATTCTATTGAGTGTATGTCGTTGGCTACATCATGCACCCAAATGCTCCTGCATCAAACAACCTAGGTAAGAAATAATGTTTCATGAGTGAGGGATCATGAACATTCATCTGGATTTTGGATTCCAAGCCTCTAAATCTCTAAAGCTGCAATCCACATTACCCCTTCCATCTTCTTTCCTTTCCATTTGATTAAATATTCTTTGTATTCTTTGTTCGATGTATTCCTGATTGTTCTTGAATCCATCACTTTATCAATTTATTTTTCCTTCTTCCCTGGTATCTACTGCACCCATTACTTTGAGCGTTGAAAAACAAAAACAACATCCTCATTTACACTAGTATCTCCTTCATGGAAATGATATAAATCAGCCACATTGAAAATTGAAGTGTCAAATTCTTGATTTCTCCCTTTTAAATTAGTGTGCCCTTTGTACTATTGAATGAACAAGATGGCTAAGAGGGGGGTGAATCATGTGTAGAAAAATAAAAAAAAATAAAAACCATTAACAACAATTAGATCCACAAATATTCAGTAAACCCTTATTTTGTTAAAATGATTAATCATGAAATGTAGATAAAAAAAGTTGAAATAACAACACCATACACAAGAGAAAACCAGATTTACATGGAAAACCCAATTAGGGAAAAACCACAGTGAGTATTAGCTCACAATATAAGTAATTGCAAAATCGATTAAATGGCTCACTCCCAAAATAAGACACATTGTCCAAAATGGCTCATAGCCAGATTACACTACCACATAAAGAAACAAAGAAGATAGAAGAGAAATGTTACATAGAGAATTACTTCTAAATGCAACAAGGAATTCACCACAAATGCTCCAACACTTTCATAGTCTTGCATGAAATATTGCGAACACCTTTGGCTCACTACATTTAGGAATCCAACACTTTGAAGTTCACACTACTCTACTTAAATTCGCACTCTAATCTTTGAAAATTCACGTCACTTACATCACACACCTCTCTCCTTTTTATCTTGACAACCTTCAACATCTCAACTCATACTTATACCATCCTCAACCTTGAAAACTTTCTCCAAGGTCGTTAATACATGCTTCACACTTTGTAATTTCAAATTTGGTTAGCACTAAACATCCCCATGGTGGATAGAAACAAAAGTGGACCAAAACAACACTTAAGTGGGACCCAAATTAAATCTCATATGCCACACTACACCTTCATTAATACTTCAAAACCTTCAAATGTATTGTGAACCCCAAGTCGATCATTACCCATGAAAACACATTAAACATTAAGTACATGCTTCCTTAAATCAATCTAAAACTTACAAAAAAAAAAATTCACCTAACCATAATCCAAGATCATCCTAAAAACCAACAACTTCCTTTGCAACAAATTTCACCTAAAGATTATAATCATATTATTTATCTAGACAACACTGCCAGACATTGCAATACTCTGTAACTCAAAATATCTTCTTCTGATACACATAACCATGAATCCTCTTGACACAAAAAAGAGAAAAATTCCATTAGCTCTACTTCAAAACCAAAAGTCTTGAAAATTAACTGTGGATAAATGTGGAGCAAATATATTTCTCCCTCACACCTTTGTATAATACTGCAAAACCAGTTCACCTACTGGTGAACACAACTTCCTCTGACCAACAATCCAGAAGCCCAAATTCTAGATATAGAAACTTTGAAATACTCTAACCAACATATCAAAACCACAAAAGTAGATCTTCAACCTAGAATAAATGCGAAGCAAAACCAAAACACCTTTGCAAACCAGAACACCCTATTTCCTTATTTTATCAATTTTCTCAATATCCTCGACATTTTCATCATGCAACAAACTTCCTCAATACATAGTTTACATCAATGACAACACCAACCTATTAAAATCATGTTGACATCAATGAAAACACCTTCATACTTGTAAAAATCTCCTCCTTTGTCATGATGACAACACATGATGTGAAAACCATCAAAGACAACACAAAAGCTCTGAATATATTTTCTTATGATTTTCTTTCTTTTCTCTCCCCTTGAGTAGATAAACTTTTTCAAATGTTTTTCTCTCCCCCTTTGACATCAATGCGAAAGGATAAAAAAAATTGCATTGTTCTCCCCCTTTACATTGAACCAAGATACTTGCTCTAAATACTCCCCCTTAGGAGTATTCCCATCCAAATCAGAAACTCTGCACAATAACAACATTATTTACTACAACAATAATACTACATGGCACTACCAACTCCCCTTGAGAGGTAGCCACCAACATCATTCCAAAAAAGAGATGAATCCATAAATCCACTGGACTGATGCATCTCCATATGTGTCTAGTTCAAAGAAGAAGGGGCAATAACCTCCAAATTCTTCCAAAGATACTCAAAAGTATCCTTAGGAAGAGCCTTATTAAATATATTAGCAATTTGATCCTTTGTAGGTACATATTCAAGCTTCACCTCATTATCCATAATCTTCTCTCTCAAAACGTGATACCTAATTGATATATGATTTTTCCTTGAATGCATCACTAGACTCTTTGAAATATTAATTGCACTTGCATTATCACAAAATATAGATATATGCTCACCATACACTACTCTAATATCCTTCAATGTCTTTCTCATCCATAATACCTATGTGCATCATGATGTTTCTGCAATATATTCAGCCTTTGCAGTGGATAAAGAAACGGAATCTTGCTTCTTACTTAACCATGACACCAATCTACATCAAAGAAAGAATGCACCACCACTTGTACTTTTCCTATCATCAACACAGCTAGCCCAATCTACATCTATGTAAGCATTTAATGTAAAGTCACTATCCTCAGGATAACATAAACCATAATCTAGAGTGCCTTTTGAATATCTAAATATCCTCTTCACTGCTACATGTTTTTCTTTAGGATCTTCTTGAAATCTATCCACAAGACAAACTACATGCATGATATCCGATCTAGTAGTAGTTAGATATAACAATCCACCAATCATAGATCTATACCTACTCTGATCAACCTTCGGTGAATGATCATATTTTCTCAATTTATAACTAGTTAGCATAGGAGTGCATATCGGTTTGGATTCTTTCATTCCAAACTTCTTCAACATCTCTTTGACATACTTTGATTGTGAAATGAAAATGCCTTTATCTATTTGATTTATTTGTAGCCCAAGGAAGAAATTCATCTCCCCAAACATTGGCATTTCAAACTCTTTATGCATCTCTTCTGCAAATTTCTTACACAGCTTCATTTTCTCTGAAGATAATATCATCCACATACACAACACTATCAATATTTTTCTTCCTCAATTTTGAAGTAAACATTACTATCTACGGTGTCTTTACTAAATCCTTACTATATCAAATATATATCCAAACTTGCATACTAGGCTCTAGGAGCTTACTTCAATCCATATAATTCCTTTTTCAATTTACAAACCATATTCGGTTGATCTGACAACTGAAATCCTTATGGATTTTCCATGTAAACCTCTGCTTATAATTCACAATTCAGAAAAGATGACTTCACATCCATCTAATAAACTTTAAAGTCCTTATATGCTACAAATGCCAAAAATATTCTAATAGCTTCCATCCTAGCCACTGGAGAAAATGTTTCTTCAAAGTCTATTCCTTCCACTTGTGAGTAACCCTTACATGCAAGCCTTGCTTTGTTTCTTACCACTTATCCATTCTCATTTAGCTTGTTTCTAAGTACCCACTTATTTCCAATTATGTTCTTGTTTGTCAGTCTAGGAACCAATTCCCAAGTCTAATTTTTCTCAATCTACATAAGTTCTTCTTCCATTGCCTTCATCCAATGTTCATCTTTACACGCCTCACTCACTATTTTAGGTTCAACTTTAGAAAGTAAACATAGATTTACCTCAGCTTCAGCAACTTTTCTTCTTGTCAATACTCCTTTCCTCTTGTCTACAATGATATGTTCTTCAGAATGATTCTTTTGCACATACTTAGGGGTCTTAGGGGTCTTCTCTAGAGCTTCTTCCTCTTCATTCTATACTTATTTTTCTTTAGCTTTTTCTTCTCCTTCTTCTCTACAATCAAGTTCATCTAACACATATCCATCTACAACAATTGAATTCTACAAAATTTTATCAACCTTAACATTTGCACTTTCAAAAAAAATTCTCGACCTTTTGTTGTAACGTCCATAAGCTTTGATTTTAGTAGAATATCTAAGGAAGATACCTTCATTAGATCTTGCATCAAACTTTCCTATTTTTTCTTCATCTCTTTTGATATAAGATTTTCTTCCAAATACTCTAAAGTACTTGACAGTAGGAATCCTTCCATACCATAGCTCATAAGGATTCTTTGTGTTGTTAACTTTTGATTGAACTCTATTAAGTATGTAAACAATAGTATGAATTTCTTCTCTCTAGTAGACTTTCAATAGATTAGCTTCTTTCATCATAGTCCTGGTAGCTTCTTGAACAGTCCATTTTTTACTTCAACTACTCCATTTTGGTGATGATTTCTAAGGGCATACAAGTGCCTCTTTATTCCATAAACTTCACAAAACATGTCAAACTCATTGAAGGTGAGTTCAAGCCACCTCTGTCAGACCTCAAACATTTTATTTTCAAATCCATTTCATTCTCAACCATAGCTTTAAATGCTTTGAATCTATCTAGTGAATCATATTTTTCTCTAAAAAAAGTAACCCATGTCATTCTAGAATAGTCATCAATCAAAAGAATAAAATACTTGTCACCTTGAAGACTTCTCACCCTTGTAGGACCACATAGATATGTATGTATTAATTCCAATATTCCAGCATTAGATTGTTCCTTTCCCTTGAAACTAATCCTTACTTTCCAAATTGACAATTCTTGCAAATAGCATTGATAGGCTTTGTGATTCATGGTAGGTCTATCACTACACGAACTAAATTGATTCTAACTAAATTATCAAAGGTCATGTGACACATCCTTTGGTTCCATAACCAACTATCATTAATCTGAGACATAAACTAATGACCATCAAAACCCTTAAGGTGATAGATATTTCCATATATCCTCTTTCCAATAGCAATCATATTTTCAGACCATTTTCTAATCTCAGATCTTTCATCCTTAAACACAAGATTATATCCCTTGCTATAGATTTTTCCAACACTCAAAATATTATGCTTTAAGCCCTTAACATAGTAAACATCTTCAGTATTCTACTTTCCATCAAAACTAATTGAATTTATTCCACAAATCTTAGCTCCTGAATCATCTCCAAATTTAACTAATCCTCCATCATATTTTTCAAGTTTAAAAAACTTACTTTTATCTTCAGTCATGTGATTAGAGAAACCATTATCAACAACCCAGTAGTTCTTATCCTATTTAACATGAAAATAAGAAACCAAAGTACCTTCAACCTTATCCTTCTTCTATGGATCACTTTCCTTCACACAACTTTCAGAGTTAGCAGAAGTAGATTCATATTTTATAGCCGAGAAAAAGCATTCATCATCATCTCCATAATCAGATTCATTATTAGAAATACCAACATCTTCTCTAATATAGTAGCTTCTTTTAATCATCTTTCCTTTGTTCTCCTTACTTTTATTGTTCATAGCTCTGTTTGGACATCTTGAAGCATAATGACCTACTTTTCTACAAATAAAACATTTGAAAGGTAATTTACCTTTGTACTTACTAGTGCCCTTTTTCATCCTTCTTACAAAGTTAGCTTCCACATCATCAAGATCTTCTCCATCTAATCTTCAACCTTTTATGATAATTTTCCAGCATTGAAAGTAGTCTCTACTTTTGTACCATTTTTCAAACCAAGTTTTCTCATTTCAAATGAAGTTAGTGTACCAATAAACTAATCTCTAGAATAAGTGTTAAAAAAATTCAACTTCCTCTATAGCAGATGTCCTTTCACTATATGAATCAGGAAGAGTTATGAGAACTTTCTTTACCAACCTAGGTTCTTTAGATTGTGCACCAATACCTCTCATAGCGCTTACTAGCTCATCAAATCTTTGGATGTAGGTTGTAATTGTTTCATCTTCAAAATTTCTCAAGGTCTCAAATTGTGTCTTCAAATTCTACAAATTTTCTTGTTTAACCTTGTCATCTCCTTCATGAATGCTTTCAAGGTTATACCAAACTTCTTTAGTAGTATTAAGATTCATAACTTTAACCAATTCAAAATTTGAAAGACTATTCATAAGAATGAATCTTTCCTTACCATTTATTTCATGTGCCTTGATCTCATGACTTGTTTTGGGACCATTCATAGGTGTAATATATTGAGTTTGTATTTCCTTTTCAATCTCAAATTCATGAGATGCTAGACATCCTTCCATATTTGTCTTCCATAATGCATAGTCTATTCCATAAAATCTAAGGCAATCAATATGTTTCACCATCCTAGATCTACCTCAAGCGGTTAAGTTCTTCTCCAAGGAACCTTGCTTTGATACCAATTTTTGAATGAAAAAGACAAATGAGAAGGGGGGTAAATCAATTGTGGAAAATTAAAACATCAAAACCCTCAACAGTGATCAAATCCACAAATATTCATTAAACCCTTATTCTATTAAAATGATTAATCATGAAATATAGATAATAGAAACTGAAATAACAACACCATCCATAAGAGAAAAATATATTTACGTGGAAAACCCAATCATGGAGAAACTGTGGTGAGGATTAGCTCACAATATAAGTAATTACAAAATTGATACAAGGGCTCATAACCAAGGCACACTTCCACAAAAAGAAACAAAGAAAATAGAAGATAAATGTTACATAGAGAACAACTTATCAATGCAACAAGGAATCCACTACAAATTCTCCAACACTTTTGTAGTCTTGTATGAAAGATTGCGGACACCTTCATCTCACTGCATTTAGGAATCCAACACTTTGAGGCTTGCACTGCTCTGCTCAAATTTGCACTCTACTCTTCATAAATTTTCATCACTTGCATCACACACCTCTATCCTTTCTATCTTGACAACCTTCAACATCTCGACTCATACTTATATCATCCTCAACCTTGAAAACTTTCTCCAAGGTTGGCAATACATACTTCAGACTTTTTGATTTCAAATTAGGTTAGCACTAAACATTCCCATGATGGATAGGAATGAAAGTAGACCAAAACAACACTTAGTTGGGACCCAAATTAAATCTCACATTCCATGCTATGTCTTCATTAATACTTGAACATCTTTGAATTTAGTGTAAACACCAAGTCAGTTGTTACCCATGAAAACACATTAAACATTAAGTACATGCTTCTTTAAATCAATCTGAAATTTTCAGACAATAAAATTCACCTAAACATGATCCAAGATCATCCTGAAAACAAGAAAACTTCCTTCACAAAAAATATCACCTAAAGATTATAATCATACTATTTATCCAAACAACATTTCCAGACACTGTAAATACTCTATAATTCAAAATATCTTCTGATACGCCTAACCACAAATCTTCTTGACACAAACAAAATTAAAAACCATTAACTCTACTTCAAAACCACAAGTCTTGAAAAGAAATTGTGTAGAAATGTGGATCAAATACATTTCTCCCAAACACCTTTGTATAATACTACAAAACCAGTTCACATACTAGTGATCACAACTTCCTTTGACCAACAATCCAAAAGCCCAAATTCTAGATATAGAAATTTTGAACAACTCTAACCAACATATCCAAACCATGAAATCAAATCTTCAACCTAGAAGAAATGTGAAGCAAAACCAAAACACCTCTACAAACCAGAACACCATGTTTCCTTATTTTATCAATTTTCTTAGTATCCTCGACATTTTCATAATGCAACAAAATTCTTCAATGCATAGTTGACATCAATGACAATACCAACCTATTGAAATCCTGTTGGCATCAATTACAACACCTTCATACTTGAAAATGTACTTCTTGGTGTTTTTTTTTAACTTCTCCTTCATAAAACTAGACTTCTTAAGGTTAGCCAAAAACTTCTCCCTTTAAATTTTGTAAAATATCTCACTTATTTTAAATAGTCCAAAATTTCACTTAAAACAATTGCAAACTTACCAAGGAATGCTTATTGTGATTTATTCTTCGAAATTTCAGCAAATTATTGCAACATACCTTTGATCTCCATGGATGTTTATTTCTCCTCTTTTATTGTCTCAACTGCCTTGGGACTAGGAATAGATGCAAAACATATTTCTTTCTTATATACTTCTTTCAAGAATTGCTTTCCTGAGATTACATATACCTATGTATCACTACCCTCTTCCTTTTTTTGGTCCTTCAATGGATCCATAACATACCTCTTCTTGTCCTTGACGATAGTGTAAGTGTTTTCTTCACCATCATGCATAGAATTTTGATCATATTTCCATGGTCTAACCAAGAGGATATGGTAAGCATCCATGGGCATCACATCACACATTAATTCATCTCTATAATTACCAATATGAAAATTCACCAAGTATTTCTCACTTACCAAAATTTGATGTCCCTTTTGCATCCATGTAACCTTGTATGGATTTGGGTGTCTCATTTTATCCAATTTCAACTTCTTAACCATCTCTTGTGACACCAAATTATCTATGCTACTGTTGTCCATAATTATGGTGCAACACTTTCCTTGGGATCTATAAATTGTCTTTAATAAACTCCTTCTTTGTGTTGATTCCTGCTACTCTAATTTTAAGAGAATTTTTTTTAACATAATATTTTCTCCATCTTCTAGGTCTATTTTTTTTTCTCTTCTTAAGCCTCCATGGTAAAAGTCCCTCCAACATTTTTTTCCACCCTCTTGTTGTATTTGTGGGCTTTCAAAAGCCCTATCACCTACCTCTCCATAATTGAAACACACCCCTAAAAATCCCCTTCCTCTTCCATATTCTCCTCTCCCCCCTTAAGTTTCACCTCTTACTCTTAAAAAATATCCTCTTACCCTTGCATTTAAGCTATAATTTGTTTGATACCATCTTGCTTCTTCTTCCTTTAATGGTTTTCCTCTTCCACTATGTGTTTTTTCTCTACCTCTTAAAGGTTCGCCTCTACCTCTAAGACTAACTTGTTGCTTTCTTACCAACTTTTCCTTTTCCTTGAGAGCATATTGGTAGGATTCTTCCATTTTTATTATCATGACCATACTAATTTCATCTTGGATAGCAATTCACAACCCATTCACATACCTTGCAAACTATTTTTCATCATCTTCAACATTCCCAGAACAAATTCCCAATTTGTAGAATTCTTTTGTGTACTCCATGACACTCAAAATATTTTGTTTCAGATTTTGTAGCCTCTTAAACAAATTGATTTTGAAATCCATAGGTAAAACTTTGGCCTTCAAATTTTATACCATCTTATCCCATGATTTAATCTTCTCCTTTCCCTTTCTCTATCTTTTAATCTATATTTGATCCCACCATAGGTATGCATGTCCCTTCAACCTTGTGCAGCCATACATTACCTTATTTTTATCCTCAATGGATTCTAAATAAAAATAATTATCCATCTCTACAATCCAATCACTGAGTTCTTCTAGATTCAAACTTCCACTATAGCTCAATGGATCCATTTGTAGCTTACTTCCAAGCTTTGACAACACTTGTAGGAATTGATTCTCTTGTGCATCTCCTCCTACCTCTACAAATTTTGGTACTTCCTCTTCTTCTTCACTAATATCTCCAATAGGTTCATTCCTCTTTGTTGGGATGTTTCTATGGCTTCTATCCTTGCAATGATTCCTCTTAGAATCTCCATAACTATTGGATTTTCTTCTCCCCATGGAGCTCTTCCTCTACCCTATCCTGTGTATGCCATGTTCTCTTAAAAACTCTTGAATAAACCTGATCTAATACCAATTGATGAAGATCAACAACCAAGAATCCTATTGGATTGTTACTTGTTGTAGCTCCCTCACTCAACAAAAGGAAATTGGATTTTTCATAATAAAATTAAATGTTTGTGAGATAAATTCAAGTTCTCTAGCACAAGAATTGACAATAAATTTGGGAATAACATGATTATTTTATTAATTAAAATCCTCCAAGAGCTTGCAATAGTTGTTTCAAAAGCCAAACTATGAACAAGAAATCAACTACAAGCATGAAATTTTCATTCTATGATTGGAAAAATGTTACAAGAGTCCTCTAAAAAGCTAAATAGAAACAACAACAACCATATAATCCTCTTGATCCACATCTGGGCATCCCTAGTTGGTATTATAGGTAATTCTTCCTTAAAACTTTCATCTTTTCTCTTCCTTCCTTCTAATGTCTTCCTCCCTCAAGTTGGGCATATCTTTTTCCCTAACAATATTGCTACATTTTGAAATTATTTTCCTCCTTCCTTGGGCATCCAAGATTCTACTGTAACTCCACATTCATTGCTTGGAAAGATTTTTTAAATTTATTTTATAATTTAGATTCCCATAATTCCACTTTTCCACCTCCAGGCACCAATATTCCTCTTGCCTAATCATTCAATGTAAAATTCAAATTCAAGAGGAGTTACAAATGACAAAAATGGCATCCTCCATCTTTTGCATGGGGTTATGTGCAACATAATAAATTCCAAAAATCAATAATTCCTACCATTTTAATCCGAAATCCAATTTGAAAAATCAACCTTTCAAATTGAATTAAATTTTAGGGAGTTGGAGAAAAATTAGATTAAAATATTAGCATGATTGAAAAATAAAACACAACCAAAAAGAAAAATATATTTTTGGGTGTGCAGGATTACCCATACACCTGGATGCTCCTACATCACACAATAGCATAAAAACACTTGCAAAATATGAGTATAGTTTCTCTACATGATCTTAGATAAATAATGAATGATAGGATGGTTAAATTTATAGATATTTGGTGGCATCAATCAATGGTCAAGATCTGATGACAAACTGAGCAGATCAATGGATGAGAATTGTTGAGAGGATTTGATTAGATAGTTAAATAGTTGCATGAGTTAGTTAGTTGATTTGATTGGAAAGATAAGTGAGACTGAGTGGAAGTGGAACATAATAGATGGATTAGTGGATTGAATTGATTAATTAGTGAAATTGGAGAGAGTGGAAGTTGATTGGATTGATTGATGAGTAGACTAAATGTTAGTCTTCGTTAACTTGTGAAGTGGAAATGCATGAGTAATTAATAAATAAATTATTTATTAATTACATGTGCAATGTGGATAAATAATTAAAATAAATGATTTTACTTATTTTAGATAATGTTGAAAAATAATTAGATAAATTAAATAATTAAAAGTAATTATTTGATTTGAGAATAGGAATTGGATAATGTATTAATTAAATAATGTTGATTATTTAATCAACATAGATGAAAAATGGTGAAATAGATAAATTAATTAAATAATAAAATAATATAGTCAAATAAAGGAATTATTTAATTAAATAAAGGAACTATTTAATCAAATAACGAAATTATTTAATCAAATAACAAAACTATTTAATCAAATAACGAAATTATTTAATTAAATTTGAAAGATGGATTTATGGTACCTAATGATGGAAAATGATCATGTTTTGGTAGGAATATTTTAGTCATATCTAGTTGTCTACACTTTCCCCCCCTTTGAGATAATGTGTTTTTATGGTGTTGTTTGAAAGAAAGTGATGGCATGCACCAATTTTCCCCCAGTGAATAAAATGGAGGTGGGATGCCCCCTCGAAAGTTTAGTGCAAAAATTTATTTAATAATATTGTTTTATTCAGACTCACGAAAAAGAAAGATTTTAATGGGAGATAGTAGAAAATGGTAAAATTTAAAAAATAAAGTGAAGGGGTTTGATGGGGAGGAGTGGAGGTGACAAAAGGTTTGAGAAATGGATGGAAAATAAAAAAGTGAAAAAAGGGGGGTGGGTGGGGGGATAAAAAGTGGGTGAGAGGCTTTTTTCTCTCATTTGTAGTCTTTGAGTTGTTAGAAGTGGAAAGTTATAAATTTTTGAGAGTGACTATGGAGAGAATAGCAGGGATTCTAGTGGGTGACCATCACATGGAGAGGGTTTGGACATTCAGACAGAGAGACTACATGTTAGTTAAGGTAGGGTTTCTAAATTTTCTTATCATTTGCATGATTTTTGTGCATTTTTTTTAATGAGGGTTTTTTGGGGTTAGTGCATGGTTAGGGTTTTCAGAAAATGCATTATTGGGGAGGATGTGAGAAGCATTTTTTATTTTATTATTTTTTAATTTTTTTTAATTTGTATTTGTGTGTTTTCACTTAGGTGTAGATGCACCAGATAGTGGTGTGTATGCGCTGCCACACGTCAGAGACACATATGCTTCACCAATGGTGCATATGTGTTAGTTGGCAAAATGAATGATACATAAGGTTTTTTTCTCAACTATGTGGATTTGAATGATAAGGTTTGAAATGTGTTTAAAGGGGATTTGACTTGATGATGTCTAAAATTTTGTGTAGAATGGGGGGTATGAAAGTGATAGAATTTTTAGATTAACCAAGTGATTTGGATGGGTGTAGGGTGGTCGAGAGTTTTTGATCTCTTGCAAGAGACATCTAAATTCTTTGAGACTGAAATGGCATACTAGCAAGGATGAGTGAGCGTTGTTGGGAGTTCTGGGATTATACCATGTCACCTATATGCTAGAGATCGAAGTGCATAGGGTGATGATGATGATATTAGTTGAGATATGGTACAATGATCAGAGATTCATTTTATTACTGATGAGGGAGGTGATGATCACCCTAGAGGACATATGAAGGATTTTGTTGATCTTGATCCATGGGGAGTGGGTAGTGTATGACACAAATGAGGGATATTTGGCAATCAGTAGAGTTTTTATGATAGATTACCTCAAGATTGAGGACTATGAGATTAGTTTGAGCTATATTTAAACACACTTTAATACGTTACCTGTGTTATTGGCAGTGGTGGTGAGAAATGTTCAGTCCTTGACAAGAGGAGTCAAGGATTTTCTATCGAATATGGGAGTGTGATTGAGAAGATGTTAGATGATGGCATTGTGTATGGATGGGCTTCATGTGTTTTAGCTACATTATATCATTATCTTCACCAGGTTGCATATGGGCATGTAGTGAGTATAGGATGTGGAGTGAAAATCCTATACATATGGACATGGGAGTGCATAGCAATCATGCAACCAGTGGCATATTGAGCATGAGTACTTGGATATCCTTATGTGAACAATTATGATCAGGAAATGAAATATCACAAGCTAGAAGATGTTCCCTATTGTCGATGAATCATAGATGACTTGGTGAGTTTCGTATGGAGACCATGACCATGGAGATGATGTGAGGTATGGTTGGATGATGGGGAACATATAACATATTGTTGGTAGAGATGATACTTGATTGGGAAGATGAATCAGATCATTGTTATATTTTCCAAATAGGGTATACAAACAATTTTGAGAGTACCATGATATATCCACCGAGGAGGTGATATTTTCTCATACCTCTAGAGAGATAGTGCATTGGAGAACAATGGTTAGTGTAGAGATAATGATTGTAGAATTTGAGGGGTTGGTTCTAGTGCAATGGATGTCGAGAGTAGATGTTGTAAATGCATGGACTATGTGAGCATATGATAGATGGTGGGTAGGGATGAGACTCACACGACTGATAAATCTTGCAAGTGGGGATGATGGAAGACATGAGGTAGAGATGAGAGAGGTTAGGAGGAGGATAGATAGGATATTTTTTCACCAATTTGATCATGGAGATGATGGAGGGGGTGGTGATGATAGAGGAGATGGAGGATCAGGACCCAATGCTCATCCAGTAGTGGTGTTACCACCTATGGTACACTAGGTAGTTTTGTCACATGTAATGGGAGAGTAGGGTGTAGTACAATCACTACCAATAGGAGATGAGGTAATGCACTCCCCACTAGTAGGAGAGGAGGTAGTTTTTCATGATGAGGATGATCAGGTTATAGCCTTATAGGCTCAAGTATAGAGTTTATAGGCATAGTTAGTGAGTACACATGCATAAGTGTAGGGATTGCAGGGTTTGACAACATAGATAGATAGAACATTTTTTTAGTCTTAGTGAGTAGAGTAGTTGCTAATAAGGGTTTGATATGCGGATCAGGGTCTTGCAATAGTGATGGTCATAGAGATTAATTGGCCTGCATAGGAGGCCCTTTATTATAGGTTGCTATATGAAATAGTGGTTCCACCAGAGCATCGAGCTCCTATCTTTACATGGAGTAGATTAGAGAGAGCCATATCTCAGAGATTGATGAGTGATGGAGTGATGGGGCCACCTCCTAGATAATTTCCAAGACATAGTGTAGAGTAGGGAGAGAGAGGGACATAGGCTCCAAGACCATCAAGGTCCTAACATCTTGCTCCTACCTAGTTGGAGGGAGGGATATTTCTATAGATTGGGCATTTGAGATGATGTATTTTTTTGTAGACACATGATTTTGGCATGTAGGCATGGCGTATTGTATATTTGTATCTAATGGGCCCTTGAGTAGGATTTTGATTAGTGATGTATCATGACACATTATTTTATATATATGTGTGTGTGTGTGTTTGTGTGTGTGTGTGTGTGTGTGTGTGTGTGTGTGTGTGTGTGTGTGTGATGAGTAATGATGGAATGTTCCTATTTGATATATGTGATTTTGTTATGACTTCTATTTTATTTTGATATATGATGTAATTATTTGATATTTTTTGTATTTTTGAGTATATAATGATGACTTATGTGACTTGTATGATATAGATCTAATGGATGTAGGACTTATACTTTTGATGATTATTATATATGTGATGATGGATATTTCTATGATATGCATTATATGGTTCCTAACATGTGTGTATGTAGGATGTATGGATTGTATGTTTGTACTATGCTTCATATTTTTGTGTCATGATGCATATATGAATGACAGTTGTATACACCTAAAATCGGTCAAGATAATTGATTAATTGAATAAAAAGTATTTAATTAAATAACCCTTTTAATTCCTCTACTTATAAATAAATTGTAAAATTTATTTATATAGTTCATTTTCTTAATTCTTCCTATCTAAAATCATTTCCTTCTTGATTTAATTAAATAAACAAATCTAGCTAATTTTTTTTATTTGATTAATTCCCTTCTCATTAAAATTGAGTTTTTAATTCAATTTTGTCACATTTCTACATAATATTCTAACCTCCTTCCATCTCATCTGCCACCTTAGCATGTGTCACATGGATTTAAATATTTCTAATTTGTAAAATGGGAATTTCTATCAACAAAATTCTAACAATATTGGAGGCACATGGCTTCTTCCTCCATTTGATGCTCTTCAACACTTGGCAAAGTGCTCTTTTAAAGGGAACCATCTCCATGATTCTCTCTAACTTCTTCTTCCTCCACCATCAATTTATCTGGATCATAATCCTAACCGTTGAATCCTGCCACATCACAATGTGCTTTGGAAATCTTATAAATACAACTTCATGCTTCAGCTTTTCATATACATCTTTTAGAAAACTTACTCTGTAGAAATCATTTGTAAGCATTTGATAGCATTTAGAGCATTTTAGCAATTGGAATAATAGAAACACATTAGTGTAGAATCATGGCTTAGTTGTTTAGTTACATTTCCATTTTCATAATAGTTATATCACAACATTTGTAGCATAGCATAATCTTTATTTTATCACAGTAGCATTCTTATTTCAGCATCATAGCATTAATCATATAGTTTATCATATCATGTAGGAACTTGCATTTTGTAGCATCCATTCTCTAGGTTGTCATTCTAAAGTCATAGTACAAAGCAAAAATCTGAGAGCCATTATGATTTAAAGTTATCCTTAGAGATAGGAAACAATGGAACGTTTTTAGAGATTGAATGTGTTTTAAATTTGGTTAATTTTGTGATTCGATTCTCTAATGTAATATGTCTCATTTCTTGTGTGTTTTGATTATTTATTTTACTCACATATTTTACAGCACACATAAATTGGCGCCCACCATGGGGCCTAGCCCCTTTCATTAATATTTTCTAGAAAAGCATGTTTTATAGGTTCGGATGTCAAATCTTTTAGCGTGACTGTGAGTTCTTTCAGCATATACGAATCCTTCTCTGGCACATCTGATCACTATTCTGGCACATACAACCTTTCGTTCAGTGCATCCATACTATCTTTCAACACATACAGGGGGTCTTTTAGTGCATTCTAATTTCTTTTAGCGCATACATAGACTATTCTAGTGCATATATAAGTTTTTATGGCACATATGTGTGATCTTTTAGTGCATCTGATGTCTATTTTGGTGCATCTGGTTTATTTTGCAGAAAATTAAAATTTTGAGGACTAATCTTTATTCTTTATTTTTGCAGGTATTCTAAAACACTACTAAAGACTTCAAATCTAAAACTACTAACACTTGATTGTAGGGATTTATTGTTGTTTGTTTTGATTAAGTTAGGAACATAGCTTAATTAGGGGGAAATGAACACCATGTTTGTTGTGATTGTTGAATGGTAGGCATATGCTCTCCCCTTAACTGGGTGACCAAAAAGCTAGACCTATTCTTTTCTTTTTGCAATTTAATCCTTAGAGGGCCTTCCTTGGTGGGAAAATAGGTAATCACCCCAAGGGAATGACCCAACTGGGAACACACTAAAGCCAAGTGACTTCCACCCAGTATATAAGTGTGGGTACTTGAGGAAAGTTCAAGTATCACGAGGATTGTTCCAACAAGAAGGGTAGCAATCGTCTCTTTCTGTATGGATGATCCCCCACAAGCGAAATGCTTATACTAGAACCCTTTTGTTATAGTATGCCAAAATCCCTTTTCTATTTATTGGTGCAAGAGGTATAACCTTTGAAGTCATCCCATATTCTTGTGGCTTTTAGTAGAGATGAGAAGTTTGTAATGGGAGATTCATGAGAACTGAGGCTTGGCTGACCCAATAAGTGAGTGCAATGTAAGGGGGAGCTAGTGTGGTCAAGCCTCTAATCATCCGCTAAAATTAAGCACAGCTGGAGTAAAATTCAAGTGGTAATCTAGTAAATATTGTCCTACACAGCCTTAGGAATTGTACTTATTTTATGTATCTTACATGTGTGTTTTAAAACAACTTTCAAAACAAGCATCACACACAGAAATGTACAACCACTGATTCAAAAGAACATCCAGTCAAACAATCAAATTCCCTGCCAGAAAGAAAGGAAAAAGAAATCAAACTATCAAAAATAGAGAATATTTTTCAGATTCATGCATCCATTCCTTGTTTTGGTGCATATACTACTTTCTCTAGTGCATCCATTTGTTGTTTTGGCGCATACCTCTAATACTCTAGTGCATCTGTATAATTCAGCAGCGCATACCTTCCCTATTTTAGTGCATACATTGATTTTTCTTGCGCTTACCTCTCATATTTTAGTGCATCCCTACCATTCCTTAGCGCATATGTGTTTTAGCGCATCTGTGCACTTTTTTGGCGCATCTAGTAAATTCAAAAATCAAAGAGCTAAATTTATCCCCTATTCGCTAGTTTGAACCAGAATTGAGGATTTGTGTCAGCTTATAATCATTCCTTGCATGCCCCAGAGTCTTAAACTTGTTGAAACTAGAGTTTACAAGTGAAAATCATTTATCTAAGCTTTGATCAAACATTTAAAAGTTCCTCACCATCACATTTATCTCTGGTTAGCAACTGAGTTTCACCATCAGAATTCATCATCCTTCATCCCTAAATGAACATTGTATAATCAAATTTAATTTTTCCTTTTGGCACTTATTAACAACAATCAAAGATTCTTACATTTCCATCATTTGTATGCTCGTTCAAACAAGATCACAAAGGAAAAAACTCAAGGAAAAAGAACTTGAAACCCAAAACAACATGGTTGAAGCTGAGAAAAATCCATTCCATAAACTCCACCAACATGAGAATGAGGAGATCACTGAAGAAGATGTTCAAACTGCACAACAAGACCCAAATTTCCACAAGTTCCCAAAAAATCTCTTTGAAAGAGATGGAAAAAATACCTTTCAATTTTGGCTAAGCAAGGTGTCAAATTTCCTTAAGATTTTGACATTACTCAACTAAAAAAAAAGACTAAGAAGACTGAAGCAAATTCCCCAAATGCAGATCCAGTGGCCGCCTTCACCAATCAAATGCAAAACCTTCAACAACAACTTATCGACATGCAAAAGGGTACTACAAAAAGATACTCGATACAGGACATATGTCCATATCCTTTCGATCAAAGTGTGAACATGATTCCATTTCCCAAACATTATGAATTCCCTAAGTATGATAAATACAATGGAAAAATAGATTCTATAGATCATAAAAGGTAATTTTGAACCATGAGCCTTGAATTTTCACATGAGGAAACTTACTTGACGACATTATTCCCACAAAGCTTGGGAGGACAATGTATGCAATGGTTTTTGTAATTACCCCCAAGGATCAAGTCTTTTGAAGAATTGGTCAACAAATTTTTCACCCAATACTCTTATAACATCCAACATGAGATTAAAATAAAAGACCTTTGCAATGTAAAATAGAAAAAGAGAATCCTTTTTTGTAGTCTTATAGAGGTGGAGAAGATTATTTGCAAGGTATCCTTGTGCTATCCCAAAAAAGGAAAAAATGGAAGTGTTCATTGACAATTTAAATGATGATATGAGTTTTAGGCTTGAATTACAATGTCCACCAACCTTTGAGAAACTAATTGAAAATGGAATCAAAATTGAAGAATATTTGGTCAAGAGAGGAGTCTTCAAAATTTACAATGAAAACAACTCAGCAAACTCCTCCAACAATGATAAACCAAATTTTTGACAAAGATATAAGAATACTAATAATGATGCTTCAACTAAAATGCATAATGCCAAACTGATCTTTAATCTATCAGGAATCACATCTAAGACCAACCAAACCCCCAATCAAAACAACACAAATTTGAACACCAATAAAAATAGTAACCAAAACAATGCCTCATCTCAACCACCACCATATCAAATGTCATCAAATCACAGGAAATTCACACCTTTGCATCAATCACTAGAATCCGCATTAAAAGAACTTCTTGCAGAAAATCTTATCACCTTACCCGACACCTGAGGTTTTGAGCCAAAAGTGAAATCTTCATGGTGGAATGATGCTCATTACTGTTAATTTCATCGGTGCAAAGTCCATCTAACATATAATTACATGCAATTAAATCACAAGGTAGAAGACATGATAGACCAAAATATCATTCAAATAGAAGGACCCCAAACAAACGTTGATCATGGTGCATTCAAGAATCCCTTACCAAATTATGAAAAAAGGGGAATCCTCTAAAATGAACAACAAAGGGAAAAATGTAAACTATGTTCACGATACTACCATTTTTCATATTTCAGTCGTTGAGGATCAGGCAAATGACATTAAGATCAATGACACACAAGACATTGTTGCATCCAACAATCAAACTAATGACGTTTCAATTCACTATGGACATGACACCATCATAGCTGAAAATCAAATCAATGACACCAATATCACATCCAATCAAGTCCATAACATCAAACAAGACATGGTTGCAATGGATAACCAAATTAATATCATAAAAATCAAAGGGAAACAAGATAGTGTGCCTATAAATGCGACCACAAGGGAACAATCCAAATATGTTTTAAAAGGGAGCGCATCCAAAACATTCGCCACCCCGTCACATCAATATAATATTGTCGATCAACTTCAAAAGATCCCAACACAAATATATATATTAGAGCTAATCAAGATTTCCCCCACCCACAAGGAAATCTTGGAAAAGGCCCTAGTAGAAACAACCATACTGTTGTTTGGTGTTTCTGCACATCAACAACTCAGACAGAATAAAATTTATCCTATCTCTCTTGAAAGGTTGATCTCTATGAACAAAGAGATAACCCCAAGGTCTCTCGGGTGTCAGGTCATGACAATGTAGTAGAAAAAACTCAGTGATAAATGTGAATATGTTGGTAATCACAAGAGGTCTTACATACAAATGTTGGAAGCTCTAAACTCATCAGATTTTTAGATATAGTGATGCCTTAACTTTGATTCCTAACCATTTAATAAAAGAAACAACAAAAGATAAGGGTTTCAAAAGTTCTAATTGCTAACACTACTTCTAACACTAATCACACAAATGATGAAAGACCTGGAATGGACCAATACCTTAAACTAATTTTTGGTCGACCCAGGCTATACCTGCAATCTTGCAGAAAATAGTGCAATCTTCTAAGGTGTTAAAGATTTTTAGACTGAAGGCACTCATTCAATGGGACTGAATGAATACATATAATTGAACTAAGCACATGAATATAAGGTATAGATTGACCTTGTAAAGCATTCCCATAATCAAGAAACTGCCCAAGATATGAATCAGGGATCGCTACAACATTCTGGATATTAAATCATAAGCATTACAAATTAAATTTAAGCTACATCTAAACATTTCCAAGCAATTTGAAAGATAGAACAAGAAACATGCAAGATTATCCAATGCAAAGGAGGCACCAGTTACGACACAATGTCTGCACTTTGTATTACATCATCGTATTAACAACATTTCTCATTTGTTATAGCACTTGCTTGAGATGTGAAAACTACCTCTACTCTGCTAAAATGCTATTCTACTGCTAACCTACTGATTATAAGTCTCTACTAATTCCAACACCCACTATATGGAGATCGAACCCTTACAAAAGAGGCAGAATGCAACATTTATAGAAAATTGCCTGTAGCGTGAAACAAAGTCAGGGTTACAAGAAATCATGACCACCAACCAAATCGGCCCTAACAAACCACAATAACTCACCGTTCAGCCATGAATGCAACAAAAGGATGCCATCAGATCAACTTGGGATTGCACGTAACCAAGGGACAACTCCTCGAGCCACACCCGCAAACTGAAACATGCGCCAAAACTAGGAGAAAAACCAGCCACCGATCGAGCTTGAGATGCAAAATGAACGATCAAGATCAATCCTAACTAGGAGGAAACCATCACGTCCCACCAACCAGTCACTAATGTCCCAATAGCCCAGAGCAGAAAGTTGAACCACATGCAAGCCCAGTAGGATGCCACCAGCACCATCACCGCAAAAGATAAAATACCGCCCTACCGCGGTGAAGCAATGGACAACCAGCGGTACCGCGGTAAATTACCACGCTACCGCGAGGAGTAAGATAGAGGCTCGCAGTGTGGTGGTAGTCACCGCACTACCGCGAGGGCCCATGAATGAGGTCACGGTATCGTGGTAACACCGCACTACCACGAGTCAAAATTAGAGAAGGTGTGAGGGCACAGTAAGAGCAGGGGACCGGTCCTCGAGCCATGCCTAGCAACAAATGAAGCACACGCACTCCACTACAGACCACGGGCACATCAACCTACAAACAAAAAGCCACCATCAATGCCCAATACATTACCAAAAATCAAAATAGTTCCATAGAGTTCCAAAGTTAGAGAACCAAGCAGCAGTCTAGGCAGGAGCGGCACCAGAAATAGGCAGAGGCAAAGGCAGAAAGGAAAGGGGAACAGGCGAAACAAAGCCAAAACCCACCTGGTGGAGGTGAAATGGAAATGGAAGTAGGCACGAAAGATAAGCCAGGCAGAACTGGAGCCGAAGACCGGAGGAGGAAAAATCACAATAGAAACTGACAACGGGGAGGGCAAGCAAACAAGGAAAACATTGGCAAGGGCAGAGCCGGAACGGGAACGGGATAAGGACTAGGAACACAAACAGGGAAAAGAACCAAAGCACCCAAGAAAGGAACAAACCAACGAGGGGCGGACCTGGAACTGGAACGGGATCACGACTGGAATATAGGAAAAGTTCCCAGTCATGATCCATTCTGCACTCGACTCTGCCAAAGACAAACGAAAAGAAACCAACAGGTAGTGGGACAAAATGGGCAAAGAAAAAATAGCAAGGCGGGAGCTAGAGCCAGAATGAGAATGGAATCTGGATCGCGATCTTTGGAAAAAATCCAAATCGGATTCCATCTCGGTTTTGCGTCCGACAAAACAAAAAGAAACAATGAAGGAAGCGAAACGAAGAAAATACTAAAGGGGGGAACCAACCCTTAGGCCAAAAAATGGGCAAGGCAATGACAAAATGAGAAGGTGGGAAGCGGAGCTAGAACTGGAACGAAAACAGAACCCGGAACTTGCCAAAAGTTTGAAGTTCTATTCCATTATGGTTTTGCCTCCGACAGAACAAAGAAAACAAAGAAGACAAGGGAGAGCTAAGGGGAGAAACCAACCCTTAGGACCCAAACCAAACAACAAAGGGGAAAACATAAGGCAAAATAAAACCACCCAAAGAGGACAACCACGAGACCCCAAGACCAAAAGGAACTCCAACAGAAAGGGCACCCAAAAGCAAGCCAAGCACCAAGACCGAAACCCCAAGATTTTCAAGGATAAGCGCATAAGAGGGTCAAGGACACAAAAGGGACCAAGAGGGTAGGAAAAAAAAAGGGTCCCCACCTTCAGTGGGGCATGTGTGCAAAAATTGCACAACAAATGGCAACTCCGCCAGGGAAATGCTCCAGAGCATTTCGATGACAAACTATCATCATGAACTCAGAATCTCTAGTTTCTTTCCAAGCATCAGGTTACACCTAGGAAAGGTTTCAAACATCACAAGCAAGTAGAATTTTCCTATACCAGGGTCAAAGTGTGTGCATATGCATTCATTTTCCTTTCCTAAGTTGTAGCAAGGACCAAATTCAGTCTAATAGGGCTACGTAAGGATTCTAACTCCAAAAGAAACCTGGATAGAGCCTCACTTCCAGTCAAGCATCCATAGCCCCAGTGAGGTTATCACTGTGACCCTCCCTAGCATAGCTCTACTGCCAACCAGGCGTCCATAGCCCCGGTAGAGATACTAGGATACCCTTGAAAAGGTGAACCTTTTTGATTTTTTGATTTTCTTTTTCTTTTTCTCTTGATATTCTCTTTTGAGATTTTCTCTTGAAGCTTTACTTTTCACCTTGTAGGTAATGAAGCCCACACTCAAGGATGAGAACCATAGCGGCATTGGAGAAGAATTTAAGATTTTTCACCCAGTTAGACCTCCTAAAGACCACATGCAACCTTAAAATTCTTAAGATTTGTGTGAAGATATAAGACTCAAATATATTGTCGAATTTAACTTAGTCAAGTGACACAATTCCCAGCCCATGCAACATCAAATGAAAGAAACCTACTAGTTTGAACGACTATGAAAGGATGTTAAGAGTTTGTAAAACAAATCCTAGAGTAACCCCAGACAAGTAGCTAGTTGTACAGATGCAACAAGCCCAAAGGAAAGAAAGACAACCCTCAAAGCAATAGCAAGGGAAGCCGACCCAAGCAGACCAAAGAGAACCAAAAATGAAGCAGCAGACAAGCGGAGCAAAACCCAAAGGCACCCAACAGAAAACAAAGCAAAACAACATAATAGAAAGGAAATCTAATCTAATAATGTACAAGGACAGAGCTGAGAGCAGCTCAAGACTGAAAATAATTCTTTAGATATTGCCCATTGACAGAAAATGGGACATCTCCTCCAGTGAGGGTTTTCAAATGGAAGGCATTATCTCCCATAATCTCTGCAATCTGATAAGGGTCAAGCTAAAGTATGTCAGATTTTCCATGCTCCCCTTTCTTGTCATGGGCCTTATCCCAGTAGAGGACCAAGTCAAATATTCTAAAGGCCTTTACCTTGGCTCTCCTATCAAACCATCTCTTCATTATACCCTGATGTTTGGCAAAGTTTTCTAGGGCTTCATCTCTTCTCTCTTCAAGGTGTAGCAACTCAACCAAGCAAGCTTCATGTTTATTTTCCCCATCATAATATTCGTTGATGAATTGCAGGGTAGGGATCTTCAGCTGGATGGGAAAGATACGTTCCAAACCATATACCAAGTGATAAGTAGAGGTTCCTAAGGATGTCTTATGTCTAGTGTGGTCTACCCAAAGAGAAAATCAAAGCTGGGTATGCCAATCCTTGGGGTTCTTATCTAACAGTTTTTGGATGACTGTCAAAAGGTTCTTATTGGAAGACTCAGCCAAACCGTTCCCTTGTGGATAGTAATTGGATGCAAAATTTATGGCAATCCCATGGTCATAGGCCTAGGTAGAAAACTTTAAAGATACAAACGTAAAACCATTGTCACAAACTACAGCTAATGGACAACCAAAACGATTGATAATACCCGATTCCATGAAATTAATTACTACTTTAGAAGTAAATTGTTTGCATGCAAGAGCTTCAGTCCACCTCATGAAATAATCAGTTATGGTAAGAATATACCTATGGCCTGTAGATGAAGGTGGGTTGATTGGACCAATAAATTCCATTCCCCACTGTGCAAATGGTTTTACCTCTATGACAGGCCGAAGTGGAAGAGTTGCACACCTCTCCCTGTTTGCTGCAGTTTGACACACATGGCAATTTCTCACATGGTTGTGTGTCCTTGAACAAGGTAGGCTAGTAATAGCCTATCCTCAAGATCTGATTTGTCGTGGAAGGTGTTGAACCATGGCCCATGCCATATTTGTCATGAAATTCAATCATCACTCTCCATGCCTCTTCTTTCTCTAGGCATCTTAGGTACACACCTTCATGATTTCTCTTGTATAAGATGGCTCCATTCATCATAAAGTTGCCACTCTTCAAGTGGAGGGCCCTCCTTTACACTGAATTAAGGTGTCTGGGACATTGCTAATTCAATAAATAGTAGATAATGTCATCATACTAGCTCCCCGGGGAAACATCCTCGAGATTATAATGTTGGGCAACAAGGTCAGGGCCCATTTCTGCCATTGTCTTGGCCAGTCCCTGCCCTCTTATCAACTTCATGGGTTGATTTCAATATCATATTCTTGCAGCATAGTCATCCACTTGGCTCTACGTTCTCCCAACTCATTTTGTATCAACAACAGATTGACTGCTAGATCAGGGACTATAGCAAAGACCTTGTTTCTCAGTATATAGTACCTAAAAATTTTCATAGTTCGGGTCAAGGCATAAGCCTCCTTTTCAATGCTAGAATATCTCAATTCTGCATCTTTCAAGGGTGCACTCATGAATTCTATGGGGTGTTCGTTACCTTGATCAGACTTTTGTGCCAACAAACCCGTACAGGAGTGATCAGAAGCAAACGAATAGATGTAGAATGGTTTAGCATAATCGAGACTTACCAAGACAGGGGCCTTAGCAATATCTCTCTTGATTTCTACAAATGCCTCCCTGGCCTCTGCATTCCATTCAACCTTCACCTCTTTCTTCAACATGGCATTTAAGGGCTTCACTATTTATGCATTTCCGGTGATAAATTTTTTGACAAAGTTAATCTTGCCAAAAAATGACTTCATTTCTTTCTTGCTTGCAGGGGGTTTAATTTTTAGTATTTCTTCCACTCGCTCGGGATCAATGGCAATACCTTGTTCTGAAATAACATGTCCTAACAGCTTTCCCTCAGTAACTCCAAAGATGCACTTCCTTGGATTAAGCGAAATATCAAATTCCTGCACTTCTGGAATACTCTACACAGATCTACAACTAGAACACTTCTCTTCTTGGAAAAGACTGTCAAATCATCCATGTAAATGATTATGCACTTTCCAATGATGTCCTTGAAGGAAATATCCATTTCTCTTTGGAATGTAGCTCCAACATTGATTAATCCAAAGGGAATTCTTTTGTAAGCAAAGGTTCCCCATTTTGTAGTGAAGGCAGTTTTGTGCCTATCCTCATATTGAACCATGACCTGGTTATATCCAGAGTACCCATCCAAAAAGGACATCATCTAAGATCCGTTGACAACCTAAAGCACCTAATCCAATGAAGGAACTGGATAATTATCCCTCTCAGATGCTCTGCTCAAGTTTTTGAAATCGACACATAGCCTGATTTCCCCATTTTTCTTCCTGACTGGGACCAAGTTTGCAACCCATGTTGAATGTCTTATTGGGAATATGATTCATGTTGAAAGTAACTTCTACACTTTCTTATAAATAATGGGCTCCAACAAAGCACTAATTGGTCTTTGTCTTTTCCTAAATGGCCTAACATTTGTTTTGAGGGGAATTGTGTGTGTGATGACCAAAGTGTCATATGTCCTCAAGTCATCATAGCTCCAGGCTATTACATCTTGATATGTGTGCAAGGCATCAATAATCCCTTGTCTCTCCTTTTGAGTACACACCTTACCAATAGATACATTTTTTATATTACCTTGGGTCCCCATGTTATACGTTTCATATTGGCATCTTGGGGACTCCCTTTTCGTTTCCTGCTCCTGATCTCTTATCCTATCTTGATTGAAGATCCTTTCTAATTGCACCATGCCTCTTAGGATGGTGTTAGTCTTCAGATTGAGGACTCCTTCTAAATCAATTTTAGCCTCTTGAGGCTCAACCTCATCAATTACTTGGGAAGCAAATACATCACAGCTAGTAATAAAATCAAGGATGTGCTTATCATCTTCAAATACCTAAACATTGGTGACATTGTCAGGCACCGAGGGAACTGGAACAAGTTCCACAATGAATTTCTTTAAGCCTACAAGTGATAGGGGTTGTAGGGTACTTGCTGCTTGTGCCAAAGAATCAGTAGTCTGATTCTTACTCCAGGGTATCAGTTGAATAATGAAGGCATCAAATCCTTCAATAAGGTCCCAGACTCTATGTTTATAATTGGCCATTCTTTTGTCATGACATGAGTATTGTTTTCTCACCTTCCTAACCACTAACTCAGAATCTCCAAACACTTGCAGGATTTTAACTTCCTTTCTCAATGCCATTAATAGCCCATGAACTAGGGCTTCATACTCAGCTACATTGTTTTTGCATTGGAATTGGAGTCTGTGAGCAGCAAAGTAGGTTTTACCTTTAGGACTGATCAGCTCTAGTCCTGCTCCAACACCTTGCTTGGATTTGGATCCATCAAACCTCAACATCCAGCATCCATTAGTTCCTATTGTGTTTGGGATGTATCTATCCTTATTGTCGCCTGGAGGTTCGTCTGGAGGTTTTGGATCCTTCCCCTTTTGGCTATTTTTAATGATCTTTACGCTTGACCCAACAGTTGGGGTTGTGTTGGTGTGCCTTTGTGTATGTTCTACTATAGTTTGACACAAGCAACATTCCAGTTCGGAATGAGGAGCATCATGGATTCGGCACCAATTAGGAAGAAGCAATTCTTCAAAGTTCATATTTCTACCAAGTTGAATCTGATCTTCCACATATTTTCGGATAAACTCTTGGAAGTTATCCAACAAGCGGAGTTGTCTTTCTTCCTGATCACTGAAATCCTCACCCATCATTGATTCCTTTGTTTGGTTACATGGTGTCTTGAAACTGATGGTTTCTGATGTAGATTCACAAGAAGAGCTTTGCAACATCAAGATTTCTTCTGAGTCTGAAGCAAGGGAGGCTAGGACATAGTTTCCCATACTGACTTCCGATATCAATATCTCATTTGAGGTATTTTGATATTCGGTGATGACATACTTCATCCTTGGTTCTCTCTCAATCTTGATATGATTTGGGACTCCTTTCCAGGGGAGCCACATGTGGGAATGATCTGTGGATGTGTACCCATTTAGTGCCTTGGTAAAATCCCTACCCAAGATCAGACCATAGGTGTCGGGAATATCAGCCACCTGAATATTGAGCACTTTTTGCACTCTAGGGTCTGACGCAACTTGCATGGGAATCATATTTAGTTCTCCTACAATGTTCACCTCTATTTTGTCTAATTGGGTGACTTTCTTTTGAGAATCTGCAGGGGTAATACCAAGAGCCCTGCAAACATAAAATGGCATAACATTCGTGGACACCCCTGAATCTAGCAGGCAGTTGTACAGGTTCTTAGAAAATATACGAATGGAAATTAGGAAAGGAGGGGTTTCCATCTTGCCCTAGAATAAACTCAACTGTGAGTCAGCTTGGGCAACCTGACTCTTATCCTTTTCTATACCCCTACCCCTGGGTTGTGATGGACTAGGACCTTTGGGTGTCTGTGAACTAGTAGGCCTTTTAATTACCTCATTGGTTGCTACTCCTAGTGTTGTTATATTTGAATTAAAGGACCCAAGGACTGCATTTCAATAGTCCTCAGTATTGCAACACCCTCAAATTAGTCCAAGATGTCTCTGTGCCCAATAATAGAGAAGTTATTGCTTCCCCATCTGCCACCCCAGGTGATTCAATCCAATCAAATTCCTTGTCAAAATTTCTCGCCACGTCCCCAAATAAGGAAATTCAACCAAGTTCTCCTCCTAAACAACCTAATAAAGAGGAGAAGGATACCCCTTCTACATCCACCAATCATGAAGCCCAGCTCAACACTTTGTCCAAAAAAATTGAGAAAAAGGTCCAAGTCAAAGATAAAGGTGTGGGTGAATATTCTATTGAGCAATCCCTATGTCTTTCGCAATTATCTTCCCCAAAGTCCTATGGTCAACCATCAACCTTAAAACAATAATCCTCACAACCTTTCATGCTTTTTGATGGAAGATTCATAAAAGCAAGTACCAAAGCCAAGGAATCTGATGATAAAGAAAATTTGAACTGGCTTTACAAGGATGAAGCCAACTCTCAAGCAGCAACAGCTAATGGACAAACAACATAGTACGGCAAAGGCTTTTCAATCTTGGAGAAAACGGGATACGAAGGGAAAGGACCTATCGAAAAGAGAAACGAAGGCATTGTAGAACCCATTCAGCCCATCTTAACCAATTCAAAAGGCAAGACAGGGCTGGGATATAAAGAGGAAAGAAAAGAAGAAGCCACCCAGAAGGTTGTTGAATGAATCCTACAACTGCAAGCTAGTAATAACTATGAAACTAACTCAAATGAATATGAGTGGGATTCGTTATCTGAAGAGTCTTGTCATGACAAGGGAATTGATGTGATACAAAATTATGCACCCATATGTGAGGAGGGACAAAGTTCAGGGTCAAGACCACTTGATTTCAAATCACAACCTATCGATGGCTCAAGCAAAGACGATTAGACTCCTAGCGAGACAGATCATTCAGAGGAGAGTTACATCATAGACCTTGACCCTGTTATAGTAATACTTGATGATGTCACCATCAGTACCCTCACTGCCTTTGACTTAAACCAATCTGATGATTCCCTACCTCTAGTACATCTCAAACTTATCGACTAGGACCAAACTAAGCCTCTCGACATCCCTATCTTTTCAAACGATGATGTCATTGTCAACTTCCTCTATGCTGAAAACCCTAAAACTTGTTCCACCATTGAATCTCATAATGAAGCTTCTAGTCAAGGGAGTGTCAAATCTCTCAGCTGTAAAATGAATAATACAAGAAATTGATCTAATGGTGAAAACCATTCTATGGCAGTATTAGATCAGGAAAAAATTAAAAATAAAGAGTGCATCCAATGGTGAAAACCTCTCTAAGGTGTTGAAAGATGAGAGATTTGACACTCTCCCTAAAAACTTTCAAAAGATATCAAAAGTGTTGATTGAGCCTGTAGACACTGAAAATTGGTCTAGGCCTGCGAGTACCACTTTTGACATAATTTTCTAATGTCCTTGGTCATGATTAAATAATGTTAATTATTTAATTACTTTCTAAACACATCTTTCCTCTATTAATTAAATAAACTTTTAATTATTGAATTAATTCATTATGACCCTTATTCAACTTTGATTAATTAAATAAATCATATTTATTTGATTATGTCGCTAACTAATTAATTCTCTTTCTTAATTAAATAATTTATTACTTAATTAACCCCTTTGTCATATTTCAACTATAATTAAATATTCCTTATTTAATTATTCAATTAATCTTTTCAACAGTCAATTAAATAAATTATCATTATTTATTTAATTAAATATTTCAATTTCGAATGTTGAATTAAATTAACATTTAATTCATAATTAATTGTTTCTGTCACATTCTTCTATCGTCCAATTATCTAATTATTCACTCACCATCTGACTCGAGATCTATTTAAATCCGCTAGTTATCTCCAAATTCGATATCTAATCATCTCTACGAGGAGACTCTCGGTCACAACCAGTCAATTAACTAGTTCTAACTCATATGCATGAACATATTTATTAATTAAATATCTTTATTTAATTAATTAATTCATGTGTGCATTCGAACAGACGGTTGTTGAATTCTAACTTTATCATTGTCATTCAAAGTCTAATTCTTCTATTTTCGAAGACTTTCAACTGAAGATTAAATCATTTATTTAATCTTGAACTCGTGTTCTTTCTATTTTCAAACAGTCTTAACACCAGATTAAATTATTATTCTAATTTAATCTTTATCCTACAGAATTTCCTAACTCATGTTCTAACTGACACAAAACTCACATCGCATGGCATTCATCAATCTCGATCGTTGATCTCTCTCTCAAATCCAAGCCGATCATTCGAAAACCCAATTTCTATAAATTGACCTGTCATTGTCATTATTCCTCCTCCCGAAATCAATACTTTTTGAGAAGAAATTATAATCTTCGATATTTTGCTTAGACAATACATCCAAGAAATGCTTGCATAGATAATTTGAAGAGGTGGACTAATATTCGGTGAGATTGTTTCATTATCATTTTTATTTTTTTTAGTTTATTTAATTCGTTCTTAGTTGTTTGATTTAGATTTATGCTTGTTAGATTAGATTTGACCATCTTTTTGTGTAGCAAACCATTTTATCTATGTCACATTTGGTGAACCCAACGTGAATCATGCTTCAAACCTTGTGACTCTTTTTTCGTCTTTCCATTTTTTTGTTTTGCAGGTATCATACGGCAAACCGCATCTAATTGAAGAAATGACGCATCTAATCTTGCGAACCGCATATGACACATACCGCGACACATCTAACAACATTAACTGCATCCACTACATTCTCCACTGCATCCAACAGTTAACATCACGATGCAGCATCCGTTATGTACCGCACTGCATCTGACTGTCAACATCGTGACGCATCTGTGAGTCTAAACATCGCATCTGCCTAGTAAGAATTTTCATCATTTTTATTAACTTTCATATTTTTGCATTTTTTTGTTTTTCTTTTTTGTCTTGTTTTGTTTTCACTAATTTTTTGTTTGCAGTTGTGTTTAGGAGGATAACATTGTTTTTGCAGGACGAAGCATAGAAGACCAAAAAAAAAAACCAAAAACATCTTCTTTTTTGCAGGACGAAAGTCGAAGACACAAATAAATTACTAATCAGTTGCATGCAGGACCTTATGTGAAGACATTGATTTTGTTTATTTTGTTTAAAAAGATTTTATGTTTGGTAGATAAAAAATTGTCGTTTGGGATTAAAATTAACCAGTGTATTTCGTGTATGTACATGTTTAGTTTAGAACCCCACAATTTGGTATATCAAAGTATCCTCTCCCCTTGCGCATTCATGTGATCCTGGGTGGAAGAGAAATGGTTAGTGACTCTAGAAATTGGGCCTGTCTTGGTGGGAAAAAGTACTCACCCCAAGACGACTCAGACCAGTAGCACACTAGATGCTAAGCAACTTCCAACCGGTATATAAAAGTGGATTTTTGGGGGAAACCCCTGAAATCACACTCACTGTTCAACCAAGAAGGGCAGAAATGGTCTCTCACCATACTAGATGGTGCCCCACGAACAAAATTCTCTTACTAAAAACCATGTATTTTTTCCAAAATCCTACCTATTTACTGGTGCAACAAGTTCAGACCTGTGAAGCCGTCTTACATTGTTAGGGTTCATGTGTGGAGATGAGATGTATGCCATGGGAGTTTCATGGGTACAGTAGCTTGGCTGCCCTGTATAAGTGAGTGTCGTGGAGGGGAGCTAGTGGGGTCAAGCTACTAGTCATCTGCCTTGAATATGCGTAGCTGGATTTATCCAAGTAAGAACTTAGTAAATACTGTCCAACACAGCCTAGGTTGTAATTGTCTTTTGGTTTTAACATATCCAACACCTCAAACTGAAAACATTGTGTATTTTGTGCTTTTTTGTGTTTTATTTGTCAAAAATTGATCATTAAACTAAGTTAGTCGTAACTTTTTCATTAGAAAACCGCAACTATAAACTGAGTCGCAACTGTCATATTTAAAACCACATGTGTCTTTACGAGCCAGAACTGTCAAACTAAAAACCGCATGTGTTTGTCAACAGATTTAGTTTCATAGATTTTAGATTCTGAGTCACATATGCTTACTGAGTCACATCTGAATAGTGAGTCGCATTTGTTATAAGTTAAACTGCATCTATCTGCGTAATTCGCATCTTCCTGTCAGTAAACCGAGACTAGTTTTTACCAAAGAGTCGCATTTGCAATCTGTAACGCATCTGTCAATTTCTGAATCATATTTGAAAACTGAACCGCATATGCCTATCAACAAAAATCTAAAATTTGCAGTCCCAAGTCCAAAACCAAACTGGTCATCTCAGTCTCTATTTTTCACAATCAACCTTGGATAGAAATCGAAACATCTTCGCATACTTTGCATAATTACATCCTTTAGGTCTCATTTAGTTTTAGCGATAGGTATCTAGTTATGAAACTTGGTTAAAAAATTTGCATATCTTAGGAAGGTGGAATTTCCACATTTTGGAAAAACCCTTTGCTTCAATGAACATTATCATTGAACCTAGTCACTTGTCAACATTTCTTTTGTCCTACACGTGAATCTTTCTAGCTCATCAGTCTAGTTTGGGAGTTCACTTTATCTTTTGGTCCTAGTCCTACACAGGTTCCTTGACAAAGTAAAATTGTAGCCTTGGTTAAACTATAGGTGGTAGGTAGCCTCTTTCTAGAGTCATTCAACATTAATTACCTTAGAATTTCTCTTAGAATTTTTCATACTTAGACACAGTCATCCTAGCATAAAAATAATTTTAGACATTCCTTATTTGCCAAAAAAAAAAAAAGTTGCATTAGCATTCATTTTTTATATACAAAAAATCCAAAAAAAAACATAGACTAAAAATCATATCATTTATAGACATAATTCCATATCATTTGTATTACCATCCACCACCATGTCTTTCATTCACATTGATATGCTTGCTAGTCAAGTTGAATACCAATTACTTCGCATGGGTCAATACCAACAAGCCATAGACTTCAAAAGAAAATTTATCCAATCCAAATGCCAATCAACCTCAACCCATGGTCAACTACCCACATATCCCTCTTATCAACAACCCATAAACTCTAGTCTTCCATCCATCTACCCTCATTATCAAGAGTCTCTTAGCACAATCTATGCCATTAATCCACAACAAAAATTGATTAATCACCCTTACCTTAACCTTGACAAGGAAAAGCAACTTCCCACTAGTCTATTCCAAGCCTCCACATCCTATCCTAGTCCATCATCCACTAATTTATTCCTACTCACTTCGTCCCAACCTACATTTATTCATGGTCTCCAAAATCAACTCCCATCTACTAAACTTGAGGATACATGTCAAATGGAAAGTCCAAAGCATGACATCATGGCTTCACCTTCATGTCAAGATCAAAGTAGTCCATCCCATGACCCTATCTTTAATTCTATCCAAGAAGTCCTTCTATATAATTAAGGCATCCAAAATACACCTATCCTTGATCAAGATTCCTTTTCCAACCATATCATTGAAGACAAACCCATATTTGATCAAGACACTACCATTGATCAAGAAATCCAAAATGATCCACTCATCGACCTTTATGTCATTCATGATCAAACATGTGAAGTCGATCCTACCCAAACTCCCAACACCGTTATTTCCCAAAATGAGACACTTGCCTCTATGGGACACATAGATGATCACACTCTAGAACAAGAGTCTCCTACTCTAGACATATTTGCAAATGATCAAGCTATAGTTGAATTCACTAGAATCCATGATAATGACCCTAAGGAAGGTTTCTACATCAACATGGAAACACCAATATCTTTTGAAGAACCATCAGAATCTAATGTTTCACAAAATCAGACTAAAGATGTTAATAAAAAATCTATCCAACATGTCAACGAAGCTACGACATCTTATCAGTTAGGATTATCTATCTTTGTCAGAGCAGGATTTCTTGCAGAAGAGAAGATTCCAAGTAACAGTGTCTACATACACAATGATGGGCTAGCATCTTGTTTTCAAAACAAAAAACACCCCATTGCAAATAGAATCTGTCAGAACATGCAGTATCAAGGAAAAGGACTAGGCCTACATGAGCAAGGAATTCTAGAACCAGTACAGTGTCCAGCAAATTTTAGACATCAGGGTCTTGGATATTCTTTGATCAGAAAATCAAATGATGTTAGTGATACCTCCTCGATATTGGGGGAAAATTTATCCAATACAAACATAAAAATGGGGGCAATGAGTAGTTCTTGCCATAAGCTTGTTGCCAACACTTCTTCCATCCACACCAAAAACATGTTGTGCATATTTTGCACACACGCCCCACCGTAGCCAAGGACCCTCTTTTTTCACTCCCGGTGGGCTGCTTTGCTCCCACCTCATTTTGAGTGCCCCTCCTTTTGGTATCCTAGTTGTTCAATGCGCCCTTCAAAGTCTCATTTTTGGCTGACCATATTTTGCCCCTAAATTTTAAAAATGGCTAAGTCTTGGGTTTTTTGGGCTTCGCCTTCCCGCTCACTTGGTTCTTCTTTTTCTTTCATTTTTGACTTTGGAGATAGCTTTCCTATGGATTTTGGATGTTTTGTGGTGCCCAAGCAGACTACCAAGGTTTCATTAAGTTTTAAAAAGTTTTGAAATTTTCAAAATAGCATTTCTGTAGTAGCATTCTTGCAACAGCATTCCCAAAACGACATTTCGGCCTCTTGTTTCCGGAACATACAAGCGCTCCTCCGATTTGAAAACGGACTTTGACCCAGATGCCAAAATTGGATCATATCCTCCTTGGACCTTTCAAATTCCAATTTTTTAGCTGGGAGATACCATCCAAAGTTCCATACTTTGTTCGTTATTTTCAAAACAGCATTTCCAGAACGGCATTTCGGCCTCTTATTTTCAGAACATACAAGCACTCCTCCGATTTGAAAACAGACTTCAACCCAGATGCCAAAATTGGATCTTATCCTCTCTAGACCTTTCAAATTTCAAATTTGCAGTCGAGAGATACCATTTGGGTCGCCATGCCATGTTCACCCTTTTCAAAACAACATTTCGGCCTCTCGATTCCAGTTTCAAGAAGCCTACCACGGGTTCGTCGGCAGGCCCATTGAGAAATCTAAACAAGGAAAAGCATGTGGCTCCTATCACCATTCATTTTATGCCCACCTCTCCTCATGGTGCACATCAATAGAGATGGCATCAAAAGAAGGCCTATGCCAGGGAATTCAATGACAAAATGCGAGGAGGGTTGTCCTACTTTTCACCAGATGATGATGATCTTTTGGGGTTGTCTACCTGAATCAAGGGCAACCAATCCATTGATGCCAATCGTCGACAGACCCATTTGATCCAATGAAGAATGTTGCAATTCCATTGGAAAGAAGGCAGCTTTCAAGCAGTTTCAGCTACAATAAAAGGGAAATCGGCTAGAAGACAAAACTGCTACAGTGACTGCCCACTAAAAGACAAAATAGGGAAAAGACAACAGATGTATTTAAAATTGTTGAATATTGTGGGGTAGGTGAATCCCTAATGTAATTGAATCTAGGCCACACAATGTAATTCAATCCTGGCCATTCATTCGAGCTTTCGAAAACTATAAATAGGGGCCTTCCCCTCATTTGTAAGAGGTTGGAGAGTTGTAAAAACATTCCGCAGCAATAGAAAGTAGCATTGCATGATCTATGGGTGTTACCTTTTGAGTTTGCTCATTATGTGTGCATGGTTCTACATTCCAAGTTAGTTTTAGTTGTTAGTTTCTTGAATAGAAGTGATGATGGTGTTTAATGTTACAGTATTTGATGAGCTTTCAGCCCATACTTTTGGCATTTGTTGATGACAAGCTATTGTGCAAAGTTAGCCTGGGCTTCTTTATTTGATTGTTGCAACTTAGTTCACTTGCATGTTCATGATGTGTGTATGCAAACTGAAAATCTGCAGTCCTTAGAAGATTGCACTAGTTTTGTGTAACTGTAGGATCCTCTTGGCCAAGCAAAACCTAGTTTAGGGAGTTTCTCTACTATAGCAGCCTCCATGATCACTGTTCATTCGTAGTTTCAGATCCAGGAACCTTTTCTCTTCCCTGCCCTTTTTCCTTTTTTTTAATAAGTAACCTTAGGCAAGGTTCATTGCACATTATAAAGCTAAATCTGATGTTGAAATGGAGTTCTAGACTGTTGTTTGAACCTGTAGCAAACGCTCAGCAACTCTCTCATCTTAAGAACTCCATTTGCAGATCTAACTTCCCCACTTTTTAACTCATCCATAAGTCTGCCTTGTGATTCCAGAAAATCACATAAATCAATTGAAATATTCCAAGTATCATCATGACCTGACATCCGAGAGACCTTGGGATAGTGTTCTGCAATTTGATTGTGGAAGATTGTCTTTCAAGAGAGGTAATGCACCTACGTATTACCTATGTTGTGAAGTGCATAAAAACACCATCAACAAAACCGTCATTCCAACATGAATAAACCTTCTATTTGGAACCAACAAAAAGAAATTTATTACAAATCTAAAGTTCAAAATCAAATGTCAAAGGCCATCAAATCAATCAAAAATCTGAGTGGACAAATGAAGTTAAAATGGATCAAGCAAAGAAAATATTTCAAATCCAAAAGTCAATCAAAATGTGGAGCCACAAGAAAAGAGGGCTCCCACATATAATAAATGTCCACCTCCTTTAAAACGGTCATCAAACAAGACATATAAAAGTGTTGGTTCCAAACACTATCCCAATCAAAATTCCAAACTCCACCATCCAACATCCCAAGTTTGGAAACTAAAAAGTGATTCATCTAAACTTCTGAACAATCCTCCCACATCTACCATCATCCATCATAATCCAACATCTCGCCTAAAGTCCAAAAATCCCATGCCACAAATCCATCGCATCTTGGCAGCAACTCTTTATTGTAAGAACTCTAATGACACTCTATCGTGATGTGTGTATTCTGATAAGGCCAACTCTAGTATCAACAAGGGTCACAATGACATCGATCAGTTATATGCAAGCGCTATGATCCTAACAAGACAACTACTTCATAAAGGTCATTGTTGGCATATCATGGCAGCAGTCTCTATATCAGAACCATCAATGGATTCAACATAGTCAGTGATCATCTAAAGTATCAAGGCAGGGAAAACTTTACGAAACCCCCCCCTCAGCATAGGTGTAAAATCCTAGCGAATCTTGTATACTTCCCGATGAAAAATATTAATTTTATTGGTGATTTTTTTCATTTTTCGAGAAAAAAATAATCCCAATTGGTGAATCTTTTATAATCCCTGGAAGTTCGTGGAAAATCTTTAGGAATTGCAAATTTTTTTAATCGAATAAAATATTTTTCATTGGCGATTAAAACTGTTTTTCAAACCAGAATTTTTTTCCATTGGCGATTAAAACCTTTTTTCAAAGCAAAAAATATATTTTCATAAGCGAATTAAAAAGAATCTCAAAATAATAAAAAAATCTAGTGGCGAAATAAATAGATATGCTAATGAAAAATCATAGGGGTCGTTCGATGGACGACTGTAGTTGCTTTCGCAAGTAAATCTCTAAAGCACTAGACTTGCGATTTGAAACCTCTGAAATAACACTAGAACTGTTAGATTTCTAGAAATTAATGGTTGAGATTTTATTACCATACAAATGGTTATAAAGTTTTGTTTCTTAGCAATATGGCAACCTTGGCAGCATGCACAACTTTTGAAGTGTCAGCTCATTTAATGAATTGTATAGTGCCATTAAGGGATGTCTTCTCAAATGCTTTCAAAAACCAGCTAGACAAATATTTTAAATCCTCTGAAAGGATAGATCTTAAATAAAGAGGTTGGAGAAATGGATTTAGTAGCAGATTGTCACTTCCTACTGGTAAAGTTAAGTGAGCCTGCATACAAGGAAAGGTGGCAGCATTTTGAACTCCATACTCAGAGTTTCCTCAAAATGGTACTTCCAGCCGATATTAGGGTATGGGAAGATGAACTTGTGGCCGTCATGCAACCAAATTTGAATTGACCTAAAGAAGAGCAACCCAACATCGTTTCCTAGCTACGTTCAATGTTGTGGAAAGAGAAAACCAGCTATGCCGAGTACAACAGGGTGATTTTCATTTTAGAAGAAGAAGAAGAACACGCTAAATTGCATAATTTAGTTATGGAAATACAATTGGAACTATATAGAGTCCCGGCACCTCCAAAAATTTAACAACATGCATGAATCATTTTGTGAATTGTGAATCTATGACACGTAATAATAAGGGGGCGTAGTTTCAGCTTTTGAGCGCTTTTTGAAATTTGATTGTACAAGGTGTGGGGTGACAGGTCTATGAAACCACATTTTTGGAAATAGAGAGATAAAATAATATATTTCTAAATCTGTGTATTTATTAATGCTTCCTTTTAATTATGAATGAATTGTGTTTCTTCATGATAATTGTTCAATGTTTATCTATTAGGTCAGATTTAGAATGCACATTTTTTCATCTTTGAGACTTTGTGTTTAGATTAACTCATTTGTTAAAAGAGAAAATATTGCTTTTCTATACTAATTGTCAGAAAAACGGACTTTGTGTCATTTGTTTTAAAATATTTTGCATCTACTTTCATGGTTAAAGTGACAAATCTGTACACCAACAAGAAAAAAGAGTTGCATTCCAGAAGTAAATCTCTGAAGCATTACACTTGTGAATTGAAACCTCCAATCTAACACTATAACTGTTAGATGCAGACATGTGGTGAGATAAAGGCCCATCGCTCATCACTCATTCAGTCTTTTCAATGCCTCGATGTTGTACATTTCATTTAATTGAAATTCTCAATCTTTTTGAAGAAAGTGTGGTTGGCAGTGGCAGTGGCGATGATTAATGCCATATGTGATATGAACATCCAAAGCAATTTCTTAGACAACTCATAGCTTTAATGAAACAATATTTGTAATGATTTCATATCGTTTGAACTTTGAGTCGTAATGGTGAATCAATGATTTTGATAGCTTGTCAGGTTGAGGTACAGTTGGCATGTATCCAAACATCAATCAAATTAAAAAAATTAATTATACAGGCTGGTAGCGGCACTAGTGGCCCATAAATAGGGATAGTGATTCAGTGAATAGTCAATAGTGCCATAAGGGTTTTTATTTTCTAGGGTTAATAAGGATTCACGAAGAAGATGATGCAGTATTGGGGATACTGTAAATTCTCCTACCTACAGTTATGTAGTTACAGAGTAATCAGTAAAAGATGAATTTCCTTCAAGTTCATAATGGGTGGAATTGGAAAGAAGTTGATTTGGTTAACCTGACTTCTCAGACAAGTATTGAACCAGGATGAGGAGCTCTGATGGAAGTAAGTGCTATATCAGTGCATGGAAGCTGCGTGCAAAAGATGGGAGCAGATTTGCTTCTCCTCTTGTATTCTAATAGCTCCCATTTCCCCAACATGGTTGGCCAAGCAAGCCCCATGCATTTATTTTCAAAGAGATGTTTGTATTGCATCTTCTGTATGACTTTGGTTCTTGAAGGGGATAAGTACATTTTGTATCTTCACGGCTCCCATTTCCCTAGGATTGATTAGAATCCCCTTTCCCTAGCATTGTTGGAAAATCCACCAGTAGAAGCTTGAAATCATGAATTTATTTTCAAAGCCACATTTATATTACGTTGTCACTAGCAGAAGCTTTGAATCATGCATTTATTTTTAGAGTTACATTTGTAGTAATTTTTCAGTAGAAGAAGTTTGGAAATTGGAATCAATTTGTAATCCATTGTAACGAGCAACAACTTGGAATAAATTATTAAATTTTATCTATGTAAAGTACTAAAGTGACACACTAACATATGTTATTTATACAAAATAGGAGCTACAGTTCTACTCGTCTGTAAAAAGATATATAATAATGTGACATTGAAATTCAATTGTAATAAAATAAATGGTTGTGTTGTGTTATTCTTGAATCTTCGTTATCCATTTACTCTTAAGAGTAAAGAGTTGTTTTCTGAGTTCAGAACTTCAGTGTCTATTAATAATTTAATATATTCAAATCATTTTTTTTCTTTTGAGAAATTAAGTAATATACTTTATGCAATATGCACTTGATAATTCATGGTTATATCGGGCCATCGGGGGAATGCAATCATTCATTCCACTGATGTTTATGTGTTACAGCGATGTGATTACTTTTGTTGACTCTATCGGTATATCGGGGAGCGCACCTTATGAGTTATGAGTCTTCGCCTTCGAGCCATCGGCAATGTTGTGATGGGGATTCCACCGATAAATCATTAGTAGGCCAATGCCTATGGTATTGATTTTCGTTAGAAATGGGGGAAGGACTACGCGTACGGGATTTCAAATCTGTTTATAGATGCAATGTAATTATGTAGGCTATAATATGGATCTTATCACACAAATTTCTATGATTTGCATTATGTAATATGTAGGCTATAATAAATCCTTTGCAACGTTAAGTTACCGGCCCCTTCAGCTTGATGCCAATCCTAGCGTGCAAAAGTTAAAACAACTTTAAAACACATGTGTCGTGTTTATTTTTTTAAGTTAATATCATAAATTACTCAAGTTTCAACCGTTGGATGAACATTTGATGTATGGTTGTAGTTGCATTCTATAATGAAATGCACAGAGTGATGGGCTTGCCAAATTAAACCTCTGGAATCACCCTATAATCGTTAGATTTAGAAAGATCAACGGTTAAGATTAATAATTTGTAACTTGTAGACCTAAGACGTGTCATTCACTTTAATGTTCCAATTTAGAGAAACAAAGCATTTAAACCACTTTGTACTGCTAAGTGTCAACTCTCAAGTGATTAATGTTTATTTTTAAAGTTAATATCATAAATTACTCAAGTTTCAACTATTAGATGAACATTTGGTGTATGGTTGTAGTTGCATTCCGTAATGAAATGCACGAAGCGAGGGGCTTGCCAACTTAAACCTCTGGAGTCACCCTATAACCATTAGATTTAGAAAGATCAACGGTTAAGATTAAGAATTTGTAACTTGTAGACCTAAGACGTTTCATTCACTTTAATGTTCCAATTTCGAGAAAAAAAGAATTTAAAGCACTTTGTACTGCTAAGTGTCAACTATCAAGTGATTTTTTTTAAGTGAGAGGGTCAGCACATGGGGAGATATTTTCAAGTCCTTTGCAACGTTAAGTTACTAGCCCCTTGGCCTTGATACCAATCCTAGCGCACAAAAGTTTAAAACAACTTTAAAACATGTGTCATGTTTATTTTTTAAAGTTAATATCATAAATTACTCAAGTTTCAACCGTTGGATGAACATTTGATGTATGGTTGTAGTTGTATTCCGTAATGAAATGCATAGAGCGATGAGCTTCCCAACTTAAACCTCCAAAATCACCCTATAACCATTAGATTTAGAAAGATCAACGGTTAAGAATTTGCAGCTTGTAGTCTTGTATACCTAACTCCTAAGACATGTCATTCACTTTAATGTTCCAATTACGAGAAAAAAAGCATTTAAAACACTTTGCACTTTGAAATTGTACAGTGATTTTTAAAGTCTTCACTCTTTATATTGCTCATTGCAGTGCACCACCCTATTTTGGATTCCACAATTCCACTTCCAATAACACCATTCCAGTTTTCAAGATTCGGGACTTGGAATTTGGGTAAGTGAAAGAATTCATGCAGCTATGTTTCATCGTTTGACATTTCTTAAAATCTTAATTTGTCAAAGTTTTAAGTTTGGGTTTAGAGACTTAAGAATTCATTAAAATTAAGGAGTACTAATAGGTATTACTTATTAGGTAATTAAACAACTTCACATTTGTATAAGCATGTCTACCACCAATACCACTAGAGCAATGTCCGATAAAAAAATACAATATGCAGAATTGCTTAAAACCCCAGGTTTCATCGATGGGTACCATGATATTTATGATCTTGAAATATATGGTAGGAGTACCTCATAACTTAGATTTTCATCTCAGAATAAGGCTGCAAAGCAAACGCAGGTTGATAGTATCAGTGCACCGTGGGTAATTGGATTAGGGCGCATGATGTTACATGAAGTTTTCCCTTGCCCAAAATTTATCATGGTCTGTGCCAAAAATTATGATGATAAGAAAAGAGCAATTGTTAATAAAGATAACCAAGAAGAATTGTTATCCATTAATGCAGAAGAACTTGGAAAAGTGTTGGGGTTTACAACCGAAGAATTTAGAAACCACCACATTGACCTAGAAAAGCTTGCTAGTGATTATGAAGCAATGGAAGAAAGGCTGAAAAATAATTTTTTAAATAAAATAGTTAAGGATAGAAACAAATTGAAATGTGATCATAATCCTCCTTATAATTTGGATATTTTTAAACCATGGGTTCAAGATACTATTTCCATGCTAGCATTTTTCTTCGATCTAAATAGTAATTTGGAAGTGGGTGCAAGCCTCCTTGAAATGGTATATAATATCCATTATGCTGATGAACATGTCAAATATAATTATACTCAGCACATTGTAGAATCCATGCATAAAAAAAAATTAATGATTAAAGCAGGTTCCACCAAGACATTTAGGTTCACAACCTACTTGTGTTATCTTTTTCTATTCAAATTTAGAGGAATGTTTCAGACCAACAAGCTTTAGATTCAGCCCTATAGTAATGTAGAGGAGAATAAAATGGCTCTAGTATATGAATGGACCACTGAGATAAGGATGCACAATTCTCAAAGGAACTACAGTCATTTTGTAGACTAATTTTTGGCTCCATTGCATCAAGTAATTACAAATACTCCAATGCCTAGATTGCCTATGTCATGTAGAAACTACATGCAACTAGGAAAAGAAATACAATTAGCTGATTGGTACTTAATGGAAGAATATACTATGCTAAGATTTTATGGATCGAGAGTACAACCATACAAACCTCCAATACATGTGACAGAAAGGGTTTTTGTATTAGAATATGTAAGGCGGGTGTAGAGTGTTGATGAACTACACTTTCTTAGTCAGAAAAAGAAGACCTTATTTTCTTCTTTACCTTTTTCATGTGGAGGGTTCACATTCGAGAGAAAAGAATTTAGTGTGGCACATAATCTTTTGAAATTTTTTGACTTTGATGCTATTTGTCACTGGCAGTATGATCCATGTGACATCATTGAATTAATGATTGTGGCCAATAGGAATGTTGCAAATAGAATTCAACATCAAAGTAACCCCTTGCTTGAAAACTTGAGAAACAAGGATTCTTGGGATGAGGTCAAAATAGCAATGGAGAAAAGTGATGCTGAGAATGGTATTTCTTTTGAACAATTGTCAGCAGAGATTATGGCATTGCACCGAAAGACAATCAGGACATACAACAATTTTTATGAAAAAAGTGATAAAACATCTAGTAGAGTAAAAATTCCAGGTTCTCTAGAGAAGGAAGTTATAGATAAAAATTGGTCACGATCAAAAATTACTGCCTTTTGGTCTATGAGGAAGGACCTAGGTGATCCAAGATCTCTTGCAAAGTATGGAGCTAACAAAGAAGATAAAGAGTTTAGCGAATTTGGGAATATAGAGCATCCTAATCAACGTGGAAGCAAAGGAAGTGATGAATCTGATGATGAATCTAATGATGATATTAATGGTGAAGAAGAACAACAAAGCCATGCCAGTTACAAACCTGGTTTAAGTGAGGCCACAAAAGAAGCATATGCTTCAACATATACTTCAGGAGCAGCCATACTTGAAAAAATTGGTTATGAAGGTGTTCCTTTGGGGTCCAAAGGACAAGGCCCTTGGACAATAATAGATGTTGAGCATAGAAAAATAGTTGATAAATCTGGCCTTGGGCTTGGAGGTGAAAAAGTAGAACAAGGGCATACAAGTCAAACTCAATTTGTTAAAGCTTCTAATCCTCATCCTCATGGTCAGATACAATCACAACTAGGACATGCCCTTGGTGGACAGCTTAGTGCAACTAGGAGTGCCATTGGTTGTGATGGTATGGGTAGTAGTACTAGTAGTGGTCAACATGTGCTACAACAATAAATTACACATGAGACTAAGAGGAAAACAATAAAAGATACCATAGAAACACCAAGTGATCAAGGCAATCAAAAGAGGCAAAGAATTTTGATAGGTTCAAGTCACACTATCAGTGGATCCACCACAAAGGATTTATTTCCAAGCACTCCCCCAATTCCAGTTAGTGTAGGTGCGACATCATTAGTAACTGCAAGTACTCCTATTCCTTCGTCATTCAAGCATTCCATTGTTCCTACCTCCCCAGGTTATGATTTCATTGAAGAGTTTAAAAAGAAATCATACTTGAATAAAAATAAAAATAAAGAAGCAACTAATGGAGTGTGTCTATTGTAACTTCAGAGCCTACAACAACCATGGTATTACCCACATTTGACACAAATAAAGAAATCATGGAGTACACAATTGTTGTTCCTACAGTTCAAAACAAACCAACAAATCAGATGGATCGATCTAAATACCCGGTAACCAATTTTCAATTGGATTTTTCTGGCCTGAAAAAATACTAACAAAATTAATGTATTAAAGAAGAACAATGAATTGGTGTACACATCATTGCTAAAGCAAGATAGAGAGAAGAAAAGGTTGTAGACCCAAATAGAAAAGTTACTAGGAAAACCTAGCAAGTGAGAAAGCAAAGAGGAAAGCAGTAGATAACAAGAGCAATGAATTAGAAAAAAGAATAATAAAATTTGCCTCTACATCAACAAGAAAAGAGGATAAATCATATGAGAGAGAAGTGAATGACCTGAAGCGAAGGCTAGATGAGAGCAACAAGAAATATGATGAGGAAAAATCCACTTCATAAAAATTAAGACTAAGCATTGCGAATGGAAATGCACAGTGGGAACAAAAATTGGAGAAACAAAGAAAAACAAATGAAAGATTGGAGACAGAGCTGACGGAAGCAAAAGAAGAAATAAAGTCTTCTCAAAATAAGTTATATGCATTTTGTAGAGATACAGTGAGGCATATGAAACAAAAAATCTAGGATGAAATAATGTAGATGTTTGATGATTTGTGTGACATGTTTCAATTGATTTATTCTATCAAACAACATTATAAGAAGCTCAGCAAATATTTAGTGGACAAGAAAAATGTGTTGGAATTAGAGAAATCTACAAATCAAGTTCTACAAACAGTCTACAAAGTCAGTGACAATGATCTAAAATCAAAAGGGATTACTAATTGGATTGAAACCTCAATGAAGTTGTCATCTATCATTGAAAAGTGTTCAACAATGTGTGGAACAAAGGAATATTTGCATTTGGTTGCAGACAAGATGAAGGTGGTGGATGAAAAGGTAAGGAACTTCACAGAGCTTGGTTTTCCAGAGGATTTTGACACAAATGAATGATTCATTGGAAAGGATGGTTTCAGAAAGAAGATGGAAGGTGCAAGGAAGATTGATCTGGACTGGAGTCTCCTCATAACCCAAATGTGAACTATTTGGATTCCATTAGAACACTGATAACCTTGAATGCAAAATTGACTAAAGAATTCAAGACAGGTTCCACTTTCAATTACAATCATGAAATGTTAACAAAACTTCAAGTCAGACAACATCATTTAGAACAAATGGTAATTCCACCACCTGAAGAGTGGAAGTTGCTAGAAAAGGTGATACAGTGACTTGATTTATTGTTTTCAATCTATGATAATATGAGTTTCCAAGTTCCAACTCAGCTTTGTGCAGACTTGTCTTTGGGCATTGGCAAGATTTTGCATTGCCAATGCCAATATGTACTCCTTATGTGAAATTCAATTAAAAAGCTCAAATTTGGACTTTAGTAATGTGATGATGTTCAATTATCTAGATTTTGTATTATTTATTTTATCATTTGAACTAGTGATGAACTATTAGCTCATTATATTTGCTTCTTGGTAGAGCTTCCAAGTTATTGATGTTGAACTGTTAGCTCATTATATTTACTTCTTGGTAGAGCTTCTAAGTTATGGATATTGAACTATTAGTTTCTGTTATGTTTTGACTAAAAATACTTATCAGTATCCACTAACTTACAGCTCACCCACATCCTACATACTACAAAAATACACTACATTTGATTTTATGATTAGCACAAATTGCATAGATTTGTGTGACAAGATCCATTTTTTGGCCCACATTACTACTTGATCAATGATCATGTCCATAAATAAATCTCAAACCCCATGGTCACAGCCCCTATTCCTGAAGAATTCAAATTCAATGTACTGACAAATTAAATGTACTTCCACACACAATTTGAATAACATAAACAACCACTTTGGAGACATCCAAATAAGTTAATAACTTATAAGCATATGAATCCACAACAGTTGAACACTCGAAAGCAAATCAGTAAATATTTGTAACCTTCTCCATTGTATTGATCTTCAAAGTTCAAATGATATGCATTATAAAAATAGTTTATGATATGAGATGGATGGGTGAATTGGTGCAATCTATTATCTATCTTCTTACTATTTTCTACTCTAAATTCTAATTAAAAATGATGTGATGATCCATTGATCTCCTATTGGGGTCTTGATCTCTCTTATATATGAGAGGCAACAAGCTACAAACCCCTTGCAAAAATTCATGACGTTTGACAGCTAAACATAACTCAAATTATAAATAAAACAATGTCGTAGGTGAATGCACAGATCCGTTAATCTCCAAACAGAAGCCTATGACCACTAACCACCTAAGATTTGTTCAAGGCTTCTACTCCATGATGTTCATCATGTTGTCAGCTGGCGTTCTTCCTCTGAATTTGATGGTTGTTTCGTTGGATCTAATTCTGACACATCTATAGTTTGGCTAATAAACAGATTGACTACAAAGAGGTGATGGATGTACTCCTATTCAACATAGGTGTCCACGTTAGAGATTGCCTCTTTCATATCATATTCCATAGATATTATTTTTTCGAGTTTCTTATGGGTGTTTTGTAAAACCATAACCTCATCATTTATTTCTTGCAACGCAGCAGTTAGAAGCCCAGCAAGCTCTTCCTTCCAATCATCATATTCTCACGAATTTCCAATGCCAAAATGAAGTGTCAGGAGTGGGATTGAATCAAAGCAGTCGAAATCTTCCCTAAGCCTGTTATGATATCCATTATGTGATTCTACCAACTTGTTATATGTCAACAATATTTGTCCTTTCATGACATGCTTATCTATGAGCTCCTTTTTTTTCTCCATCATTCTATGCTGCAATCATTCATTCTCCACCAATGCAATGCATGTCTATTTGAATAATTTCCAATATTCAATAGCACATTTCATCATTTTTTTGAATCTTTCTTTTATCATTTCAGATACAGTGTTATATTTGATGGTTTTCACTTCTTTCTCTAATTCTTTGCATTTCCCTTGGGATTTCAGATGGCAATTCTTCCAGTAGGATGCATCAGCCAATGCATCAAGCACTCTCTTATCTTTTTCAAGCCATTGGGAGTACAACTCTGATGTGGAGGAGGAATATGTTTTTTCTCTTTGATTTGCTAGCTCCTTCTTCAATTTGTCATTTTCCTTAATCAATTTTTCAATCTATGCTTTGGTAAATTTTGCCACATTTATGTTCAATTTTGTTGTCTCCATAGGGTTGGTATCCACTACTCGTTGAACCAAGAGATGACCAAACACTTGGTTTGGATTACTAATTATAGCAAGTCTTTTATCATGGGGATACAGTGACCAAATAAGCAAGGTGGCTTTGTCTAGGTTGTACCCAGATCTTGAATACATTTTGTCACTTGCTTCTTCTATTAAGTTCACTGTCGTATCCCCTCTTTTTCTAAAGCTATCAAATATAATTAAAGAGCTAATATCCCACCCTAGCAAGAGCAACACTCCAGCTTCTTGAAGCAATTCCCTACCTCTTTCAAGAATGATGGACTCCATTTCCTTTTCTACCTCCCTTTTCAATTCCTCTAGAGTGGTTGCCTCATGTTTAGGAGTGATATCATGTATCTGTTGTCTCATTTTTTTGCCTTTATATTCATAAACAAATGATTTAAATTCAGAAGATTTAACAAAATCACAATCAGAAATAAACTGTTGTCCAGCCCTGACCCTCACATCATCAGATAGTTAATTTGATGCCTCAAATCTTACAATATTCTGCTCTTGAGGGGGCTCGTATTTTGCAATCACAGGAGCACTGATTTGTTTGACATACTCACCCTCTTCATCACCCTTCTCTTCTTCACTTATATCAATATCTATAGAAAAACATACCTCAGGAGTAGGTTGTGAAGGTATGTAATCCAAGGGCTCTATGTCTTCAGCTTGTACTCCTAAATAGGTTGCATGAGGTGCATCAAAAATGACTGGGGGAACATCCTTTACCAGTTCATTGACATGAGCGATGAGTTGTTATATTCTTGTTAAAGGATCTTGTATCTCACCAAATCCCTTTGAATAAGATGGGACATTTTTTCTCTTCCATTCCTCTACAAGCATAATCTTGTTATAGGTGGCCATTCTTTCCTTGGTGGAAGCCTCATCATGGTTTCTTATGACATCTTTGATTGAGAACAAATGTTCATACCCTAATAGCCCCTGTGATAATCTCGCCTTGTGAATAAACCCTTTTGCATCAATTTTTTTCCTTACATCACCTGGAGGTAGGTTTTACTATGCTAATTTACCATCAATTTCTCCATATCCTTCATTGGAAACCACTATAAAGTCTCCAAAACATAAGGTGTTGGGCATAATTGTTTATTTGCTATGTCCTTTGAGGTGTTTGGAATCATATTTTTCCAATTGCCTCATAATTTCTAAATAAGTAATTCGGTCAAGAACTACTCATGGCATCAAGTGTGGAGCCCCTTCGAACCCATAAACCCTTATCATTGTACAATCAGGGAAAGCATACCAGTCTCCCCAGTTATGATTCACTTTATTTCTCCGGTCATTTTCCTTTGGTCTTAGAAATCTTTGTACTTCTAGGGATAGGTTATAATTGCACAAATATCCCAGCAACTTCATCAATGGTTTTACAAAAAAATCTTCAAAATAAAGGTAATGAGACCTACCAAATCGGTTGTCCCACAATGAAGTCCAAATTTGTACAGGTTTAAAATCTCCATTTTCATCTCTATCTTTTATCCTTAATTCTTCACTCTAGACACCTCTGACTTGTCCCTCATACAATAGAAAATGCATAAGCAAAGAATAGTGTTCAAAATTAATATTATCACTACTATTTTTTATCTTTTCAAGCCTTCGATGTAGGGCGTTGGCCAAGTAGCTAGCATAATCAAATGGCCTGGCATCCTTGCTCTATATGTCTACAGCTAGGACCATTGGGGCAATCGACATGAGAGGTAGAACCTCTACTCCCAAAACCTAACCAGCTGAATAATAGGTGAATCGGAAATACTCTTCGAACAAATCTTCATGAAAAGGAGGGTTTTCACTACTAGAGAACCTCCTAAGTTTTCCTCCTTCATCCTTGGGCCTATGCAAAGGTAATTTCCATCTCTTATAACTAGTATCCATGTGGCGATACTCTTTCAAGAGATCTTTGACCGTGAATGATAAATTCAATGAACACTCTAACTAAAATACATTATAAATAAGATCCCTAGAAATAACAAGCATCTCACCCCCGCCATGTGACTAAATAGTTATTTTCTTGGGATCATATCTAATAGCAAGAGCTTTAATTAGCTCTGTGTTCACAAACACATTGGGCACCACAAGTCTTCCCAGGTTCAACCTCCATGGATTGCAAATTGGTTGAAACCTAAATTGTTTTTTGTAATGGTACATGAAGAGGTCTTACCCTCGTTGCGGTGTCCAAATATCCCCTAAGCCCTTTTGTTTGTCCCATAGTCAATCCATGGAAGGATTCATTTGAGCACTCCTCTTGGGTATCGGCCCTGACCTAGGGCATTGATCTATCAAGTCTTCATTTAGGAGTCTCTTAGGCTTTTCGGTTTTCTATTTTTTAGTTTTGGGTTTGTCTGTACTCTCTTCCATTATTTAAATCTTAAGCTTTTGATGAAAATAGCTTCTCGGCTGGGTCTAAAGTACTTACATGAGTCTCATCGAGTCGCCTCCATAGTCCACCAGTCTTTGATGCATCAGAACTCCAAGTTTTTTCCTTTCTGCTTCTGCCCTAAGCGAAATCTTCCAAGATTTTGTAACAACTATGTGATCAACTTGTGATATAATTCACTTCAATTCTAGTTCATAGATTCACCGCAGCACGATGCCCCAAGATGTCACATTAGTCTTTCATCGATAGCCACCCTCTCTACCAATGGACACCTATCCTTCATTCTATCGGTGGGATGCCAGATAATGTTTCCCTGATGCACCATAGTTCCCTTGATATAATTTATGCATTTGATAATTCATGCCCATGGTTATAATTCATGGTTACTTTTGTTGACAACTTGACTCTATCGGTATATCGGGAGAGCACCTTAGGAGTTAGGAGTCAGCCCAATAGAGTATTGTTACACCGATACTAGGTTGTGAGCTATTTTCATCGAGCCATCGGCGAGACTGTGATGGGGGTTCCGTCGATGAAGCATTGTTAGGTCGATGGTATTGAATTTTTTTAGGAATGGGGGAAGGGCTAAGTCACTACAGAATTTCAAATTTGTTTAATATTTATGGATGCAATGTGAATGTAGGCTATAATATGGATCTTGTCACACAAATTTCTACAATTTTCATTGTTCATAAAATCAAAGTGTGGTATATTTTGTGATTATTGATGAAATAAGATAATTCATTCCCGTGGTCATAAATTATAATTAATGGTTACTTTTGTTGTCAAATTGACTCTATCGATGTATCGGGAGAGCACCTTAGGAGTCAGCCTGATAGAGTATTGTTATACCGATACTAGGTTGTGAGCTATTTTCATCAGGCCATCAGTAGGACTGTGATGGGGGTTCTACCGATGAAGCATTGTTAGGCTGATGGTATTGAATTTTATATAATTTATAAAATATCATCAACTATAGTTTGACTTTGGCATATGATTCATGAAGTGCAATATAATATAAAATATCATGGAGACTTGGAGTGCAATATAAAATAAAATATCCTGAACTTGAAGTGCAATGATTCACAATTTATTTGAATACAATATAAAAAATCGTCAACTACAGTTTGGAATATGATTCATGCAGTGCTTGAGTGCAATATAAAATAAGATATCATGAAGTGAAATGATTCAAATTTTCAATGTTCATTAAATACAATATAAAATATCATCAACTACATTTTGGACTTTGGAACAATGGAAATTGATTCATGAAGTGTAGTAAAAATACCTAAAACCTGCTAATTCTCTTCCATTTCCCAAACGGAGTCAGGGTCCTCAAACCGATGCTCATCTTCAGATAAAGTAAAAGAGTCATCTTGATTCTGAAACTGCTCTGCACTTTCTTCGGCCTATGTCTCAAATTCAACATTAATTATTTGATTTGTGTCAATTTCAATATCATTGTCATCTATCCCAGGCCCACTGCCACTGCCACTGCCACTAGTACTACCACCAGTACTGGTGGATCTTGGAATTGGAGAGCTTGTGTTACACAACCTGGTCCCTCTTCTTTCACATGTGGACCTCCAGATTGTGAGTGCCCTTTCAAAAGGAAATTTTTTGACATTATACGCAGTTCCTTTCATCCTCAAGCAATTTTCCAAATTCTTGTCTAGTTTGTTTCTTAAATTTGATTTCAAAAACCCCAATGTACTAAAAACTCTCTCATCCTCCACCGACCCCAATATCATTGTTTGACATAAATCAGCAAGTTTGAAATATTTTGACAACGAACCACACAGTATTTCACTCTAACCTAAGCTTGTCCAAACCTTTTTTATTGATCCCGGTTCAAAGGCCTTCTCCTTGCCCATGGACTTATATTGGTCCCTCATAGTTGTTGCAATACTCCGACATTTCTTTCTAAGCTTATTTTCATTTAAAATTTCTTCTATTGTCTACTCATTGTATGTTACCTTTTTTGAAAACTGTTCAATCAAGATTTTTACTTGATCATGAAAATATTTTGGGTTATCTCGGTTTACCCGATATTGAGGATACACAATACCCATGGCTTCAAGTATTTCATGTCAAGGGAATCTTTCATGAATCTCTGAGGAAAGAGATTTTGCAATTTCCTTTAAATTATCACTAACAGATTTAACAATGTCGTTAAAATCTTCCTCGTTAACAGGTACTTCTTTTCTAGAGCGTCTGGTTGTCTTACAATGGTACATTGGTATCTCATATCCACATACACAAATACATAAGTGCCTACTTGCATTAAACTATAAATAATTATCAGGATTATTCAAATCAATAATTTTCTACCACATCAAATAATTTGTGCCTTCTTGTGTTAGATCTAGATATAGATGATCAAGGGCCAAGCATGTAAGTTTACATAGATTGGCATATTCATAAATATACATAGTTTTGTCTTGGTCTTTCTTCACAAGATTTTTCATCTCATCCAGCATGGGGAGAAGACTAGCTAAATTCAAGAGTGTCTCTATATCGCTTAACCAATGTAAGAGGTCAAGAGCTTTGTCTATTGTGTTGCGATGCTCGTACATCACTCCAGTCAAGGATTGATATTTTGAAAGAACTCATTGCGTTGGTCCATGCAGGGAGATCCATCTAGTATCGACATCCTTGAGAAGCTTGTTTCCAGGTGTTATTCCCTCAACAAAATGTTGAAATTCAAGGAAACATTTGGAACTTTGGAAGAAGTATGCGTGGATCTCGTGAACTAGATTTTCAACTTTTGATACTGTAGGAAACTTGCTTACAATTTTGAATGCTAAATTCATTTTTTGGGCCATTTAGTGAATTCCAAGCATGTATGGTGCACAAGTAGTTTGTAACTTTGTTCAAATACCACTCCTTTGACCTTGCATCATTGCAGCTCCATCAACTCCTACACACACCAACTTTTTGGCAATTGTCAACTCATCCATACCTGCAATTTCATTCAAATATTTCTTGACTAGTTCAAATAGATTTTGTGATGTTGAATTGTCCTTCATTTTATGAACACAAAGAAGATGAGCTTGGTGAACATGTTGTTTTATAATATAAAAATTCATACAAACCCAAGAAGTATTGTCTACCATAGTAACTTCATCTAAAGATAATGCAATCAAATTTGACTCTTTTAATTTCTCCTTTAAATCTTTCTTTTCCACTGTAACAAGATAGTTTGCCCATTCCCATCCAACATTTACTGACCAATGTGAGAAGGGAAAGTGGGGAACACTCAAATAAGATAATAAATCAAAATATTCTGGGTAGTCTGTCATAGGACGCCCCCTGGACAAAATATGAAAAACAACACTCATCTGAACAGTTTTTGACAAATTTTCTATTGTCATGGCTTTTCCAAAATGAGCCTCAAGTGTACCTTCACATTTTTTAATCTTTTACATAATATGGTTATGCTCTCCATAATCTGTGGCATACTTAACATGAAGAGATTCTTCCTTTGATTTCCATTGTACGACTGATTGTTCCTTTCCATCTATGATTTGTTTTTCGTAAACTTTGTCGATATGCTTTTCTATAGTGTCAAGCTTTAGCTACATCATCTTGTCTCTTCCACATTTCCAAATAAAAATCTTACATTTGACCTTTGTTTCCCTTTCAATATCATTTTCATTTGATACCCCCACTGGTTCAAGGAATGGGTACTTCGACAACCAACCAATTTGAAAATTCCTTGTCATTTCTCACTCGCACCCCAATTTTGCTTTTCCTTTTCTTTTCTTGCTACCAACATCATCCTCATCCAATTCAATTATCTCATTCTGGCTATCTAGGGTGTCCCTTGGAACATCTTTTGTGGTATTGCCATCCTCATTTGATACATTTTGATTTAACACAATGACAATCTCACCTTGACCTTCCTGTGGTGGAAGAGTTGATGATGTAGCTCCATCTTCAATAATATTTGGTGGAATAATTGATGGTGTAGCTCCACCTTGATCTGATGGATTAGAAGCTTTTCCAATTCCAAAGTAAGACTATATGGTACCTACACATTTTGGGCATTTTGATGGCCTCCCAGTCTCTTCATTACCCTCCTGCTCAGGAGTCTTACCCTTGCTACTCAACATATTGATATCTCACTTCGAATAAAAGTTGGAAAAAAATGTCTTCTTGTTTAAGAAGGATAGACCGATAGAGAATATAGATCCCATTCCCTACTCAAAATTATGTTTAAGACTGAAGCAAGAATGGAAAACAGATAAAGAAATCATATTATTATAACTAATAACTAATAACAATATGAAGAAATGATCACTCACCTTTGAGTCTACGTTTTTGGGTTTCGCTGACTTCTTAATCAAGAAGTAGAACCTCATAACCGAACAAAATGTGTAAAACCAAACAAAATGTGTAAGAAAAAATAACAGATTCAATTGTATTTATATCAATCCATATTTGGCGAGTTCCGTGGGATTTTGAAATGGTATGTTAAAAATTTGGCGAATCTCGCGTGCTTATACAATGATACCTTGTAATTTTTAAGGTGAAATAGGTCCTCATAAGCAAATATTTATAAATTTTAATTGGCGAAATGGGTCTTCACAAGCAACTATTTGTAAATTTTAATTGGTGAAATGGGTCCTCATATAATGTTGTTTTAATAGTATTGGTGCATATGTTGGTGTTTTATGACATGCTCCTCGGGATTCAGGCGAAAATATTAATTGGTCCATTGGAAACGCGTAGTCTATTATGGAAAATTTATTGCCTAAACATGCCTCGTAAAAAAAAACCGCTGGCAAATGGACATGCATTGGACCGATAGTTCATGAAATCCTGGTGATTTGAACACCCTGCGGATATGGTAAATTCACCAAATTTGAATTGCCTAATTCCTAGAATTCACCAATTGGTGAAGATTCGTCACTAAAGTTTTCCCTGTATCAAGGCCATCCACAAAATAAATAAAAAATTTGCAATAACAAAAAAATTGTTACCCTGATGAAAACCTGGCAAACAAGCGTCTTGGTGACACCAAAAAAAAAAATGAATGAAAAGAAGAAAAATAGTAAAGAGAAAAATTTCGTCCAATAGTGAAAACCATTTTTATGGCACTTTGGATAAGTACCATGATGAAAACCTGGCAAACAGGTGTCATGCATAAAATAAATTATCTATGTGGACCATAACACTTGGGGGCAAGTTGTCTTATCTTCCATACCCTTTGAATGACATTTTTAATGACATTTCCATTTATCCATTTTAACCCATATCATTTCCATTCATTTTTCCACCCACCTTTATCTTGATAAGAACTAGGGTACAAACTAAATCATGCTTTTGTAAAACCCTTAACATGACTATCCTTTGGTCATACACTATCCATGAAACATCATGTCATTACCTTCATAGCTTCATTATCCCTATGCAACATTGTCCTTGGAGACCAAATGATAATTCTCCCAGCCAATAATCCTCATGTCTCCTATCTTTTACCAAAAATCAATCCATTATCCTTTTATACCTATCACATGCCTTGGTTCTCCCTTATCAACCATCTAAGGATTTTAATCCAACATCCTTCCATCATCCCATCTAGTCCTATCCAAGTCATTCCAAATGCAACAAGCCCAATCCATACAATCTTGCTAGGCATTTTAATGCATCATCCAAAACATTCCTTGGCTTTGTTTCTCGCCTTGCTGCAAACCTTGATTCTTAAGTCACATTATCATCATCCTCACATTGTTTTGGGATGTGTCCTTCCCATGTCAAATAGCGTCGTCATCATCATCACCTGGTAATTGGCTTTCAGCTTGACTAGGAGCAAGATCATGGTTGTCCTTAAATTCTTGTGTGTAGGCATCATTTACATGCATTTATCACATCATCATAAAATGTCCTGAAAAAATCCAAAAACATCAAAGAGCTTCAAAAAGACAAAAAAATCAAAACATGTCAGAAAATCCCAAGAAAACAGAGTCAGAGTCAATCATGTCAAGTCAGTCATAGACATAGTCGAACTACGTTGCCTCTATGACTGGATGTAGGCAAGGCCATCAGTTGATGTGCCTCAAAGGCATTAGGTCTGTCTGTTTAGGTTTCTCACATCCCACACACATAAAATCATGACTTATCCTTTGTATGTATCAAAGTCATTGGTCGTGTCAAACTATGAGGTCTCTACGTGTACAACGTAGGCAAGGCTAATCAATCGATGAGCCCCCGAGACAGCACTAGGTCAGTCCAATAGATTTTATCACATTCACTATCACATATGTTGCATATCATCAACTTAAGTACACATTTTTGGTCAGTTATGTCAGTTAAAGTTTGGTTGAACTACGAGGTCTTTGCGTGTACAACGTAGGCAAGGCTATCAATCGATGAGCTACCGAGGTCGCATTAGGTTAGTCCTTTAGGGTATATCATCTCAAGTCATACACTATTAACACACACACACTCATAACAGTCAAGGAATCAAAACAAGTCATCCATCAACGAGGCAAACATCTCAAAACTATCATCAAGTCAAAATCAAACACATTTTCAAAGTGATCAACTTATGTCTTAAGCAAGATATGTATTTCTTGTCAATGGACATCGTCAAATTGTCATAGCCTCATGTAGCTTGTCACATCAACGTCATTAGACTCAAACATCTTATAAGGCACATGTCTTTCTAAAACCAGGCTTTGTCATGCCTTACACAGATAATCACCAAGTCGAAACCAGACTCAATGTCTTATGTGGTATGTGTCATCCCTCACATCCAGCTATGTCAAACATCAAACAATTACACAAGATCAACTTTTGGCAAATAATTTTATTGGCTTTTTTACTTTATAGCTTATTTTGTCTTATCTTTTTATCTATTTGTGCATAATTCTGGTTACTAGCTTTCTCAAGGATGTCCCTTGAAGGATTTAGAGAAGCGAGGATGTCTCAGGACTCTTTTTCTTTGACTGTTGTATGTCAACTGTCTTTTTAATTTTGGATTTTGAGTCATGTTACTAGTTTCCTCAAGGATGTCCTATCAAGGTTTTAGAGGATCAATGACGTCTCATGACCCGTCTTTTATTTTTTTGTTCTCTGTGGTTTGTCTAGAAAAAATGACTGGGGCAATCTTGTCCTTAGTATGAGTTAAGACACTCCTTGTCTACGACTTTCTATTTTTCTCTGGTGGATGACTTTTTACACTATGGTCTAGCTCATATCATGGTGTTTACTATCCATTTGTGTTAGTCCCACCCAATGACGATAAAATACAAATATTAGTATATATATGGAAAAATATTGAAGATCATATGTCCTTCAAACAACCTTTTTTGTTTTGTACTAACATTTTGAATTATCCGTGCTAACATTTATTCTAGTCTGTATCTTCATCATCCTTATCTATTTTCCCCTAGTCTCTTGTCCTTCATATTCCAGTCCTCTCATTGATTTCGAGAGCACACTCATGTTCTTCAAACCCGCCTATCCTCTTGAGGGGGCATACCACTACCTCCTCGTCATTCTCCCTTTTACTGGGGCATATCTTTTTTTTTCAATTTCTTTGACACAACGCCGACTAGACATTGTATCAAAGAGGGGCAAATTGTAGACATCGAAAATTGGTCTAGGCTTGCGAGTACCACTTTCGACATAATTTTCTAATGTCCTTGGTCATGATTAAATAATTTTAATTCTTTAATTACTTTCTAAACACATCTTTCCTCTATTAATTAAATAAACTTTTAATTATTGAATTAATTCATTATGACCCTTATTCAACTTTGATTAATTAAATAAATCATATTTGTTTAATTAAGTCACTAACTAATTAATTATCTTTCTTAATTAAATAATTTATCATTTAATTAACCCCTTTGGCATATTTCAACTATAATTAAATATTCCTTATTTAATTATTCAATTAATCTTTTCAACAGTCAATTAAATAAATTATCATTATTTATTTAATTAAATATTTCAATTTCGAATGTTGAATTAAATTAACATTTAATTCATAATTAATTATTTTTGTCACATTCTTCTATCGTCCAATTATCTAATTATTTACTCACCATCTGACTCGAGATCTATTTAAATCCTCCAGTTATCTCTGAATTCGATATCTGATCATCTCTGCGAGGAGACTCTCTATCACAACTAGACAGTTAACTAGTTCTAACTCATATGCATGAAAATATTTATTAATTAAATATCTTTATTTAATTAATTAATTCATGTGTGCATTCGAATAGACGATTGCCTCCCAAGAACATTAGTCAACTAAGGTCCCTTCAAGGAATATTTCAGTCTATCCAAAGATTCATCTCACAACTGGCCGATAAGACCCATCCTTTCACTCACTTGCTACACAAAAATTTGTCCTTCCGATGGGATGAGAAATGTGAAGCTTCTTTCAACCAATTGAAACAATATTTGATGAATCCACCTATCTTAGTACTACCAACAGAAGGAAAACCACTCTTACTATACATAGCAACAACTGACACATCATTGGGAGCTTTGCTCGTGCAAGAGGATTCAACAAGAAAGCAAAGGGCAGTCTACTATATCAACAAAACATTAAATAGCTATAAAATTAATTACACATCCATTGAAAAGGCTTGTCTAGTAGTATTGTTTTCCACTCAACAATTGCGACATTATATGCTAACTCATATTGTCAAGTTAATAGCCAAAATTTATCCATTGAAATATCTGCTCAACAAGGAAAATCTATCAAGAAGATTGGCAAAGTGGGTAATGATACTGAGTGAGTTTGAAATCTAGTATGTCAATGGGAAATCCATCAAGAGACAATCTATCACAGATAAACTAGCTGAAGCACCATTACATTATGATCATCCTCTACACATTGAGTTTCCAGATGTTGATGTCTTTACCATAGCAGCAAAATAGTGGGTATTGTATTTTGATGGATCATATACTCAACATGGATCAGGGGCTGAAATTCTCTTTGTCACACCTCAAGGGAATACTATTCTAAAATATTATAGACTGATGTTCCCCTACACTAACAACATGGCAGAGAATGAAGCACTCATCATTGGCATCAAGATAGTTTTAGAGTGGAAAATTATAGAGTTGCAAGTCTACGAAGATTCTCGATTGGTCATAAATCAAGTCAATGATGACTATCAGAAAAAGGATGACAAACTGATGCCCTATAAAATAATGATTGATGACTTTAAGAAATACATCGTAACCATCAAATTTGAATAAATTTCAAGAATGGACAGCAAAGCTGCTAATGCTATAGCCACTATTGCTTCTCTATTACAAATTCCAGATAAACAGAGCCGTTATGAGTTCATGGTGGAACAAGTGTTTACCCCTTCCTATGATGATCCCGAGTCCCAAGTCATATGCCACCTAACTAACATTGATACCTTGATCTATGGGAATATCTACACCTATCTAAGAGATAACACCCTCCCACCCGACCTATCACGAAACCAAAAATGAAACTTCATTTGTAAAGCCTCCTGACACACTCCTATCGCGGATGTACTTTACCAATGAGGTCTTGATAGAACTCTCCTTCGATGTCTGGAATGTGACAAGTTTGAAACAGCCTTATAGGAAGTTCATGAGGGTATTTGTCAAACACATTCAAGTGGTCTTACCTTGGCAAAGAAACTCCAACGTTTGGGGTATTACTGATCGAATATGGAGAAAGAGTCTTTCCAGTTTATCAAGAGATAAAAGAAATTTCAGATCCATGGTAATATCATACATGCACCTACATAAGAACTCCAACCATTTACATCAACCTAGCCCTTTTGTCAGTGGGGACTTGACCTTGTGGGGAAAATTCATCCATCTTCTTCCAATGGTCACAAATTCATAATCACAGCCACCAAGTACTTCACAAAGTGGGTTGAAGTTGTTCCTTTAACTACTATCACTGGTATGCAGATTGCATCCTTCATTCTAAATTATATCATATGTAGGTATGGCATTCCTTAATCCATTGTCACCAACAATGGTAGACCTTTCAAGAATCAGGACATTCAAGAACTTTGTGAAAGGTTTCATATCTAGCATCGGTTTTCTACACCGTACTATCCTCAAGGGAATGGCCAAGAAGAGGCCTCAAACAAAACCATCCTAAAGAAAACCATCAATGATGTTGAACATGACTGGCATGTTCAACTGAACCCTGCTTTGTGGGCATATCGCACCAGTATCTGCACCTTGATATGAGCCACACCATATGCTCTCATCTATGGGTCAGAGGCCATTTTACCTATTGAGGTTGAGATACCATCCCTCTGCATGTCATTGAAAGGCATCATTTCAGATGAAGACTACCGAGTATCTAGGTTGCAAGAGTTGGAATTATTGGATGAACGTTGGCAGCTCGCAGTAGATCACCTGAAAGCATATCGACAAAGAATGTCAAGAAGTTATAATCACAAGATCAAACCAAGAACATTTCAGGTCGGTGATTTGGTACTAAAGGAAAATCCATGCAATCAGCAAGATTGAGAAAAGAAGGGAAAGTTTGAACCGAATTGGCTAGGACCCTTTGTCATCATATCAATCTATGGATCAGGAGCATATCAATTATCCATGCCTGAAGGGGATCTATTTGAGGAACCTATGAACAGCCTCCATCTCAAAAATTTCTACACATAATCCATGTAGTACATGGTATAAAAGTCCTGAAAAAATACAAAAAAATCAAAAAATACAAAAAAAATAAGTCCTAAAAAAATACAAAAAATACAAAAATACAAAAATACAAAAATACAAAGAAATCAAAAAATACAAAAAAATCAAAAGATCAAAATACAAAAAAGAGAAAAAACAAAAAAAAGTGAAAAATCAAAAAATCGTTGCCTTGATGAAAACTTGGCAAACAGGCATCTTGGTAACAACAAAAAAAATCTGAAAATCTGAAAAAATGCAATAAAAAGCAAGAAGTGAAAACTTAGTAAATAGGTGCTATTTGTAATGAATCGGCTTCTCCATCTATTTGGAACGTGTGTTGGTTGTCTGCTTTTACCATCATTGTGCATACATGCCTATCATAAAATGAGCTTCATGAGCATATCCAACTGCTATGGACATGTCCCACCTTGGCTTGGTTTTTCAATGTACATATCTGTAATAATTGGTTTATTTCCCATTGGGAGCAAGATCCTGAACTCACTGGGGGAAACTCGCGTTGAGCTTCAAATCAACAGAAAAACAACAGCATGACAACTTGGAAAAAGTAGCAATCACGCTAAAAACATCAAACTGAGCATCGAACATCAACCAATCAAACAATCAACCATCCAAGTCAACATCAAGAAAAACAAAACAAAATCTTTTTGGATGAACATCTTTTGAATCATGGTTGGATCACTTTAGCACATATATGCCATTTTCATATCTTGATTGTTGTTATCATTTCTCTAGAGTACCTTGATGATGTCCTGAACTAGAGGGGCTAGGAAGGAGAATGATATTTTCTTTGTCTGATGTCTGTGAGCTAATCATTACTACTGTGAAAATCGTCGCAGGATATGCTCTACAAAGTATCATTGATGGCATTCTGAATTTGCATGGGAAAATGATTAACTCTTGTCTGTTTATGCAAAAGATGCTCAAGTCATCTTAGTCCAATTATACCTAGATTCTTCTGTTATCTTGCATTATCAAAACTCAACAAAAGTTGTATGGAATTTGTATACAGGTCATCATGGTCTAGTTATACCGTTGATGTTTGTACTAACTTTCAACATAATAAAGGCTCAATGATGATAAAAAAATCACAACAAATCGGCTAATAGAATGGAAACCTTTCATCTTCATTTTGCATGATAGATTAGATTGCACCCATATTAGTTTTGCATCTGTATTTCAAGATTTTCCAAGGCTAGAACAATTTTCAGAAATGGTGTCATCTCTATTATTAAATGGATTGAGTACACTAGACATTACCAAAAATGTATCATTTCCATATTGTTGCATAATCATCTTGCATATCATACATGCACTAGAATGCATTAAAAACATCATTCATCCATCCATACATTGTATCATCTCATTTGCATTAGAAAACATAAAATAAGTGCATTACATCACATTTGCATAATCAAATTGATTTCATTTGCATCAGAAAAATACAAAAGGGAAATTGCATCACATTTCATTAACATACTATCATCCATATGCATTATGAATCATGTAGTCATGCATTCATACATTAGACATCATAAACCATCCATTTATACATTTATACATTTATCATACATTCGCATTTGAAAATATTCAAAAAACACAAAGCATTATCAGGATTCATACATTTGCATTCATCATCATATTCACATTAGAATAATCCCAAAATGAAATCATTTCTTGTAAATCATCATTCATTCATGCATTAGAAATAATAAATCATTCATCCATGTATTGTATCATATATACACATTTCACAAAATAAAACATTTCTCATTCATCCATCCATCCATACCATCGGTCATTCATTCATACATTAGATCATATATACATTCAAAAAAAGCAAAAATACAGTACATCCTATATCATTTGCATAATTGAATCAATCTTGTACATCATAATAAAAGTATCATCCATATCATAGTATACAACATCATTCATCAAGCATCGTAAGATTGTATTGTTATTTCATCCATACATAATCATGTTATTATCAAATAAGCAACATATGAACATCAGATAAGCCTCATAGCATAAAAACATATAGAATCATCATCGTATTCATACATCATTATCACATAGGCATATAAACCATCACATAGCATATAAAATAGAACGTAAATGCATCCATCATATAAGTATCCATCATAAAAACACATAAACATCATATAGATCAATCATCATAATAACATATCATATAAATCTCATAATCATAATATCAAGTGTACAAGGATGTCCAACAAATATGAAGAGGTACATCATCAAAAATGGGGTAGTATGTCATAATATCATCACATCTCTAAATTGGTGTATACAATGTCTCAATAATACATCAAGAATGACCACGGGGCTCTGTGGTGCTCCCCCTGAATGTCATGGGCCTTATTGATCCTCCTGCTAAACCTCCCACACCTGATGGACCTACCCCTGGAGTTCCACTTGGTGGACCCCTGGGAAGTGGTTGTGTCACACCCCTACTGGTGGTCCTAAACTGAGTTTGACCTGATCAGGACTTAGAATAGTTGACTCTCTACTCTACAGGCACTACCTCATGGTATCTCCCTTTGCAATACTCTGTCTCCTGGGCAATGTGACGAATCTCCCAGAGATAGTCTATTGTGGATGTGCCATCACCCACTCTTTGCAGTCTCTCATCCACAACCTCTGCCTGCTCATATTGTTGTCTCTTGGCATCCCTCTCAGTCGTCAAAGTAACAACCTATGCATGTGCTTGTGCTAGTCCCTAGGCTTCTCCTTGTAACTGTCCTTGTGCCTATGTAAGCAAGGCCTGCACCTGGGCTAGCTATCCCAGCAATGTCTTCACCTACATCTGTAAGGAAGCTATCAACATTTGTTGTTGTTGCGAGGGAAACCCAATCTGCACATGCTGCTATGCTGCAACCACCAGAGATCTCCTCCGATGAGGTATCATAGCATCCCTCACATCAAATGTTGCTCCTCCACCACCACCATCTTCACCTCCTCCACCACCACCATCTCCGCCTCCTCCACCCCCACCCTCATCTCCTCCTCCATCCCCACCCTCATCTCTCTCCTCCCTATCTCCATCACCCCTACCTATCCTTTGTATGGGTGCCCTCTCCTCATCATCATCCAAGACTGGCACTAGCTTGTCAGGGCTGGATATCCTAGGAAAGGGATGTGTGAACAAGTACTGAGCATAATCATCTAACAAAATTGCATCTATAATCTCAAGATGATAGGCCCACATCATAGGTTGTAATCCATAATACTCCTGACACACTGCATCATATGACAAGAGGGGTCCCCACTCCGGTATATCTTGGTGCCTCTGAGCATATGTGGCCACTCCCTAGGGCATGCCCTACACTCTACCATTCTACTAATGTACTCTACCTAGAATAAACCTCTCGATCACAAACTGTGTTCGTCCAATCAAAAATCTAGTTGTACATATGTAGGGAATCTCCAGTGGTCCTTTGCCCACTGCTCATAGTCCAAGTATGGTCTCCATGTCACAGTATCCAAATCATTAAGCACCTGACACCAGTACTCCAATTTTTCAAGCTTATGTTGGACAACTGGGCGTGTGTATCTGTATACATAAGGCCTCCCAATCGGTCGATATCTATTAGCAACTGGTCGAGTAATAGCTATATGCTCCCATGCCCATATCTCTAGTAATGTGACCCGGACTAATAGACTAGGAGCTCCAAGATAGACTACCTGATGAAGTTCATGATACAAATGTGCAAGCATGCATGAACCCCAAGCATATCAGGTCCCCTGTAGAATCATTTGCTCCAGTGTCTGAACCCAACCAACAGATAGTCCCTTCAACCTATAGTCAAGACATAGGAAACCACCCATAAATCCAGCAAATACACTAGGCAACGGCTCATATGATGCGACCATCTCCTACCAGGGTATCTCGTACCCGTTGATCTAATCATCATGGAATATCCTTCACAGGGAATTTTTCCCTCCCTGCTCATTGACATCATAAACAACCAACTCTCCCACAACAGGAATGCACAGAATTTGGTACACGTCCTCTGGTGTCATAATCATCTCACCAGTCGGTAGATGAAAGGTGTTGTGGTCCTTGTGCCACCTCTCTGCTAACACTGTCACTATTTCCCTATTAATCCTAACCTAGAGCATATGAATCAAATAACATAACCTGCATCTCTCAATCAAATCCATATCAGCCTACTAGTTGTGGGATCATATCCCACATCTTCAGGAATCACTCCTGAGACATCAATACACCAAAATCCTCTTATCATCATGGCATATCGCAAATCAGCATCATATCAAATCAAGCAATCAGTCAACCTATCATTGATCCTCGCCAATCATGAGGTCAATCTATCAACATCCTATCATGAGATCAATCATCATCTAAACTATCAACAACATCAAATCATTAGCTGACACGATCATCAAACATTGAAAATGAGGATTAAAATTAAAATATTATCATTCTGATATGGATACACCAGAATAGTCATTCTATGCGCTGAAATATCGGATGTGCTATAATAGTCAACGCATGCACCAAACTAACAGATGTGCCAAAAATTTCCAACCAATGCACTACAGCATCGAACACATGTGCCAAATTCAGGGATGCACCAAAAAATTCTCATCAATGCGCCAAAGTATCTAATGTATGTGCTAAATAATCGGATGCGCTACTTCATCTAATGGATGCGCTAAATAATGCAACCTATGCCCTTGAAAACCAATGCGCTAAAAGTCTACACCTATGCGCTACATCAGGTTCTGCATGCCCTAAATAATCTAACCTATGCGCTAAAACAGTTGACCTATGTTCTACATCATCTAATGGATGTGCTAAATTGCATAAACACAAAATTCAAATTTTTTCAAAAGGTGGGAAAACCATTTCAAAAGTTCAAAATGTGGGTTATCAGAGATTCTTATCGGAGGTCCATACGTTGTCGGGCGATTGTTCCATCGCACGCGCTCGAACCGATGTGTCTGAATAGGAATCATCATTTTGTTCCAAGTGCTCAAAGTTGCTCAATCTCTCAAATTTTCAAAATCAAAATGCACAAATGACTTCATTTTTCACTTTTTACCTATTAAAAGGGTAATTAAGGTGGGTAATTAAGTGGCATTGTTTTATTTTATTTTTCAAAGGGGAAAAATTAATCAATTCCTCAACTGGGGCAGATTTCAATATTATTTTTGGGAGATAAATCATTGAAATGTGCTGAAAATTTTGAAATCATCAAAATCCTCCAAATTTCAAAAATTTCCAATACTTTCCAAAAATTCAAAAATTTACCGATTTATCTCCCGAGGGGGCATATATCCATCATCATCTGAAAATCAGCGTCTGGGGCATGTCAAAAAAATTCTTTGAAACAATGCGTAAACACATCACTTCAAAGAAGGGCAAAATGTATACACCTAAAATCGGTCAAGATAATCGATTAATTAAATACGAAGTATTTAATTAATAAACCCTCTTAATTCCTCTTCTTATAAATAAATTGCAAAATTTATTTATATAGTTCATTTTCTTAATTCTTTCTATCTAAAATAATTTCCTTCTTGATTTAATTAAATAAACAAATCTAACTAAATTTTTTTATTTGTTTAATTCTCTTCTCATTAAAATTCAATTTTGTCACATTTCTACATAATCTTCTAACCTCCTTCCACCTCAACATGTGTCACATAGATTTAAATATTTATAATTTGTAAAATGGGAATTTCCATCAACTAACTTCTAACAAGATTGGAGACACATGGCTTCCTCCTCCATTTTATGCTCTTCAACACTTGGCAAAGTGCTCTTTTAAAGGGAACCATCTCCATGATTCTCTCTAACTTCTTCTTCCTCCACCATCGATTTCTCTGGATCATAATCCTGACCATTGAATCCTTCCATATCACAATATGCTTTGGAAATCTTATAAATACAACTTCATGCTCCGACTTTTCATATACATATTTTAGAAAAATTACTCTGTAGAAATCATTTGTGAGCATTTTGAGAGAATTTGATAGCATTTAGAGCATTTTAGCAATTGGCATAATAGAAACACATTAGTGTAGAATCATGGCTTAGTTGTTTAGTTGCATTTCCATTTTTATAATAGTTATATCACAGCATTTGCAGCATAGCATAATCTTCATTTTATCACAGTAGCGTTCTTATCATAGCATTAATCATATAGTTTATCAAATCATGTAGGAACTTGCATTTTGCAACATCCATTCTCTAGGTTGTCATTCTAAAGTCATGGTGCAAAGCAAAAATCTAAGAGCCATTATGATTTAAAGGAATCCTTAGAGATAGGAAACAATGGAACGTTTTTAGAAATTGATTGTATTTTGAGTTTGGTTAATTTTGTGATTCAATTCTCTAATGTAATACGTCTCATTGCTTGTGTGTTTTGATTATTTATTTTACTCACATATTTTACAGCACACAATAGCTAGTATAGTAGAAGATTTAATGAGGAAATGATGCTTGTTGATTGGTGTCACTTAACACCATAAATGATGAATGAGATGAAGTAGATAGAAATGAGATATATTGATGTAGATAGATTGATGTAGATGTAATATAAAAAATGAAGGATATTGTGCTTTCTATTTTGTTCTATTTTTATCATCATAGAGAATTTTATTATGCGGTAAGCAGATGTATGCACTCCAAATTATGATAAGCCATGATAGCATTTGTATCCTTTTTCCTAAATTTTTTTATATGTGACAAGTGGATATATGTACACCAAGTTGAGACAAACCTTGGTGAATTTAGTATCAATTTCCAGGATGAAGACACAACAAAAAAGGATTATTCTTAAATGTACTAGACATGATGGAACCTTTTCAGAATGTACAAGGGAACATAGCTTAACATAATGATAAGCCTAATGTATAAAGGTGATTAATGAACTTATATACATAGGGAAATTTTTTAATGCTCAAACCTAGTCCCATACACACAAGGGTCATACTTGTTATAGCAACACTTAAAAATATTCCATAAACATAGAATATGAAAGCAATGACCATGCCCCATTCTTGTACCTCTAATCATTTTGAGATATCCTTGACGAACATTGGATAGGATAATAAGATAAATTAATCAATGAAAAGACTCAAGAACCAAACAGATCAACAACTACTAGATTTTCTTGCCAAAAAATATTTGCTCAATAGTGGATAATGCCCATTATAGGAAGGATGCATCCGTTAGGACATGAATTGTTGGATAAGATATTTAAAGTGAATTTAAATTAATTAGTAGGTTGTAGATAGTTTAGCCAAAGTCTCCTATTTCTTCCTCTATTATGAACTTCAAAGATCCAATCTAAACACTAGTTTGAGAAAAAGCCTCCAATTAGGAATAGGATTTTTTATTTAATGGAATGGACAATATGGATTTATTTTGAGTTGGTTCCCTAAACTAGGATGAATTATCTTATAGTGGACCAATATCAATCCATGATAGGGGTGACAGGTATATGAAAAAGATTTTACGATGGATGGTGAATGGATGAAAGTGTTAATAGATGGTGGAATTTCATTTTTACACATGACACCTGTAAACAAGTTTTCACCATGGTACACCCAAGGTGTCACCGAAGTGGTTTTCACCATAGGGAAAATTATTTCTCTTTACTCTTTTTGATATATTTCCATTTTTCCATTTTTTGTGTTTTCAATTAGGATACTTTGAGGAACAAGCATAGAATTTATTAGGTGACCATTATTGGTAGGATCGTCTAACAACTCTCCTTTAGGTGTGGAAAGCTGGTATGCTCCTGATCCATAAGATATTATGATGAAAAAAGGTCTTAACTAGTTAGGTTCAAATTTCCCTTTCTTCTCACATTCTTGTTGATTCTTTTGATTTTCCTTAAGTACCAAGTCTCCTATCTCAAACTTTTGTGAGATGACCCTCTTATTGTAACTACGATGAAGATAGTTTTGATAGACTTGCATGTGATTGATTTCTTTGAGATTCCATTTGTCTAGTAATTTCAAGTCATGTAGTCTAGAAACTATATATTCTTCATCAGTAATGATATTTTATAGATAAAAATTGAGTGATAGGAGCTCGACCTTGATAGGAAAAAATTATTTAGCTCCAAAGACTAGGGAATATGAGGTGTTGCATATGGGTCTACAAATGCTATTTTGATATGGCCACAATGTAGGGTGAGGGTGGATGTGCCAGTCATGACAAAAATCATTGATAGTCTTCTTCAAGTTTTTTAGTATGGTTTTATTTGATGTGTCCTCTTGACTGTTACTTTGTAGATAATAGGGATGGAAAAGTGGTGTCGTATGTGAAACTTATTTCAAATCTCACAAACATCTCGGTTCTTTAATGGGTGACCATTATCAGTGGCAATTTTTCAGGGGATATCATACCAAAAAATGATGTAGTTTATAATAAACTTAGAAATTTTATTTCTAGTGATGTTGATTAAAGGAATGGATTTGATCCATTTAGTAAAGTATTTCATGGCTATGATAATGATTTTTTTTCTATTAGATGATGAGGGATATATTTTCCTTATGAGTTCAATCCCCCACTGAGAAAAAGGCCATAATGTGGCAATCGCTTGAAGCTCTTGAGTTGGTTCATATATAAGATCATCATGTTGCTAACACTTATAACATTTTTTAGCAAACATGTGGGTATCTTGTTCTATTATTGGCCAATAATATCTATTTCTCATCAATTTCTTCACTAGGTTTGGACCACTAGATTATAACCCACAAATACTATCATGTACCTCCTATAGGGTAGTTTGTGCTTGGTATAAGTTAAGACACCTAAGGAGAGTACCGCCAAAGCTCCTTTGATAGAGTATTTCCTAGAATGGGGAAGCGAGATGAACTTCGAATCAAATATTTTATTTGGTTGTTAGATAAGTTAAGTGGAAGGATTTGTTAATGGATGTAATCCTACATGTCTTGGTACCAAAGGAAATTGGGACCAATGATTTCATAGAAAAACTCAAACTCTAGGATACCAAAGGTAGGTATCAAGAGCTAATCCACTAATAATTTACATTGTTGAATATTGTGATGCATATCTAAGAGAGATCTAATGGTTTACATGGCACCTGATACTTTTTTTCTTAGTCTTGGAACCTATTCAAATGTGATATCAGTAAAGTACTATTTGAAACTATCTACCATTTTCTTATAAGGTAGAATTTTTTCATCCTTGGTTTTCTATTCATCATTCACCTACTTTATAACCATTTGGGAATCACCGTAGACTTATTTTCTTGATTTGTCCTTATATTGTTGTCCTAAGTCATGTGAATAGTGCTTCATACTTTTCTATATTGTTTGTACATGGGAATGCCAAATTATATGATTTGGGCATACAATCACCTTGGGGAGTGATAAATAGTATACCTATTCCTGATCCATGCTAGATGTATGATCCATCAAAGTACAATTTCTATATTTGAGCTGAATTTATTGAGTATCCCCTCATTTAGAAAATCAGATACTAGTGGGTGATCAGTTGTAATAGGGGCATCTACTAGTTGATTTGTGATCACTTGATCTTTGATTGTCTTTCTATCTATACATTCAATTTTGAATTCACTAAGGATCATAACCCATTTAGCCAGTCATCCTATGAGTGCGGATTTGTTTAAGAAATACTTGAGATGATCAATTCATGCAATAAGTTTGTATTGTGGTTGAGCATATAATGTCTTTCATTTTGTGAAGCAAAGATAATTGCTAAATAGGCATGTTCAAACAATGTATAATTGATTTCATAACCTACCAGAGTATGGATGATGTAATTAACTACTCTTTCTCTTCTTGTGTCATTATGTTGAGCAAAGAGTGGACCCAGTGCTACTGGTGTGGTAGATATATGCAATAGAAAAGGCTTGCCCTAAACTAGTAGAATTATTACTGGAGGCGATGCCAGATAATATTTTAGTTATTGGGATTCCTTTTGAGAAAAAAATCCCACTTAAATGTAACACCCTTATGCAAAATATGTGTAAAGGGATGATATTTATCTACTAGTTGTGAAATAAAGTGGCAAATGGATTGGAGATTTCCTTATAGGCTTCACAATTGTTTGAGAGTGGAGGGAGGAAGCATGTCGATTATTTATTTTACCTTTGTTGGGTCTACCTCAATGGCTATTCTTGATACAATGTATCCTAATAATTTTCTATATGTTACCCCATTGACACACTTCTTAGGATTTAGCCAAAGATTATACTACTCCAGTCTATCAAAAAAAATAGCTTGTATGTCCAGATGACCATCTCTGGTGAGTGATTTTTCTAGCAAATCATCAACATCATCTTCCATAAAGATATGCATCATTTCGTGGAAGATATTTTTCATAGCCCATTGATAGGTAGCTCTGGAATTTTTAAGGCTAAAGGGTATGACATTCGAGCAAAAGCTTCCCCATGGACAAGTGAATTTTGTTTTATGTTGATCCTCGGTAGCAATGTGAATGTCATTGTAACCTAAGAATTTGTCCATTAAGGATAGCATTTCGTGCCCCTTTGTTAAATCTATGATCATATCTATGTTAGGTAAAGGAAATTCTTAAGGCATGTCTTATTTAGGTCTTTGAAGTTCATGCATATCTAGATTCCCCCAGTGGGATTAGTGATAGGGACCAAATTTGATATCCACTTGAGAGAATCAATTGGACAAATGAAACCCACCTCTAACCACTTTTGAAGTTTTTCTTTGATGAGCAATGCTATTTGAGGGTGCATTTTATGTGGCTTTTTCTTTATTAGTTTCACCCTCTATTTTACTATTAAATGTTGTAGTACTAGATTAGGGTTCAATCTAGGCATGTCTAGTAGGACCATGCAAATTTTATTTGTTTGTTTTTGAAGAATTTCATGAAGTTAACTCTTTCCTCCTCAGATAAAGAAGTTGTAAAGAATGTGATCTTGGTACTCTCTGTGGTACTGATGTTTGCTTCCTTGGATTTTTCAACAAGAACTAAAGATCTCTCTTGATCCATGGGAATATTTTCAAACTTTCCATCCTTGGATGCCTATGAAAGGTTTTCACCCTTAGATACTATGATCTCCTAAAATTCTATGTTCCTAATGTGAGATGCTAAACAATTAATCATGCAATGAAAAGAACTAACACAAAAGAGGACACCTCAATGATTAGACTAAGGAAATGGTAAACATGAAAGAAAGATAAAACAAATTGATTGATTATACCTCCATTTTGCTTCTTCCTTGGTTGGCCCTTGATCTTTGAATATTTGTGTGCTCTTTGGATGACAAGCTAAATTGAATGTGCAAAGTGATATGCAAGATGGATGGAGATATGATAATGATGAGATGCTAAAAGCTATGGAGGATGAGAGCTCAAATGGAAAATTTTCAAGAGTTTTGATAGAAAATTATTGATCCCTAAAATGAGAGAAATGAGGGGGTATTTATAGGATAATTTGAATTCTCTAGAGAATTCAACGGTTGAGATTGATCCAACAAAGCCAAGATAAAGGGCTATGGTGAGTTGAGGACTCACAAGCCCTCACATCTTGACATGTGGGATGTGAGATTGCCTAGGGTGGGGTGATGTGGAAATGAGGTGGAAGAGAAGTACATGAGGTGGATGAAGGACAAGTACCTTGTAGGTACCTTGGGTGATGAGAATATTTCCTCAAAGAGGAACCTCTTGTCCCCAAATGAGCATGAAAGAGACATTTGAGGAATTTTAGAATTCCTCAAAAATCTCCATAGGAAAAGGGGAAGTGGTTGGAGAAATAAATGTGAATTAAAAATTTGCATTCTTAGGAGAGTCTATTGGATAAGAGAGGGTCTCCAAAAAGTTGGGGATTTGTCGCATGTGGGTGATGTGACAAGTCAAAGCTTCTAGAAGTCCTTGGCACATGTAAAGTGACAAGTCAATTCTTCTAGAACTTGCATGGGGATAGGGTAGACCTTGGAAAGATAAAAGTGAATTGAAAATTCACATGGAGAAAAGAGGAGCCTTGGGTGAATAAATGTAAATTAAAAATTCAAATGGGAAAGAGAGTCAAGGCCAAGAAAGGCAAGTGGAAAGGTTGACCAGAAAAGGTATGCCAAATGTGGCTAATGACTTTGATTAAGGTTGTGCAAACACAGGATTATGATAATTAATGAGAGATTAGAGGCAAGTGGGAGATTATGGAGGATGTGACACTAATCTTGATTAAGTGGTGCACATCCTAATCACAGATTAATTAATTTAATCTGGATTAAAAGAGGGTTATGGATAATGTGACAAGGAGAAAGAAAAAGAGGAATTAAAAATTAGTTTTAGTCCAAATAAGTCAAATGACTAAATTAAATAAATTGTCCTATTTATTTAATTTAGAGAAGAAAAGGTGTAAGGTAAAGTATTTAATTTATTTAATTACATACTTTAGGAACCTTAGGTAGAAAATGAAATAATGATTAAATAAATTATTTAATAACTATTAATGACATAGATGGATAGAGTAGACGATTTTGATCATATGGAAGTGATCAAATTTAGATGTCTACAAATACGTCCTTTATTTTTCCTCTTTTATGGTCTAAAAGTGTCCCATGGTAGTTTTAACCAAGGTACCTATTTATAACTTTTATATTTTCACGACTAAAAGGTTTGGAATGCTCCCTAAAGTAGGCCATTATGTCTAGCTCAATAATAAATCTCGCTTTGTGACCTCCTAGAGGTATATCATCTTGAAGTCCCAAGAATTCGACAATAGATTCATCATTTTGGAATGTGTCTATGTTAGGTGGATATTTTTGGTTCAAATCTATGAGTTGGGGATAGACAAGTGAAAGGGTGATATCAAAGGGTGTAGGTTTAAAATATGTATAAGATATGGTGCAAATGTTATGATCATGGAATAGGTTATTGATATAGTCAAAGGAGTCATTGAAAGTATCCTCGTTAGACAAATTATCAATGGAAAAAAAATTATTTGCTTCCATAGGTATATTTTCAGTAGTTGAAGACATAGTACCTACTTACCATCATCCCTTTCTTTTGTGTGCCAAGTCCGTTATGACCATCATAGCCCATGTTTTCCATTATCAAGAATCTCTTAGTGTAATTTTCCATTGGGAGTATGATAATATATTTTGTCATTATAAGTCCACTTGGATCGGTCATCTTCTAAAGATTCTTTTTCTAGTTCCCCCCATTTGGAAAAAGTGTTTTGTCTACATTTGATTATTACATTGGACTGTAGACACTTAAAATCATCTTGATCAATAGTGTATATCTTTATTTGATTACTAACATTGTTTTGTCCTGAACCACCTCTTTTCAACTATTTAATTAAATAACCTTCATTGTTTAATTAAATTTATCATTTTCCCCCATTAATCAAATAATCAATGTTATTTGGTTAATTCATCCCCTTTCATACTAATTTTCATCCTATTTGATTGGATAATGTGAATTATTTAATTAAATTTCTTAAGTCCTCTCATTTAATCAAATAATCTTAATTATTTAGTTGAATGTCATCAATCCCCCTTTTATTAAATAAGTTAATTGTTTAATGAAATTCCTAATTTTCTCCATCATGCACAATTAAGTAGTTTCTTAAATTACTTAATTAGTTAATTTCTCTCACCCTCCCACTTGTAAAGGAATATTTCCATGGAATATTCCTCCATTTCCACTCCTCGAAAATGGGAAATATCTTGTAACAACTTCCTAATTTTTAGGAAGTGTGCTTCTTCAAATCAATGAGATACATTGATTAAAATCCTTGATCCTTGTCAACTTGCATTCTCATCCATTTATGGGAATCCTTGATTCATGCCAACTCCTCTTATTGATTTTCATCCATTGATTGATCAAATCAATCTTGACCATTGATTAGGCTATTTTTCCTATAATTAGTCCTAATTTCTATGAGAAAAGGATCCACTTTCATTTAGAGTAACTGCACTCACAAGCATTTTATTATTTAGCATCCATTTTAGTTAAGTTTTGCATCTATTTTCATCAATCTTCATCAATGGAATCCATTTGAAAGATTGTTTCAACCAAGGGATTAGGAAAGGGATAACATTCCATATCAATGCAACATCATTCCCCCAATGGGGTGAGGTTTGAGGTATTAGATTAGTTTCCATTATGCATTTCTAGTTTGTTTCATGTTTAATAGCTTCTTTGTTTGATGTTTTCAAGAATGTCATTGGGAGCTTGACTTAACTAGTTAGATCTTGGTTAATTTCTTATGGATCAACCATTTTTAGCTTAGGTTATGATCATGCTCACATTCTGGTGCTAGAAGGAGGGATTTACTAACCATATTTGACCAATTTTCCTTGAGTTTTTTAAGTTTAACATCTTATAGGACCTGATGACGCAATTTTTTTGAAGAAGGGTGACACAAATGCTAATTGTGATGCAATTGTTTGCATTGGCGTGCAATTTTCATTTGGCCAAAGTAACACAATTGTGTATTTTGATGCAATAAAAAAATGGTGACGTTATTTTTTGCATTGTGACACATTTTTTTATTTAGCCATAGTGATGCGGTTGTTTCACTAACGCAATTGATGTTTCTATTTTTTAATGTTTTAGGTGAACCAGAGTGACCTAGTCATACAACAACACATTTGACCTAAATCAGAGTGACGCATTTGTAAAATAGTGAAACAATTTTCTAAACCAAAGTGACACAATTGTCTGAACAACGATGCAATTGTCAAGTAAAAAATAGAGAGTCAAATCTTCATGTTTGCTTTAAATTTTCAAGTTTATCTACTCTCTGATCACTTATTGACTTTTGGTTTGCTTGTGTAAGGATAACTATTTTGTAGATTCGAAGTGGAGGAGAAAATTATTCATTAACACTTGTCATGACATCATTTAATCTTTCAATTTGGGTTTTAAAACTTACAATGCTCATATGAGTTTTTCAAATTTGGCTTTAAACTAAACACATAATCTTTCAATTTGGGCTTTAAAACTCACAATACTATGAATCTCTCAATTTGGGCTTTAAAACACACAATGCTATGAATCTTTCAATTTGAGCTTTAAAACTTACAATGCTATGAGTTTTTTAAATTTGGATTAAAATTGAACCCAAACATCCTCACACATTGACAACACAAACTCACACTCGATTTTGGTGCTATTGAAATGAACATAACATCTACTTTTGGAGCACTAAAATGAACTAGTGTCTTCTTTACTTTCCATGCTTGTGTAAAATTTTAGTATGTATCCTCTCCCCTTGCGCTTCATGTGATCTTGGGTGAAGAGAAACAAAATTTATTTTATTTTATTGGAGAAGGCCTACCATTGAGATACATACCACAATGGAGAACTCATGGTGACCTTCAAGCACATTTATCGGCGAGCTATATAAAGTGTGCGAAAACTAGAGTAAGTAGCACAAATCTTCGGATGTTGTACCTTACGAGCCCACTCTCATGTGAATGAATGGGTCACTTAGAGGAATCTAGAGACTTTAGTGTCTCTCATCTAAAGTATACCTATGGTTTTCAAGGTATCACTAAAAACTTTTGTATCTAGAGGCCAACCTGGTTTTCTAAAACATCCTTTGAAGTATTGCATGGGAGGTGCACCATTCCAGAAGTTACTTACCATGTCTGATTTATAGTTGAGGCATAAATCTTAAGAGTTAATTCTCTTGTAAAAAGCTAGGCATCTCATACTCCTTGATCTCATCTTCACTTTTCAAAGGACTAGTAGGCATAGTATATCCATCTTCAACTGATTTCCATATGCCAAACCCTAATATGGTGAGAAAGGCTTCCATCCTAGCCTTCCAAAAGATATAATTTATTCGATTGAATATAGGAGCTTTGACACCATTCCTATGCACTATTTAAATCTACTTCAAGCAGTTAAGATTTTTCCAAGGAACCTCTTCTCTGATACCAATTGTCAGACACACAGGACAACTGAGAGGGGGTGAATCAGTTGTGCATTAAAACCTTTAAAACCTTATTAAGTATTAGTATGAATGTAGAAAAATTAAATAACACATACACAATTATTCATAATAGAACATCATATTTTTATGTTGAAAACAAAATAAAGGAAAACTATGGTTAGGATTAACTCACAATATGAAAACCAAAACCAATTACAAGGGGCTCATTGCCCAAAAGACACACTATCTAAAAAGGAAAGGCTCACCACCAAGGATTCATTTCCCAAGAAGATCACTCCTTTTGGATTATAAAGAAACAATTACAAGGAGTTTCACTACCTTAGAGAAACTAGAGAAACCACCACAATGTCTTTACCATAGACTGCAACCTTTGGCTCACTACCTCCAGCAAATTTTGGCACACTAAACTATAGACACCTTTTTCTCACTTCTTCTAGTAGTATTGGGTGTTCTTTCTTGGACTCAAATATCAACACATGATCACACATACATCATTACATGCCACACACATCTCCAAAAAAAATACCTTGCATAAATATCTTTTACAACCTCAAATAACCTTCTCTAGGTCAGCTTCAATGAAACATATGCACCTCAAGCATGCAACCACCCAATAGGTTGACACTCAACACCTTTATGGTGGAAATAATTGAAGGTAGACCACATCAAGAGTTAACCAAGACCCAAATATACACTGACATGCTACACCAAGCTTGCAAAAACCACGAAGCTAGTCCATAAACAATACTAACATACCAAGTTAGCCAAATTGACATTAACACTATCAAGCAACCAAATTCACATTTCACCAAGGCCATAAACATCCTGTGGAATATGTAGCAACATTACACAACATCTTGGAATATTCCAACATCAATGAAATATCCAAAAGCACTGGCGTAAACACATGAAACTGAGAATATTATCATCCTGTGTAACTAATCAAACTACCATTGAGATACAACTCATGAACAAAGCTTACAGAATAATTAAACACTAAACACACCAAGGGAAGGTAGGTATAGACAATATTAACACATTCCCAAATGCTTAATATAATAAAATTTAGTGCAGAGAAATGAGAAGAAACTCCATTTCTCCCAAATATCCTTCTTCACAAGCCAAAGACAATCCAACATACTATCAAACATATCTTCTACTACCGCATGATCCAGAACCTGAAACTCTAGATATAAAACCTTCAAAGACTTTTGATCATCACGTTCAAACCACACAAGCACATATTCAAGAATGAAGAAATACGGAGAAAAATACAACACTTCCCAAACACCTTGTATAGTCTTTATGCAAATTTTCTCAAAAGCACTTGGAAACCAAGTAACCTTGCTACCTCAACAACAGTTTCTCAACACCATAAACACCTTCTCAATATATCCACACCAAAGATTGACATCAATGACAACACTAGTGACAACATAGTGCACCAATCTTCACCATTCATTTCAAATATCCTCAACCAATTTCCTTAAATTGTAGAGATATTTTGAGTTCAAATTGATCTTGATCCCTCATCTTCCTTGATTTACTCTCTTTCATGGGTCTTTGAGGTTTAATCTCATACATTGATCATAATTTTGACAATATATAAAACATCCTTCATTCCTCATTATCACATACCTAAATCATTCGAGAAACTTTGAGCACTTAACTATAGCATTATCATTGAGCATTTGAACAATTATCATTCATCTACGTCATCATTTCATGCTTTTGTGATCATGGGAGCTTCTTGATTGAGCAATCCAACATACCATATGTTCTGCCCTACATAACCACCCCATTTATTTTGGTCAAAATAAGTCCCCCTTTTTGTTTATTTTGTCCTTGGTGTTCCTGTTCGGGACTTATGAGTTGTTTCTTTTTCTCCTAAGTTTTGTTTTCCTTTACTTTTTGAGTTCAAGTTTCGGACTGGCACTAACACTTGTTACTTTTAGAAGTTCAAGTTCTTGTTTATGCCCTGATCTCAATCCCCACACTTTTCCTTGTCTTTTTCTTTGTCTGTCAGAGTCAAGTCTCGAATCAAAACCATTACCTTACACTCTTCAAGATGTAAGTTCTTGATGAAGTTTCGATCCTGACTTTCATTTGCCTCCCTTGTGTGTTTTTTTGTGTAAGAATCGGACATCGGATTGAAATCAGAACCAAGAACTTATCAAAGTTCTTGTTCCTATTTCCACCCCAATCCCAACTTGTGCCTAACTTTGTGTCTTTCGAGATCGGCCATCAGACAGTGACTTGTACTCAAAAAATTTCAACGTTCTGGCTTCATCTCTCATTTTGATTCTTCATTCCTGCTTTAGGTTGTTTGTTTGTCATGTTTCAAACCTCGGACCTTTGTTTGAACTTTGCATTGATTGAAAGTAAGGTGTTTGTTCGTATCCTAACCCTAACCCTCACTTGCCTACGTACATGCAACATGTATTTATGACTCCTGCCCCACTCCCGAGGCCCAACCAAACCATATTAATTTCTAATCATTCACACGTGCGAATGAGTTTTTATTGCATCTCTCCTCGATCTCCATTTATTTTGGCTTGTACTATTTGAAGAGGAGAACTTGAGCGACACTTCAAGCTAGGGTTTGAGGAGGCACTTCAATTTCATCATGTTGTCAGAATTCTTGGGTGAGCTCGTAGGTAGGGGGTGTTTTTCTTTGTGTTTCCTTCATTTTTCTTCATTTTGTCAATGTTCTTGATTCATGCTCTTGCTTTCTGTGTTTGGTGTTTTGTTTTCTTTCTTTGCTTGCTCCTAATTTGTCTCATTTTGGTTTTTTCCATTCTCGAACCCTTTGGTTTGTTGGGAATTTTTTTGCATTGCTTGTTTCATTTTCCATTCACAAGATTGCCTATCTCTCCATGCCCTAGTTTTCTAGGGTTTTGTCATCCCAGAGAGTCAAAATTGAGTTTGACTTGATGAGTTTCAAATTTTGACCATTAATTCAAAAATCATGTTCCCAACTATAATCTAATCCTTAAGGCACCATTTGGAGATATTGTTATATGTATTTTTTCCTTTTGAGATTGTTGTTGTGTGATTCTTGATTCTTGCATGTATTTCAGAGTCAGGAGTCGAATCTTCACTTAGCATTACCACTACTTGAATCTAGGTTCCTCCACCTACTCTAAACTTGACTTCTTGAATCTAGGTTCCTCCACCTACTCTAAACTTGACTTCAAATGTTCTATCAGGATCATGTATCGAAACGTCATCATAAAATCTAAGGGTTTTGATAGAGTGTTGGTTTATGTCCCATTCCCGATCTTTGATTCACCATCAAGATCGGAACTCGGATTGACAATGAATGTTGACCACATTATTAAGTATCATGACCTAGAGACATCCTGATCCCGCTCCTTGAAACATAATCGGGACCAGAACTCAGGTTTAGCCCATTCTCACTTTGCATATTTGAGGTCTGGTTCATGACGATGTCCCAGTCCCGATTCCTGATATCACATCGAGATCAAAACTCAAGAAGATGCTTACACCTAATTATCACTATAGGTTTGGTTCTGAATCATAACCTGATCTTGACTTTCTATTCAACATCGGGATCAAAACTCAACAAAACCCCTTCATACACTTAGGTGGTTAAAGTGTTGCTACTTAGCGAAGACCTAATCCCAATAAAAAACTATGGGATTGAAACATGGAATTGCACTAAGCTTGTTCATTAGCAAAGGTATAGGTGTCAAGTCACGACCTGAACCTGACTCCCGACAAAGTTCAATTTTGTGCTTAAAATGATCAAGTTCTCAATTTTGTTCCGAACATGAAACCTGAAGATGTTGAACTAACTTACTAAATGGGGTCTATTTTGATGAATACTCATATAATTTGAATGCTTTTGCTAAATTCCTCTTCATATGTCTTTTCTTTTCCTGATAATTGTCAGTAGTGAGAGATAATTAACAAATGTTTGACTCAGAGGAGGAAGTTCCCACTGAGGGAAAATCAAAGGGAACAAGGCCAAAGAAGTTAAAACTAGAACAAGTTCCTCTCATAATGAAGTACAAATTCCAAGGGAGCCTGTTACCATCTAAGTTTGGGTCCAAGGTCATGAATATCACTAATACACTGGTGGGGAACCTTGATTTGGAGCAGTTTCACACATATACCTTTTGAGAAGATGTTGGCCCAAGGGCAAAGAGGATTGTAGATTCTAGGCTAGCTCATGTAGCCAATTTCCCTATTGTTGTGCAGTGTCCTGAAATCATTCTAACTACTGCAAAAATGTACAACCCTATTCAAAGGCAGTGCATTGATACACATGGTAATGTAATAAATTATTTAACCCTGGCAATGATCAAACATGTTTTTGACCCTCCTCCTTATCCCAATCTTAATATTATGACTGAGGATGATGCACTTAAAATCTGGGCAAAGGATGTGGGAGAAAAAAAGAAGTTTATCAACAAGTGGCTTAAGACAAGAAAGAAGTCAGTGAAGAAGGTGCCAGATAACCCCAAAAGGTCTGACTTTTCTGAAGATGAAGGGGACATAATCACATTGTTGGCGAGAGCATTTGGTAAATAAAACTCTCACATCTTTGAACACTGGATGTTCCCATTCATCCAACTCATTCTAGAAGGAAATCAAGTTCTGGATTGGGGCCAAATTATTTCAGATAACATCCATAACCAACTACTGAAAATAGTAGAAACTAAGACATTTTATCTTTCTTCATATGCCATATATTGTGTTGCAAGGATGGGACGGTTTCTTGGGTTGAACGCTAAAGGGTCAATGGATGATGGGTTGTATGCTTCTTGAGGACTTTTGGGCCAATCTTCAAGATCAATTTGAAGTGAGGAAAAGGGGATATGAAAGACTAACAATTCCACAAATGAAATATTTTGAAGTTAAAATAGATATATCGAAGGGCGTTGCAGATGATGGGATCACACTTGACCCCAGATATGAAATGGATCAAGTTGCCACTAAGGATTTGGAACCCATCAATTGGATGGAAAAAGAAGAAACTAAGATCTATAAAGTATCACGGGGAGTGGTGGACAAGAGTATAAGATGGATTGAGCTTCGATTAAAGCAACCAAGGGGCACATATTCAAAGAAGAGGGGTTCTAGCACTGAACCTACTTCCTCCAGAGAGATAAAACATCAATATAAGAGGTTGAAGAAAGGGGTTGCAGCAACAGGGGTAACCACCAAAAAGCTTGCCTCAATAGAAGAATAAATTTCATTATAGAAAATTGATGATGCCTTGAAGAAGGCTAAAGTTACTTATGAGGCAGTAGTTGTTGGAGTTGTCTCGAGACTAGGTGTCACACCCTTGGATACTGTATATCTTGGAGAGTAAGCTTATGAAGAATTACCTTCTGCTATCCCCATAAAAACTCAGGATGCCACTCCTACCATGCCATCAATGTCAAGAACAAAAACTATTGAAGAGGAGAGGGCCCCTATGATTGATGTAACAGAATCACCTATTTCTTCAAACTCTGAAAGAATTCTATCTCAAGAAGGAGAAAGACTCGAATGGGAGGAATATTTGAAGAAGGTTGAGGAGGAACTAAGAGAAGAAGAAACGAGGTTTGAAACTAGAAGCTTGTATGGTGAAAAATTGGAGTTGAATGAATTTTTAACTGAAAAGGAGCAAGAGGAATTACTGGAAAGTACACAAAGGTTAGTTGTTCAGTGATTAGCTTAGGAAGAGGAAGAACAAAGATAGAAGGTTGAAGAAGAGGCTCTTGAATGTGAAGTTTATGAATAGAGAAAAGTTGAGAAAAAGAAGGTTGCATAAGAAGAACTACATGCACAAGAGTTGGAGCAGCAGAGGTTGAAAGATGAAGAAGAGGCTGAAAGGAAAGAGGAGGAAACAAAGAAGATAGAAGAAATTAGAGCCCTAAATTAGAATATGGAGCAAGAACAGTTACAAAAAGAATAAGAACATCAGCAAAAGGCTTCTTCTCAGTAAACTATTGGGGTAATTTCTTTTGTGCCTCCATCTTTGACACCTCCCATTGTTCAACAAGTGACTAGTTAACCTGTTGTTCCCACTTAGCTCAAGCTGAATTTAGAAAAGAGGTAGCAAGTGCAAGCTCAACCAGTCACATGGGATGAGATGATCGAGGAGATTGACAAGGAGAAACTGAGGAAGAAGCCTCGTGTAGTACATTCCACAAAGTTGACTGGTGAAGGAGATTTGATAGCAAAAATTTATACTCCTATTGTTGATAAGGATGATAAAGAATTGCAAGCCGAGGATTATCAGATAAGCATTGTTAATCTAGGGAAATATATAAGGAATCAACAAATAAACCTAATCGATATTGTTGCCACTATCACCAACTCAAGGCTAATCAAAGATAAGCAAGCTAAAGATGAGCTTAAGGCTCAAGTGGGAAAGATGAAAGATTTTTTGAAGGAGTTAATTTCATCCACTCCTAAACAGCCCACACCATCGGAGATCCCTATTTTGATGAACCAGAAGGAGGTGGATGGATTGAATGAAATGAAGAAGAAGGCCAGATGGTTTGATAGTTGGTTTAATGTTTTCAAAGTTGACATAGATCAGCATTTAGATTAAGGTCTTAAACACTATCGTCCAAGTATGGACTTGGTTAAGACAATAGAAGAATCTATAAGGGAATGGTGGGAAGAAGAAGAGAAGCTCAAGAAGTACTTGGAAATGCTCAAAGTGATTGATAAAATTTATGATGAAGAGTTGGTCCAGTCATAGATTTTGGGTGATGAGAGCCCTGAATATATTTCAAAGTCTATTAATGTGTTTGTTTCCAAAACAAAAAATATCATTGAACAAAGGGTAGATATGATCAAAGGCATTCATGGGATATGGAAAAATGCAAGAATATTTGAAAATATTGTTGCCAAACTTATTGATAAGGTTTCACCTCTGAATCAAAGACTCAAATCATTAGGAGAAATCAAAGATGCTTGGGAGGTTGGACTTGATAGGTTAATGAAAGAAGGAGACACTGATGAATTAACTCTTATGGATAGGCTGTTGGATATTAGATGTGACATGAGGTGGGAAATCACATATCTTGGCTAGTTAAGGGAAGTAGTTGTTGCAGTGAAAAGGAGGTTTGAGGAATGAAAGTTCAAAGTTGATTGGGTTGATGGACCTGATGATGATATGTTAAAGAAAATTTTCTCTAGTTATGATGAGTATCACGGGATTTTTCATGAGGAGGACAAGTAAGTTAGGCACCTTTTTGGGACAACAGTATTTCCATGTCAGTTTTTGAGTAGCTGGACTACTCCAGATCAGTCTTTGGTGAATCAGAAGTTGGGCACGTTGATCAATAGAAGACAAAATCAAAACTCATCGTCAAATTTTGATTGAAGATGTGGCATACCTTGCAGCATATATAGTTTTGATAGAGGGAAATGCTTGGAGTTAACTGGGCCTCCCTATTATTGTGGATTTGGGCCCTATGATTGTGGATCTTGATTTTTGATAAGATGAATTGATGCTAATTTTGTCTATAATTAAAAAATTGTCTCTTCATTGTAAAGGTCAGCTAATTGAAGTTAGATTAGCTGCCTAAAGAGAGATTAGATACAGTTTACAATTTTAATGCAATTAGTCTTATTTCAAAATTTTATTAGTTTAACGATGATGTTAATGAACAATGGTTATTCGTATGTCAACGAATCTTGTCGTGCATAAATTTTTCTTATTTGATGAAAATCAATAGAAGACTCCAAATTTGAAAACCATTTTTATTGCATTATATGTGGACAATATTTGATAATATTTGTTGGTCTGTTAATTTTAGTAATGAGCTTATGGGATTATGTAATTGAAAAGTTCTAAAAAAAAAGTGGTGATGAATAGTTGTATGCTTTAAATCTACACTGTGAATGGATGCAATGGTATGGACTATTTCATAAATTGTATTGTTCTATAGTTTTAGTGAATTAGGAAAATGCTCATTATTAGAATTGCATGTATGAATTAAAAGAAGTATGTGTTCATGCTTTGTTGTCCTACACCTTGATCTATCTTTTTGTTATTTATTTAAACCCCCAATGTTAAATTATGTTGCACTGTCTATTTTGCACTCATTTATCAATAGGACCCTTGAATATTATGGTTGCATGGACCACTAAATAGTAACGACACAATTGAGAACCAACTACAGAAACCTTGGAAGATAGGTGGTTTTAGATCATTTTTCTTTTTTAGGAGAAATAGAGTAGAAATATTATATTTAACGTTGTTGTGTTAGTTTTGACCATCAACAGAACTGGTGCTAGAAGGAGGACCCAGAGGAACAAACTGGAGTGAATTGGGTCCTTTTCACCGGACAGGTTTGGAAGATTTTTTAGATCTGCTACAAACCCAGACCCATTACTTGAACTTCGAACCCCTATTAGACCTAGGGCATGTCAAGTTTTGTTCCCACCACCATTAACACCACCACATACTCCACCTGGATTTCCACCCATACCACAGCTGGCACAACCAAATACACCACCACCCATAGCATTTTTTGTAAATAATCCTTCACCACTAGGAACCATTCTTGGTTGCATACATGAAATTCCTAAGAATCTAGAGAAATTATGTCCCAGGTATGCCCATGGAGAGTCATGAAGTGTTGAAGAGCACATACAAGCATTCAAAGATGCCTACACTTAGGTTCAGATAGCTCATCATGATGTTGCATGTAGGTTATTCCCCTATTCATTGGGAGATATGGCTTACAATTGGTACCTAAACCTACCTATTGGATCCATCCTGAGTTGGAAAAATCTAGAAGAATCTTTTATTAATCAATTTTGGGTTTATGTAGACCCGACCATCTTATATCACCAATTTTCCACAATTAGGAAGGAACCACATGAACCATTTTTGTTTTTTAACACTCATTTCCAAAGGATGTACAGGAAGTTGCAAGATCCCTACCTAGTGGTTGAGAATATCACCATCCAAGCATACCTAAAAGCCATAGACCCGCCGATTGGTTTATTTCTGCAAAGAACCTACCTCGTGACATGCATTGATTCAAGGTCCAAGGTATATCACCTAGCTATCAAACTACAACACCAAATAAGTTCACAATCAGGTGGCCTTGGAGGGGTTTTCCCTCCCTTGGGATATCCTTTGATGTTTGATCCAACCTCATTGTTCAATATAGTCCCAGGGATGTCCCACTCTGCCTATGGACCTTTGGCTGAGTTACAATATCCATCTCCGCAACCGTGGGTTAATGGTGGGACTTTAAATCCCTCCCAACAAACTCAAAATCCTCATAATCTTGTTGGAGGATCTAACCATGTGACTCACCCATCACCTATAACTCCTACAAAAAGTGACCATACCACTCATCTGACTATAGAGTTAGAAACCCTGAAGAGGACTTTATCTCAAGTGACCAATGAGATGGCACAACTCAAACTTAACCCCCTTTAGAACCAAAATCAAAATCAGGGCTACTACAATCAGGGAGGGTTTTCCAATCAGAATAACTACTCCAATTAGAATGCCAATCAAAATCAAAGGAATTTTCAAGGTCAAAATTTCCCCAACCAAAATTATCAGAACCAGAATAGGGAGTACAATCAAAGACCTAATAATAATAGGCAATGGACTACTATACCGAACAATGGGGGATTTCCCCATAACTATCAGGCCAGTGAAGATAAGCCACATACTGCAAATATTGCAGATTTGAACTTTATGACAAACTTGTGCAGGTTACATGACACTGCCTCACATTCTGAAATTAATTGCCCAGAGATGGAAAAGGTTGTCAAGATAGTATAGGCTAACTCCCAATCACCACAAGGAAATACTATAAAAGGTAGTGGGTCAATTGATATAGCCATGGATTTTGAAACCATTGATGAACGATATCAGTTTCCCATGCAAGGAGAGAATGAACCAGAAGAAGATACCTACGACGCTCGGGCTTTTCAAACCAAAGGAAGCCATTTTTGGATAAATCGGAATAAAGGAATATGTACTACATATTCCCCTCCCAACACCATGGTTCCCCCTAACCAGAACGCTGACAACAATTCACCTCCATCAAAGGGCCCACTTGAGTCTCTAAAAAAATTTAATTCCGCATTCATTCCTAAATATCAAATGAATGATAATGTGGAATTTGATTTCATTGCAGAAATGTAGAAACAAAATACCTCTTTGTCATTCTTTGACATTCTAAAGTGGTGCCCTTCCCAACGTGACATCATGTTGAGGGCCCTGGAAGAGGCAGATCAGTTGAAAGGAAAAAGTAAGGCAACTCCAACTAATGACATGGACACAATCTTGTATCGAGGTAAGATGGGGACACCCCCATTCCTTTTGAGTCTGAGAATCTTTGGGAAGAATCTACATAATTTCCTTTTGGATTCCAGAGCCTCAGGTAACATTATGCCTTTCTCTATTTGCAAAAAGTTGGGTTTAAGCCCAGTTTAAACTCATAAGAAAGTAAAACAGTTAGACAAAACTGAGGTTAATGTTCTAGGAGAACTAAAAACTGTACATGTGTAGATTGGATCAAACCCACAGATCCAGACCTATATGGATATTCAGGTTGATGATATCCTTGAAACGTATGGCATGTTGCTCATCCGGGACTTGATGAAGAGTATTGGAGGTTATCTCTCCTTGGACTTCTCACACATGTGGATCCCATAGAAAGGGGTAGAAACTTAGATTAGGATCAAAAGTGGGCCTTGTCTGAAGTATATGATCACGGAGTATGATTGTCCTAATGAAGTAGCTTATTTTGAAACTGAGATAGGGGTGTATAGGTGGCAAGAACACATTATGACCTTTTCAATGATTAATCATGATTGCTCGCAACCCTGAGAGCACAGTGACCCTATGACCACCATTAACTAGTAAATTTTTAATTCAAAAATTACAACAACATAAGCTAGTTTTGGGGGAAGATGTTGATTTGTGGAGTCACTTACTCCCAAATTGGTGCAGGGTCCATTACCAGAATCATTATGAGATGACGTTTCAATCCTGTTTAGATATTTTGAACCATGTTTGTTAGTTATGATAAACCCCTAGACATAGTCCCAAAACATCTCTAAACTAGTTTCCTTTTGAAGCTAAGGACATGATCATTTTGACAAGGAAAAACAACGCCAAGGAGGAAGTCTTACCCCTAGCTGGTCAGACTCAAAACTTACATTTTAATTCACAAAACAAGGTTGAAGAACTTCAAGGATTGTCTATCATACCTACCCTTGCTAGCCTTTTGCTTCCTACGAAGTTGCTCAAAAATAAAATCAATTGTGAAACTGTTGATCAAGATGAGATGCAAGAGATAGTTTTTGCACATGTTTTAAATGTTAGTGAAATCTCTGATGATCATCATTTACAGCAATCTCCTGATCTAGAAATCTTGAACCAGTCTGAGCCACCACCTATTCCTTGTAAACAATCACCCATAGCTGACCTAAAGAAAGAAATCCCAGCCCAAGACCAACTTTGTATCCTCATATTTGATGGTTCCAAGTCTAAAACAGGGAGTGGAGCTAGAAGAGAACTAACAAACCTAAAAGGGAAAACATACTTTGTATCTTACATGTTACAATTTGGTTGCACTAATAACATCGCAAAGTACGAATCACTTGCTAGAGGACTGATGTTTGTGCATCAGAAGAAAGTTACAACTCTCACAGTCATGGGAGATTCTGAGGTAATTATTAAGTAGGTTCGAATCCAATACACATTCCATAACAAGAGGTTGGTTGCATACATGAATAGGGTGTGGAACTTGATAGAGGATTTCGATGCTTTCAGAAACAAACTAATTCCCAGAGAAGATAACTAGATTGTAGATGCACTAGTTTTTGCTTCTAGTACCGTGAAACCCATGTAGGATTCCAAGTTGAAAAGATTCTTTGTAGAATTAGTCTCAACTCCAGCCATTCCTGACAACTTCTAGAACTTCCAGGTTTTTGAGGATGATCAGCATATACTTGCCTTCTTGGCAAGTTCAAATGTCTTTGAAGGAAAAATCATCGATGAGTCTGAAAGAGATTAGGGAGACTGAGATCCTAAAAAATTGTGACACAAAGGGAATAATCAGTCTGAAAACTAACAACATTCCCAAGGGAATGGTAGCATTAACAAGAATCTTTAACTCCAACCCTTGATCTCGTGAAAGGTTTCCTATAGATAGTGATAGAGGGAAGTATGAATCATATAATTTCGCAAATTTGGGTCCATAGAAAAACATATTCATTGGAAAGACTTGCCTAAAGCACATTCAGGATAAAATCTTGAAAGTACTAAAAATAGATATTGCAACAATCACTTGGGGGTATGAAGATATGAAAATGTTTAATACTTTGGTAATAATGCATACTATCCCTTTGAAACCTGAAGCAAAGCCCTTCTATCAAAAGTAGCATCCAGTGAATGCCTTAATTGAACCTCTAATTCTTAAAGAGGTATAGAAGCTACTATCAGCAAGGATAATTTTTCAAGTAAGGCATTCGACCTAGGTAGAAAATTTGGTCCTTGTTCGTAAAAAGGGTGGGGAAATTAGATTATGTGTCAACTTTAGAAACCTCAACAAAGCTTCAGAGAAAGATAACTACCTACTTCCTTCTCTTGACGAGGTGTTACAGATAGTTAATAACTCATAGATGATGTCATTCCTGGATGGATGCTTAGGATACAATCAAGTTCTGGTTAACTATGAAGACAGAATGAATACCGCTTTCACTACCAAGTGAGGGATACTTTTTAGCTCGCAATGGAAGTTGTATTTAAAGACTTGGTAGGTAAGTGTATTATCATTTATATGGATGATCTAATTGTATTTTCCAAGAATAGGGAGGACCATGTTGTGGGTTTGTCAAAGGTCCTTGGAAAATGTATGTTATGGTGTATCCCTCAACCTGAAGAAGTGTGTGTACGAGGTATCCAAAGGGAAATTATTGGGTCACATAATATCAGAAAGAGGAATCTCAATTGACCCTGACAAAGTGGAGTCCATTTTGAAATTAACCATGTTGAGCAAAAAAAAGGAGATGAGATCTTTCTTTGGAAAGATCAATTTTGTATGAAAGATCATAACCGAATTTTCGGAGATCGTCAAACCCCTCAATGAGATGATGAATAAGGATGTGAATATTGAATGGAGTAATCAGGCTAAGGATTCCTTCTTGCAAATCAAACAATCCATTTCAAAGGCACCCATTCTAACCAGTCTTGATTATTTGATGCCTTTTTACATTTATTCCTTTGCATCTGACCATTTGTGCACTACTGTTTTGACACACCAAAAAGGTGAAGGGGATGAACGACCCATAGCATTTATGAGTTCTCCATTCAAGAATGTTGAGATTAGATATCCACCCTTGGATAAATAGGCCTTCACACTAGTGCGGGAAATTAAAAAATTTTGACACTACATTCTCTACAGTCACATCATCGCCATAGTTTTAGACCTTGCAATAAAGTCCCTTCTAATGCAAAGTGAGCTAGAGGAAAGAAGAGGAAATTGGATTGCTATTCTGCAAGAATTCAACCTTGAAATCCACTTGATGAAGTTGTTCATAGGACAAGGCTTGTCTAAAGCTATGGCTGATGTTGATACAAAGATTACTTGTCAATAGTACATTGTACAATCATTCACAGGTGATCCTTGGTACGCAAATTTGATTTTCTTGTTGTTGAACAAAAAATGTCTGGATGGAATGAATAACACTTAGAGAAGAGAATTGAGACTAAATAGTTCCCATTATATGCTCAAAGGAGGAGTCTTGTATAGGAGAAACTTTGAAAGTGTCTATCTATGTTGCTTAGATCAACAACAGGCAAAACAGGTTATTGTTGAGTTTCAAGGCAGACATGGTATTGGGCACGATTCAGTAGACGTTATGGCGCATCAAATTTTGAGATCAAGTTATTATTGGCCCCACATGTTTCGATATGATCACCAACATGTTAGGACATGTCATACATGTCAAACTTCTTCATCTAGAGAGCACAATCCAGTGATGCCTCTACAACCAATTTATGAGGTAAAACTGTTTTCCCAATGGGCATTAGATTTTGTCGGGGTAATTAATCCCAATTCTTCTGCAGGTCACAAGTTCATTTTGACTACAACAGATTATTGTACACACTAGACTGGAGCTCAACCTTGTAATAACATTACCACTAAATTCTTCATCAAGTTCCTTAACGAATGGATCATTACCAGGTTTGGAGTACCGTTTTCCCTAGTATGTGATAACAGCCATGCTTTTTTTCTACAAAATTTATTTAATGGGTGTATGAACACAAAATTGTTTTGACATACTCTTCTAATTACTATCCATTGGGGAATGGAGTAGCAGATTCTACTAATAAAAACTTATTGGAGGTAATTAAGAAGTTACTAGAAAGTAATCCTAGGGACTGGCACACACAGCTGAGGTTTTCCTTATGGGCAGATAGAACTAGAATCAAAGTCTCCTTAGGAAACTTGTCATTTAAGTTAGTCTATGGACAAGATCCAGTCTTCCCTATTGATCTACAAATACCCCTTCTTAGGTTCATGGAAGAATTTTACTCTAATGATGATAGGATAGAGGTTCGATTAACTAGTTTACTCAATCTGGAAGAATAGAGAGATGACGCTTTGCAGCACTTTTCTAAGCATCAATTTGTTGTTAAACGTTGGTTTGAAAAAAGATCCAAAATTAAAGCTTTCATAATATCAAACCTCATGTTACTATGGGAAAAATCCAATGAGAGGAAGGGTGATCACCAAAATTTTGACCGACTTTGGTTGGGTCCATATCAGATCATCGAAATCCTTGGCGAGAATGCCTTTCGGTTAAGCAATTTAACTGGAGAACCTATCCCATTACTTATCAATGGGAAATTTCACAAACATTATTTTGGCCCATGAAGGTCTAATCATCTGACTGGTTGTATTTATGTAATTAGTTGTTTTCCTATTTCTTGTTTCTTTCTTTCTTTTCATTTCTTTTGTTCTTGTTTGTTGTTGTTGTTTGTTTTCCTTTTTTTTTTCCTTTTTGTTTTTTTTTCTTTCTAGGGACATTCATTTTCTCCACTCCAAAGTGAAGGGGTGGTTATTCAAAGTATACTAGGGGCATTGGGATAGAGAAATTGGTTTAGGTATTTTTAGGTATGTTGAAATATTTTGTTCTGAAACTTATGTTTTACGTTCATTTTAATAACAATTTGAAAGTTTAAGAACAAATAGGTACATTGTAAGTGATCTCATAAACCACGACTGAATTTGTCACATAATAGATAAAACATCTATTTTCATAAGGGTTTATTTGTCTTAGGGTAATTATATTCATGATTCGAGTGAAAAATATGAGTCCTCAACACTATCATGAGGTCCACTGTAGTTCTCAACTTGAATTTCAAGTTATTACATCTAATTATTGAGAAAAGATAAGGAAAGAATTTCTTGAAGTAAAGCCTATTCAAAAGAAAAAGAGAAGCATAAATGATGGCAAACTCAATATGATAAGGGTGATTCAATTATCTCTATCGAGGCTATGGATGTCTGGCTAGTAGTAGAGAAATACTTTGAGAGAAATAGAGGTATCTCCATTGGGGCTATAGACGCCTGGCCGGTAATGGAGAATTTCCCAGGATATCATTGCACGATAGTTAAGACAGCTCAACTCACATAGCTTGAATTTAAAATACAGACATTTAGGAATAGGTAGGGTCTTTAGGGAAAGGATGCACCATACATGCACACATCAAAATTCAAAGTTGTTATTAATAATTTATGTTTGATATTCCATCTCAACCTTGTTTTCTATAACTAATCATACTTGAGTTAAAACGTTCATAAACTAGAGGTTCTGGATTATTGAATTTTTTAGTATCTTGAAAATGGGTAAACTATTTTCCTAGCCGAGTCACCAATTTTTATGCCCTGCATAACCACCCCATTTTGTTGTAATCAAAATAGGTCTGCCTTTTTGTTTTTTTTTTCCTTGGTGTTCCTTTTTGTGACTTAGGAGTTGTTTCTTTTTATCCTAAGTCTTGTTTTCTTTTGCTTCTTGGGTTCAGGTTTCGGACCAACACTAACACTTGTTACTTTTAGAAGTTCAAGTTCTTGTGTGTGCCCTAATCTTGATCCCTACGCTTTGCCTTGTATTTTTCTTTGTCTATCAGAGTCGAGTTTCGGATTGAATCCATAACCTTACACTCTTCAAGATGTAAGTTCCTGATGAAGTTTTGATCCTGACTTACGTTTGCCTCCTTTGTGCATTTTTCTTATGTCAGAATCAGACATCGAACTAGAACCGAAACCAAGAACTTATCAAAGTTCTTGTTCTTGTTTCCACCCTAATCCTAACTTCCGACTAACTTTGTTTTTTCGGGATCGGACATCGGACTGTGACTTGCACTCAAAACTTATCAAAGTTTTAGTTTCATCTCTTGACCCAATTTTGATTCCCGCTTTGCCTTGTTTGTTTTTCAGGATTGGACATTGGACTGTGACTTGCACTCTGAACTTCTCAAAGTTTTGGTTTCATCTCTTGTTTCAATTCCCAATTCCTGCTTTGAGTTGTTTGTTTGTCGAGTTTCGAACCTCCGACCTTCATTTAAACTTTGCACTAATTGAAAGTTAGGTGTCCATTTGTATCCCGACCCTGACCCTCGCTTGCCTATGTACATGTAACCCATATTTATAATGTCTTCCCCGATCCTGAGGCCCAACCAAACTGCATTGATTTCTAACCATTCGCACACGCAAAAGGGTTTTTATTGCATCTCTCCTCGATCTTCATTTATTCTAGCTTGTACAATTTGAAGACCAGAACTTGAGTGACGCTATGAGCTAGGGTTTGAGGAGGTGCTTCAATTTCATTATGCTATCAGAATTCTTGGGTGCGTTCAAGGTAGGGATGTTTTTCTTTGTGTTTCCTTCATTTTTCTTCATTTTGTCAATGTTTTTGCTTTGTGCCCTTGCTTCAGATGTTTGGTGTTTTATTTTCTTTCTTCGCTTGCTCCTAGTTTGTTTCATTTTGGTTTTCATTGTTTTCAAACCCTTTGGTTTGTTGGGCATATTTTTCTTTTTCTTGAGTTGCTCATTTTTTTTTTATGTTTGCGGGATTATTTATCCCACTATGCCCTAGTTTTCTAGGGTTTTGACGTCCCAGAGAGTCAAAATTAAGTTTGAATTGATGAGTTTGAAAATCTTACTAATTTTTCAAAAATCATGTTCCCAACCACAATCTGATTCCGAAGGCACCATTTGGAGATATCGTTATACGTATTTTTTCCTTTTGAGATTGTTGTCGTGTGATTCTTGATTCCCACATGTATTTCAAAGTTGGGAGTCAAAATTTCACTTAGCGTTACCACTGCTTGAATCTAGGTTCCTCCACCTACTTTGAACCTAACTCCCAATGTTCTATTAGGATTGGGTATCAGATCATCATCATAAAATGAAAGGGTTTTGATAGAGTGCTTCTTTATGTCCCATTCTCTATCTTCAATTCACCATTGGGATCGAAACTCCGGTTGACAATGAACCTCGACCACATCGTTATGTATCATGACCTAGAGACACCCTGATCCCACTCCCTAAAACATACTTCAGACCGTAACTCGATTCTGACCCATTCTCACTTTGCATATTTGAGGTTTGGTTCATGATGATGTCCCAGTATCAATTCCCAATATCACATCGGGATCAGAACTTGAGAAGATTCTTACACCTAACTATCACTACAGGTTTGGTTCTGAATCATTACCCAATCCCATATTTTGATTCAACATCGAGATCGAAACTCAACAAAACTCCTTCATACACTTAGTTGGTTAAAGTGTTACTACTTAGCGAAGACCCGATCTCGATAAAACACTATGGGATCATAACATGGAATTGCACTAAGCTTGTTCATTAGCAAAGGTATAGGTGTCAAGTCACGACCCGAACTCGACTCCTGACAAAGTTTAGTTTTGTGCTTAAAATGATCAAGTTCTTGATTTTGTCCTGAACCTAAAACCAAAATATGTTGAACTAACTTACTAAATGGGGTCTATTTTGATAAATACTGAAATGATTTAAATGCTTTTGCTAAATTCCTCTTCATATGTATTTTCTTTGTCTGATAATTGTTAATAGTGCAAGATAATTAACAAATGTCTAACTCAGAGGAGGACGTGCCCACTAAGGGAACATCAAAGAAAAGAAGGCCAAAGAAGTTAAAACTAGAACAAGTGCCTCTCACAATGAAGTAAAAATTCCAAGGGAACCCAGTACCATCTAAGTTTGGGTCCGAGGTAATGAATATCACTAATACACTGGTGGGGCACCTTGATTTGGAAAAATTTCACACATATACCTTTTGAGAAGATGTTTCCCCAAGGGAAAAGAGGATTGCAGAGTCTGGGCTAGCTCATGTAGATAATTTCCCTATTGTTATGCAGTGTCCTAAATTCATTCTAACTGTTGCACAAATGTACAACCCTATTCAAAGGCAGTGCATTGATACACACGGTAATGTAATAATTGATTTAACCCTAAAAATGATCACAAATGTTTTTGACCCTCCTCCTTATCCCAATCTTAAGATTATGATTAAGGATGTTACACTTAAAATCTGGGCAAAAGATGTGGAAGGAAATAAGAAGTTTATTAACAAGTGGCTTAAGATAGGAAAGAAGTCAATGAAGGTGCCAAATAACCCCAAAAGGTCTGACTTTTCTGAACATGTAGGGGACATAATCACATTGTTGGCTAGAGAATTTGGTAAAGAGAATTCTCACATCTTTGAACACTATATGTTCCCATTCATCCAACTCATTCTAGAAGGAAAGCAATTTCTAGATTGGGGCCAAATTATTTTAGATAACATCCATAACAAAATGCTGAAAGTAGTAGAAACTAAGACATTTTATATGTCTTCATATATCATATATTGTGCTGCAAGGATGGGATAGTTTCCTAGGTTGAACACTAAAGGGTCAATGGATGATGGCCCAAATCAAAAGAAGGTATGGGAGCATTATGACCAACTGGAGCTTACGGAACCAGAGAAACACTTTAAAAGAGTTAACGATGGATTTTTGTATGTTATCATCAATCAACTCATAGGTGGCATTGGTTTTAGATTTTCATGAGAGGCTATGGAGTTCATCCAAGAGTGGGGACATTGGTTTATTCAATACCCCAAGCAAACTTATTTCAGATTGTTTGGTTTTGATGATCACCCTTTTAAATTGCCAAGGTGTTGTGGTGATAGATGGGTTTTAATGGAGTTTGCTCGACATGCTACTGAGGTAAATTCCAAATTTTCCACACAACATAAAACTATTTGTCATTCTTTCCCAATGCAATTGGGATTTTATTCTTGTTCATCTTCAATTATGGCTAAAATAGCAACAGAAGAATTTCAGGCTCTGAATTTCTAGTAGAATACTTACAAGAAATTCTTTGATCCAAGGAGAAAAATGTATGGGATGTATGCTTCTCAGTTCCCCCATCATTAGCCACTTCTTGAGAACTTTTGGGTCAATCTTCAGGATCAATTTGAAGTGAGGAAAAGGGGATATGAAAGACTAAAAATTCCCCAGATGAAAGATTTTGAAGTTAAAACAGATATACCGGAGGGCATTACAAATGATGGGCTCACACTTGACCCCAGATATGAAATGGATCAAGTTGCCACTAAGGATTTGGAACCCATCAATTAGATGGAAAAAAAAGGAAACTAAGATTCGTAAAGTATCTTGGGGAGTGATGGATAGGAGTATAAGGTGGATTGAGCTTCGATCAAAGCAACCAAGGGGTACATATTCAAAGAAGATGGGTTCTAGCATTGAACCTGCTTCCTCCACAAAGACACAATGACAATATAAGATATTGAAGAAAGGGGTTGTAGCAATAGGGGTAACCAACAAAAATCTTGCCTCAACAAAAGAAGAGATTTCATTGCAGCAAATTGATAATGCCTTGAAGAAGGCTAAAGTTACTTATGAGGTAGCAGCTACTAGAGTTCTCTCAAGACTGGGTTCCACACCCTTGGTTACTATATATCCTAGAGAATAAGCTTAAAGAGAAGTACCCTCTGTTTTCCCCATACAAACTTAGGATGCCACTCCTACCATCTCATCAACGTTAGGAAGAACAGTTGTTGAAGAGGAGAGGGTCCTTGTGATTGATAGAATAGAATCGCCTATTTCTTCAGACTCTAAAATAAATTTATCTCAAGAAGGAGAAAGACCTGAATGGGAAAAATATTTGAAGAAGGTTGAGGAGGAACCGGGAGAAGAAGAAACGGGGTTTGAAACCGGAAGCTTGTATGGTGAATAATTGCAGTCGAATGAAGTTTTTACTGAAAAGGAGTTGGAGGAATTACTAGAAAGTGCACAAAGGTTAGTTGCAGAGCAATTAGCTGAAGAAGAGGAAGAACAAAGAAAGAAGGTTGAAGAAGAGGCTCTTGAACGTGAAGTGGAGGAACAAAGAAAATTTGAGCAAAAGAAGGTTTTAGAAGAAGAACTATGGGCACAAGAGTTGGAGTAGAAAAGGTTGAAAGATGAAGAAGAGGCTACAAGGAAAGAGGAGGAAATAAAGAAGATAGAAGAAATTAGAGCCCTAAATGAGAAGATGGAGTAGGAATGGTTACAAAAAGAACAAGAATATCAGCAAAAGGATTCTTCTCAGCAAACCATTGGGGTAATTTCTTTTGCACCTCCATCTTTGACACCTCCCATTGTTCAACAAGTGACTACTCAACTTGCTATTCCCACTTGGCTCAAGCTAAATTTAGAAAAGAGGCAGAAAAATCAAGCTCAACTAGTCACATGGGATGAGATGATCGAGGAGATTGAGAAGGAGAAACTGAGGAAGAAGCCTTGTGCAATACATTCCACAAAGTTGACTGATGAAGGAGATTTGATAGCAGAAATTGCTAGTCCTATTGTTGATAAGGATGATAGAGAACTATAGTCTGAGGATTATCAAATAAGCACTGTTAATCTAGGGAAACATACAAGGAATCAACAAATAAACCTGATTGATATTGTTGCCACTACCACCAATTCAAGGCTAATCAAATATAAGAAAGCTAAAGATGAGCTTAAGGCTCAAGTGGGAAAGATAAAATATTTTCTGAAGAAGTTAATTTCATCCACTCTTGAACAGCCCACACCATCAGAGATCCCTATTTTGATGAGCCGAAAGGAGGTGGATGGATTGAATGAAATGAGAAGAAGGCCACATGGTTTGATAGTTGGTTTAATGTTTTCAAATCAGACATATATAAGCATTTAGATGAAGGTTTGAAACACTATCATGTAGGCCTCGCCTTGGTTAAGACAATAGAATAATCTATAAGGGAATGGTGGGAAGAAGAAGAGAAGCTCGAGCAGTACTTGGGAATGCTCAAAGTGATTGATAAAATGTATGATGAAGAATTGGTCCAGTCACGGATTTTGGGTGATGAGAGCCCAAAATATATTTCAAAGTCTATTAATGTGTTTGTTTTCAAAACACAAAATCTCATTGAACAAAGGGTAGATATGCTCAAAGACATTCATAAGATATGGGAAAATGCAGGCATATTTGAAAAAAATGTTGCACAAATTATTGATAAGGTTTCACCCCCGAATCATTAGGAGAAATCAAAGATGCTTGGGAGGTGCGACTTGATAAGTTAATGAAAGGAGACACTGCTGAATTAACTCTTATGGATAGGTTGTTGGATATTAGATGTGATATGAGGTGGGAAATCACACACGTTGGTCAGTTAAGGGAAGTAGTTGTTGCAATGAAAAGGAGGTTTGAGGAATCAAAGTTCAAAGTTGACTGGGTCGATGGACCTAATGATGATACATTAAACTAGTTTTTCTCCAATTATGATGAGTATCATGGGATTCCTCATGAGGAGGACAAGTAGGTCAGGTGCCTTTTTGGGACAGCAGTATTTCCATGTCATTTTTTGAGTAGCTAGACTACTCCAAATCAGTTTTTCGTGAGTCAGAAGTTGGGCATGTTAACCAACAGAACACAAAATTAGAACTCACTGTTAGATTTTGATTGAAGAAGTATGTGGCATACCTTGCAGCATCTATAGCTTTGATAGAGGCAAATACTTGGAGTTAACTGGGTGTCCCTATGATTGTGGATCTGGGCCCTATGATTGTGGATCTTGATTTTTGTTAGGAGGAATTGATGCTAATTTTGTTTATAATTAAAAAATTCTCTCCTCATTGTAAAGTTCAGCTGATTGAAGTCAGATTAGCTACCTAAAGAGAGATTATATATAGTTACATTTTTTTCACAGCTTTTATGCAAGATACTCAAACATTTTATAGTTTTAATGCAATTAGTTTTATTTCAAAAGTTTATTAGTTTAACGATGATGTTAATGAACGATGGTTATTCGTATGCCAATGAATCTTGCTATGCATAAATGTTTCTTATTTGATGAAAATCAATAGAAGACTCTAAATTTGAAAATAATTTTTATTGCATTATCTATGGAAAATATCTCTTAATATTTTTTGATCTGTTAATTTTAGTAATGAGCTTATGGGATTGTGTAATCTAAAAGTTCTAAAAAAAAAAGTGGTGATGAATAGTTGTATGCTTTAAATCTACACTGTGAATGGATGCAATGGTATGGATTGTTTCATAAATTGTATTGTTTTATGGCTTTAGTGAATAAGGAAAATTTTCATTATTAGAATTGCATGTTTGAATTAAAAGAAGTCTATGTTCATGCTTTGTTGTCCTACGCCCTGATCTATATTTTTGTTGTTTATTTAAACCCCCAATGTTAAATTACGTTGCACTGTCCAGTTTGTACTCATTTTCTAGCAGGCCCCTTGAATATTATGGCTGCATGGACCACTGAATAGTAGCAACATAGTTGAGAACCAGCTACAAAGACCTTGGAAGATAGGTGGTTTTAGATCATTTGTCTTTTTCAGAAGAAATAGAGTAGAAATATTTTGTTTAACGTTGTTGTGTTACTTTTGACCATCAACACCATCACCATTAAAATGGAATGCAAGGTTTGCAAATGGTTTTTTTTTCCTTTTTTTTATTTGATTTTCCATTACTATATGCTAATTTCTAACCATATATGCACTCAATTTCATTTATAAGTGGGATTTGATCATTTCTTGTTTTGGGTTTTGTGAATTCTAACCCTTGTTTGATTTCATTTCATTTTTCCTCTTCTCCCACTTCATAAATTGTCACACCTAGGGGGACCCACATTCCTTTTTTAACAAAATTATCTTGAGTTTTTTTTAATGCTTTTCAACTTTCTAGTGCAATCATGTGTTACAAATCCATGAACGACTGTGAGTGGCCACCTCTGTCAACCGTGAACGACCATTGTTGCAAATTTAGTTGCATATACTTTCTATATTTGTAGGGTTTTTTTATGATTTCTAAAAAAAATTGTTGCCTATGTAGGTTATGCCACTTCTACCAATAACACAGGGTCACATTTGCATGAATTTTCATATTTACATCAGGATAGATTGCCACGTTTACACAGATTGTCACATTTCCATCAAGATAGACTATCACATTTACATGGATTGACACTTCTACATCAAGATAGATTATCGTATTTACATGGATTGTCGTGTTTGCATCAGGACAAATTGTTGCTTTTTTTGGTATTATCACGTTTGACTATTATCTTTGCTCTCTATTTTTTAATAATAATTTTATTATTTTTAGATTTTCATTTAACCCTAACCTCGGTTATTTGTTGTTGTATGCTTTTTAATTTAACATATCTATGCAACATTTATTTGGTGGAAGAAAAATTATTCAAAACTTCTAATGTATTTATGTTATAGGTTTTGATCGATCTAAGACAATATTTCAAACTACTAATACATTTTTTGGAAGTTCCTTATGCAATATTTTATCATTTGAACTTGTATGCTTTCTTGATTGGTAGATTAAAGCACATTTGCATTTGGTACCTTAAAATCAAATTTTTTGACATGTATTGTAAGTTGGAGTGTACATATCCTCTCCCCTTATGTCTTGTGTGATCTTGGGTGAAGAGAAATACCTCTAATTTTCTTTTCCTTTTTTTAACCAAAGGTGTGTTGTCTATGTATCCTCTCCCCTTGCACTACATGTGATATTGGGCGATGATAAATAGCAACACATAAGCTTTCCCTTGTAATTAAGAGGCCTACCTTGGGACACATCTTTATTGAGAACCCAAGGGTCTGACCTCGCGTGATATTTTTCAATGCACTATAGAAATTGGATGAGAGTGAAAGTTTTAGTTCAATCAGTGCATGTAACTGACTAGACTTTCGCTAGGAGTCCAAGGTAATTTTGAATCCCAAGGACACATATAAGTAGTCAACAATGTTTATAGATGTTCCACCCACTAAGAACCAATTTGTACTAGAAGTATAAGACCTTTTGAATGTCTTCTATAGTAGTGCATCATGACAGCATCGCTATAAGAAGTTACTTACCATGTTTGATCCTTGGTTGAGGAGATAAGGTGTCCTATTAGGGCTCATACTCTTTCAAGGCAAGGTGTCAAGGTGGTACATGACCTTGGCATACCCTACTCTTCCACTCCTTGGATTTGGATTAACATGCAAGTGTGGTAAGCTTACTATAGTTAGATTAACCTTTACTAATAATTAGGTTGTACTTGTTTTGTTATGTTGACCTATTGCTAGTGAGATTTGTGGAAGAAAGCTTATGAAATATCTCCCTTACCATTTGATTCAGTCCTAATTATTTATGTTTTTTGTTCATATCACTTGATTTCAAAACATAAACTCAAACTTTGAGAACTTTAAACTTTACCAAAACTTTCAAGAAACATAGAAACAGTAGCAAAAAATTGTATTTGACTATCACAATTTACCGCCTCTAAATAAATTCTTGTGTATGCTCTGATACATTGTTGTGTTTTCTCAAACTGATGCTTCTACTCTCTGAATCTTGCCATGTTTTCTCAAACTATCATGTCTACTTTCTGCATATTGTTCCTATCGCTTACTCTTTCACATCTGTATTTACTGTATTCTGTCAGAACCTTTTTTTGCATAGAGTCACGTCTATCAGAATTATCATTTCTGCCTGTTGTCAAATTATCGTGTTTGCATAGTTTGTCATTTTTTCTCTCTGTACACTATCACTTTTTCTTACACTATCACATTTGTCTAGGGTAATATGACATGTTTGCCTAAACTGTCACATTTGTCTATAACATTTAACCTTCTTAGACCTAAAAATTCTTTGATCTAAAAACTATCATAAATCTATCAACCTAGAACTGAAAAAATCTATCATAACAGTCTTGAAAAATCCTTTGCATCCTCAAACATCACATTTATCCTTTTAATATTGGTCTTCTTTGGAAATGTCAATAGTCTTTGGGATAAGCATCAAACATATTTAAGCACAAACAACCTCAATCAACATCAGTCTTATGAGACCATCCTTAACATCCTTTTTAATAAACATCAAATCAAACTTTTTGGATATCAACATATCAAACCTATCAACTTGCTAGTATCTTTTGATATCATCTTTTTTATATCTTATGAACTTATTAACTTAATGGAACTATCTCCCTCCTAGGTATATAAATCATCACTATCATTTATCTTTGCGTGTACTCATGATTCTAGTCCAAACAAATACATCAACCCAAATCTTTCATCAACATCTTGAGATCTAGCATCAATCAAATTTGTTATCCTTTTGTCCAAAGGTTAACTATCCAATTCAAAATAAACTTATCAACATATCCTTTGAAATCCAATTTTGAAATCAAAATTCAATCATCACCACACATCCTATCATCTCAAACTTTCTATCCTTCAAGTTCTATTGGGAATTTTATGACAACAACGAGATCACAACACAAAACCATAACATCTGAATAACATACAATGTTATCTCGCTCGTTCATTTGTCCAATCTTGAAATCAACAAAAACAAGTCAATGCCAGTCTATTACCCAAATCCAACTCCATTTCATTCACCCATGGATTCATCATATCCTAATAGCTACAACAACATAGCGACTATGGGTGTTACTAATCAAGACTTTGGGATACTTTGTCACATGTCATATTTTAATCAATGTCAAAACTCATAAATTTATCAATCAAACAATCAAAACATGAATCCATTAATAAACATATCCGAACCCAACAATAACACCAAATGTAAGTACACTCCTTTAGGGGAGCCAATCGATTTTGTGTTAAATAAGTTGGTTCAATCTAATTTCATCAATCTTCCAAAATCATAAAATGATTTTAAACTTTATTTCAAACCCTCATGATACAATGACAATGTTTATTGTGAATACCATGGAACAAAAGGTCATGAAACATCAGCTTACATAAAATTTAAGAAACTTATACAAGACCTTATTTATCAAGGTGCAATTAATGTTGAGGATAACCTTAAAATCCCATCCCCCAATGATCATATTGACAACATGTTAGGGTTAGAAGGCAGATATCTAACAAGTTAAATGCATATTTGATCAATAAAATAGAGAAATAAAACACACAGAAAATTATAGCAAAAACAAGACAACACAAAGAATTTAACATGGTTCACCCAATCTAGGCTACATCTACAAAACCGCAACCATCCAATGATTTTATTATCCAGTGCAAAACATATTATAATCTCGCGAATAATGCCATACTATAACTCCCCATTCCAACTACTTATAACAAGATTTTAGAAGCTTCCATAAATTAGGGTTCTACAAAGTCGATTTTTTTCTTTTTCGATGATACATGAAGAGTGTATAGTATAGCATGATCAATCACCACATACCAACAATCTCCCACTTGGAGACTAATCAAGCTCCACACCAACACAATATCCCACTTGGAGACTGATCCTGGACAACACCACTGCACTTACAACTCCCACTGGAAATAAGCACCTTCGACCCTGTTGCTCTATTATACTTTTAACCATGAAGACCAACTGAAGCTAAAGAGGAGCTCAGCTTCTCCCGTGTCACTACCTTTGTAAACATATCTGCTAGATTTGCATCTATATGTATCTTTTCTATCTTTTCTTTTCCATCCTCCAACATTGACCGAATGAAATGATATCTCAGTTGTATGTGTTTTATTTTAGAGTGCAAGGCAGAATTCTTTGCAAGATGTATAGCACTTTGGTTGTCTGTAAACAAGTGATTTTCAGCCTATTGCTTGCCCAACTCTTCCATGAAAAGTTGCAGCCATATCATCTCATTTTCCACCTATGTTGCAACAACATACTCTGCCTTCGTGGTGGATAAAGCAACCACCTTTTGCAATCAAGAAATCCAACTCATTGTTGTCCTACCAACTATAAATACATAACCTATGGTACTCCACCTGGTATCTATATCCCCTACCAAATTTGATTCAACATAGCCTTTTAAATTAGTATTAGAGCCCCCAAAACATAAACATTTATTGGATGTACCTCTCAAGTACTTGAGAATCCATTTTATCGCATTCCAATGCTCAACATGATGACTCATATATCTGCTAACAACTCCTACAACATGTGCAATATTCGGTCTTGTGCATATCATGGCGTACATTAAACTACCTACAACTGAAGCATATGGTACCTTTGACATTTTTCCTTCCTCCTCTTGTGTCTTTGGACACATATCCTTAGTCAATTTGACATGACTTGGCAAAGATGTGCTGACAGATTTTGCATTCTCCATATGAAATTTCTGCAACACCTTTTCAACATAATCAACCTGAGATAGAAAAAAAATTATGTTTTTCCTATCTCTTGTAATCTTCATACCAAAGATTTGTTTTTCTGTCGTCAAATCCTTCATAGCAAATGAATTTGCTAACTATTGTTTTAACTCCTTTATATGATCCATGTTAGACCCTGCTACAAGCATATCATCAACATATAAACATAAAAAAATGTAGTTATCTTCAGCTAACCTCTTAAAGTAAACACAATGGTCTGAATTACACCTGTTGTAGCCTTACTTAGCCATAAAACTATCAAATTTAATATACCATTGTCAAGGTGCTTCCTTCAAGCCATATAATTTTTTCTTCAATCTGCACACTAGTTTTTCCTTACCTTTGACCTCAAATCCTTGTGGTTGTTCCATACATATTTCATCTTCCAAATCACCATGGAGAAAGGCGATTTTAACATCAATTTGTTCTAAATGCAAATCTTCAGCAACCACAATACTTAAAACAATACGAATAGAAGTCATTTTAACAATTGGAGAAAAGATTTCATCAAAATAAATACCCTTTTTTTGTGCAAATCCCTTTACAACTAATCTAGGTTTAAAACCTTTCTTACCTCCATCCTCCTTTTTTAGCCTATAAACCCATTTGTTCGGTATAGCCTTTTTACCTGCAAGAAACTTGCATAATTCCCAAGTCTGATTTTTTAGCAAGAATTCCATTTGTTCTTCCATTCCATGCTCTCATTGAACCTTGGTATCCACCTACATAGATTTATCATAACATTCTAGTTCACCAACATCAGTTAATAAAATAGAATACAAAGAGGGAGAAAATATTTTCGGAGGTCTGCTTATCCTTGAAGATCATCTAACACTCACTAGAGTTTGTGGTATTTGTTGTTGTTGTTGCAAAGCATGAGGAACCACTAGAACATTATTGTTTGGAGTATAATCCAACACTACACAATCATTTTCTTTCTTCTCATGTTGTTGCAACTGATCTTTGTACAACACTTTCTCATTGAATATGACATCCCTACTTCTCACAATTTTCTTATTTTCAAAATCCCAAAGCCTATAACCAAATTCATCGATGCCATTTCCAAAAAATATACATTTCTTTGATTTTGCATCAACCTTGGTTCTATTTTCATAATCTACATGTGCAAATGCTTCACAACCAAAGGTTTAAAGAAAATAATAACTCACCTTCTTACCTATCCATGCTTCCTCTAGAATACCACAACCCAAAGGATTAGAGGGACCTCTATTAATTAAATAAAAAACAATGTTTACAACCTCTACCCACATGTTTAAAGGCAGCCCAACATGCAATCTCATAGTCCATGAATGCTCCATTATTGTTCTATTCATGCGCTCAGCCACTCCATTTTCATGTGGAGTCCTTGGAACCATTTTCTTCCTACGAATACCATTAGAGGAACAATAGTCTTCAAACTCTTTGCTACAATACTCACCACCATTATCAGATCTGAGACATTTTAACTTTTTACCCATCTCATTCTCAACCAAGCTTCTCCATTTTTTAAATTTTCAAATACATCAGGTTTCTACCTAAAGAAATAAATCCATACCTTCCTAGTTGCATCATCAATGAATGTAACATAATACTGAGAGCCACCGAGAGAATATACCTGATTTGGTCCCCATACATCCGTATGCACAAGCTACAATTTCTCATCTTTCTTTTGTTTCCCATCTTTGAGAAAACTAACTCTCTTTTGTTTTCCATACACACAACTTTCACAGAAATCCATATTAACACATTTTAGACCTGGTAAAACATTCTTTGAATGAATTACTTTCATACCTTTTGCACTCATATGCCCAAGTCTATTATGCCATAGTGCTGATTCAAAATCCACAACAACTATTTGATTTTCTGCTTGTTGAACTGCACTAACAGTTCCTGAACATTGATTTTTATCTGCAATAGCTAAATTAGAAGGAACAATATGACCTGTACAAAGATATAAGGTGCCTACTTTCACACCTTTTGCTACCACTAAGGCACCTTTTGTAACCTTCCAATTTTTATCACTAAATGTAACAACACAACCTTCGTCATCTAGTTACCCTGCTGAAATTAAATTTCTTCTTAACTTTGGAATGTGCCTTACCTCATGTAGTAGCCAATGATTCCCATTCTGCAACTTAATCTTGATTCTTCCCTTTCCAACAATATGATAGGGTTCGTTATCTCCCAAATAAACCAGCCCAAAATCCCCTTGGACATAATCAAGAAAATAATTTCTATGGGGCGTAGCATGAAATGAAGCCCCTGAATTTAACACCCAAGAATCATCAACATTGTCAAGGGAAAGAATCAAAGCATCCTCATCAAATTTATTACTTACCACATTTGCCTCTTTATTTCCTTCCTTTTTGTCTCCTTTATTTTTTCGAGATTGGCAATCTTTCTTTAAATGACCTGGCTTACCACAGTACCAGCAATCCCTCTTGTCTCTAGATTGGGACCTTTTGTCCTTTGGTTTTCCTCATGACTTCCCATGACTTCTAGAATTGTTTCATCTCTCCTTTGTTATGCCCTTGCTTTCTACATTCAAAACACCGCCTGATGTCAATGTTCCACCTGAGTTTTTCCTAAGAATTTCCTCGCTCAAAATAACACCAACAACATCATCAAATTTTAATGTATTCAAGCCAGAAATAGAATTGCTAATAGCCATTACCAAGCTATTCCAGCTTTCAAGCAAAGAACACAAAATCAAAAGAGCCCTAACTTCTTCATCAAATTTTACATTTACAAAAGATAATTGACTGGTAACTATATTAAACTCATTTACATGATTAGCAACCGGCCCACTTTCTACGATTTTCATATTAAATAAATGCTTCATAAGAAATACCTTATTCGAAGTGAAAGGATTTTCATATAACTTTGCTAGGGTTTCCATCAACTCTTGAGTTGTCTTTGCTTTTGTAATATTGAACGCCACCAATTGTGCCAGGCATAAATGAATACTGCCAAGTGCCTTTCTGTTCAAAATATCTCAGTCCTCATCAGACATTGTTGAGGGTTTCTTGGTTTTCCCTTCTAATGGCCACCATAAATCCTTCTGATAGAGGTAGTCTTCCATCTACATCTTCCATAATTGGCAGCTCTACCCATTGAACTTCTCAACCTTCAACTTACCCTCATCTACCATTTCTCCCACTCAACCATGAGACCTTCCTGTAGATGATAACCAAACACAACCTTTCTCTAATACCACTTGTTAGGGTTAGAAAGCAAATATCTAACAAGTTAAATGCAGATTTGATCAATAAAATAGAAAAATATAGCAGAAACAAGAAAACACGGAGAATTTAACGTGGTTCACCCAATCCAGGCTACATCCACCAAACCACAACCATCCAATGATTTTATTATCCAGTGCAAAACCTATTACAGTCAAGCGAATAATCACTTCTACTGCAACTCACATACAACTCCTATTTCAAGCTTTTTAGAAACTTCTACAATTAGGGTTCTACAAAATCAGTTTTTTCCTTTTTTGGTATAGTATGATCAGTTGCCATGTACCAACACAATGTTTATACCTCACATAATGAGCTAGAATACATAGATAATTTTCCAAAGCGTGATCAAGATAATCCATCAGTGTCTAAAAATTATCCATTTCATGACATATTAGCATCATTCGACCTCTTGGTAGAACATATTGGAGAAACTTACCCACAAAAGGCTTTGAATCCACCACCCCTAAGTCTTCCACCATCTCAAAATATACCATATTTTTCAAGTCATCCATCAAGCCATGAAATATTTTCACCTTCCTTCTAAGGACTATCCCTAATAGATACATGCCAAATTAGTCAAAAAATTAATTCAAATCCATTTGATGATCAAGAAATTACTGACCCAATTGTATTACCATGTACCTAATCATTTCTCATGCCTAAGGTAGAAAATCTAAGTCAAGATTTATTACCCATGCATTTGCATGTTGAAAGCATCCAAAAGCCTTTTTCAAATAATCCATTCTTTGAAATTGATCCATGTGGAGAACACATCCAAAGTACAAAAAAGATAACTCTGAGAAAAATCAAGATCAAGATCTATTCCTCTAAAATATTACCATCAGCTAATGAGTATCTTTCAATCTATTAACAAAATATGTCCTGAAATAAGCCAAGACCAAGAGTCCATCACTTCCCTGAGATACTATCATGACCTAATGAACATTTTGAGGCCATACATTATTTCACAACCAAAGACCATATCCATACAATAAGCACTCCTACATCTACCCATGAGATACGTCCTTCCACGGGACACGTGGATTATCTTCTTTCAAAACAAGTCTCATACTCTTGACATCTTTGCAAAACAACAAATAATGACATCATTTTTGAACCTCGTGATGATAGTTCAGAAAGGGATCATGAAGAAAATTTCTACTCTGGCTTGGAATCACTAACATCTTTTAAAGAACAATCAAAATTCAGTGCTTCCACTACTACCTTTGAAAATTCTCGATAGAACATAGAGGAAGAGACATCTTGTTTCCAAGACAAATCGTACTTAGTTGCAATTTTTCAGTGAATACTTTATCAATGAGAAGGATTGGGCCTACATAAATAGGGTAATCTAGAACTTGTACACAAAGTTAACAATCCTCAGCATCAAGCTATCATTTATTCAAATTATCAATGCATATAATCATATCAGTGATACCTCCATGATACTAGTGGAAACTTTATCTAATGCAAACATTAACATGGGAGTCATGAAGGGTCCTTATGATAAAACAAATACTATCACTTCAACCATCCATGGCATGAATCACCACCCTCGCATCTTTCCACCTTTTGATTAGGACCAATAAGAAAAAAATCCGCACAAAGTAAAAGTGCATGTCATCAACACTAATGAGTTGAAAAATCAAAATAAATGCATGAAACCAAGAGTTATCACTCACTAGGTGGTTCAACATAAAAAATTCAAGAAACATAAAAAATTAAAAAAATCAAGAAGACAATAAAGAGAAAAAAAAATCCTCTAGTGAAAACCACTTCAGTGGCGCTTTGGGTAAGTACCATGATGAAACCTAGCAAACAGGTGCCATGTGTAGAATTGAGCATCTACATGTATCCTTATAGGTGGAAGTATCTTATTTGATTCACCTCATCTTTAATAAATCCACTATCTGTCCATCCAATTCATTTTTCATCCATCTTCCATATCCATCTTGATCTTGACAAAGATTAGGGGTATACTTCAAACTTTATTTTGGTAAAATCTTGGCATGGTCACTTCTATAGATCATATCCTATCTCATGCAATATTATCACCTACATCTGACCTATCATGCATTTTCCAAACAATATAGCACTATATTTGAGCTATTTAGCATTATCCTAATGACCATCTTGTATCCGAACATGTCATCTTATTAAGGGATAGACCTTGTAATTCTTCGCATATCATTCCCCCTATCCATGCATCCACTCGTAACATTTTATACATTGCTAGAAACTGGGGACAGATACTTACATCTTGCTTTGAAATAAATCTTGATATATGCCTATAGAATAGGGTAAAATCATGGGAAAAGGTATGAATCAATAGTACCAACCACCAAATACATAAAACTCAAAACCTAAAGACCCTAATCCAACAAAGAAGCACAAATGAACATAGAAACATAAAATAATAAAGAAATATTACCAATATTCCTATGCCATGGTTGATTCACCTTTATTTTTCTTCTCCATTTTGCTTTATATGCTTGCTTGCCCTCAGATTTTGAGTATGCAACAATAAGCTCAGTGATGATGATAGAAAAATATTGAAGATTGTATTTGTCTCCTTGAATAACATGTGTTTGAATTAGGAATGAAATGACAAGGATAGGTCTCTTTTATAGAAAACCAAATTTGAATGAAGGGCTAGGATTGAAAGCCAATATGACATGAAAATCAATGGACAAGATTGCTTGAGAAGCAATGAAATAGGGTTAGGGCTAAATTAGGGAAAAGATAAGGTTTGGTTAAGGATAGATAGTTGATATTAAATTATAAATTAATTCAATCAAGGGTGGAAATTAATTGAGATGTGAAGAGATACGAATGACATGGATAAAGAGGTTAGCGTAGAAAAAAGATCTTGTTGGAGTAAATTAAATAATTATAAATTTATTTAATCTAGGAGGGAAACTGTAATTAAATAATTTATAACAATTATTTAATTATATAAAAGAGGGAAAGTTGACTTTTAAATTAAATAGCTATTTAATTAAAAGCGGAGGAAAAGGACAAATTAGTAAATATTTAAATAAATAGAATTTATTTAATTATAGAAGAAGAGGCTAATGAATAATTAAATAATTAAAATAATTATTTAATTATAGTGGGAAAAATGATAATAATTTAAATAAAATTTATTTAATTATAGAGAGAAGGGGACATTAGTGACTTAATTAAATAAATATGATTTATTTAATTAATCAAGGGGAATAAAAGAGATACATGAATTAATTAAATAAAATTATTTAATTAATGGAAGAAAGTGACCTTAGACAATAATCAAATAATTAAGGTTTTTTAATTATGTAGGAAAGAAAGGGAATTGATGAGGAAAAATGATGTGTGCAGGCTTAGGACATTTTTCAGTGTCTACATTTTACCCCTCTTTGATACAATGTAGTTTATCACCTTGTGTCAAAGAAATTCAGTTCAAAAATATGCCCCAGTGTGCTAACAGGAAGACAGGGTAGACATATGTCCCCTCAGAAAATTTTTGCAAATTTTGAAAGAGTTTCAAAAAAAATTGAAAAATTATTCCAATAAGAAAATATGATAGTGGATGAATGCAAGGATTGACGAAGAGAAATGTTAGTGAGAGGAAAATGTTAGTGTGGAAAGAAGATGAATGGAGGGGGATTGATATTTTGCTTGATAGATATTAGGCTTGCATGATTATCACCATTGGTGGTTAAAAATATGGCAAATGGATGATAAACACCATGATATGACATAACCAAGGTGTGCAATGTTGTCCCCTTGCAAAAATAGACACTTGACAGACAAGGAATGCCATGACTCGTACTAAGAGCGAAGTTACCCCAGTCTTTTCGCCAAGATAAACTGGAAACAACAATCAAAAGAAAAGCAGGTCATGAGACATCATCGATCCTCTAAATCCTTCTCAAGACATCCTCAAGGTGGCTAGTAACATGATGAATGATAAACCAATAAAAAGATGAGACAAATTGAACCAACAAAGTCAACAACCATTTAGATCATTTTCTAGTGATTGTTTACTGATAGGATTGACAAGATTAATTGATTGATTGATAACACCTAGTTTTAGGAAAAGAAACATATAGTATAAGACGTCAAGTCTAGTTTTGACCATGCAGTATAAGGAAAATGATAAGGTTGATGAATGATGATGTCTAGTTTTAGGAAGGACACATCTTGTATAGGACAAATGATAGGATTGGGTTTGGTTTCAAGAAATGAGGCAAATCATATAAGATGTCAAGTCTGGTTTTGACAATGCCACCTCCTGTATAAGACCATTGATTGACTAGTTTGACATTGATTTGATGTTTGATTAATTAGGAAATTGATCGGTTTGGTTTGAAGACTAGTTGGATGGTTAGTCTGTTGGTTTGATTTGATTGAGACTCAGATAGTTGTTTGTGTCTGATCAAAGTGTCTAATTTATTATGTTATGGATAGTGACTGACTTGAAAAACTCTAAAGGACTAACCTAGTGCCTCAGGGGCTCATCGAAGGTGGCTTTTTCTATGTAGCATACGCAGAGGCATCGTAGTTCAACTGACTTGATCTTGCATTATTTATTATGGATTGAATCATGATTGACTCGACTCAGCAAACCCTAAAGGACTGACCTAGTGCCTTGGGGGATCATTGAAAATGGCCTTGCCTATGTTAAGTCTCAAAGGCAACATAGTTCGATTGACTTAGATTGACCGGACTTCTCTATTTTTGGTATTTTTAAGGTTATTTGGTTGTTTTTGGATTTTGAGGTTTTCTGATTTTTTTCTTTTAGATTTTTGACATGTTTTGATTTTTTTTGGATTTTTGATGTTTTGATTTTTTTCGGATTTTTGGAATTATGACCTCCAATACCTAGACTAGGATCCCATGAAGACGTAAGTCAAGGATTTTCCCCCAGTCAAGTATAGGACCAACTTATTAGTGATGAAATCAGAGGATAAACCTTATTATGGATAGATATGGAAGGTGAAAGATGCATAATGTCAACTATGAGAAGGATGAAAAAGTTTTATAATGGGTTGGTGTAGGAATGGGATTTTTTCATGGATGATACACTATAAGGACCATGAAAAATTCATGTGTAAGGTACCCACAATCAAGCCAACAGGAATGAAAAAGCATCCAAGGAAAAAATATGATCTTGCACCTAGTCAAGCTGAAAACCAATTGATAGGTGATGATGATGATGTTGTTTGGCGTGGGAAGGAAACATCCTAAAACAACGTGAGGATTCAGAAATACATATCCCTATGATTGTAATGTGACTAAAGGATCAAGGTTTGCAAGAAGGCTAAAAATAGAGCCAAGGAATGTTTTGGATGATGTGCTAGGTTATATAGCAAGATTGTATGGATAAGGCTTATTACATTTGGAATTACTTCTTTTTCAAGATTGAATGGGATGATGGATGGATGTTGGATAAGTGGATTGGAGTCCTTAGACCACTGACAAGGGAAAACCAAGACATGGTAAGGGATGGAAGGATGGAGGAATTTCATGGATAGGAGAGAGGACTTTGGATAATGGATGGTGATGGGAGATAGGATGGTGGTGGATGGAGGGTAGGAATATGGAGCTCCAAGGACTATTTGCAAAGGACTAAGTGTAGTCATGGATGGAAGATGATGAGTGATGTATGATATGGAAGGATAGTGAAAAAGGATATGAATGCATTGATATTTAACCCCTAGTTTTATCAATATCAAGGGTGAAAAGAGGGGGGGAATTAGATAGGATATGGGGATGGAAGTAGGATAAGGGATATAGGATGGAGGATATGGATAGGATGATCAATATCAAGTGGATAGGATATGGATGCATTGATATTTGACCCCTAGGCTCTTCATCAAGACCAAATATGGGAAGGGAAGATGGATTTGGATAGGATGAGGGATATAGAATGAATGATATGGATAGGATGGAAGGATATAATCCATGATGTATATGGAGATCCTTAGCCTTTTCAAGATCAAAGGAGGGAAAAGGGAGGATGAATTTTGATAGGATAATGGATAGGGAATGAGGGATAAATGGGGGTGTGATAGGTAGCATAGCATGGATGAAACTTGCCCCCAAGTGTAGAGTGCAAGAGGGTAATGGATTACACATGATTCTTGTTTGCTAGGTTTTCATCATGGTACTTATCCAAGGTGCCATAAGAAGTGGTTTTCACCATTGGATGAATGATTTCTCTTTACTTTTTTATTTTTCATTTTTTCTCTCTTTTCTCTTTTTTTTTGTTTTTCTAATTTTTTGGGAATAGGATGGATGGAGAAGGATAAGGATATGGATAAGTGGATTTGTAAGATGGTGGATGCATGATACGGAGATTAAGGGAGGACTCAAGAATCTAGTTACATGGATGGTATCCCTTGAAGATGTGTTCCATTAGATCATAGACAATTGGAGGTATGCTCATAGACTTTGGTAGAAGGACGGTAAGTGGGATGAAATGGATGGAAAGATGGTGAGTGATATGGATTTATGCAAAGGATTGGATAAGAGGGATGGAAGGATAAAATATGGATGTTGGATAATGGATGGGTTGATGGAATAATTTTAGATGCGTGGATGGAAATTTTGGCAAGATCAACATTGGCACACACCTTGAAGGGTGGTGGGGTTGTGGAAGAGAAGTGGCTTTTGAATTTGGAGATTTAGATGGAGGAGTGGATGTCAATTTTGGGATATAAGGACCCAAAATGGATGGAGGTGATAAAGGATTATTGGATGGGGTGGAGGACTTAGAATTGGATGGAGCTTTTGGATAAGCAAGTTTGGATGCTAATTCTTATTTTTCTTTGGGATGTATTGATTCTATGAGTATTTTTGGAATTCACATGGCTTTTAATTTTGAATTTTTCTTCATGGGCCTTTGTGGCCTTTGGGATTTTATTTTTTTTACTTTGGATCATATTTTTCTTTGTTTTGCATGTCTTTTTGATGGAACATGTTGATCCTTTAATTTTTGTGGATTTTTGGCTTTATGCATTTGATTTTTGGAATCCAAATTGCTTCCAAGAGCAATGGGATTGGTGGATGGAGAGGAATGATGTGGATGTATTATGGATGGGTTGATGTAGGTATGTTTTAAAAGGTTCAAGGGTGTGTACCATTTTTTATCTTGATTAAGGATATGAGGTGATGGATAAAGAGGATAATGGGATTTTAGAGTAGGAATGCTAGGTGATGGAATGTAAGGACCCAATATGGATGGAGGGGATGAAGGACTTTATTTTGGGACACAGGGACCCAAAATGGATGGAAGGGAAAATGGATTGGGTTTTGAAACATAAGGGCCCAAGATAGATTTTGAGGATGGGGAATTTAGAAATTTAGATTTAAGTGGATGGATTTTGGATTTAGGATGAATGGAAGGAGTACCAACGTCTAGAGACTTGTATCCAAGGCCATGATAATTAGGATTTTCTTGGGTTTGTATGGGTTCTAATATTCCTTGCTCATGTATGCCTAACCCTTTGCCTTGATAATGCATTTTTTGAAAAATCCTTTTCCTAATGGGATACTAGTTGTTTTGAAAACAATATGCAAGTCCATTTTGAGGAGGATTTGGTATGGAAGGAATGATAGGTTCTTGGAGGAAACCATCTTGGATGAAAGTGGAGGAACCCAATTGATAAGTGTGGGGTTCATGAGTAGCTTGGATAGGGGTGATGGGATCTTGTGGAGGATTAGGATCATGACATGGAGATGAAGGGATACTTGGATTATGAGATGGATATGGAGGAAAACTTTGATCTTGATTTAGGACAAGATCATGGGGTGGGGTGGATGGCATATTTTTCTCTTGGTTATGAGATGTAAGGGGGTCATGACATGGACATGAAGGGATTATTTGATCATGACTTGGGTTAGAATCATGTGATGGAGTGGATGAAAGGGAAACATGAAAAGTGGATGGAGGGACACTTTGGTCTTTACATAGTGAAAGGGGATCATTGCATGGAACAGAAGTTATACTTTGATCTTGATTGAGAGGAAGGGGAATATTAGATTTTATAGAAGGGATATGTTTCTCTTGATAGGAAATGGGATCATGGGATGGAATGGGGTAATGATGTGGAAGGGGATCATGTGATGGAGTGGATGAGACATCTTGATCTTGATTGGGAGGGGTATCATTAGATGGGGTAATGGATGGAAAGCTTTGTTCTTGTGATGGACTAGGGTCATACCATGGATGTGGTAAGATTATGAGATGTTATGGAAGGGATACTTTGCTCCTGATATGAAAGGGGATCATGTGTGGGTATATAAGGGATTTGTTGATCTTGATATGAAAGGGGATAATTTTGGATTTCTTGATCAATGGTAGGAATTTGATCAAAGATAGGTTTATCTTGGATGCCATGATCATCTAGAAGGATTTCTTGGATGGAATTAAGGATACGATCATGAGATGGAATGGGATCACAAGGAGTACTTTGACCTTGACGTAAAAGGGGATATATGATGTCATGCTTTGGATAAATTTTGGTGATTTTTGGTGCTCCTTGGATGGTGACTTTTGGCTTGAATATGGGTTGAATAGGATGTGAAGTGCATGAGATATGGTTATGGATGGGTGTTGGTTGAACATGGAAGACATTTAGGATCTCTTGGAATCTACTTACGAGACACATGATCATGGATTTTATGTGATTGCTAAAGTAGTTGGAAAGGGGAAATTCAAAAAGATATTGAGGTATGAGATGGAAGATGGAGGATATGTTAGACTCATCTTGATCCATGTGGTGATAAAGGATGTGGATTAAGGATGATGACAAAGATCAAGGATGATAATGAAGAATGAGGATGATGATGGAGATTGAGGATGATAATGGATTAGGATAGAAATATTTTGATATGGATTATGGAGGGTGGTTATGATAATGATTAGGACCTCTATCAAACAAATTAATTAAGCTTAGGGTCTTAAATGATGGATTAAGAATGGATGTGGATGATTGAGATAATTGGGATGATTTGGATTAGATGATTGGGTATGATTAGGATAAGATGGATGATTAGAAATATTAGGAAGATGATTATGAATGATTAGGATGGGAAGGAATGATTAGGATGGTTATGGATGGTAAGGACAATATGATTAAGATGATAAGGAAGGATTATGATGGATAAAGATAATTAGGGTGAAGAGAGATGGTTGGGAGATGTTTAAGATATGAAAATGGATGATTAAGATGAGATGGGTGAGATAATGATTAATATGGGAAGGGATGATTAGGATGAGGTGATTAATATTATGAGGAATGATTAGGACGAAATGTAATTGAAAAACACCACAAACAATCTAGAAAACAAGTCTTGGCTATTGAATGTCTAGATTTTATGTGTATAGTGTATATTCAAGGGTTATTCACCCCAATATCCATGATTCTAATCACAATTCTAAAAAACTTCATACATAAAGCACTTCCTAATCCTAAGGTCAATGGTCGATGGCAGCAAATATTAGGCCCATAACTTGGAATCTCCTTCGACTCAAATGTAGGGACACCTTAATGGGTGTGTACACTCTTGTCTTTGCAAGAGAGGATGGGTAGGGGCCTCTAGGACTATAAGGATGACCCAATCACCCCCTCCCTAGAAAGCTACAAGTAAAAAAGTAGCTTATGCTAAGCTAGGGATTTTTGTCTCATCTCAAGGGATCCATATGGTGGGTAACTTCAAGGTGTGATGATACACCTTTGCACTGAGAATGACCCAAAAAAAAACTCAATCAAATAAGGTGGGCATCTACCTAATTGGTTTCTAGTCCCTGTTCGAGGACTTGACACCTTGTGAGCGTCCACCAAGCCACTTAATGCTTTAACCAACCCTACTTGGGGCTGAAACTACCTCACATGAATGTGGGTATCTCCCCTTTTAGATTGGCATTGTATGAAAAAGGCTAACATCGGTTTCAACTTGGCTTTGGCCTTATCTTATTATATAACGGCCTAAGGGAAAAATCGCGTTGGGTCATACCCTTAGAGTGATTATCCAAAGGAAAATCCTTATAAGGGTTATACAAAAGCTATATAAATACAATTATTTTGATCTCTAAGATCATAAAAAAATACAAGGAGAGAGCATACACATGTATTTTCTCACATTAGCAAATGTTCATTAACCTTAAGATAACCAAATGTGTGGTGTGAAAATGAAAGTGTTGAGAAGTTTTTTTGATTCCCAAGATCATTTAAAATGTGAGGGAAGAACATACACACCTCAAAACATAAACAAGATCACCAAACAAAGCAAATAATGGTTCCTTTTAACGCCAAATTGAAAATGTGATAATGCAAAGATACTTGGTTCTTTTTAGGTGCCAAATTCAAATGTTCCTACTTAGAAATCAAAGAAAAAATAAAACCCTACAAGAACATGGATTAGTAGTCTTGATAATAAATTCTTATCCTCATCAATGTCACAAGCTACCAACGAAATACCAGTAACACAAAAAACTCTATTCTACCAAATGGAAAAGGCATAAAATGAAAAACTCCTAATTTAAATCCTAATTATTAATAATAGGCAAATGTGGCTCATAGTGTCACAAATGTGGCTCACTATACTAAAGAAAATGTGGTGAACCAAATTATGATTGCAGTGAACCAAATTATGACTATAGTGAACTAGATTTTGACTACGACGAACCAAATTACGATTGTGGAAAACCAGATTGCGATTGCGGCAAACCAAATTGTGACTATGGAAAACTGTTAAAGCGTGATTCATGGTCAAAACAAATAAGGCACATGACTTGAAAGCTACAAAAACACTCAAATTTGGAAAACATTTGAAATCCTAAAATAGAAATAATGCAAAATTATTTTGTCAGGATGTGAAAATAAAAACCAGAAAGCCAAGAAATGACAGAAAAACCCAAGAATAAACTGATTTAATAATTTGTCTTATAGTTAAACAAATGCGGCTCTTGGTGCCATGGATGTGGTGTTCTACCCTCACGAATGTGTCATGATATCTATCGAATGTGTCATATCATACCACGAATGCATCACATTGTCTCTCAAATGCATCGTTTGGCCTCACATATGCGTTTCAGACTTGAAACTCAAAATTTCTCACAAATTCTTTCAAATCCAGTTATTTCATGTCGGGTTCACCAATGTAGAATAGGGTTAAATAATGGGAAAAGGTATGAATCAATAGTACCAACCACAAAATACATAAAACTCAAACCCTAAAGACCCTAATCCAACAATGAAGCACAAATCAACATAGAAACATAAAATAATGAAGCAATATTACCAATATTCATATGCCATGGTTGATTCATGTTCATTGCTCTTCTCCATTTTTCTTTATATTCTTGCTTGCCCTTAGATTTTGAGTATGCAACAATAAGCCTAGTGATGATGATAGCAAAATATTGAATATTATATTTGTCTCCTTGAATAGCATGTGCTTGTCTTTGGAATGAAATGACAAGGATAGGTCTCTTTTATAGAAAACCAAATTTGAATGAAGGGTTAGGATTGAAAGCTAATATGACATGAAATTCAATAGCCAAGATTGCTTGAGAAGAAATGAAATAGGGTTAGGGCTAAATAGGGCAAAGATAAGGTTTGGTTAAGGATGCATGATTGAGATTAAATTTATATAAATTAATTCAATCAAGCATGGAAATTAATTGAGATGTGAAAAGATAAGAATGACACGGATAAAGAGGTTGGCACAGAAAAAGAGGTTGTTGGAGTAAATTAAATAATTATGAAATTATTTAATCTAGGAGGAAAAGTGAATAATTAAATAATTTAAAACAATTATTTAATTATAGAAGAAGAGGGAAAGTTGACTTTTAAATTACATAACTATTTAATTAAAAGCGGAGGAAAAGGATAAATTAGTAAATAATTAAATAAATAGAATTTATTTAATTATAGAAGAAGAGGGAAAGTTGACTTTTAAATTACATAACTATTTAAATAAAAGCGGAGGAAAAGGATAAATTAGTAAATAATTAAATAAATAGAATTTATTTAATTATAGAAGAAGAGGCTAATGAATAATTAAAATCATTATTTAATTATAGTGAGAAAAATGTTAATAAAATAAATAAGAATTTATTTAATTATAGAGAGAAGCGGACATTAGTGAGGTAATTAAATAAATAATATTTATTTAATAAATCAAGGGGAATAAAAGAAATACATGGTTTAATTAAATAACTAAAATTATTTAATTAATAGAAGAAAGTGACCTTAGATAATAATTAATTAATTAAGGTTATTTAATTATGTAGGAAAGAAAGGGAATTAACAAGGAAAAATGATGTTCACAGGCTTAGGACATTTTTTAGTGTCTACAATGTCCTCTAGCTCATTTTGGGATCTAAAATGCCCTTTTCATCCCATCCATCCATTATCATAATCATGCTCTCATCCATTCCATCCATCTGCTTCATAAAAAAATGTATGTCCAACCATGGCTTGACCACTGCTTAAGTGTCTAACCTTGTTGCATTATCATTATCCTCCATTTGCATCATCCCACTTATCCACAATAAATGTAATCCTATACCTAATTGGGGGCATCCTCCTAAACATGGTAGACAAATTGGATCCTTGTTCATATCTCAAGTCGTGCATAATCTTGAAAAAATCTAAAAACATCCATATAATCCTAAAAAAAATCAAAAACATCCAAATCATTCATGAAAATCCAAAAACATTCATAAAAAGGTAAAAAACATAAAAAAAATCTCAAAATCCCCATCTTTGTCATTGCCTATCTGTAATAAACGATCCATCTATAATAAACTTATCATCACCCTCATCCTTTGACAAAGCAATCAAACCAAACCTAGCAGCTATCAAAATCTAGAACATTCAAGCAAAAATTGAGAAAACATGATCACTATCAGATAAAAAAACCACATAAATATCAATTATCTATCAATCATCATCAGTACCATAAACATCCTAGCATGAGCCTTAATGGATATATCTTTCCTACTATGGGCATCATCAATGGATAACATCCCTAAACTACAAACATCATTGGCAAGTGATATGGCAACTTTGTTCGTTTGTTTTGATCTTTTATTTTGATTTATCCTTTGATCATTGATTTTGTATGTCATGTTTGTTGGATATTCTTGTAATATGACCATGGCGAATACTTTCCTTGTGTGTGCAAGGAAAGTCTTGAGTAATACAATGACTAATGCATACCAGGTTCTTCATACCTTTTGTGTATAAGTCTCCTTAATTCGATGTATTTATTCTCTCACATTATTTAACAAGGTTTTTGTATGTCGGGTATGAACATGAATACTCCTCTTGTCTATAGAGTCAAAGTTCATGCAATAGATACAAATCTACCTTGTTTCTTTGTACCTCGGTACACTGTGTCTATTTGCTACATTAATAAGGATTGCTAATCATTAGTTTCTCCTAAAAAATCAAAATCATACACATTACATTTTTCATAGATCATCAATATCAAATTGGTATCATCCATTCATATCATTTATAATCAATGGATTTTCAATAAATAGATCAACATCATCCATTTATTCTATCATCTAAAATCTCACTCTAACAATTCTTCTAACTAATATCTCCAGATTCTGCACCACAACATCATTAGTATCGTGTGCATCCTAGATCTACAAACTCATATCATATGATATACATACATCATGCATATCATTGAAATATCAAAAAATACAAAAATAATCATATTTGCATATCATCAATATCATACATCATATCCTACATCATAAATCATGCATCTCATAATCATATTTAATGCATATACACCATAATCATAATCATATAGAATCATAAACGTCATGCATAACATATATCAACATCATGCACATCATTGGTTGCATCATAAATCATCTCATCTCATATATCATCAAAAATGGAAATGTCAAGATACATCATGAACTGTAATATGTGTGATACAATCAATACATAATAAATATATATATGAGGCTCAAAAAGGCTGATGAATGTATATACATCAATAAAGAGAGTTTGTCTACATCATATAAAAGGTACATTAAAGTCCATATATCAATAATTAAGAGATCAATGTACATATCAAATGTTTATCCCTCTCTATGCTCCTCTTTGTCAAGAGGTTACTCATCATGCATGGGAGATCTATAGGTATGATTGTTGTGGGCTAGAGATCTATGTGGTTGTAGGATAGGTCTTGATGGCTATTGTGAAGGTCTACTAACTAAAAACCCCTTGACCTGCTAGGCTCTACTCCTGTGGTACCACTCTTGGACCCAAATCTTAGTCATCATTGCACTCGTGGAACGACTACCTCATATAAGGTGAGGTAATATGTCATCGCCTCTATCAAGCGCTCTTGCTCCCTTATATACCGATCCATGCTAACAGTGGAAGCTTGTGCAATCTCTAACTGAGTATGTCGACCTCGCTCTATGTCCCTCTCAACAATAGAAGAATCCCTCTCGCTATGGACCTAATCTCTCATGACCATAAGAGTAGTAGCCTATGCCTCTAATTCCTATTTTCCAATGATCTCGACGTCCCTCTTCATGGATCTAGTGTCTTTGCGAGATCCTAGTCTCACTCTACTCTTAATGCATCCATCTTTGCAATGATGATAGCTAATATGATATCCCCATCATGTTGTGGATCAAGCGAAGGTGGTATCTATCCATCATGTTAATCCCGCCTCCCCTAATCATCCTAGTATTGCTAATCTTGTGGATCTACCTAGGCTACCTATCAGTGCTCAACCTTTGCCCTTTATCTCTATCGGACCTCTCAACCACCTACTACTACAGTCCTCCTCCTCCAATCCTCGACGGCTCCTAGTGCTCCAAAACCCATAACTAATGTAAATCTAAGTGCATGCCTTTGTGCCCACCATGCATCATAGTCTTGAGTAGTACCAGGGTCATCTGGACCACCTATCCATCCCCATGCGAAGGGAGCCATCCATGCAAATTATTCTAAGTCTGTGCATGAAGAAGCTGTAGGGATCCATACCAACACCTCTCTGGTGGTGCGTGCATATCGAGCATGATAATCAACATAAAAACAATCTACCTCTTGCAAAACTATCCTCACATTTTGTCTGGTAGATATCTCTCTATAATGTGCTCTATCATCCCGATAAACCACCAGGTCTGCCTAAAAAATTTCATATGGAGATGGTCTTCTCTCCACACCTCACACCTGATCCAAGGGCACCATATAAACTATGTCATATCATCAAACAGTGTCTGCTAGTAGTGTAGTCACCCTGGTTGTCTATATGTAAGAAAATTTGAATATTTGCAAGAGTAGGGGTCTCCGTCTGCCCTCTCTCAAATCCCCTATAGTCAAGTGACTGCAATCCTCTCCCATGCCTAGACGTATAGTAAGGTCACACCTTCTCAGATGTTGGTGGCTCCTCTGTAGCACACCTAATGCATATCATGATATAAATGAGCTAAAACATAGGGCCCTATGCAAATGTAGTCCCCTGTATCATCATATCCTTGATAACCATGCCCCATCCAACAAGAAAATGATGAGATCACCTATTAGGCATCGAAAAACCCATAATCAAACCTACAAGAATGATTGTAATATCATGAACCTCTTTGACCCATGGTTGTGGGTCAATTTTTTTGTCAATAACAACTAGTTGATCCTCTCCCAATAGTCTCGCCATCACCATTACTCCTCTATCTACATCGTACTATACCAAATCACCATGAATGGGAATCCTTAGGATACGCCATACATCCTTGAGGGTCATTGTACACTCTCTTGTAGGTAGATGGAAGGTAATTATATCAGACCTCCACAACTCCACCCGTGCAGTCATCATAGCTCTATGTTCTCTTATCTCAAGCATATAAGCTATATCATGTAGACCGATCGCAGTAAGAAACTGAATCTCAAAGTTGTTGATGTGAGATAGCCTATCTAATATCCTAGGCCTTCACTCTCTTGTATAGAAAGGATGAAGTATCGATTGCAAAGCATAGTGTCAACAATGTCAAAATTGCAAAAATCAAATAAATTTCAACTGTTTTAAACAAATAAGCAAACATGAGTTTTTAAGAAAATGCGACCTTTCATGCAAACATGTTACTATATGAAGAGTCAAATATGTGCTTTTGTGCAAACGCATCAAATCCCTATTCACTATTGAGCAAAATCAAATGTGGTCACCTTTTATAATCGCAATGATGCATGTGCTCTAGCCTTTGGCATATGCGGTTGATTTTGGCACACGCGGCCTCCTTTCACAAACTCGACCTTATCGAGTACAATCATGATGATCCTTAGATCACTGCATTTACTAGCCTACCTTTATCTAAGAAATTAAATGCCTAAATCTACTTGTAAAAAATATTAGTTATACATACTGTAGGTCCTACTCTGACTAGCCTTTGGTGCTAACGAACTAGGTTCGCTTGGTGTGGTGCATGAGAACGTGAGCCATCATAAATTCCCATCTGAGGAGTTTGGAAACTAGTAGCATTGAAGAGGTAGAATTTTTTAAATGTTAAGAGTGCAAATGAGGATCATTTGAGCCTAATTGCCTATCTATAACCTCTCAAACCCTAGGGTTTTACTCGCGGTCACCCTGCTAGATCATATTTTGAGCCTTGTCGTCTATCCTAAATATGTTTTGGGACCCCTAGGGCCTCATTTTTTGTCCTCTTCTCATCTGAACTGGTCACGAACTCTTGTCATGAGCTTGACCTTAAAATTATTTTTTTCTAGCGAAACTCCTGAGGGGGCAGCCTAGCGTCATATCGACCTTCTATCATTCATTGGGGTATAATGGGGCATAAAAATTTTAAATATCATTTGACCAATAATTATCTTTGAAACAACGCAGCAAGTACCTTATGTTAAAGAGGGGCCAAATATAGACATGCAAAATTTCCAAATTCATATCACACATCATTAATATTGCATTTTCATCATATTCATCCTCGATCAATGTATTTTCATCATTTGCATCACTAATTCCCCTTTTAACATCATTTTCCATCATTTCAACTATTTCCTCTATTAATTAAATAATATTTAATTATTTAATTAATTCATCACATTTCACTAATTTTCCTCTTATTTCCCTTAAATGAATAATTTTAATTTTTTAATTAGCCATAATCTAATTTTCCTCTAATGTCTTAATCCTCCATAATTAAATAGTCTTGAATTATTTAATTGTCATAATTTTCCTCTCAAAGGTATATTCCCATAGATTTTTATTTTTTAAATATCCTAAAATATCTCATTCCTCTCATTCATTCTCATTCCTCCATTTCAAGTATCCTCAACCAATTTCCTTAAATTGTGGAGATATTTTGAATTCAAAATGATCTTGATCCCTCATCCTTGATTTACTCTCCTTCATGGTCTTTGAGGTTTAATCTCAACTGTTGATCATAATTTTGAAAATCTATAAAATATCCTTCATTCCTCATTATCACATACCTATATCATTTGAGAAACTTTGAGCACTTGAGCATAGCATTATAATTGAGCATTTTGAGCAATTATCATTTATCTAGGTCACCATTTCATGCTTTTGTAATCATGGGAGCTTCTTGATTGAGCAATCCAACATACCATCACTAGTAAAATGGAATGCAAGGTTTGCACATGGTTTGTTGTATTTATTTTGATTTTATTTGTCATTACTATATGTTGATTTCAAACCATGTATGCACTCAATTTCATTTTTAAGTGGGATTTGATAAATTTCTTGTTTTGGGTTTTCATGAATTTTAGCCCTCGTTTGATTTCATTTTTATTTACTACTTCTCCCACTTCATAAATAGTAAGTGTGAAACAAGTATGAGAGGACATCACCATTAATATATTTTAGCTATCTCGTGTCACTTCGCCTTGATGACTTGTAAGGTTGATGAAATAGAAAAAAATTAAAAAAATAAAAATCAACACTATAAAATAAAAAATAGAGCTAAACAAATATCATTTCTACTTGCAATGATGAAGACAACAAAAAAGGGAGAGAGGAAAATGAGGGAAAATAGGTAAACCATAGTTAAATTTCTCAAATGAGCAGCTAGTTGAAATACTATGATCAAGAGATTATGGTCATCTCTTAGTGCTTTGTAGGTCTCTAAGCATGAAAAATGGGAAAAAAACCCTCCAAACCCTAACTTTAGCTTTTGCTTATTTTGGTTAAAAATATTAGTTGAACTTACAAATTTTCACTTAAAATAACTAGATTTAGATTTAGATTGTTATATTACTTACATTTTACTATTTTCCCTTTGTTTTCTTTTATTTCTAGGCCACGAGGCCTTGCTAGGTTGTGGCTTGGGTCACCCATTTTACCAAGGTAGTTTACCTAGGAAACCTTGCCACTTGAGCCTAGTCACATAGGCTACCTTATTGGTCACCTAAGAGACCCTCTCAATTTCTCTTATTGACAATATCAAAGTACTTGACTCTTTAGATGTCAAATTTTCTTATTTTTCTAACTTAATTTAAAAAAATCTAGATTTGGACTAGTTTTCTAAAGTTTCTATTTGATTTTTATAAGTTTTCAACTTTTTACAACTTCTTAGGTTTTCTTAATTTTCTATTTTTTATGGTTTTAAAGGTTTGACTAGTGTTTATTCCTTACAATACACTCACATATTATAAAAATCCACTCATGAGTAGGCTTGGTACATGGACACCTTGGATTTGTCCATTATATACTATGCTACCCTTTGATGAGCTGGTCTAGCTACAATGACATAGAAACCAATTGTTCATCCTTTGGTATGCATTTATTGTGACATACTTACATTATTGGACAATGATTATAACACCTTCTAGTTTCCTTCTACTTTTGGAGAGTGAAAAATCACTATTTATGATGTTTATCACATCATTTACATTCCCATCAAAGGGGGATGACTTACCCTTCTAAATATAAAGTTAGAGAAAGAGAGACTAGATTGGGTAGCCACCATGGGAGTTACTCACCCTGGTGATATTATTATCATTTACCTAAAATCCTCTCCTAAACTTGACATTCTACCTCTATAGAAGGTATTGATCAACTTGATTTCCACTTACTTGTTGGGAGGCAAGAAGCTTCTTATGATTAGATGGTATTGGGAACCAATCATCAAAAAACTTGGGTGAGACACAATAAATATGAAGGGAGATGAAATATTGGCCTTGGTCTATGAAGGCCTCTACCAAATTTATCAATTAGGGTCTCTTTATTTCAACCACCATTTACTTGTGATGGTATATAGATCATTGATCATATTATTCCTTGCAAGTGTGAGATGCCCCCTTTGGAGCTAACACTCCTGAGAGACATAAGATGGGTTCAAATTTAGTACTTTGATCATTCCACAAAACAAGGAACTACCTTGATAGATGAATACTTTATTAAAAAAACCAATACAAACATGGATGGGTTGTAACTAGAAGATTGATTCATATGATCATATTATCAAAAAAGTCTCCTTGACAAATACGAATAATGTAATGGAGACCCATCCTATCATATGAGGGTTATAATAACTTGGAGATGGGTATCCTAAAGTATTTACCCTAGCGTTCCATGATACATATCCATTAAAGATTCAATTGATGCACAACATAGAGCACTTTCATGGGCTCCACGTGTTCTAGTTTTTTGGTCACATGACCACTTCTAGCATTGAACCTGAGATAGTGATGAGCCTAGGAATTTTTTTACTATGGAGGATGACAATGAGGAAAATTAAAAGATTAAAGGATACTAAATTCTTGAAGGAGAAGAAAAGGAGATAACATTAGAGTGTGAGGGGATTGTCTTGGAGGATGAAGTAATACCAATGGAGGCTACACTTACACCTCAAACTATTTCATATACAAAGCTAATAAAGGATTATATGAGTATTGGTGATCCCTCATAGTAGTTTGAAGATCCATGTGCATAATAATATTCTCTAATATTTTCTTTTACTTTGTAACTTTCCATTTTAGAATAATAATGCTTTAATAAATATCTAATACCTTTGTTTCCTTCTTTGCACTTAAGACCTAGACACTATTAATGGATTGAGGAATCTTTTCATAAATGATTCCTTAGATGTCCTAATCCCTACCAAAAGAAAATCTAGAGAGGTAATTTTAGTTGATGCATAGGTGCCTACTTAGCATGTTTGAATATGTGCATATCCTTGCTCCTACTTAACATGCTAGACAAAATGTAACATCCTAGAGGACTAGAACTATTGCATCAGAGGCAAAGATCACTATACTATGAGAGATGACCAACCTCAAGGTTATCAAATAGACACATAATCAATCATAAGTTATGACACTAGGTTAATCACACTCATGAATTCACACACAAGTCCCTTCAAAGGGATACTCTTAGACGACTCCCAAGAAATCCAACATGGAAAATAATTGGAGACAATGGAGTAGGAGTATTGAAGGATCTATGGGCCAAAGCTAACCTCAATTTATTTGGGATTCCTACTTCCCTATTTCTCCAAATATTTTTACCTACATCTTACATAGGGAGATTCATATTCCTGTATGCACTCTTTGCTCTTTTGGCTCACCTAATGGAGCAACTTGTACCTTGACATATAGACACTTACTTGGAACTTATTTGCAAATATCATGATTTGTAGCATTCTATACATAGTTTGAATTGAGGTATTTTATTTTTATTCTCTCTTATGGACATGAATGGTTATATAAATTGTGTTGCATTATTTATAGATGTTTATTCTTGTACATGTATGATACTATATGATGCTTGTTTTCTAATTTTTTTATATATGAGATGGATGCAATGTGAACTTGGTATGGACATATTAGACTATATATAGTTAAATATATACATATTCTCTATTAATTTCTAAGTATGCCACTATGGTATGACATTATTTGTTGTTTATTTTTGTATAAATTTCATTTGAAATTAACATTATGGTTTCCCTTCAGTAGAAATTTTTTCTCTATAAGATTATAGGTTGACTAGAATAGTGTGACCCACTAAAATTCCAAGATAGGATTTATTAAAGGGGATCGTGAAGGAATGGGGAAGAAATAGAATAATTTAGTTGAATCTTTCAAAAGGCTAAAGACTGGTCCTTCACTAGATTGACCACTTAGATTAGGTGTTAACTTAGAAAACAACCAAAATTTATTGGTACCTTTTAGACTTAGATAAGTAATATGGACAAGTTGAACCTAAGGTAAAGTATTAGCTCCTCAACAAAATATGTCCCTAGGAAGCAAGACGGAATCCTAGTCTTATCTAACTTGTGTGTGTGTGTTATACTTTTATTTCCTTCTCTAATAGATGTCATCCTTGTAGATTTGAGCTTAAACTATTCTTCACTCAAGAGTATGAACATCAACAATTTTCTTTTTCTTTTTTTTTATTTATTTTATTTTACACACGCAAATACATGTGTGTGTGTGTTTATTTTAAACTATTCTTCATTCAAGAGTATGGATATCAACAATTTTATTTATTTATTTATTTATTTTATTTTACACACATAAATACATGTGTGTGTGTATTTATGTATTAAGAGCTTTGACCCCCTAGCATTTTTGGCTAGGTGAGTAAGGGGCTAAGTGAAACTATAAGGATAATCAACTCCTAAGACTTCACTCCTATTGAAGAGGATTAGAGATACCTTCCTCTTAGCTTCTATCAAGTATTTTAGGTTTGGAAAATCTCTTTGTTTAGACTTTATTGAGTGACAACTAACACTTGGATTAGTATAAAGCTTAATTTTAACTTTAGTTAGAATTGTCAAGAATGCAAAGGGGGGAATGTAGTGATGGTTTTTGGGAATATATGGTTTAGTAAAGGTAGCCTATACTAGCAAATTTTAGACTCCTTACTAGGATAAAAATTCAACAAGAGTGAACCACTAATAAATGCAATGATGGAATGTAATGCAAGGTATGTTTTCTTTTTCTTTTTGCTTTTGACATAAATATTTTTTTATGTTTTTTTTGCTATTAAAAGTTGGTTTTTAAAAAATATTTTACTTTTTTATAATTTTTATACATAATAATTCTTAATATGAAAGGCATTTATTATTTTGTTGAATTATACCCATTCTATTATGCATTGGAGATAGGCATTGTTGTTGATGTCTTCATTAACTACATAAGGACCTTTCCAGTCCTTGTAAAAAAAAAATTATATTTGTACCATTTTTCTTTATACTCCTTTTCCTAAGTATTGTTTTCCTTATTATGTATGAAACTATCAGATTTTGTTCTTTCATAGCCCTACTTGTAGTTGCTTGTGAGGAATGGGCTTTCACCGGATGAGCCAAATATTAGAAGGCTATTTGGTGAGATGAGATCCAATACAAAGTTCCTCAAAAAGATAGAAGCTCAGTTAGAAGGTCAAGTTTTTCCTATAAGTAAACCCAAACTTTTTCTTACCCTTGGATTCACTCAAGGAATTGAAATAACTCAATAATTTTGAGGTTTCTCTAAGTCATTTTGAGGAATGAAACTTATACTTGTTTTTCTATTTTTCTCCAGGCATAGGTCCATTGAAGAAAACATGTACTTTTCAGGTAAATATAAAATAGTATGGTCCTTTATCCTAATGGTTATGCATAATCTCTTTTCCTTTTGAAACTAACTTACACTTATCTCATATTCATCAAGGAATATTTCAATCATCTCAATTTAAACCTAAGGAGGTTCTCATGTATCATTAGATTATATAGAAGTTATTGGTGAGAGTGGGTCAATTGAGCTATGTCTTATAAAAGTAATAGATGAGAAATCAAGGTCATTCATGCAATTGTTATCAATCAAGTTAGAATACTTGTTATCCTGAGATGTTGTCATCCCTTGTTATATTGGTGGGGTATTGAGAGTATTCAACATGCTATTGTGTGTTAAAGGACTATAAGAGTAACTTTGTGATATTAGTAGAGTATATGTCTTACTACAACTTACTTTTTGGTGGTGTTAGGGGAGTTTAACCTTATAAAAACTCTTTTTTATCATCTACAAAGATGTTGGGATTCCTTCTTTGGACATCCTCAACAATATTAGTTATTTCAAACTAGACTTGTTGCACTAGAGTAACCCATCTTAGAGGAGAGTGAAATATTTCAATTGTCATTAGCCAACTTACTATAACCATTTCCTCTCCCTCTATCTTTGTGAACATATCTATGTTTGGAACCATGGTTATCATACAAATATCCAAGGGTAATTGAATAGGACCATCCTTTTTTAACAAATTTATAATTTTTATAATAGTTTTAGTTGTCATAAATTCCCTATTGAGTCCTAAAATCATTTCTCACACTCCTAGAGGAATAAATCCACTTCAAATCTAGAGAAATATCATTTTGAAAGGATAATTTACCAGCTCATCAATAGAGTATGAATCGTTAAAGGCTAATTATTGAGAGTAGATAATCTCTCCTTCACTTTAGTCTTAACTAGACCCGAGAGGATATTCCTAGAGGTGTTATTAATAGGATTTATCACAATCGATGATAGAAAAATTAGAAAATATAATAGTAGTATCCAATGTATACATGGTATTAAAATTATCATTATACCTAATACAAAGCTACTACACATATAACCTCTATTAAGAAAGTAAAGATATCATTGCATGAATGCAAGATGAAGGTATGTGAGATGTGATTCTCTAGGATAATAATTTTTAACACTTACTTATAATGTTTCCCTAGATGAATCACTAAATCATAAAATGCATACAAACTAAGATTCCCACTCTTAATAACTAGTTTAATATGTTTTTTTAAATTTGAGTATATGGTGTATAGGAGTGAATTTGCACCCCCTTGCAAATTCCCCTTTTACACCCTCCACCTTAGAAAAATCAAATCCAACCAAGTAATTCCACGTCTTCATTTTGTAACCCATCCACTTGGTGCTTGTTTTTAGTGTCGATGGGGAAATTTTTGTCGGGGACATGCGTGCAGCGCATAGACGTTTGTGTGGTGTGCTGTCGTCCTAACAAGATTCTTGCCTCTGGACTCTATAGAGGTGTTATGTTCTCCATTGGTGACGAAACGTAATGCCTCTGCGCCTTCTTGCTAAACTTTGAATGGATCTTTCCCTCCTATTTTCACCTTCAAAAATCTATCTTTCTCATTCAATCCATCTTCTTCACATTTTTACATGCTTGCTTGATCTTCTTGACAGATCTTGAGCTTCTACACACCAATTTGATCATCTTCATACATTTGAGCTACTTGTTGCACCACTAGCTTCACGTCTCCAACATCACAACATCCCACACATTTTACCACAAAATTTGTAGCTTGGTGCCTAGTGAGGTTGCTTTTGGCATTGTTGCAGCTGTGTCGACTGTACCATTGTTGTGAGCTTGCATTCCTCTCTCATTGGCCTTGAGTGCCTTTGGTCGAGGGTGGTAATGCTTTTGTTTACTTTGTTGTTGGATTTGTGCAAGATAGTGTATCTTGTAGTATCTATTTCCATTTCTATTTTAGCATCATTTTCTTTATCATATTTCTATCTATTGATCTATCTAGTTGTTCGTGGAGGTGAAAACACCAAAGCAGGGGTTTGATTGAGGAAAACCCCTAAACAACCCCAACATTTTTCCTCTCTTGGTTGTGTGTAGGTATGTGTTCATGTGGATCTTGCTAACGAACTGGACTCCTCGTGAGTTAATATTCATCACCTTCATTTTTTATCACTTCTATATTGTTATTCTAGTTATTTTTCTTATTATGTTAGTTATCACCTTATTTAGCACTTTAAACTTCATTTGCTAAGTTGTTAGTAGATTTATAGCATTCTTATTGTACTTTTGCAATTTTTGGCCATACAGATGCCAACACCTCAGTGAGATGCCAGTGCATCATGCTATCGTCCCTGACCTGCATTGTTGTCCTCTGCTAGAGAGTTATTTGAGGTACAATTAAGGTTCTAGAAGCCTGCTCTCTTAGCCCCATAAAATCTCTCGGGTTAGTAGAGTGAAAAAAGCACTTGAGAGTTCTCTTCATTCTCTATCCTTGATGTTAAACAGCTGCATGGTTGAGGTAGATTATGGAAGCCCTTCTCTCTTGGCTCTTTGTGACCTAGAACCTTGGTGTGGTTGGTCCCCCTCCTCTACATATGGTGTTGGCAAATGATCAACGCTCCCCTCAGGATTCGTGACATGGACTAACCACCTCTCGTGGATCCGTTAACTCTGAAAGTTATATCGGGCATTAATAGGTCGATCTTTTGGTGCAACGACAACTATGGGCCAACAAGTGGTATCAAATCCAAAGGTGTTGGGTTTGAATCCCCTCGGGTAACGTTGAGGGGGAGTTTGTTGGCAGATGGTCAACGCTCCCCTCGGGATTTGTGACATGGACTAACCGCCTCTTCTGGATCCATTAACTCTGGCAGTTGTATCAGGCATTAATAGGTCGATTTTTTGGTGCAACGACAACTATGGGCCAACATATGGTTGGTCATAATTTTCCATGATTAGTGTCTTATTGAATGGGTTACAAAATTTTATTTACCACAAGAAACAACATACAAAATTAATAGTAGAGATATGACATCAAAAAACTAAATAATTAATAATCCATCTCCAAACTCCAAAAATCTATTTGTAATCAGGAAGAGATCATTACAAATAGTTTCTATAATAATTAAAGTGGTATAAACTTATCAAAGATTTATTACACATACTAGAAAATAAGGTAAGAGGAAACCCCAAGCTAGAAACCTGTTATGATTCAACAATTAGAAACTTACCTAAACATCTACAATGACCAAGGAGGTATTTAGCTAGAAACATCTACTATAAATAAAGTACCTCTTTAAGATTTATAAAATATTTTTCTCAATAATAAATTGGACTTGCAATCACATGAAAATGGAGAGATGATCAACCCTTGTTATGGAAAATGAGTTGGTATTTGTAGCACTTTGTTTTCCATTGAATCCTTAAGGAAAATTGACTAGGAATTGGATGTCATTAATTTATCATGTGAAACAAGTTAGAAACCCATAAAATAAACTAAATTGGTAGCCTCAATATGGACTAAATATAATCAACATTAGGAACTTCAACCATCACATTCAAGACAACATGGTTGTTTTTGTCATCCATTATCAATTTTACATAAAGATCTACACCTCTAGAGATGGATATGGTTTCTTGGGTGGGAAAATCCTTTTGGAGTTCTTTTAGGATAAAATTGATCCATTAATGAAATCTTGGGAGGTTTGAGGGATTTATTGGGGTGAATAGAAAAAATTATGAAAATTCGATAGAGATCGGGAGGTTAGAAAGGGGATGTGGAGTTCCAATACAAAACTAGACTTGGGAGGTATACCTAATGGTGGAAGTTTGGAAGTCCAACATAAGTCAATAGAGGGATGAAAAGAGTGGTAAAAATAGTAGGAACCTTTGTAGGAAACCAATGTGGAAGTCGACATGAGAACTTGACATTGGAGTAGAAGTCTAAATGTCTAATGATAATTTACAAGTAATTGGAGGAAAAAATGGGAAAAAAATGTATTCATAGAGGAAGGAAGTGGATGAAGTGCAGCAAGAAAATGTTTGTTCCACTTTGAAAGTTTGTAAAAATGAAGAAACAAGATATTATATGAAAGTAAGGGATATCCAAGTATCCATCAAGATTCCACATAAGGAGGAAAGAAATGAAAATTAAGGAACAAAGGGCATGATGTATCTTGTGGGATTTTTATTTGGGAATGGAGATCAAAAAAAGGTACTAGATAGGTATAAAATGTTTGGTATTCCTTGGAAAGTCTACAGCTACATACAAATAACTGAAAAAATCAAAACATTGTAAGATTTTAAATTTTTATGGACCTTTAAAAATTCTAGTATTAGATAAGAACATAGGAGATAAAAAAGGAAGATCACATAAAAAAATTAGGGGAACCATTAGAATATTCTTAAATTTTTTACAGGTGATGGGGTATATATGCCTAAAACACAAAGTGGTTGGGACTCTTGCAAAATTTAACAATATCCAATAAAGTCACAACATTGATTCTAGTTAAAGATGTATGTATCTTGCAAGAAAAGTAAGATTTTAGAAAGCCAGTAGCAAACCACAAAAAGGGAGAACAAATAAGGGACCAAGATAATTATACTTAACCATGAACAATAAGGATCATGATTTCATAAAGATAAACACAAGCAATATATATATATAAGGATCATGATTGTATAAGGACAAACACAAGCAATATATATATGTGTGTGTGTGTGTGTGTGTGTGTGTGTGTGTGTGTGTATGTATATGTCTATATTATACTTCATCATGAACAATAAGGATCATGATTGCACAAAGACAAACACAAGAAATATATATATGTATACATATGTATAGATATGTATAGATATGTATACATATATATGTATATATATACATATATTTATATGTAAATATGTATATACATATATATTTATATGTATATATGTATATGTATATATATAATATGTATATACATATATATATAGACATACAAATATATATGTATATATATACATATAAATATATATACATACATATATAAGTATATATGTAAGGAAAAATGTCATTACTTTTAGGAAGTAATGCTTTAAATGTTAGACATGAACTAGCAACTCCATCAAATTTCCTATTAAGTGCTTGGGATGGTACACATTGTGATCAAACTTCTCAAAAAATTCATATAGCCCAAGCCATAAGGGATAAAACTCTCCATGCTTTCCTATATCCTCTGCTCTAGCATTCTATAAGTGAACCATACCAATAACATAAAAATTTCTTTGAAGTGAACTCTTGTCAAAAAATAAATAAATTCTTGTTTGAAAATATTTTATCATATGCAATTCTCCTAGTTTCATCCAATCCAACTATTCATAACACTCTTTGATAATTTTTATTATTTCCTTCTCCTTCAACATCATCGAACAACTTGTATACTAGTAGCTTCAAGATTATTGGAATGTTGGCATCTAATCTATAGTCTAGTTTAAATGAGATCTTACCAATAACTACTTTGTAAGTTAATATATCATCCCATAATACATACTTTAACTTGCCATCCCACCTTTTCGTGTTCATATTTAATGTCCTAATGATTTTCATGAAGATTTTGTTGCTAGATTCAACTTGTAATTTTATTTAGGGATGATAAGGGGTGATTGAATTAGATCAATCCCATACTTAGCACATAGACCTAAGATATCACGAGATCTAAAACACATAGAATTGTTAGCGATGATTACTATAGACACACCAAACCTAGTTATTATGTTATTCAACAAGAAATTAACTACCACCTTAGATGTAGCATTACAAGTCAAAATTATCTCAACCTATTTGTGAAGTAGTCAGTGACTACAAGAATCAACTTATATCCATTTCTCAGTTTTCCTATATTCCTCCCATGAAATCAATTCCTCATTGCTATAATGGAGACTCAACCATCATAGATATAAGGGGAAGTGTACCTAAAAATTTCAACTTCTTTAAAAACCTTTGGAAAGTGTGACACTTTCTTACTTCTTTAGCCAAATCCTTGAATAATCTAGGCCACCAACATCATGCCTTAAAAATCTTATTCATACTAGTCTTAGCTTTGAAATTTCCTCCATAAATTCCTTGATGATATTCACTTATCACTTTATTGGCTTATTCTTGGTTCAAGCATTTTAGCGGCAACCCATTGTGATATCTTCATGTTAAGCTATATTTTATTAGTAAATACCTCTAGGATCCAATTTTAAGTGTTCATTATTTATTAGAATGTCAAAAGGGGTACTATAATTGGGAAGTTTTAAAATTTTGTGTGTTGGCCAATTTATCCTCTAGCATTTTAAAGGATTTTAGATGTTCCTCCATCCAAATAAAATCCTCCAATGATACTAAAATTCACATGTAGTTCTTGAAAAACTTTTGGAAGTAACATGTGTGCCCACAAAAAATTGCACTTTATGCAATATCCATAGTACTTCCAAGTGAAGAATTATTGTTACCCTAGATAGATATATCAACATCCCCTCTTTACATATTACTTATCATGTATCTTACAAAATAGAGTAATTAAAAAATAATATTTTTCAGATTGAGAATAATGTTCAATTAATGTCATCTCTTAGACATTAGGCACAACAAATCCATGTGTTGTGCTACCATCCCATATACCATCCAGTCATTTAATAATAATTGTGGGAAATCACAAATGAAATCCTTAAACACACTCACTACTATCTGCATGAACCCTAAGGAGACATTATTAAAGTCAAAATGCATGATGTTAAATGTAAAATTACCCCCTCTATGGAAAAATTGATCTTGACCATACCCTCTTCTTCAATATTTAATTAGTGATGGCCTAACAACATATTTTTGATAGTGTGCACTTCCTTACCAATAACTGCTTATATTTATTTAATGAATATAGTGGGAAATGAATCCATTATTTAGACAACATCGAATACATGATAATCTACACATAACATTATGCACCCATCCTTCTTAATTTAGAATACCAAACAGATCACCAATCATGAATCGTCTATTATGAAGATTTCCCATGATTCTAACATCTTATTTATTTCCTCCTTTACCTTTATGAACAAACTAGGGTTCAAATTATATGAGTACTTTTTAACTATTTTAGACCCTAAATTTAACCTAATATGCATTTTCCCAATATATAGGTATAGTGCTTTCATTTCTTGATAGCCCCTACAAAAAATATCCTTATAGTCACACAAGAGATTAAAAACTTATCCACGTCATTACTTAACTTATTAATCTCCATTTGTCACCATTTAGGGGGTTCTTTGGTGCCTACATTTATTTAGATTAATTTTATGGCCTTGTTATACTATGCACTATCTCCAACTTTGGTCTCCCTTACCATGTGTCCACTTTTAGATGATTGAACCTATATGAACTACATAAAAAATCTATTTTTTCTTTAGTTTCCTCCCATGCAACCTTGTCAATTGAATCCTTTTTCTAAGAATTTTTTTCTTCTATACTCTCTCCTTATGCAATTCATAGAATTTTTTTCCAATTTATTTTCACCAAATATACTTTTGACTACCATGTAAATCTTTAGTTGATCACTAAATAACATTATTATCAAGATATTAAGCACCCATTTCACTCCTATATTTGAACCAGGAACTCAAAAGTAAACTAGAAATTCATTTTTAAATATTTCCACATAGAGATCTCATCGTGCATATTTTTTGAATATACCATACCCATGTGAATAAGGACACTATTGTGATAAGGTTACACACCCATTAATGTCAATGATAGTTTGCAACCAAAAACCCCACACACACCCTAACAATTAAATATATGATCTTTATCCATTCCTAATTCTTGAAACCATCATATAAAACTTCCTTGAATATGGACCACTTTGTTATAGATGGGTTGTGCATTGGCTACCATATCATTGGTGTTCCTTGTGAAGTATATGCTATGAAAAATTAATAGTCCCCACTCTTTTGGAAAAAAATTGTGTGTTTTCATAACTCTCAAGGGGTAGATGTCATGTCAAAGTAATTCTCAATTTTAGTAGTTGTGTAAACTTGGTGCACACACATTAAGTATTGAACTAGATCCCATTACTTCTTTGTTTTTTCTTGGTTTTATACTATAATCAAACTATGAGTGGGGCTAACCACCTTCATTTTCTTGTGCACCTAACACCTTCATTTCTATACATGGTAACATTCTTAGCATGGGTGACACCATGATTGGAATATTAAATGGAACATTAAGCACATAAGGACAAACTTTGCCTATAATTTCATATTCACCTTGTGACTAATAGTCCAACTAAAGCCTTTAGTACAGTTTCCTAGTCTATCCAACCTTTCCTGTGTGAACACAATATGGTCCTCTCTGCATTCAATGGACCTAAAAATATCCTCCACATCCTTTTCTTCAACATGGATAGGTTCCACTTAAGAAAAAACTTGCATGAGATCTAATAGCACAACATCCATCATTTGTCATTCTTAAATCTCATGGTTTTTTGTTTAAGCCATGTGTTAACACCAACCTCAAAATAGAATAGATGACCAAGAAAGACAATATTTATTTTGACTTAGCTATTTTAGTGACCTTAAATTTAGTCCTGAGTTTGAGGCCTTTAATGCTATCCTTGATATTGAGAATAAATCCAAGTTGGTGCTCTCAAGTATTATTGACCATTTATAAGATACATGAAGAGAGGTGTAAAGTAGGTTGGCCCAGAGCTCCCATGCTTCTTTGGTCAAAAAATTGATCTCTAAACCTATGTTAGTCATAAAACTGCACAAAAATAACCCTTCATCTCCAAGTTAGTAGTAATTTGGTATCATAGCTTGACTCATTTAAAAGTAATTTGCATGGTTACTTTCCCAACACCTTTCATTGTTCATTAAGTGTAAATTTTTTGAACAAAATATCGAGATGGTGTGAAATTCCACCTGACATAGTAGGTGAAGGATACTATAAACAATGTTTAGATATTGTTGTTAGTTACACTCTAATATGAGCTCTTACTAAGCATCCCAAATGTATAACTCCTTGGTATATCTTCCTCTATTATGAAACTAACATATTTTGTGTGTGATAATTTAAGTGTAAAAATTTGGCTTTAAGCTATATGACCTTAGCTAATTTTGATGACCATGTCTTTGATGTCCCTAGATTTTATTTTTCCTTTTGTGTAGGCACCAAGCATACTCATGAATTGAATTGGTTTAGTAGGGAACTTGTGTTTTTCTCAATTGGATGCTTTCTCTTGTGAATTATCTGGGTGAGATTATTGTGGGACACCCATTATGGAGGAAAATTTAGGAAATACTTTATCTTGTGATCAATATCACAATATCCATGCATGATAAAATTGGAGCACTACATGATGTATTTTTTTCAAGTATGAAGGTATTGTCATTGATTTCAATAATTTGGTGTTGCCATTGATGTCAACTATGTGTTGAGGAAGGTTGTTGCATGAAGTTGTCAAGGATATTAAGAAAATTGTGAAAAAGAGGAAAATAGTTTGTTGCAGGTTGTGCATGTATAATTGAGATATTGAGGAAGTGTTGTGAGTACATGGAGATAAATTTATGTTCTAGTGTCTAGAGATGTGTTGGAATCAAGGAATGTGCTGAGATGGTGTCTTTGGTACTTGGTTTCTAAGTGCTTTTGAGAAAATTTGATAAACAATGAAAATAGTGTTGTGCAAGTGTTCAGAACATGCTCCAAGATGTGCTTTGTGTTTCTTCTGTATTGATCCTATACCTATGCAGATCTGATATGTTGTTTTGGGTTGTTAGTAGTTGTTATATCCAAAATTTTGGTTTTTGGATTGCTGTGCAGAGTGAGATGTATTCACCAGTGTGTGAACTTGTTTTTCAGTGTTATTTTCTATGGTCTGGGAGAGATGTATTTTCTTTTCATTTCTCTACATTTTTGTTTCAAGTTATGTAGATTTGGGAAGCTTCTTATAATGTTTGTATCTTTCATAATTCAAGGTTTCACTTGATTTAGTATAGTGCAGTGTGTGTTTCATGCGTCAGTATGCATATAAGGTTAACCAGATGGTCTAGGTTGAAGTATTTCTATTTTGTGAGTATGGATGAAGTCTTTGTTGGATCTCAAGTGGCTCGTGGATTATTCTAGATCGTGTTCAAGTGAATTTTGTTGTCCAAAATTTTTAGATTGATTTAAGGAAGTGTGCACTTAATGTTTTATGGTGTTTAGCACGATTATTGGCTGACTTGGTGTTAACACTACATGCAAAGTTTATGAAAGTGTGTTGAGGTGTGTTAGGATTAATTTGGGTCCTAATTAAGGATTTATATGGGTCACCTTCATTCCTATCCACCGCAAGAATGTTTGGGTGCTAACCTAATTTCAAATTTTAAATGTAAGAGATAGTTTTCAACCTTAGAGAAGGTTTTCAAGGTTGAAGATGATATAAATAAGAGTGGAGTTGTTGTAAGATGCAAGAGCAAGGAAATATAGATGTGAGATAGATGTGAGTGATTAATGTGACACAAATTTGTAACAACCCTGATGTTCTACTCAGTAAAATTTCCAATGTTTTTACCTCAAGTGAATAACCATGATGCAGAAACATATCAATACAATTTTTTCTTCCCATATTGTAAATTACATGCACATTTGAAATAAAAACATTTCCAAACTTCCATTGCAATCCATTTTAATTTTATAAATCTTGTTGGAACACAATGATCTATTGAGAGGGGGGGTGAATCAGTAGATACCAAAGTTTGGCTCTCAAAAACCTTTGTGCAGATTACTTCCTTTACTAGTTAATGAGAAGGTACTAATGTGAGGAGACATAAATATGCATACTAACAAAAGCATCACATAACACCATGTATATGTGGAAAACCCGATATGGGAAAAACCATGGTGACCAAGCTTGTTTGAGTCTACTACTCAAATATAGTGTCACAAATGAAATATTTGTTACAATGTTTTAGGGATACAACCCAAGAATGCTACAACACCCTGATTTAGAAGCTACAACCCCAAGGATGCAAAAACACCCTAATTTAGAAGCTACAACTTCAAGGTAGCAATATCTCCTTGATTTAGGAGCTACAACTCCAAGGATGCAACAACACCTTGGTTTAGAAGCAAGAACTTCTAGGAGACTACAATCCCCTAATCTGAGCTACAACTCAGTACTATGAGGCTACAACCTCTTACAACGCTTAAAGCTCAAATATGCATAAATTTGTTCTCCCTAACCTACAATGCATCATTACATTCAGTCTACTGTTGTACTTACTGCAATTCACACTTTGCTACTAAAGTTGCACTCTCAACAACACACCCCTTTTCTCTGCACTCTCTCTTTTCTTCCTCTGCACTTGGAACATTTTGTTTTATCTTCTTGCACTACACACTCAACAATACATAACTCTATTCAACACCTTGTGCACTATGCTGTCATCTAACACACACACAACAAATGCAACTCACATCATTTGTTCTTAGATTATCTTCCTTTTTTTTAAATCCACCAATCTGCAATATCTACCTCGACATAAAAATCACCATCCAAGTTGTCCAATTTGGTTAAATGCATTGCATCACCACTCAACTAATATATTAGGGTTTCCATACTTGTTATCTTCACCAGAAAGCTTCCTCTACCTCGAGCCACACACCACTATCCATCTCATCATTAATTCATCTGACAGGGTCTATTAGATATCTTCATTGTCATATTACTACTACATCGAGCTGATTCCTCATTTAATTTGGTTACAGAGAATTTTCCTCATCTCTCTGTCAAACCCTAAAATCTGATATACAATTAATGCTCTCTATTGTACATTTGATCTGATTCGATCTTGATCTCATTTGCAATCTGTTTCACCACCTAACATATCATGTTTTCATTCAATTGGTTGCTTGGTGCAGCTAGACCAATTAACTCCTTCCTCTATGTCGGTTACCAAACAAAACCCCTATTCACACTGTCGAGCCGTTACAAATCTCTACTTCTAAATTCTGGTCATCAATCTTCTCCTTTCATGCCTTGATCCTATGATCCTCATTCACTACCATGTTTTTTAAATCCTGAATGTTGGATAAGCGGTTTGTTAGCCTCTTACAATGATTTAACAACTAATCCCTTACAATTGTGATTCAGAGATTGGACATCTAACCTGAATAGCTATTTCAATCATCATGAAGGTGCATTTAACTTTTCAACCTAGGGACGTGAACTTGAAATGGGTCACCACAATAGTGCAATAGAAATCCAAAGTATCCATGTTCATCCTACAACTAAGAAAGACTCAATGTTGAAAGTAAATTGCTTGGAAGGAAACAACATAAGTGTTGAGCATCAACCAACAACTATATTAAGCTGAAATGCATGACAGAAATGAAAATTTGAGTGAACAAACAAGAAACTACTATGTCTGCTTTGGCTGTAGGAACAGTCACAGAATAGAATTCTTGTGGCTGTAGGAATAGACAGTGTTAGATTCTTAACTAATTACTGAACAAAAATAAACTAACCTAAGGGATGGAATACTCACCAAGTGGGACCCCTTGGATGAGTATCCCCTAAAACAAATGTAAACTCAGATGCACAAACTTATAACTTTATTTCATTCATTGGAAAACATGAGTATAATGGAGCAACATGACTGTATTACGAAAAAACTAAGAGTGCAAGTACATCATCAGATTGAGAAACCCCTTAAGAAGGAGCATATGAGTCTTATTTATAGAAGATACTATCTAAGTACCTAGCAAGGTGGTCAACTCTGTCAAAACAGGAGGATACCACATTAGGGAAATCATAAAAAGTGGAGAGGCGGTTGCGCATGCATGGAATCTGGTCAGGCATGTTTACCTCAACGTAGATCTAGCACAGAAGTAACACCTATATTTTTTCAACAAACAATTAAGACCATTACAAGGCGGTTACAACTTTGATTTGAATGAGGAATCTTTTCGCCGTCAAGAGCCTTCCTTCATTGAATGTCCACCTTGTTGATTGGTATGGTGAATGACCAACTGGAAGAATCTTCCTTAATTGCAGGCCTCTAATTATATTTGCATGATAATATTAGTACGCACAACAACTAAATATCTATAACTATCTCAAAGTGGCATTCATTAATCACATGCAAAATTAACACAGATAGTTCATATAGCATGTCAATATCATTTAAAAGTTATGAAAATAAGTTCATATCCAAAGTCTATGGTTTTAAGGAAATATCATAAAAAGGTCAACACCCAAGCATCAAAGTCTATGACAACTGCAGCAAATGGACAACAAAATATATCAATAATTAGATCATAAAATGGACTCATCACTCCCCCCAACCTAAGGTTTTTTTGGTCCTCCAACAGAGGAAGAGTTGTGCTTTTTCTTGGTCAATGCCCTAAAATTTACACCTGCCAGTTATCCTACATCAATTTTTGTTGTATCAAAATTAGGATCCCAATAGAACCCTTGTTGTCTATCCAACTTGCCCCATCTCTGTCTCTCTACAACTATGTCATATCGGTAGTACCTGAAGTTTGGCACATGCCGCAGTAGGATAGGTGGTTGAAAAGTCAATGGAAGCCAAAATTGTCCCTTTGTTCTTCCAATCTGTATATATCTATCAACTCTCTTAAGTGTTTTCAGTTAGAATGTTCCACCTTTGTGACAAGTATCCCATTATAGATTCCCCTGTGGTTTTTCCTATCTCCTCATATTCTTTATAAACTGCCTCTCTCTCAGGCAGGATCTTACTGCCATAGCTTGGTCGGTAAAGAATTTTGTGTCAATCCTTGAAAATGCCTCCTAGATTTCTAGATTCAAGCTTAATGGGCAAGGGAGTGTTGGATTCAATTTTCCTATAGGTCTGAACTGCTTTCCCCAACTAACGTCGTTTTGTATCCAAGACATGAATGCCCTCAATTGGATATCTCCAACATATAATAATGGATTCCAATCATGGTCTTTGGTCATAGCATAATTATGTAAACAAAATTTATATAACAAATTTTTCATTTCAGGAGGAGCAATCCGATAAGCATTGAAAAATTCAAGAGGGGTCTCAATGGAAGGATTCAAACCTGAAACAATCCTTGCTAGCTTAAAAGAAAGATGCTTCTCCTTAAAATATAGAGCATAGACCCTTGGAGGAGTCCTACACTCTAAGATCTGAGGTACTGAGGTTGTCATATTATCCACCTTTTTCTTTAAAGCGACAATTTCTTCATTCTTATCTTCAATCTCTTCATCTCTCTTTTGAATTTCCCTCTTTATCCTATGTTTCTCTACTTTCCATTCTTCTTCCCTCCTTTGCACTTATTTCCACAAGTTCATGGCTACCATGTACATTGAAGAATCAGAGGGCCTGTGTATTCCTACCCAAAAAAATCCCGACACTTTTGCTTGTTCTTCATAGAGTACCAACTGCAGGACTTTTGTTTGTTCAGCCAATTCTGATTGCAGGGGTGTTGACTGTTCTCCCAGTTTTAGCTATAGGGCCTCAAGTTCTTGTTCTTTCTCTTGCTCTTGTTCTTGTTGCAGGAACTCTTTCTTCTACTCTTGCTGCAAGAGCTCCTGATTTTCCTCGTACACTTGGCTTTCCACTTGTTCTGCAATGTCATCAAGATCTACCAGTGTTATGCTTGTTGCTTCCTCAAATGTGCCATTTTCTTCGACATTCACCTGCTCCATTGGAGCTTATGTATCCTCCCGTGATGTTTCTCTAGGTTTAGGGATTACCTCGAGAGATACACCAACAACTGACCCAACTAGTCTTAATTTTCTAGGAGGGTTTCTATGCTTTTCTTTTGTTGCAGGAAGAACAGTGTCAGCCTTTTGTTTCTTCTAGCTTGGCACTTCTTTTGTTTCATTTTATTTTTAGCTTTTCCCTTTCTTATTTATACCTTCTTCTTATGTGCCCTAGTTCTCATTAAGATGCCAAGAGGGACATCATCATCATAATCTAGAGAGGAACTTTCTTTGTTTGAATGTTCAACCTTAAAAGAACTAATCTCTATGGTTTGCTTAGCTGCAGGAGGGTTTACACTAGGGCTCATACATAAATTTGAGGCTCTAGGAGTGGCTCGAACATTGCTCACCCTCATACTAACCCTATGAGGTTGAGGCAAACCCCTAGGTCACAAATGCTCTGGTCTAATTTGATCAATATTCAAGAATTCTTCCCAAGATATAGCAGACACATCATGCAGAGACTTCTCGACTAATAATTTGATCAGACAATGGTGGGAAATGAAATTGTCCCTACCTTTCTGGGTCTCGGCCACCATGATTGAAAGAAGGTGATATAACACATTTGGAACATTCATTCTTCTCTCGTGCCTCATGTGGTTCAGGAGTTTGAAATGCACGGAATGTAGATTCAACTGATGACCTTCACAGGTAATATACTTCACCACATAAACTGCTACCTGCTTCCATGGCTTAGGTAGAGAAATTCTCTTCACTCCTTGTTTGTCCACACTCAATGGAGAATCGTCAAGTTCTGTAAATTCGGCCCTAGTTGACCTGGCATCTCTGGTAACAGGGTAATGTTCACCATCAGTAGGCAACCCTATAACTTTTGCAATTCTCTCCTCAGTGGCTATGACCTCTAACCCCTTTACCGTAGCCTTTCCTTCAAACAATGTCTGGGAAAATTCCAATGCAACGTCTTCATCAAAACCATTTAGCTTTAAGAAATAATCTAACCATCCACGATTTCTAAACTCGGTCAGGTAAGGTGCATCCTATAGTAATACTATTAGTTTTATGATCAGATCTAAGTGCACAAAAATTTAATTCAAAAATTCAACACAAAGACACAACCAATACCCTGGGAAAACCCTCCAACCTGATGGTGAAAAACCCAGCCAATATATCTCTTATATATTGATTAAATAAGAGCATAAATCTACTTACAACTCAAGCACAATGTAATACCGATTTGATACAATGAATAATACCACTTCTCTTTGATGCAAGATACAAATGAATATCTTTCTCCTTGAACTCGACTTGCTGCTATAGAAATATGATCTGTTGTTGTATCAAAATCTCCTTCTACAAAAAATGTGAACTTGATAATTACTTGCTTGTCAAATGAATAACCTTCATCTTCTATTTATAGATGAGCCAATGAAGTGATGCGTCTTTTCTCAACAAGAGGTCGGTCTCAATACAAAAGACATGTCTCATGGAAATTTGTGCCTCTTCTAGAAGTTTGGCCCCATTTAAATTATTATTTATTAAATAATAAACAATCATTTAATTTATATAAGAAGCGCCTCTTCATATATCCAAATCGAGCACATATAAATTGAATATCCATTGGCTATATTCAATTTATTTTCTTCATGTGAGTTCGCACCTGGAAGTAGAGGCCCGCAGTTGCTAGTATGCATCAACACTCCCTCTCAACTAGGGAGCAATACTTCTAGTTGTATAAGTCATATCACCTCATCATAATGACGATCAACATGGCTACACCCATGTGAGAAAGAGCTTATCACCTCACCGTAAAAGCATATCACCTCATCGTGATATCGAATATCACCTCATCGTGATATCAGCCATCATGGCTACACCCATGTATGGTATGTACAAGTGCACATCACTCAATGTGATGTTGTCAACTCATCGTGATGTTTCACCATGGCTCTCCTAGAGGGTGTAACACAAGTACAAGTGAATCATCACAGACTCCCTCACGTGATGTTGTCATGGAGTCACACACATGACATCCACCATGGCTCTCCTAGAGGGTGGAAACAAGGGCTTTCACCTCAAATCTCAAAGAGAAATGTATTATCAAGGGCTTGCACCTCAAATCTCTCTCAAAAGAAATACATTAAAGAGGATCACAGATATTGAGACTCCTTCTCAACTAGGGCTTGATTCTCCACCATACCAAGCTTATCTCGAAAGTACACAAACTTTATATTGGAGAGAGGCTTGGTGAGAATGTTTGTCATCAGCTCATCAGTGTTGATATACCTCAACTGAATTGCTTTTCTTAATACCATATCTCTGATATAGTGGTATTTGATTTCCACATGCTTAGTTATATCATGAAACACAAGGTTGATAGAAAGCTTCACACAGCTTTGGTTATCACAATGAATGATCGTTGGCTCCATTGATTTTTCAAACAATCCTGCAAGGAGCTTTCAAAGCCACGCTACTTCTTGAGTTGCCACACAAGCTGCAATATACTCGGCCTCTACTGTACTCAATGCCACATAAGACTGCTTCCTGCTACACCAGGATATCATTGCAAACCCCAAACTAAAGCAACACCCAGAGGTACTCTTTTGATCAGCAACACTCCCTGCCCAATCAAAATCAGTATAACCATGTAGATTGAATTCCACACCTAAAGAATATCTCAACCCATATCCAATTGTGCCACACAAGTATCTCAAGATATGTTTTGCTACAACAAAATGTATCTACCTTGGTTCACACATGAACTGACTAAGTGCACTCACTGCATAGCAGATATCTGGTCTAGTGTTGACTAGATACATCAATGAACCAATAAACTACCTATACATCATGGGATCCACAGGATCTAAACTAGTTGCAGCCTCTTTCAACTTATGCAAGTTGGTCTCCATAGGCATAGTCATAGATTTGCAATCCATCATACCAAACCTCTTCAAAATATCAATGGTATACTTCCCTTGACTTAGAATCATCTCATCTGGCTTCTGCCAAACTTCTAACCCAAGGAAGTAGTGCATGAGACCAAGATTCTTCATTTCAAATTTAGAAGCTAACTCCTTACATTTGATGATGAGGTGTTCTTCTCCAATAATAATCAGATCATCAACATACAAAACCAAAATCAATGCTTCACCATTGATTACCTTGAAATACAGGTTAGAATTAGCATCATTCTTTGAGAATCCCAAACTTGATAGGTAACGATCAATCCTTTCATACCAAGCATGAGGAGCCTACTTAAGACCATACAAGGCCTTCTTTAGCCTACAAACATGAGACTCCTTCCCATGTACCTCGAATCCATCAAGTTGCTCAATATAAAATTCTTCCTCGATTACACTATTTAGAAAGGTTGTCTTCACATCCATCAGGTGAATCTTCCATCCTCTAGATGTAGCAATGGCAATGATGGTCCTGACAAAAGTATAGCGAGCAACTGGAGCAAATGTTTCTTCATAGTCAACTCCCTCTTTTTTTGAAAACCCTCTAGCCATGAATCTTGCCTTGTACTTCTCAATGCTCCCATCAGCCGCATGCTTGATCTTGAAGAGCCATTTAGAAGATACCATAGATTTTCCTTTGGGTCTAGGAACGATGTCCCAAACATCATTCTTGAGAATGGACTGATACTCTTCAGACATAGCATCTTTCCAAACCTGTAGACTAGATGCTTCCTCAACACTGAAAGGCTCAAATTCAATAATCTAACTCATCAAGGCTACATAACTTGAGAACTTATGAGGTCTCTTGCTTTCTCTAAAATTTCCTCTTGGGGTTGCAAAACTTTATGCCTCCTACATTGTCTTCCTGGCCCAAAGAGGTCTTTTCCTTCCAATCACAATACCTGTAGGCCCATCAGTAGGTTCCAAGGGCTCAACTGGATCAACATCTTCTTTACGTTTTGGAGCCTCCCTCTAATTCTTAGGAACATGGTCAACTTCCATATCCTAAGGAGGCTCTTCATCATCGATCTCCATATGAGTGCCCTTGGATCTTCTTAAAGCAATATCCTCTTCAAATGTGACATCTTTATTGATCTCAATTGACTTTTGACCCGGAATATAGATTTTGTAGGCTTTTGATGTCTCATTGTAACCTACCAATATTCCCTTCTTGCCAGAACGTTCCAACTTTGTCCTCTTTTCCTTTGGTATATGAACATGCACTAGACATCTAAAGATCCTCATGACTTACTTCAAGCTTCACACATGTGAATGCTTCTTCAGGAGTTATATTCTCCAAGATCCTGTGAGGACTTCTATTCTGAACATAAACAACTATCCTGGATGCTTCAACCCAAAGGGAGGTTTGTAGATCTTGATCATGAATCATGGCTTTGACTGCTTCCACAATAGATATGTTCTTCCTTTCAGCAACTCCATTTTATTGAGGATTATAAGGAATGTTGAACTCCCTCTTAATCCCAGCTTCAATGCAAAAGTTACAGAAGTTGGAGGAAGTGTACTCTCCTCCATTGTCGGATCTCAAGACTTTGATCCTTTGCCCAGAAAAATTCTCCACCTGAGCTTTGAATTCTTTGAATCTCTCTAAAACCTCCTTAGATTCTTTAGATTTCAAGAAATAAATCCAAGTCTTTCTAGAGTAGTCATCAATAAAAATAATGTAATACAAGAAACCACTCGAAGAAGCAACAGACATTGGACCACATAAATTAGAATGAATAAGATCTAGAATACATTTGGATCTACTTTCACTAATATGAAATGAACCTTTTGTATTCTTAGCCAAAGCACAGCCTTTGCAAGTACCTTCATGCTCCTGGTTGAATCTTGGAAGGTCGGTGACCATCTTGTCCATGATAGGTAGAGCTTGAAAGTGAAGGTGAGCCAATATTTGATGCCAAAGATGACACATACTTTAAGAATCATGCACTAGAGCCTAAAGAGGACGAGTGCATAGCCTATAGAGACACTTATGTCTAACTCCAATCACCCGAGCGGACTTGATGTTTGAGTTCTTAGCCCATATAAGAACTTTTCCTTCTAAAAATTCAACTTGGTACCCCTTGTCTTCCAACGCTGAAATGGAAACAAGGTTTCTCTTGATGCCTGAAATAAATAGCACATCATTTAACTGCAAGGAAATTTCAGAATCCAAGTGAAGAGAGGAGTTCCCAACTCCTTTCAAAGAGTAACTAGCATCATCTCCAATAATGACTTGTTCATTGGAATCCATCTCCACCAAATTATATAGATGCTCCCTAAATCCGGTGATGTGGCGAGGGGCACCACTATCAATCAACCAACTGTTGGTTTCGGTAGTTACATTTCTTGACAAGGTTGAATAGAATAGGTATTCACTTGAATCCTTCTGCATAGAGGCCTGCTAGGACATTCCTTTGTAAAGTGACCATACTTGTCACATTGAAAACATTGGAGTTTGGAGAGGTCCCTCTTCTTCTTGAAGGCAAGAGCACCATCAGCTTCTTTATCCCTATTCCTCTTGAAATATCCTTTCTTTCCACCTTTCCCTTTCTTCTTGAAGGATTGTGTGGCAAGAACATGAATCTCTTCATTAGTTGAGCTTTTACCAATACCTCTCACAACCAACCTATACTCTTCTTGGATGCAATCTGCCCTCAAATGATCAGCCTTGGGAAGTTTCGATCTTGCACCGATTCCTTGAATGTAAGATTCCCAAGATGAAGGAAGACCATTAAGAGCCAACATGGTTAAGTCCTTGCTATCAACAAAATTCCCAATAGAAGAGATTTGATCTTTCAACTCAATTATCTTCATGAAATAAGTAATAACCGATTCTCCTTTCGCCATCTTCACATGATGGAGTTGTTGCTTTAGTGCAAGTGCCTGACTTTTGTTATTGATTTCGTACATCTCCTCAAAGGTTCTGAACATCTCTCTTTCCATCTTTAACTTGGATACAATAGGAACAATATGATCCTTTACGAAATCAACTAACATCTTCTTCACCTTAATATCTTTCTTCTTCCATTGAACCTTTTCTTCCTCATTCGTAGGCTCGGGAGTTGTTCTCTCCACAAACTTTGCCAACTCACTTTCCTCCAAGGTGAGCATAATTCTGAATCTCCATGGAAGTGAAATTAGATTCTCCTTCAAGCCTATCCTCAATCTTAAGACCGTTCACCATCTTGACGAAGAGATAAAAGAATCAATGATGAGAAAGAGAATATGGGGTATCACTGTGATACAAAATCTAATCAAGATCTTCTTCAAAATCGCTCTGATACCATGCTAGTTTTATGATCAAATCTAAATGCAAAAAAAATTAATTCAAAAATTCAACACAAAGACACAAAGACACAGCCAATACCTTGGGAAAACCCTTCAACCTGAGGGTGAAAAACCCAACCAATATATCTCTTATATATTGATTAAATAAGAGCAGAAATTTGCTTACAACTCAAGCACAATGTAATGTCGATTTTATACAATGAATAATACCACTTCTCTTCGATGCAAGATACAAATGAATATCTTTCTCCTTGAATTCGACTTGCTGCTATAGAAAGATGATCTGTTGTTGTATCAAAATCTCCTTCTACAGAAAATGCGAACTTGATAATTACGTGTTTGTCAAATGAATAACGTTCATCTTCTATTTATACATGATTCAATGAAGTGATATGTCTTTTCCCAACAAGAGGTCGGCCTCAATACAAAAGACGTGTCTCATGGAAATTCGTGCCTCTTATAGAAGGTTGGCCCCATTTAAATCATTATTTATTAAATAATTAAAAATCATTTAATTTATATATGAAGCACCTCTTCATATCTCCAAATCGAGCACATATAAATTGAATAGCCATTAGCTATATTCAATGTATTTTCTTCATGTGAGTTTGCACCTGGAAGTAGAGGCCCATGGCTGCTGGTGTACATCAACAAATACATCATGAACTGTGGTTCATTTTGAATTAACCCACCTCCCATTATCTGCAATCAAACAATCGCTCTGCAAAGCTTTCCTTCCCATAATCTTCATCTGAAAACCAAAACTACTTCCTGCAATGTTCGTTTGAAAATCAAAACTTATCCTTCCTGCAACACTGCCAAATTTCCAACACCAATTTCGACTAAATTTTACTTTTTACCTTAAGATTATGATAGGAGAAATAAAGGAAATAAAGGAGTAATAAATGAAGGCTATGATTAAGATGAATGGTAGCGATTGATGTTGTTTCACACATACGAGCCATCATCTCACTTAGAATTCAAATCATCTTAATAACTTAAACTTTGCTGACGTGAACCAATACAACAGACACACGGACATGGTATTTGCACTTTTCCCCCCTAACCTAAATTTGCACACGTGTCCTCACATGCGAGGTGGAATGATGATTTGACAGGGCAAGGAATAATTACATGCTATGGCGTACGTCCATATTAATTTACAACAATTAAATAAATGCACTAAAACACAATTAAGATATAACAATTGATGTGCACGAACCTGAATTCGTCGAAGATTTATTAAAAAGATTATGGAGAAAGTTGATGAGCCTAGTTTTTGGTCTAATTTTGGGTAGAATCTATAGTTTGTTTGCTGAAGTTGACATGAACTTTGATATTAAATGATGATACTTTTTATAATATTTCCCTCAAACCATAGACATTGGGTTTAATTCTGTTTCTACCAGTTTTCATGACATTAGCCTATTATGTGAAATATCTATATTAATCTTGCATGTGGTTAATGAATGTTATTTAAGGTGGTTATAGATGTGCAATTATTATGTGTATTGACATTTCCATCCAGACATGTTTCAGGATGCTAAGTTGAGAAACACACCCTCTAGCTAGTCATACAGAGGAATCGTTCAAAGGTCAACTAAAGGATGATGGAAGGAGATTCCCCATGTCAGCCGCATGTAACCACCTTGTGTTGATCTTTAATGACATTGAGTAGATGCAAGCATTACTGCAGTGTTGAGTCCACATTTGGACATGCATGTCTGGCCGGATTCCCTGCATGTGTAACCGCCCTTACATTCTTTTCTCCACTTTCCCTAAATGGCATCCTCTCAATTAGTGGGAGTTAATTGCCCTATTTAGTTGATAGTTTAAATAAGGTTCGGATCCTCCTTCTTCAAGGTTTAGTCACCAAGTTATTGTATGATCTGATACACTAGCATTTTCCAGACATTCTACTCTTTTGTATTTACATTTTCCAATGAATAAAATGAGATTTTGAGTTGAGCATTTGAGTTTTGTATTATTTTAGAGGATACTCATCCAAGGGGGCCCACTTGGTGAGTAATTTGTCCTTTAGTTTAGTTAGATTAGTATTAGCTTATGTTTAAGTACTTAGTTAAGAATTTGGCACTGACTGTTCCTGTAGCCACTATAGTTCCATTTTGTGACTGTTCCTACAGCCAAAGCAGACAGAGAATTTTCTTGTTTGTTGCTCATATTTTCATTCCTTTCATGCATGTTCAGTTTAGTTTAATTGTTGAGTGATGTTCAACATTTACTTTTATCCTTTCCATGCAATTTACTTTCAGTATTAATTCTTTCTTAGTTGTAGAATGAAGATGACTACTTTGAGTTCCTAGTGCACATACTTTGCTGACCCATTTCAAGTTCACATCTCTGGGTTGACAATTTAAATGCACCTTCATGATGGTTAAAATGGCTATTCAGGTTAGATGTCCAATCTCTGAATCACAGCTTTAAAGTCTTAGTTATTAAAATCATTGTAGGAGGCCAACATTTTTGGCATCGTTGTCGGGGATGGTGTCAAACTAGGGAGTCCTTTGGAGTCATTAATAGATTTTCCTACTGTAGTATTTTTGGAGTTTTCTTTTAGTGTTTAGAAGTTATGATCCACTTTTATTTCATCAATTCTTTGTGCGATTTGGTTGATATTGAGTTGATACCGCATGCATAGAAGAAGAAGAGATGCTTATGGAAGATTCCTTCCTAATAATCCAAAGCCATTTCAGCTAGTAGAGCTTCCAAATCTGCCCAGAAATGAAGAAGAAGAAGAGTCGCACCCCTTTGCTGATACATTCCCTTATTTAACTAGTTCTGAAGTTTCCCTTGAAGATCAAAATCTAGTTGAAGAAGCCTCTATTTTGGAACTTCATCAAGTAGGCATGGTTGATGCAAATGGAAACAGGCCTAACAGGCATAACCAACCAACTTTTCCTTTTCCCATTGCTCAACGGAATGAAGTAGATAACCTCAAAAATATCCCTGCTTCGATCCTTCCTAAGTTCTATGGACTTGTCACAGAAGATCTTGATACCTTCTTGTTTGAGTTTGATATACTCTGCATAAGCTATGACTATACCACTGATGCCCACAGACTTAAGCTATTTCCTACCACTTTGAAAGAAGTTGAATTGAGATGGTTTATGAGCCTTGGTAGAGATACTGTAGAGACTTGGGAGTACATGAAGACAAAGTTCCTTGAGAAATATAAGGAGTATTGTAGGGGTAGTGATATGAGAGGAGTTGACATTTTCAGAATGCAACAAAGGGAAGATGAGAGCCTAGAGGATTTCATTTCAAAGTTTTTGTTTTGTCTGCAGAAATTTCCACACCATACACTCAATGAAGACTCATAGAAGTTGCTTTTCTTGAGAGGAATTAATGAAAGTTGCACTGATGCCTTAGACTTGATGGTAGGAGGAGATATCACTCAAGTCCCTTGGGAGAATATCAAGAAGATATACCAAAACTATTCTAAGGAAGCATCAAAGAAATTGAGAGCTTACCAATCCTCTATGGGTAAGTCATCCACCAGTGGAGTCTCCAGGAAGGAGATTACTCATTTGCTGGAAAATTTCAAGTAGGATATCATTAATAATCTAGCTACTCAGTTGGATACACTTCAGGCCAAGAAGAAACATGAGGACGCAGAGACAATGCTGACAAAATATTATCCTCATTGCAGATAGAAGAAGAAGGACTATAGATGCAAGTTGATAGCTAACATTGACAACAAGCAGATTCCAACTGAATTCAAACCAATTCAGATTGAGGAAGATCAAGTCTACTTTGTTCCATAGAAAAGGCCATCGGCTTCAAGACAAGATATTCCACCAAATCCACTATCTTTTTTCGGACCATATTTTAATTCTTGTTCATTTGGTAACCAATGGAAACCCCCATGTCCATCCAACTATGGAGGATATCCACCACAGTCTTGGGGTAACCCTCCAAATGCTTGGTCCAATTATCAAAATTCTTCACCTCGGTGGCAACAACCTCAGGGGAATTGATAGAAGTTTCAAGGACCTTGGAAACCACCTCCAGGAAACTAGCAACAAACATCTCAATGGAGAGGTGGACAACAATGGTCAAACCAAACAACTAGTTACATGCAGTCACCTTCTCAACCCCAACAACCTATTATAATGCCTCCTCCTACTAATTCAAGTTCAAATGTACCCAAACCTACTTAGTTACTAGCCCATCCCACACCTAACCCAAATAATAAACCACAGCAACAACTTATATACTCTAGTGATCCAAATCAATTTCCTACATATGCTATGAGTTTAAGTGACATACGTTTACGTTCAGGAAATACTTTACCAACTCCTTCCAAACCCATCATTACTGAGCTTCTTGTGGAAGAGCAAGAAGAATCTCTAAATGATCCCATTTAGTCTAGTGCACCTAAGAATCCTAAACCAGTTCCAGCCAAGCAAATGAAACAAGAACCACCACTCCCCCAGAGATTGGAAGTTGTCAAACAAAAAGAAGACAAGGAGGACACAAATTTTGACATTCTAGACCTGCTAAAGCATATATGTGTCTAGATACCCCTATTCCAGGCCATAAAAGATGTTCTTATATATGGAAAAGCAATCAAAGAAGCATGCCTCAAGAAACCGGGTAGGAAAAAGAAGGACCCAACTACAGTTCATGTAGTGGGACAACTGGCTAACATCATGCTTGGAAAAGGAACTATCCCCAAGTACAATGATCCAAGTAGTCTTGTGGTTGAAGTTATTATAAATGGGATAAACATAAAGATTACTTTGATTGATTTTGGTGCAACAATAAATGTGATGACTAAAGACATCTTGCAACAACTAAATATTGCAAGTATGAGATCCACTCCTACTATCCTATAGCTTGTTGATAGTTCCACTATTAAGCCTGATGGCATAGTAGAGGACCTTGTGGTGATTCTAGATTCTTGGGAGTATCTAGTCGACTCCATGATTGTTTCTCCTAAAGCTACATTAGATGGGTATCCTATTATCCTTGGAAGGCCATGGTTAGCAACAACAAACGCTTATATTAGATGTCGGTCAGGTGACATGACCATTTCTGATGGCAGGAACACCAAAAAGCTTGTTCTTTATCCTCCTGCTCGGCCATCCCATGATGAAGATAATTTTGTATGGCCACATGTAGGTGAAGAGGGTGAAGAAGTTAACTCTGTGGTGTAGCTCATGATGTTAGGTAGAAGTCCTTTCATACAACTTCAAGATGAAGATGAACTGTTATCTAATATAATTCAAAACCATTGTGAGGTAGAGGAAGTATCACCCTCTCATGCATCTAGTTCTGCTGACCTCATGAAAACACTTCTACCTGCTCTGCCTGATCTTCTTGTAGCCACTATTTCTGTAGATAAACTTCTTGTAGCCACTCTTCCTACAACCATTATTTATGCAAACAGATTTCCTACAACCACTCTTCCAGCAGACAAAATTCCTACAACAACAGGTATGTTTCACATAATACTGCCACATGAACTTAAGGTACCATGTATTAATGAAACAACTATGATAGAGTTGACTACACAAATACAGGTGTCTGAAGGAAGATATTTGATTATCAATAGTAAATTAAGTAAAGAACAATAGTTGATATTGGAAAATTTGTTGAGGGCCCACCAAAATGCATTTGCATGCGATTATCGTGATATGAAGAGATTAGATCCTAACCTTTGCACTCATAGAATATATCAAAGATGATTGTACACTTGTAAGGAATCCACAAAGAAGAATTAACCCTGCATTGAGAGAATTTGTCAAAATAGAACTGCAAAAGTTGCTAGATGTAGGATTTATCTACCCTATTTCAGACAACTAGTGGGTGTCTCCATTGGTGATTGTGCCCAAGAAGGGAGGAAAATGGAAATTTTGTGTTGACTACAAGCAACTCAATGCAGCTAGTAAGAAGGACCATTTTCCCTTGCCTTTTGTAGATCAAGTCCTAGACTCTCTTGCAGGAAAGCGATACTTTTATTTTCTTGATGGATTCAATGGTTACAATCAAATTCAAATTATACCAGAAGACCAGGAGAAGACAACATTCACATGTCCATGGGGGACATATGCCTATTCAGTACTTCCCTTTGGGTTATGCAACGCACCTACCATTTTTCAGAGAGTAATCATCAACATATTTTCAAACATCTCCCTTGACTGCATGGAAATCTATATGGATGACTTTGCCACCTATGGTGTTGATTTTGATGAAGCATTGGAAAATATCAAGAAAATCCTATAGAGATGTGAAGACCAAAATATATCTTTAAACAGTGAGAAATGCTTCATGATGATGCAGGAAGGTGTAGTTTTTGGCCACTGCATTTCCCACCAAGGAATTCAAGTAGATCCTACAAAAATTGAGGTAATTACTAATTTGCCTATACTTGCAAAATAGAAGGATGTTAGGAGTTTCTTGGGACATGTAGGATATTATAGGCACTTCATTAAAGATTTTAGAAAAATAGTAGCACCATTGTATAGTCTCCTGACTAAAGATGTTGAGTTCCAATGGACAGAAGGTTATAACAAAGCATTTTTTGACTTAAAGACAGCTTTGACTCATGCTCCTATGCTTAAGGGACCTAATTGAGAAAAAAAAATTCACATCCATACAGATGCATCAAATTATGTTATAGGAGCAGTCCTAAGACAAAAAGAAGGAGCCATTGAAAATGCCATCTATTTTGTCAGCAAAAACTTAGAAGGAGCTAAATTCAATTATATAGTAACAAAAAAAGAAATGTTGGCAATGATCTACGCCCTAAACAAATTCAGGCACTATATAATAGGCTACCAAATCTTTGTGCATATTGATCATGTAACCATTAGATATCTCATGAATAAACCCCTGATCTTAGGAAGGTTAGCCAAATGGTTGTTGTTGATGCAGGAGTTTGACATAACCATTGTGGACAAACCAGGGAAGGCCAACGTTACATATTTTCTCTCAAGACTGACTGCATCAGAAGACAAACAAGCCATAGATGAATCCTTTCCTGATGAGCATCTATTTCCCATTAGTTTATAGATACACTAGCATGCTGATATAGCTAATTACCTAGTGATAGGGAGAGTTCTTCCTCACTTCTCCTCAAAAGAGAGAAGAGTGCTTATTGAAAAATCCTTTCCTTTTTTATGGATTGTTGGATGCTTGTTTTATACTGGACCAGATCATGTTATGATAAGATGTGTGAGGGAAGATGAGACACATGATTCTACATGCATGCCATGATGAACCCTATGGAAGGAACTTTACAACCAAAATAACAACAATGAAGATTTTGAACACGGGATATTATTGGCCTACACTCCGCAAAAATATAGGAAGATATACAAGGAAATGTGATAGGTGCCAAAGAATGGATAGGCCAACCAAATTAGATGAGATGTCACTCCATTCCCAAGTTGTAGTCACTCCCTTTGACAAGTGGGGATTGGATTTTGTGGGACCCACTGATCCCCCATCAAATGGTAAGTCTTATATTTTGGTATGCACTGATTATGTAACTAAGTGGGTAGAAGTCAAGGCCATGAAGAATGCAAGAGATAACAAGGTTGCAGAATTTCTTTATGAAGAAATTTTCACATAATATGGAGTCCCAAGAGAAATAGTAATTGATCACGGAGCTCAGTTTACCTCCACACTTGTTACAACACTAGTCAATGAATATAACATAAGGCACATAAAGTCTACTCCTTATCACCCTCAGGCCAATGGACAAGTTGAGGTGACCAACAAAGAAATTGAAGCCATTCTAACCAAAACAATGGCTATTCACATAAAGGATTGGACAAACAGATTATCAAAAGTAGTTTGGGCCTACATAACTACCTGGAAAACAAATACAGGCTTCACTCTTTTGGGCTACTATATGGGAAGGCAGCCATGATGCCCATTGAATTCGAGCACAAAACTCTTAGAACTATAGTAGAGTTGGGGATGGAGATTTTAGAGGCACAAAAAGAAAGAATCATGTAGTTGAATGCTTTAGATGAGATGAGGAAAGCAGCCTTGCACCATACTAAGGTTGTGCAGAATCAAAGAGTCAAATGCCATGAAAAATTTATCAAAGAGAATAAATTTCAGCCAGGTGACTAGGTGTTGCTTTATAACTCATGATATCAAGACAATGCAAGAAAAGTGTAGACAAGGTGACTAGGACCATATGAAGTTGTTGAGGTCTTTCCAAATGGAGTTGTTCAACTCACCACCATTGACCCTGTCAAATTCAAATTACTAGTCAATGGTCATTGTCTTAGATTGTATCACAAGCCAGCTTCCAAAGAAGAGTTCCTGCAGCAATTCATCCAACATGCAGAACCCGAGCTTCCTGCAGTCAAAGGAAGTGGACCTAATGTCCCTCCTTCTGGCTAATTAAGGTACGTACTTGTCATAATAAAGACTTCTCCTTTTGTAGAAGTCCATTTCTTCACCCATCCGCCCATCTGTACCACCTTTCTCTCTCTTCCATCACTTCATTCCACCTCACACCATTCCACTTCATCATCATTAATTGCTCAATTAATTCCTAAAAAGGTGAATGGTACTTTCTCCACGATCTTTGCAATGAATCCTCCACATAATCATGTTCATACACATTCAAGTATGTGCGTATTAATTGCTCTCTTAATTATCTTTTTAGTACATTTCATTTAATCACTATACGTTAGTATGGACGTTCACATAATTTTCATAAACCCCTGTCAAATAATTACTCCCATCTCGCATGTGTGGACACATGTCTAAATTTAGATTGGGGGGAGGGGTAGGAAAGATGCAAAAATATTGCCACATGTCAGTCCATGATTGTCTACGTCAGCAAATCTTGATGAGTTGATTTAAAATTTGAAATGAAGGACGGCTCGCATATGTGATGTGACACAAAATCATTGTCGCCATTTATTTTCATCATAACTCCCTGTTATTACCATTTCTTTGCCATTATTGACCCCATCATAATTTTGTATTGCAAGTGATAAAAGATAAAAACAGAAGAGAAGGGAAATTCAGTTGACAATTCAGCTAGCAAGTGTGTAGAAACGAATTTTTTTTCAGAGAAAAATTTACAGAGTGATAGATTGATTACAGATAATGGGAGGCGAACTAATTCAAAATGAGCCCTCAGTTCATGATACCTTATTGCAGGATGCATAATGCCTGGCCGAATTTAGAAACTGTGGCTGGTTGGATTACTTCTTAAAGCTGGACGGTTTCAATGAAGGCATTGCACTTGAGTTTGTCCAGAAATTTTCAGATGGAAAAGCCACAGTAAAAGGGCTAGAGGTTGTGGCAAATGAAGAAATAATTGTAGAAGTTTCAAGGTTACCAGCTAACAGAGAGCATTACCCTATTTCTAGAGATGCCAGATCAGCTAGGGTTGTATTCACAATACATGGTGACCCTCCAATCAACATAGACAAACAGGGTGCCAAAATAATCTATTTGCCCGAGCCATGGAAGTAGGCAGTCATCTACATTATTAGGTACATCACTTGTAAAGGTCGATTGTCAAACCTACATTCAGTGCATTTCAAACTTTTGAGTCACATGAGGCACAAGAGGAGGATGAATGTGCCCAACATCTTATACAACCTTCTCTCCATCATGGTGACTGAAAATCAAAAGGGTAGGGACAACTCTGTTTCCCACCATTGTGTAATTAAATTGTTGGTTAAAAAATCTCTGCATAATATAGCACCCGAAATGACCTAGGAGGAATTCATAAAAGTTAATCAATTTAGACCTGAGCAGCCACAATCTAGGGCTTTACCTCAATCACATAGGTCTATTAGGAAATTAAGCATGGTTGAAGCCACCCCTGATGCTTCAACCTCTAGTGTAAACTCTAGTATGAATCCTCCTACAAAAAAAAGGACCATAGATGTTAGTTCCTCTGAAATAGAGCACTCTGAAAAAAGAAAATTCTTCATCAGATTTTGATAATAATGATGTTCCACTTGAAACCTTAATAAGAACTAGGGCACAAAAGAAGGAGGTAGAGGCAAGAAAAGGAAAATCCAAAACACATCATGTGAAAAGAGAGGTGCCAAGTCCCAATAAGAGAAAGGCAGACACTATTCATCCTCCATCCAAAGGAAAATGTGAGAACCCTCTCAAGAAATCAAAACCATTTGTTAATAGGCCTTTGCAAAAAAACCCTAAGTGTGGTGGGACATCCCATAAGAGCACAAAAGCTCCAATAGAGCAGACAAGTGTAGAAGAAGAGAATATATTCGATGAGGCAATAAAAATGACCCTGGCGGATCTTGTTTCCATTATAGAGGAAGTTGGAACTCAAGAGCATGAAGAAAACTAGGAGTTCCTGGAGCAAGACCAAGACCAGGAGTTCTTGCAGCAAAACCAAGAATTAGATCAGGAGTTCTTGTAGCAACTACAAGGACAAAAACAAGAGGCCCTGTAGTAAGAAGTGGGAAAAGAAATTGTACCTCTGCAACCTGATCTAGTTGGACAACCTGAATCTATGCAAATGGTCCTATATGGGGAGCAACCATCTACAAAAATCTTGATAAGAATTCATAACCCTCTTGATTTTTCAATGCATACAACAATTTTGAATTTATGGAAAGAGATACAAAGAAGGGAGGAGGAATGGAAAAAGGAAAAGTAGAGATTGAAAAAGGAGATTCAAGAGAGGGATAAAATTATTGAAGAAAAGAATGAAGAGATTGTCTTCCTAAAGGAAAGGGTGAGCAACATTGCAACCCTGGTACCACAGATTTTAGAATGCAGAACGCCTCCAAGGGTTTATGCTCTACACCTGAAGGAGAAATATCTCTCTTTTATGCTATCAAGAATTATCTCAAGTTTGAATCCCTCTATTGAGACTCCGACTAAATTTTTCAATGCTTATAGGATTGCCTCCCCTGAAATGAAGAATATGTTATGTGAATTTTATTTACACAATTTTACTATAACTCAAGACCAAGACTGGAACCCGTTGTTGTATGTTGGGGATATCCAATTGAGAGCATTCATGTCTTGGGTGCAAAATGAGATTATTTGGGGTGAACAATATAATGTTTATAAGGGGAGGGAATCCAATATCCCCTTGGCCATTAGAGCTAAATCAAGAAACCCCAAGGATATTTATGCAGATTGGAACATAATGTTTTTCAGGCCTAGTTATGGTAACAGAATTATGCCTTGGATTGAGGTAGTTTACAGTGAATATGAGGTAAAAATGGCAGCAAAAGAGGACACCATGAGAGGATATCTATCACAAAGAAGGAACACTTTAACTAATGAGCTGAAATAGGTTGAACCTCATTCCATCCACAACTATGTTGTAGCAATGAAAAAAATTGAAAAGTACATTCAACTTGGGAGAACAAAGGGACAAGAATGGATTCCCTTAACTTTCCAGCCACTTATCCTCATGTGGCTTGTGCCAAACTTCAGATTCTACCACTATGACATTGCTGAAGAAAATCAAAGATGGAGAAGACTTGACAAGTTGGGAGGATTCTACTGGAACCCTGACTCACCCTCAACAGATATTGATATTGGCCAGTTATCAGTTGCAAATTTTATAGCCTTGACCAAGTAGAAACACAACTCTTCCCTTGCTGGAGGACCAACAAAGCATTAGGTTGGGGGAAGTGATGAGCCTAGTTTTTGGTCTAATTTTGGGTAGAATCTATAGTTTATTTTTTGAAGTTGACATGAACTTTGATATTAAATGTTGATACTTTTATAATGTTTCCCTCAAACCATAGACATTGGGTTTAATTATGTTTCTACCAGTTTTAATGGCATTAGCCTATTATGTGGACTATCTATATTAATTTTGCATGTGGTTAATGAATGTCCTTAAAGGTGGTTATAGATGTGCAATTATTATGCATACTGACATTTCCATGCAGACATGTTTGAGGATGCTCAGTTGAGAAATGCACCCGCTAGCTGGCCATGCAGAGGAATCATTTGAAGGTCAACTGAAGGACGATGGAAGGAGATTCCCCATGTTAGCCGCATGTAACCGCCTTGTGTTGATCTTTAATGACATTGAGAAGATGTGAGTGATACTACATTGTTGAGTCCGTGTTTGGACATGCATGTCTAGCCGGATTCCCTGCATGTGTAACCACCCTTCCATTCTTTTCTCCGCTTTCCCTAAATGGTATCCTCTTAGTTAGTGGGAGTTCATTGCCTTGTTTAGTTGATAGTTTAAATAAGGTTCGGATCCTCCTTCTTCAGGGGTTAGTCGCCAAGTTATTGTATGATCTGATACACTAGCATTTTCTAGACATGCTACTCTTTTGCATTTACATTTTCTAATGAATAAAATGAGATTGATTTGTGCATTTTAGTTTTGTATTAGTTTAAAGGATACTCATCCAAGGCGGTCCACTTGGTGAGTAATTCATCATTTAGTTTAGTTAGATTAGTATTAGCTTCTGTTTAACTACTTAGTTAAGAATCTGGCACTGACTGTTCCTGCAGCCACTAGAATTTCATTATGTGACTATTCCTGTAGCCAAAGCGGACAGAGTAGTTTCTTGTTTGTTGCTCAAATTTTCATTATTGTCATGCATGTTCAGTTTAGTTTTATTGTTGAGTGATGTTCAACATTTACTTTGTTCCCTTCCATGCAATTTACTTTTAGTATTAAGTCTTTCTTAGTTGTAGAATGAATATGACTACTTTGAGTTCCTAGTGCACATATTGTGCTAACCCATTTCAAGTTCACATCTCTGGGTTGACAATTTAAATGCACCTTCATGATGGTTAAAATGGCTATAAAATTTAGATGTCCAATCTCTAAATCACGGTTGTAAAGGCTTCGTTATTAAAATCATTGTAGGAGGCCGACAAAAGTATCGATAACTTTTCAAGAAATTAGTTGACTAATTAATGAAAACAGAGCAGAATGAAGTGGAATGGAATGAAGTGAAATAATGGTTACACGGTGGAAGAGAGAGAAAGGTAGAATGGATGGGTGGATGGGTGAAGAAGTGGACCCCCACAAAAGTGGAAGTCTTTATTATGACAAGTTACATACCTTAGTTAGCCAGAAGGAGGGACACTAGGTCCACTTCCTTCGGCTGTGAGAAGTTCGGGTGCTACATGCTGAGTGAATTGCTATAGTAAATCCTCTTTGGAAGTTGGTTTGTGATACAACCTAAGGCAATGATCGTTGACAAGAAGCTTAAATCTGATAGGGTCAATGGTAGTGAGTTGAACAACTCCATTGGTAAAAACTTCAGCAACCTCATATGGTCCTAGCCACCTTGTTTGCAATTTTCCTACATCATCTTGATACCTTGAGTCATAGAGTAGTGCCCAGTCACCTGGTTGGAATTTCTTATCTTTGATTAATTTATCATGACATCTTATTCTCTGATTTTGCACTACCTCTATATGATGCAAGGTTTCCTTCCTCATCTCATCCAAAGCATTCAACTGCATGATTTTGTCCCTTTGCACCTCAGAGATATCCATCCCCAAGTTTAATACAATCTTAAGAGTCTTATGCTCAAATTCAATGGGCATCATAGTTGGATTTCCATACAGTAGCTCAAATGGAGTGAATCATGTAGTTGTTTTCCAGGTAGTTTTGTAGACCCAAACAACTTTTGGTAATTTGTTTGCCCAATCCTTTCTATGGATAGCCACTGTTTTGGTCATAATGGATTCAATTTCTTTGTTGGTCACCTCAACTTGGCCATTGGCTTGAGGGTGATAAGGGGTAGACTTCTTGTGCCTAATGTTGTACTCATTGACCAGTGTTGTAGCAAGGGTTGAAGTGAATTGAGCCCCTTAATCAGTCATTATCTCTCTTGGAACCCCATACCATGTGAATTTCCTCATAAAGAAATTATGCAACCTTATTGTCTTGTGCATGCTTCATGGCCTTAACTTATACCCACTTGGTTACATAATCAGTGCATACCAAGCTATAAGATTTACCATTTGATGGAGGATCAATAGGTCCTACAAAGTCCAATCCCCACTTATCAAATGGAGTGATTACTACTTGGGGCTAAAGTGGCATCTCATCAGATTTGGTTGGTTGACCCATCCTCTGACATTTATCACACTTCCTTGTATATCTCCCTGCATCCTTGTGGAGTGTGGGCCAGTAATATCATGTGTTCAAAATCTTTATTGTTGTCCTCTTGGTTGCAAAATGATCTCCACAAGGTTCATTATGACATGCATGAAAAATGTCATATGTCTCATCTTCCCTCACACATCTCCTCATGACATGGTCTGGTCCAGTGTACAATAAATATCCAACAATCCATGAGAAAGGAAAAGATTTTTCAACGAGCACCCTCCTCTCTTTTGGAGAGAAGTGAGGAGGAACTCTCCCTGTGACCAAATAATTAGCTATGTCAACATACCAAGGTGTTTGCATACTGATGGAAAATAAATGCTTGTCAAGGAAAGAGTCATCTACTATTTGATCATCTTCTGATGTAGTCAACCTTGAAAAAAAGTCTGCAACAATATTGGTCTTCCCTAGTTTATCCACAATGATCATGTCAAACTCCTGCATCATCAATAACCATCTTGTCAACCTACTTGAGATCAAGGGTTTATTTATGAGGTATCTAATGGCTACATGATCAGTGTGCACAAAGATCTAGTAGCCTATTATGTAGTGTTCAAATTTGCTTAGGGCATAGATCACTGCCAACATTTATTTTTTTGTCACTATATAGTTGAATTCAGCTCCCTGTAGATTTTTGTTGACAAAATAAATAGCATTTTCAATATCTCCTTCTTTATGTCCTAAGACTGCTCCTATAGCATAATTTGATGCATCTATATGGATGTGAAAAGGAAGCTCCCAATTAGGACCCTTGAGTATAGGAGCATGAGTTAAAGTCACTTTCAAATCAGAAAATGCCCTGTCACAGTTTTCTGTCCATTGGAATTGAGTAATGGTATTGTCATTTTGTTGAAGTCTTTGATGAACCTCCTATAATAACCTGCATGTCCTAAAAACTCTTAATATCTTTTTTGTTTTGCAAGGATAGGTAGATTGGTGGTCACCTCAATCTTTGCAGGATCTACTTGAATTTCTTTGTGAGAGATGTAGTGGCCAAAAACTACACCTTCCTGCATCATCATGAAGCACTTTTTGCTATTTAAAGATAGATTGTGGTCTTCACATCTCTATAGGACTCTCTTGATATTTTTTAATGTTTCATTGAAATCAACACCATAAGTAGTGAAGTCATCCCTATAGATTTCCATGCAATCAAGAGGGATATCTGAAAATATGCTAATGACTAGCCTCTGAAAAGTTGTAGGCGCATTGCATAAGTCAAATGGAAGTACTAAGTAGGCATAGGTCTCCCGTGGATAGGTAAAGGTAGTCTTCTCCTAGTCCTTTGGTGCAATTTGGATCTAGTTATAGCCGTTGAATCCATCTAGGAAAGAAAAGTACTACTTTCTTGCAAGTGAGTCCAAAACTTGATCTATGAAAACTAAGGGAAAATGGTTTTTTTTGTGCCAACATTAAGTTCCCTGTAATCAACACAAACTTTCCACTTCCCTCTTTTTTTAGGCACAATCACCAATGGAGACACCCACTGACTATCTGAAATGGGGTAGATGAATCCTGCATCTAGTAATTTTTGTAGTTCCCCTTTTACTATTTCTCTCAATGCAAGGTTAATTCTTCTTTGTGGCCGCCTCACTGGTGTACAGTCATTTCTTATGTATATCCTATGAGTGCAAAGCTTAGGGCCCAATCTCTTCATATCATGATAATCCCACGCAAATGCACATTGGTGGGCCCTCAGCAAGTTTGCCAATGACAATTATTGTTGTTCACTCAGTTTGTTGTTAACATTTAGATATTTTCCTTCTGACACCTGCACTTGTGTCGTTAACTCTACCATAGATGCTTCACTAATGCTTGGTACCTTGAGTTCATGTGGCAGCAATATATGAGATATACCTATTGTTGTAGGAAATTCAGCTGTAGGAAGAGCGGTTGCAGGAAGAGCGAGCAGGAGTGTCTTCATTGTATCAGCAGAATCATATGCATGAGAGGATGATGCTTCCTCTACCTTATAATGGTTCTGGATTGTGTTAGACAATACTTCATCTTCATCTTGAAGCTGCATTAAAGGACTTTTTCTTAACATCATAAGTTGTGCCACAAAATTAACTTCCTCGGCCTCTTCACCAACATGTGGCCATACGGGATCATTATTATCATGGGATGGGTGAGCATGAGGGTAGAAAACAAGCTTTTTGGTGCTCTTTCCATCAGAAATGGCCATGTCTCCTGTTCGACATCCAATATAGGTGTTTGTTGTTGCTAACCATGGCCTTCCAAGAATAATGGAGTACCCGCCTAGTGTGGCCTTAGGAGAAAGAATCATAAAAATTGTTGGGTACTCCCAAGAGTTTACAGTTACCACAAGATCCTCTACTATCCCATTAGGCTTAATAGTAGAACTATTAGCAAGCTGCATGATAGTAGGAGTAGGTCTCATGTTTGCAACATTTAGTTGCTACAAGATGTCCTTAGTCATCACATTTATTCTTGCTCCTAAATCAATCAAAGCATTATTTATCTAGATCCCATTTATAACAACTCCTACCATAGGACTCCCTGGGTCATTATATTTGGGAATCGTCATTTTCCCAAGCATGATGTTAGCCAATTGTCCCACCACATGAACCATAGTGGGGTCTTTCTTCTTCTTGTCTGACTTCTTAAGGCATGATTCTTTGATTGCTTTGCCATATATGGGAACATCTTTTATGGCCTGAAATAGAGGTATTTGGACACATATATGCTTCAACTAATCTAAAATGTCAAAATTTGTGGCATCCTTCTCTTCCTTTTGTTTCACAGTTTCCAACCTCTGGGGAAATGGTGGTTCCGGTTCAATCTGCTTGACTAGGGTTGGTTCAAAATTTTTAGGTGCACCTGGTTGAATGGGGACATTTAGAGGCTCCTCCTCTTCCATAGGAAGCTTAGTGATAATGGGTGTTGAAAGAGCTGTCAAAGTAGTTTCTAAATGCAAGCGGATGTTACTTACGCTCATGGCATATGTAGGGAATTGACTTGGATCAGCAGAGTATACCAACTACTATTATGGTTTATTATTTGGGTTAGGTTTGGGCTGGGCCGGTAGTTGAGTAGGTTTAGGTGCATTTGAATTTGAACTAGCAGGAGGAGGCATTATAGCAAGTCACTAAGGTTGGTAAAGTGGTTGCATGTAATTGGTTGTCTAGTTTGGCCATTGTTGTCCTCCCCTCCATTGAGATGTTTGTTGCTAGTTTCCTGGAGGTGGCTGCCAATTTCCTTGAAACTACTGCCAATTCCCCTAAGGTTGCTGCCACTGGGGTGCAAAGTTTTGGTGGTTGGGCCAGGCATTTAGAGGGTTATTCCAAGGTTGTGGTCGATATCCTCCATAATTGGATGGATATGGGGGTTGCCACTAGTTACCAGATGAATATGAGTTGAAATATGGCCCAGTAAAAGATAGTGGATCTAGTGGCATGCCTTGTCTTAGAGCCCATGGCCTCCTTTGTGCAACATAGTAGAATTGATCCTCTTCACCCTGGATTGGCTTGAACTCAAGTGTCATATACTTGTTGTCAATATTAACTATCATCTTGCATTTGCAGTCCTTCTTTTGTTTGCAATGAGGGAAATATTCTGCTAGCATTACCTCTACCTCCTCTTGTTTCTTCTTGGCTTGAAGTGTATCCAGCTTAGTAGCTATATTGCTTATGATGTCTTGCTTGAAGTCTGCCAGTAAGTGAGTAATCTCCATCCTTGAAACTCCACTAGTAGATGACTTACCCATGGAGGATTAGTAAGCTCTCCCCTTCTTTGAAGCTACCCTAGAATAGTTCTGGCATATCTTCTTGATGTCCTCCCAAGGAACATGGTAAAATCTCCTCCTCCCATAAGGTCCAAGATATTTGTGCAACTGTCATTAATTCCTCTTAAGAAAATCAGCTTTTGTGATTCTTCATTGAGTGTATGGTGTGAAGATTTATGTAAACAAAATAGAAACCTTGAAATATAATCTTCTAGCCTCTCATATTCCTTTTGCTGCATCTTAAAAATATCACTTCCTCTCATGTCAGTGCCCCTGCAATAATCCTCGTATTTCTCAAGGAACTTTGTCTTCATCTCCTCCAAGTCTGCACAATATCTTTGCCTAGGCTCATGAACCATATCAATGCAACTTCTTTCAAGGTGGTAGGGAATAGCTTAAGCCTGTGGGCATTAGTGGTATAGTCATAACTCCTGTAGATTTTATCAAACTCAAACAAGAATGTATCAGAATCTTTTGTGACAAGTCCATAGACCTTAGGAAGAACTGAAGCAGGGATATTTTTGAGGTTGTCTACTTCATTATGATGAACAATGGGGAAAGAAAAATTTGGTTGGTTAGGTTTGTTTCTATTTGCATCACCCATGTCTTCTTGATGAAGTTCCAAAGCAAGGGGGTTCTCAATCAGATTTTTGATCTTCAGAGGAAGCTTCAAAACTAATCAGATTTGGAAATGTATTAACAAATAGGTGTGGCTCTTCTTCTTCTTCTTCATCTCTTGGCAGGTTCTGATACTCAATTATCTGGAATAGATCAATATTGTTAGGAAAGAATCTCCCATGAGCATCTCTCCTCCTTTCTCTATGCATACGGTATCAACTCACTATCAGCCAGCTCACATAAAGAACTGGCAAAAGAATAGGGGGGTCATTACTTTCATAAATGAGGGGTATACTAAGAATAACTTCCAAAAATACTATAACAAGAAAAACTATCAATGACTCCAAAGAACACCCTAGTTTGACACCATCCCCGACAATGACGCCAAAAAATGTTGGCCTCCTACAATGATTTAACAACTAATCCCTTATAGATCTAATTCAGAGATTGGACATCTAACCTGAATAGCTATTTCAATCATCATGAAGGTGCATTTAACTTGTCAACCCAAGGATGTGAACTTTAAATAGGTCAGCACAATATGTTCACTAGGAATCCAAAGTAGCCATGTTCATCCTATAGCTAAGAAAGACTCAATGTTGAAAGTAAATTGCTTGGAAGGAAATAACACAAGTGTTGAGCATCAACCAACTATATTAAGCTGAAATACATGACAAAAAAATAAATCTGAGTGAACAAATAGGAAACTGCTTTGTCTGCTTTGGCTGCAAGAACAGTCACAAAATAGAATTGTAGTGGCTGTAGGAACAAACAGTGCCAAATTCTTAACTAATTATTGAATAGGAAACAACTAACCTAAGGGATGGAATACTCACCAAGTGGCCCCCCTTGGATTAGTATCCTCTAAAACAAATATAAACTCAAATGCATGAACTTATAACTTCATTTCATTCATTGGAAAACATGAGTACAATCGAGCAACATGACTGTATTACTAAAAAACTAAGAGTGTGAGTACATTATCAGATTGAGCAACCCCTTGAGAAGGAGCATTCAAGTCTTATTTATAGAAGCTACTATCTAAGCACCTAGCAAGGCAGTCAACTTCATCAAAATAGGAGGACACCACACTAGGGAAAGCATAAAAAGTGGAGAGGTGGTTACGCATGCACGAAATCTGGTCAAGCATGTTTGCCTCAATGCAGATCTAGCACAACAATAACGCCTATATTTTCTCAATAAACAATTAATACCATTACAAGGCGGTTACAACTTCGATTTGAATGAGGAAACTTTTCACCGTTGAAAGCCTTCCTTCATTGAATGTCCACCATGTTGACTAGTATGCTAGATGACCAGCTAGCAAAATCTTCCTTAATTGCAGGCCTCTAATTATATTTGCATGACAATATTAGTGTAGACATCTAAATTTGATCACTTCCACATGATCAAAATCATCTACTCTATTCATCTATTTCATTAATAGTGATTAAATAATTTATTTAATCATTATTTCATTTTATGCCTAAGGTTCCTAAAGTATGTAGTTGAATAATTAAATACTTTACCTTACACCTTTTCTTCTCTAAATTAAATAAATAGGACAATTTATTTAAATTATTCATTTGACCTATTTGGATTAAAACCAATTTTTAATCCCTCTTTTTCTCTCTCCTTGTCACATTCTCCATAATCCTCTTTTAATCTGGATTAAATTAATTAATCTATGATTAGGATGTGCACCACTTAATCAAGATTAGTGTCACATCCTCCATAATCTCCCACTTTCCTCTAATCTCTCATTAATTATCCTAACCTTGTGTTTGCACAACCTTAATCAAAATCATTAGCCACATTTAGAATACCTTTTTTAGTCAACCTTTCCACTTGCCTTTCTTGGCCTTTACTATCTTTCCCATATGAATTTTTAATTCACATTTATTCACCCAAGGCTCCTCTCTTTCCCATGTGAATTTTTAATTCACTTTTATCCTTCCAAGGTTTACCCTATCCCCATGAAAGTTCTAGAAGACTTGACTTGTCACTTTACATGTGCCAAGGATTTCTAGAACCTTTGACTTGTCACATCACTCACATGTAGCAAATCCCCATCCTTTTGGAAACCTTCTCTTATCCAATAGACTCTCCTAAGCATGTGAATTTTTAATTCACATTTATTTCTCCAACCACTTTCCCATTTTCCATGGAGATTTTTGAGAAATTCTAAAATTCTTCAAATGTCTCTTTCATTCTCATTTGGGGACAAGGAGTTCTTTTTTGAGGAAATATTCTCATCCCCCAAGGTACCCACAAGGTACTTGTCCTTCTTCCACATCATGTACCTCTCTTCCACCTCATTTCCACATCATCCCACCCTAAACCATCTCACATTCCACATGTCAATATGTAAGGGCTTGTGAGTCCTCAACTCACCATAGCACTCCATCTTGACCTTGTTGGCTTACTTTCAACCGTTGATTCTCTAGAGAATTCAAATGTTCTATAAATACCCCGTCCTTTCTCTCATTTGGAGAATCAATATTTTTCTATCAAAACTCTTGCAAATTCTCCATTTGAGCTTATCTTACCTTTACCATAGTATTTTGAGTTCACCATTACCATGTCTTCACTCACCTTGCATATCACTTTGCATATTTGATTTAACTTGCCATCCAAGGAGCACACAAATCTTCAAAGATCAGAGGGCCAACCAAGGAAGAAGCAACATGAAGGTATAATCACTCTTTATTTTGTTTCATCTTGCTTTCATGTTTATCATTCATTAGGCTAATCGTTGAGGTGTCCTCTTTGTGTTATTTCTTCTTATTGCATTAATAGTTTATTTAGCATCTCATAATAGGAAAACATTTTAGGGATCACAATTAGTATGCACAACAACTGCATATTTGTAACTATCTCAAAGTGACATTCATTAATCACATTCAAAATTAACACAAATAGTTCATATAGCATGTCAATATCATTTAAAAGTTATGAAAATAAGTTCATGTCCAAAGTCTATGGTTTTAAGGAAATATCATAAAAAGGTTAACATCCAAGCATCAAAGTCTGACAACTACAACAAATGGAAAAACTCTATCAATAATTAGACCATAAACTAGACTCATCTCAGTCATTCAAATCTCCTTCGTCGATCTTAGGGGTATTCACCATAGAACACCATCGTTAAAGTGTCGCCTTAACCAAGTGTTGTTTTGCAACAAGGATGTAAAACAACGAATCACCAATCACCAAATGTCATTGTGTTATTCACTTTCATCACACATTTCATCAGTCAACATTTTATCTCTTTCGTTATTTCCACCATCAGGTTGTCAAGGAGACTTCCATCCAAGTCCCACCGAAAGGTATATGTCACACCAATGAATCTTAACTTACTTATCACTCTGTCGATGAGACATCCATTACAGTCTCACCGATGCCCATCATTCTCTTAAATCTATTGCTTGTTCGTCATATGTAGGGTCTACCAATTGCCACACAACTCACAACAAGGATGCGATTTGTCCATCGATCTTGTTAACACCTTTAAATTACTACAGCTGGATTATCATTCTTCAAATTTCCGTTGTCGATCTTTTCTATTGATTAACAATTGTTTTATGACTTTTGTGCATTGTTACATCGAAGAGACTTGCTAACTTCTCTCTCTGATAGACTGATCTCACTTTGACATCTGCATAGGCTCACATGTCATATATACTCCATGTCATCGCCACCTAATTCACAACAATGATGTGAATTATCATATTGAGCAATCACTCTTCGCCACCTATTAGCCTTCGTCACAATCAAGTCCCACTAGCTTCTTGCCTTATTACTTCATCGAAGGGACATGCTTCACATTCCTGCCAATATACCAAAGTCACGTCGATACCATTCATTGTTGTAGACAAGTGGTCCCGACACCATTATGTCACCACATGTCACCATCCAATATTGCTTTCTACCACATGTCCTTCTGTCATTCGCTCTCTAATTGTACCATCAATGCACGTCAACCTTACTGGGTACTATAGTCAGCATCATACTTTCATTGCCCTATCAAAGAGACCCTCTTCAAGGTCCTGGCGATACACCAAAATCTCACCAATGAGTAGATCATCGGGTTGTCAGAGAGACATCCTTCAAAGTTTTTCTAACACCATTTTGTCTCATCGATGGGAAGGTCATCAAGATTATCGAAGAAATAATCATGAAACTCCCTCTGAACTGCATCTCTCTCTCCAATCAAGCACAGATCAGACTATCGAAGAGACATCTAAGCAGGTCTCACCGATGACCATCAATCACGTCAATGAAGGCCATTTATGACATCACCTATCCACCTCATCACCATTCCATTGCATCATAATCCACAACAAGGATGTGGATTACCATTTATCTAGTCCCATCATGCCACGTGTCTACATCGTCATCACTGTAATCCATATCATTATGGCTGGGACCTTCTCACCTTTTGAGTACCTTCATTACCTATTGGATCCCACACAAAGTGCTACCTTCTCATCACCAGATTGAGGAGACATAGCCAAAGGTCTCATCGACGTCATCTAGTCTCACCAATAACATTCCACACTCCTTATCTTTAGAACTTTAGAACGTCTTGTCGGAGGTTATTAAGTTATGAAAACCCATGACATGTCGACATATAAATATTGGGCTATCAGAGAGACACCAACTTGACTCCCGCCGATAAGCACTCGTCATGCCGATGAAAACTTAACCTACTTTCTACATCACCACATCGAAGATACATCTCCCATTCTTTCATTGATCACGCACTATCACTCCGATAAAGTTCTCCTTACTCCTTATCACTCCATCGAGGATACTTCTCCCAAACTCTTGCTGATACATTAATGTCTCACTAATAAGATGAACATCGGCCCATTGAAGAGACATCTCCCATTCTCTCATCGATCACGCATGGTCACATTGAAAAGGTGATGATCAAGCCATCAAAAAGATGCCTTCTTGACACTTACCAACATTGAATTATCTTTCCTATTTGTTGGAGATGTGTAACCTTGAAGCGCTAGGCAAAGGAGCTGGTCACCCCTACCAGATGATAGATATAAGTTACAAGTAATGCAATTGACAACCACCGATACTAGGTCAACATCAAAATATAACTCTATTTTGAATGCCATTACTGAAAGTATCCTTAGGGTTTAACTAATAAACCCTAACACTTAAGAGCAGAAATAGAACATTTTTGGGTACATCCTTCACTTTCTCAACCTACACAATACCATTCTAGAAAGCTCTCAAAAAACCAATCACGAATCTACGACCAAATTTTCCATCAAACATCTGGAAGCAACTGTTGCAGAAAGGTGACAATATTTTTTCAACTATGCAGCCTATTGAGTAACTTGCTCTTTTGTACCAATAACCAATCCACATACTTCCAAACCCAGATTCATTGCATCTCCATAACATCTAGGGACACCACTGAACTATCATCATGCCAACAACCTCTTTTGTCTAATTTTCCCTTTTGACATTAATGACAACATTATGTGCTTCTATATAGGATCAACACACTTCTCCTCTAATCCCCTTTTAACATCAATGACAACATATTCCAACAAATATTTCCATAACATAGATGTCATATTGAATGAACTCAAGTATATCATTCATGATTACATCCTTCCATATAAATGGGTACATGATACATACATAGCTCTTTTGAGCTTCATCTGGCAATAGATATACAAATTGGTCGCGATGTTTCCACATCGGTGCATACATTTTGAATGTCCTTGCTCACTGGTACAAACACTCCAATTGTCCCTGATACTGACGCAAACATTCGCAAACCTTGGTTGCCTACTAATGAGGAGAAGCATCACTCGAGTGCTTTTCTACCAATCACGAACTTAAATGTGGTCCCCCTCACATCTACCTCACAAGTGAGATGGCCCTACCCTTCGACGAAGAGATTGGTTGGTAAACCTCATAACAATTGTCTATTTGAGCTTAGTGTTTTGTCCTATAAACCATAACCTAATCATACGGTAGCTACACCTACGAGTATGAAAATCCTAAACTAGAATGCATATAAGGAACATAGTGAGCTGACAGTGTAAACAGTGACTACTTACACTACTTTGGCCAAAGTATTCTCACCCAGTACTTTGAGTGACAGTCCTCACATTCACATACACTACTACGACTCGATTTGGATTAAGACCGTTCATATACTATGACTAGGTAATTTCCTCCCATAGGTAATCTTTAACCTTAGAAATAACATATTCCCCTTTTCCCAAAATATAATGGTTTCTCTACCAATTAAGCCTAAGAACTAGTTAACCCTTCAATGGATATTCCTATCCCAAGTATAATATATGAGCTTATCTTTGCATACACAAGCTATTCTCTTAAAAGGACAATCTAGTCCCAAATATAACTTTATAATATAGAGTATAGCTACATAAGCCTTATCTAATCATAGATTAAAGACTCATAAATAATTGACTCCATTCAATAATATATAACATAAATAAGTGGTTCTCATCAAGAGTATAGCCACATCAATGAATTACCTCAATCGAATAATAATCATATCAATAGATGATTCCATTCGAGAGTGATTCTCCTTAATTAAAAGGGATGATTCAAGAGTAGAATCTTATCAACATTATGACTTCATAACAAGAGTACAAAGCAACTACCCAAGTAGCAACTCTAACTCAATAGGTTATCTCACCTATGTCTCCATACATATAGTATCTCATAAGCTCAAGTGATTTAATTAATCACATACGTGAGTCTCGACCTCAAAATACCTTAATCATAGGATAAAGTCATCAACCAATGACTAGTCCAATTATATAGGTTAATCTAACCCTATGTGTTCCAATCGAGACCAAATGTTCAACCCAACCAAGTAAGTAAATCTTAACCTAAGGTTTCACTCTTTAATCGAATGAACTTCTCAACCCAAATAGGTTATTCTAAACCTAGGGTTCCATTCAAGAGTAAGGCATGATCAAGTGATCAATCAGGTAAAGATAATTGATGTGGTTGCATAGTGTCACATCCTGCCTTATCTTTCATACCATTTCTATGGCTATATAGCTAAACCTCACCATCCCCAAGGTTTTCTAGCATACTTAGATAATAGTTCCAAGTCACTACATGACATTGACATATCTCACACTATACACGTAGTCTAAACTATCTATGTATAGATCATGAATAACTTCTTCCTGTATAGGGAAAATATGAGTAATAAGACACTTTCTTTAAGCTAATCCTATCTCATCATTCCTGGTATATAATACCAATGATAAACATGCACTCCTATTATGGATTATATACAATCACTTCCATATAGAAGCATAAAACAACTTTTATTTCTTTTCATAAGCAAATACTATGATTCACTATTGCAAGTATTCTCAAGCAATTCCAATCAAAGCAATCAAGATCATTCTTTCGTAATAAAATAAAAATGATAGAACATGAGATCCCCATGCCTATAATACACTTAACTAGTTGATTGACTTGATGCACAACCTTCCAACAATAGCTTCCTAGCTTTACTTAGACCCCTCAAGCAATACCTCAATAAGACTCCTCTCACAAGTTGATAATATGCTCTCACAAATGAAACTCTCACAAATGTAGTTTCCTCACAAATATAGCTCCTCACAAATACTCAAGGCTCTCACAAAATACATTAGAATGAAATTACAAAATATTGCAGATTAGTGCATCCCAAATGAGAGTATAAGCCTCTCTATTTATACAACAAAAAGGAGACTTCATAGCCTATAGAAAAGGCATGTAATTTGACAACACTCTCCATTCAAGTCAACACGTTATACTCATCTAAAACATGGCAACAAACTAAGAACAAACTCAGTAAGAAAAGCTACATATCAACCTTCTACTTTGACGGCAACAAAGGCCAATTTAATTGTGCTCGTGTTAAAATGATGACAGTTGAATGGCAACCCAAAATGGACTTCTACAGGAGATAGAACTTCATATTTTGGTACCAAGTATGCAACCATTCTCCCTATCGTTTTGGCACAACTATACTCTTTGAAACAGTCTACATTCAAAATGCAACACTTGCACAAGGTTGAATAAGTCTAAGATTTATTGAGAAACAGATCAGAGATGGGCCACCCCTCAAAATAACGTCTAAAATGGTGCTTTGATCAACTCGTGCCTTGTTGTTCTAGCATAGGCATTTACCAGCTTGCTATGGTTTGATATGTTGACCTAGTCATGGTGATTTCATTTCACTTGCAAGGTATCAACTCCCTCTTGGAAGGTTACTTTGTCTTCATAGGAAACACATTGAAACAACTTGCTATCTCCCTTAATATGTTGCACTTAATATGCTTGTATGTTATTTATATGCAGTGAATCATGCATTCCATCACTTGAATGCAAGTGGCTTGAATTCATTGCTTTACATTTGGGAGATAAGCATTCTAAGTTCAAAGTAAATCGCTATTTGTAATTCAAAGATGCATTTCCATTTAACATCGACTATAGTTTACTTCCATATCATCTTTTGTTGTTGTGCACTACTTTGCACATGGATCGGCCAAAGTATATTATTTATCAACAAACCATATGTTGAAACCACACTTTATTATCTTACTCGTGTGTAATATAAATTTTACTATGTGTTAGCATATATGTTGTGTGGCATTGGTTTATCAAGGGTGATATACAATTCTAAATTGGTCTTTATATATCGACCTCTAATACCTACATTTAATATATTTAATATATTTATATTATATATATATGTATATATTTACAAGCATATATAATATATATTGACTTTTCCAAAGCATCATTTGATAATCGAATGCATGATATCCATTTACTTGGCCATAAATAGTATACATTGTTGGAAAGTATGCCTCAACTTTCTAGCTTGAAATCTCTTGAAGACTTGGCATTTTCTCTTATGTTCTGGCCTTTATCGCTTTACTGCGAGCCTCTATTATTCAGTCTATGGTTGGGCAGTGTTACTGCCATACTACGACATACTCCTCACTGTTCGGCGATTGCACGGTGAAGGCTTGACGGTCGGCACATTCGGTAACCTCCCTACTGCGGGAGTCACTTGGAGAAGGTGCAGTGGTGTAGTGAACTGTGGTGGTCTGGAAAAGCAGTTACCTCCTTATCGCGAAGGCCTTTGGGTCATGGTGTGACTGCATGGTGTTCTTGGTGATCGACTTGGGTATTTACCGCCATATCACTAGAGGTTTTGCTTTGCCTCACAGTTGGGCAGCGGCACCGCCATACTGCGGGGGTCTTCTAGCCCTGACGCGGTGGTGCAGTGTGAGTACCATCATACCACGAGGGTCTCGTGGTTTCCAAGCGGTTACATAGTGGACATGGAGGACAACAATAGATGCTTACCGATATACCGTGGAAGCTTGTTCTTTAAGCCGTGGTGGCACAATTAACGGCTATGGTTTGGCGAGCGGGTTGTCACTGCTATGCCGCAGATGTCTTCCTGCTAAGGCACGGTAGTGTGGTGTATACCGCCTTATTGTAGGTGTTTGATGGATGGCGAGCAGTGGAACGGTAGAAGGAGCTCGGGTTCTATTAATTGTTTGGGTGATAGTCAAAGTGATGGATGAATGGCGTGTCGACACGTGGCACGATGTTATTCGATGATTTTACATTATTGTTGTAAATCAATGATTATTGGGCAAGAGATTTATTCTTTGGAAGCGAAATATTTGCATTAAATGAATGATCTGATTCAGGAGGGTGACGAAGTGTAGATATGACTCTATATCTTGATTTAATGTTGGGTGGCTCGATGTGTGCTAGATAGCGGTGCACGTTATCAAAGAATGATGGAAGCTTATTGGTGGGGTAATTAAATACGCCCTAATGGTTGTTGGTTGAACATGACAAAGAGGTCAATCAGTGATGTAGATTAGATCATGCAGTGTGTGTGTTCAAGCGGTATGATTATTGCATTGTAACCATGAACACTAAGACACACAGAACTAAGAAGATGTGAACCTGAGTGGCTGTGAGGTTGTGCTGGCCGAAAGGCTAGCTGAACGAGTGGGTTGGTGAGAGGAAATGAATCTACACTATATGTCATGTGAGTACATTGTAACAGTGCGAGGATTCTATATAATGGTGTTGCCTGCATTCTCCAGATGGACAAGATGTAAACTTTTGAAGAGTATAGCTCTGAGATTGTATTGTAACTTTTTTGTTGTTGATTAATACAATTGAGCTGAGTGTTTTGGAGGGTGGGGTTTTTTACCCGAAAGGGTTTTCCCCATGTAAATCTATGTGTTCATTAGTTTGTCTTTCATGTTGTTTGATTATGTAAGTTGAATCTATGTATGGTGTTGAATCTAGCTTTATCTGCATGTACTTTTCTTAGAAGGATTAAATGGGGAAACAACTGTGCCTGTTTTTGCTTTATGGCATAGTAGTTTGTGTCTTTGAGGTGATTTGAAGTAATTAAATTCATTAAGGCATTGTTGTTCTTAGATGTTTTGTTCTAAGTTGACCCGTTCTTCCCTAACATACATAGCATCCAACGCTTATATGTATATATATACATATATATATACAAAAGAATTCAATGATATCGATATATATATATATATATCATTACTTTCATAAATGTGCAAGATAATAATATTGCATATAATATCAACTGCATATATATATATAAATATACATATTCCTCTATGTTCATGTATACATACGTATACATGTATTTATGTACATATATATACATATATGTATGTATACATTCGATTGCACAATCAAGCACATACATATTTACTATCTTATTGATAGGAGATATACGTGTATTCACCTTATTGGTACAAGCATAATCTAAGAACATACATATTTACTATCTTATTGATACATACATTCCACGTGTGTTCACCTTATTGGTACAAGCATAGCAATATAGGGAAAAAATCATAAGCTCTAAACATATAAACACCATCCAAGAATGCACTCAACAGTAATCAAGACCCTTACTAATGCAAACACATTATGCTAAGGATGACTTACCAATTCCCAACACAATAACTTGACTCAACCATTCTAATGCGAGTGTGTGTAGCTCAAATAGGTTTCATTTAGGGTTATCTGACCAATCACTTCTCTTGAGTGATACTTCCCCTCCACCTGGAGGAATGAACCTGTCCTTGCAACCAACTCAACACATTTACAATGGTAGTTAGACATTCATAATGAACCACCAAAAAGATAGACGAGAATGGAAAGAGGATTCCCTAATGAGCTCCTAGGGTTTTTCACCCTAGAAGCTAACTTTTGGAGAATGGCTCTCTTTCACCCAATGATAAACTTTTGGTGTTCATTCAAAGAGGAAGGGGTTGTGATATTGTGTGTGATTGAATGTGTCTAAGTGTTGTAAATAGAATGAAACTAAATCTAACTAAAGAATGTAAATGAAATGAAAATAAACTATTACAAGCTAATCTAAATGATCTAAATGTATACAATACAGAAAGTAAACGTAAAGTTAAAGACTTGTGCACCTGGGTATTGGAAGTTGCAGATGGAAGGCCCTGAAATCCTCTGGAAAATGTCTGAAATCTTCATAGGAACATTCCTGCCAAGTTGGGCGACCTAGTCCTCTTGTCGGGAAACTTTGTCGGAACAGGTTTCTACCAAATGGGTGCTCAAAAATGTGAAAATCCCCAAAACACAAGCTCAGAGGGACTAGGTCACCATTATGGGTGACCTAGTCCTCTTCTAGGTTTTCGGGAACCTAAAAGAGGATATTGGAATCCTCGGTCTACACTCTGGATTCCAACAGATATCTTGTTCAAATTCTACTAGAAACAGGCAGAAAGGGTCCTCCAAGCTTGAACTAGGGTTTTGTTGACTTGGATGTTTATGATGAGTTGATGGCTCCTTCCTAACACCTTTCTTCTTCACACACTTGTATAGAAAACTTGCAAATCACACATGCAAAGAGAAGAAAAGGGGTTAGGGTTAGAGATTAGGGGTTTTCCTTAGTCAAACCCATGTTGAGTAATCAAACCAGATGAAATAGAAATTTACAGAAGCATGAAATAAAGGAGAGTGGTGGAGTTTACTTTGCCTTTGATGATTGATTCTTGTGTTGTTGCAACAATCAGCCCTTGAATGCTTCAGAAGTGATGTCTTGTTGACTTGGAAGGTGAAACCCTAGTTGGCTTGAGAGGAAGGAGAGAGAGAGATGGAGAAGAAAATGGATGATGCATAATGATAAATTAGGGTTTTGGAGCTTATTTATACAATTTATGCCCTAATTTTCCAGAAAAAACTTCATATTGACTGACCTTAGGGTTTTAGAGACCTAAATCCCGACATAAATTAAGTTAGATTCAAATTTTTTATGCCACATAGGACTAGGTCGCCCAAGGTGGCGACCTAGTCCACCTGGGCATTTTTAAGTGTTTATCGGTAATTAAAATGTTTATTTATGTTTGTCGAGATTGTCCTCATAAAACACTCTAAGATAGGTTTTGTATGATGATTAAGGGGTCATTACGGGTTGATTAAGTGATGAAAATCCTAGGAGAGCATGAAAATGTCTGGCAACACTTTACAACACTTTGTCACAAGGCTTAGAAATGGGTAAAAATGGGCTGAAAATGGTCCAAAATCCATTGGCAAAGGTCCAAATGAGCGAAAAGTGACCAAGTCCTCACTTTTTGGTGACACATAGAATAAATCCATATGCATCATAAAATTAAGCATATTCATATAGAAATACATGTTCATCATCAATGTAAACATAATTACTCTTTCAAAGCATTTATCAACACTTTCACATAATACCTATTTCAGTTTTCCATTTATCATATCAAAATCATGATTGCATTTACCATCCTATTTACCTATGAAGGTAAAAGTAAATTAGTAATAACAAGATGGGGTGTAACAGAATTACAAAAGTATAGATGTGAATTTGAGCAGAGCAGTGTGAAATTCAAAGTGTTGGATTCTTGAATACAATGAGTTGATGGAGTCTACAATCTTTCACACAAGGCTACAAAAGTGTTGGCGCATTTGGGGTGGATTCCTTGTTGCATTGAGAATTTGTTCTCTTTGAATCATTTCTCTTCTATATTCTTTGTTTCTTTTTGTGGCAGTGAGCCCTAGCTATGAGCCTTTTTGGATAGTGTGTCATATTCTAGCAGTGAGCCCTTGTACTGGTTTTGCAATTACTTATATTGTGAGCTAATCCTCATTTTGGTTTTTTTCTCATTGAGTTTTCCACGTAAATATTGTGTTCTCTTGTGTATGGTGTTGTTATTTTAGTTTCTTTTATTTACATTTCATGATTAATCACTTTAACAAAACAAGAGTTTAATGAATGCTTGTGGATTTGATTACTATTTATGGTTTTGATGTTATAATTTGCTACAACTGATTTACCCCTACCTCTCAATTGTCTTGTTAATTCAACAATTGGTATCAAAGCAAGGTTCCTTGGAGAAGAGCTTAACCACTTCAAGTAGATCCGAGATGGTGAACAAGATAGATTGCCCTAGATTTGATGGCGTAGACTATGCATTATGGAAGACAAAGATGAAAGGATATATGGCATCTCATGGATTTGAGATTGAAAAGGCAATAAAGACTCAATATGTTGCACCTTCGAATGGTCCAAGCACAAGTAATGAGATCAAAGCACATGAGGTAAATGGTAAGGCAAGATTTATTCTTATGAATAGTCTTTCAAATTCTGAAATGGTTAAAGTTATGAATCTTAAGACTACTAAAGAAGTTTGGGACTAGTGAGAATTTATAAAGGAGATGACAAGGTTAAAAAAGAAAATTTGTAGAATCTAAAGGCACAATTTGAGACCCTACAAATTTCTAAAGATGAAGCAATTACAACCTACATACAAAGAGTTTATGAGCTGGCAAGTGCTATGAGAGGTTTTGGTGCACAAGTCAAAGAACCTAGGTGGTAAAGAAAGTTCTCAAAACTCTTCCTGATTCATATAGTGAAAAGGTATCTTCTATTGAGGAAGTTGAAAATTTTAATACTTATTCTAGAAATCAGTTGATTGGTACACTAACTTCATTTGAAATGAGAAAACTTGGTTTGAAAAATGGTACAAAAGTAGAGGTTGCTTTCAAGGCTAGAAAATAAAAAAAGGTTGAAGATTTATATGGAGAAGATCTTGATGATATGGAAGCTAACTTTGTAAGAAGGATGAAAAAGGGCACCGATAAGTACAAAGGTAAACTACCTTTCAAATGTTTTAGTTGTGGAAATATAGGTCGTTATGCTTCAAGATGTTCAAACAAAGTTGTGAACAATAAAAGTAAGGAGAATAAAGGAAAGATGATTAGTTACTTTGTCAAAGAAGATGATGGTATTTATGATGATGAATTTGATTATGGAGATGTAATTAAAATGAATGCTTGTTCTTGGATTTAAAAGATGAATCTACTTTTGCCAAATTTGAAAGTTGTGTGAAGGAAAGTGTTTCAAAGAAGAAGGATAAGGTTGAAGGTACTTTGGTTTTTTCTTTTCATGTTAAACATGACAAAAAATATTGGGTTGTTGACAGTGGCTGCTCTAATCACATGATTGGAGACAAAAGTAAGTTTGTTAAACTTGAAAAATATGATGGAGGATTAGTTAAATTTGGAGATGATTCAGGAGCTAAGATTTATGGAATAGGTTCAATCAGTTTTGATGGCAAGCATAATATTGAAGATGTTTACTATGATAAAGGCTTAAGGCATAATCTTTTGAGTGTCAGACAAATGTGTAACAAAGTATATAATCTTGTGTTTAAGGATGAAAGATGTGAGATCAAAAAAGGGTCTGAAATTGTGATTGCTGCTGGTAAAAGGACAAATGGAAATATCGATTAGCTTAAGGGTGTTGGTGATCATTGCTTTATGTCTTAGACTAATGACAGTTGGTTATGACATTGGATGATGTCTCACATGAATTTTGATAATTTTGTGAGAATCAGTTCAGTTCATGTAGTGAGAGATCTACCAAGAATCACAAAGCCTATTAATGTTGTTTGCAAAGATTGTAAATTTGGAAAACAAATAAGGAGCAGTTTCAAAGGAAAGGAACAATATGCTACTGGACTACTGGAATTAATACATATAAATATTTGTGATCTTGCAAGGGTGATAAGTCTTCAAGATGACAAGTATTTCCTATTTTTGATTGTTGATTACAATAGAATGATATGGGTTACTTTTCTTAGAGAAAAATATGATGCAATAGATAGATTCAAAGCGTTTAAAGCTATGGTTGAGAATGAAATGAATTTGAAAATCAAATGTTTGAGGTCTGATAGAGGTGGAGAATTCACCTCCAATGCTTTTAACATGTTTTGTGAAGTTCATGGAATAAAGAGGCACTTGTCTGCCCCTAGAACTCCTCAACAGAGTGGAGTGGTTGAAAGAAAAAATCAAACTGCTCAAGAAGTTGCTAGGGCTATGATGAAAAAAGTAAACCTATTGAAAGTCTACTAGAGAGAATCAATTCATACCATTGTTTACATACTTAACAGATTTTAAGAAAAAGCTAACAACATAAATATTCCCTATGAGTTATGGAATGGAAGGATTCCTACTACCAAATACTTTAGAGTGTTTGGAAGCAAGTGATATCAAAAGAGATGAGGAAAAATTAGAAAAGTTTGACGCAAGGTCTGATGAAGGTATCTTCCTTGGATATTCTACTAAAAGCAAATCTTATAGATGTTACAACAAAAGGCTAAGAAATATTGTTGAAATTGCAAATGTAAGGTTGATGAAAATTTGCAGAATTCAATTACAGTAGATGGATATGTGTTAGATGAACCTACTTGTGGAGAAGAAGAAGAAAAATCTGAAGAAAAAGAAATGTAGAATGAAGAGGAAGAAGATCTAGAAAAGACCCCTAAGACCCCTAAGTATGTGCAAAAGAATAATTCTGAAGAACAAATCATTGGAGACAAGAGGAAAGGAGTATTGACAAGAAGTAGATCTGCTGAAGTTGAGGTAAATCTATGTTTACTTTCTAAAGTTGAACCTAAAACAATGAGTGATAAATGCAAAGATGAACATTGAATAAAGGCAATGGAAGAATAACTTATGTAGATTGAGGAAAATCAAACTTGGGAATTGGTTCCTAGACTGGCAAACAAGAACATAATTGGAACTAAGTGGGTATTCATAAACAAACTGAATGACAATGGAGAAGTGGTAAGAAACAAGGAAAGACTTGTGTGTAAGGGGTACTCACAAGTAGAAGGAATAGACTTTGAGGAAACATTTGCTCTGGTGAGTAGGATGGAAGATATTAGAATGTTTTTGGCATTTTTAGCATACAAGGACTTTAAAGTTTATCAGATGGATGTGAAGTCTACTTTTCTAAATGGTGAATTAGAAGAAGAGATTTACATGGAACAATTGGACAGATTTCAACTATCAGATCAACCTGATATGGTCTACAAATTGAAAAATGTATTATATGGATTAAAGCAAGCTCTCAGATCTTGGTATGCAAGATTGGACAGATATCTGATGCAATAATGATTCAATAAAGGCATCACATATAGTAATCTTTACTTCAAAATTGAGGGAGACAAAATCTTCATAGTAGTTGTGTATGTGGATGACATTATCTTTGGAGGTAATGAAGCTATGTGTAAGAAATTTGCATAAGAGAAGTAGAAAGAATTTGAGATGACAATGTTTGGGGAGATGAATTCCTTCTTTGGGCTACAAATCAATCAAATAGAAAAAGGCATTTTCATTTCACAATAAAAGTATGTCAAAGAGATGTTGAAGAAGTTTGGAATGGAAGACTCCAAATTGGTATGCACTCCTATGATGATTGGTTGCAAATTGAGTAAGGATGATGATTCACCTAAGGTGATCAGAGCAAGTATAGATCTATGATTGGTGGACTGTTATTTCTAACTACTAGACCAGATACCATGCATGCAATTTGTCTTGTGGCTAGATTTAAAGAAGATCCTAAAGAGACACATGTTGCAGCAGTGAAGAGGATATTCAGATATTTAAAAGGCACATTGGATTATGGCTTATGGTATACTAATGATGTTGATTTAACATTAAGTGCTTACACAAATGCAAATTGGGTTGGTTGTGTTGATGACAGGGAAATGCCAAGTGGTGGTGCATTCTTTCTTGGATGTAGATTGGTGTCATGGTTAAGTAATAATCAAGATTTAGTTTCCTTATCCATTGCAAAGGCTGAGTATATTGCAGTAGCATCTTGGTGCACACATGTATTATGGATGAGAGACATTGAAGGATATCAGAGTAGTGTATGATGAGCCTATATCTATCTTTTGTGATAATACAAGTGCATTTAACATTTCAAAGAATCCAGTGATGCATTTGAGGACAAAGCATATATCAATCAGGTATCAATTTTTGAGGGAGAAGGTTATGGAGAATGAGGTGAAGCTTGAATATGTAGGTAAAAAGGATCAGATTGCTGACATATTTACTAAGGCTCTTACTAAGGATACTTTTGAGTGTCTTTGAGAGAAGTTGGGGGTTATTGCCCCTCCTTCTTTGAATTAGATGCATATGGAGATGCATCAGTCTGGTGGATCTATGGATTCATCTCTTTTTTGGATTGATGTTGGTGGCTACCTCTTAGGGGGAGTAGGTAGTGTCATTGTTGCGGTAAGGAACATTGTCATTGTGCATAGTTGTTGATCTAGTTAGGTGTACTCCTAAGGGGGAGTATGTAGTGCAAGTATCTTGGTTCAGTGTTAAAGGGGGAGAGCAATACAAAACACTTTATCCTTTTCCATTTATGTCAAAGGGGGAGAAAGAATCATGTGAAAAAGTTTATCTACAAAGAGAGAAAAGAAAGAAAATCTTGAGAATGTGTGTTTAGAGTTGTTGTGTTGTCTTTGATGGTTTTTCACATCATGTGTTGCCATAAATGATAAAGGGGGAGATTGTTGCAAGTATGGAGGTTTTTTCATCGATTTCAACAAGCTGGCGTTTCCATTGATGCCAATTATGTGTTGAAGGAGGTTGTTGCATGATGAAGTTGTCGAGGATATTGAAAAAATTATGAAAAAGAGGAAAATAGTTTGTTGCAAGTTGTGCATGTATAGTTGAGATATTGAGGAAGTGTTGTGAGTACATGGAGCTATCTTTATGTTGTAGTGTCAGGAGAAGTGTTGGAATTAAGTAATATGTTGAGATGGTGTCTTTGGTACTTGGTTTCCAAGTGTTTTTGAAAAAAATGATAAACAAAGAAAATAATGTTGTGCAAGTGTTCAGAATGTGCTCCGAGATGTACTTTGCATTTCTTCTGTGTTGTTCTAAGTTGTCAATAGTTGCTATATCTAAAATTTTGGTTTTTGGATCGTTATGCAGAATGAGATGTGTTCACCAATGTGTGAACCTATTTTTTAGTGTTATTTTATGTGGTCTGGGAGAAATGTATTTGCACCAAATTTTTCCACATTTTGGTTTAAGGTTGTGCAGATTTGGGAAGATGCTTATAATGTTTATATCTTTTAGAATTCAAGGTTTCACTTGATTTGGTATAGTACAGTGTGTGTTTCATGCATCAGTATGCGTATAAGGTTAACCAGATGTTCCGGGTTGAAGTATTTCTATGTTGCAAGTTTGGATGAAGTCTTTGTTAGATCTCAAGTGTTTTGTGGATTATTCTAGATTATTCTAGATTATTTTCAAGTGAATTTTGTTGTTTGAAAGTTTCAAATTGATTTAAGGAAGCGTGTACTTAGTTTTTTATGGTGTTTAGCACGGGTATTGGCCGACCTAGTGTTAACACTACATGTGAAGTTTATGAAAGTGTGTTGAGGTGTGTTAAGATTACGTTGGGTCCTAACTAAGGATTTATATGGGTCGCCTTCATTCCTACCTACCACAAGAATGTTTGGGTGTCGACCTAATTTTAAATTTTAAATGTAATAGATAGTTGTCAACATTGGAGAAGGTTTTCAAGGTTGAGGATGATATAAATAAGAGTGGTGTTGTTGAAAGATGCAAGAGAGAAGAAAGATAGATGTGAGTGATGAATGTGATACAAATTTTAGAAGTATAGATGTGAATTTGAGCGGAGCAGTGCAAAATTCAAAATGTTGGATTCTTGAATGGAGTGAGCTGAAGGTGTTCGCGATCTTTCATATAAGGCTATGAAAGTGTTGGAGCATTTATGGTTGATTCCTTATTGCATTGAGAAGTTGTTCTCTGTGTAACATTTCTCTTCTATCTTCTTTGTTTCTTTATGTGACATTGAGCCCTGACTGTGAGCTTTTTTGGATAGTGTGTCCTATTCTGGTAGTGAGCCATTGTAATAATTTTGAAATTACTTATATTGTGAGCTAATTCTCACCGTGGTTTTTCCCTCATTGGGTTTTCCATGTAAATTTGGTGTTCTCTTGTGTATGGTGTTGTTATTTTAGTTTCTATTATCTGCATTTCATGATTAATCACTTTAATAGAATAAGGTTTTAGTGAATGCTTGTGGATTTAATTACTATTGAGGGTTTTGATATTTTAATTTACTACAAATGATTCACCCCCCTCTCAGTTGTCTTGTTCATTCAACAATATTTCCAATTTCTCTATATTTATAATAATATATGCTTCCACCACTCCCTCCTTTGTGACTTCCAACTCTTAGCCTCCACGATGCTCTGGATAAAAACCTATTTTTCCAAGGCTATAGCTATGGATACATGATTGTGTTCTTAACATAGTTTCCTCTTGAATCACATAGGGCCTTTAGTAGCTTGTATGAGATTGTTTTGTGGGTGGCTTTGTGGTCAACCTCATAATAGTAATTAGGGAAAAATCACAAACCTATGTCACACTTTTAGCCAATAAAATAGTTTCGAGCGAAACTATTTCACCCTAAACAATTTTGAGTGAAAAAATTTCGCCCAAAACTACGTGGCCTATACGTGACACATAGAGTTTTGAGCAAAACCCTTTCGCTTGAAACAACAAAATATTTTTTTTCCCTTTGTTGCTTTAAAATGTGACTCAAGTTGTATGTAAGTCTTCGAGTGAAAGGGTTTTGGTCGAAACACTTTCACCTAAAACTTTCTATGTGGCATCTTTGCTGGCAGCCACCTCATCTTTTTTCAGAATTTTTTGAAACTTTCCATTTGAACATGATATTTCTTCAGTCAAAATGATTTTTTCAAAAAACTAAAAATACCCTTTTGTAAACTCGAAGTGGAGAATCCATATATATATTTTTTGATATCTAGATTAGTTTTAATATATTTTTTAAATAATGTAATTAGGTTGTTGAAATAAAAAATGAGGGTGATTAGAAATTTAAAAAATACTAAAACATATTATTTTTAAAAAAAAATACTAAAACATATATTTTAAAAAAAAAAATATATAGTGCATTAGAGGAGAGAATCTTCTCCAAAAGGGTATAATTTATTTTTTGAAAAGGATAAAAAAATAGACAATAATTGACGTCAAATAAAAACTATCAAATTCTAGTACATTTTACTTTAACATGTTATTACGAGGAAAATATACATCAATTTTTTTTAAAATTTTTTCCATGTACTAGATATTGAAGTTTTCTATTTGGGAAAAAAAATATTAGAAAATAAAGTTTTTTTTTTTTGTTTTTATCAACTCAATACCACTTTTTCTTGAAATTTTCAGCAATTCAAAATTTGCTCTTAAATTTATAAAAATATATCAAAACAATTTTTTTTTGTTTTAAAAATTTATACGAATGAACTTGATCAAGAGTTCTACATTTCATTAGTTTACATCATTTTTAAATTCAAAACATAAAGACCACTTTTATGTGGTCGAAGTTGAGAATTTTTGTTTGTGTTGGTGGATTCCTTTATAAAAGTGTGACACGGGTTTGTACTTTTACCCATTAACAAGAAAATCCCCTTTCTTATACAATAAGGGGCACACTAGAGTCTCTTGTAGCTCATGGCACATGGTGTAATTGTATGTGTTAAGTTTAGAATGACCTAGCTCTCACCACCAAAAAATGTGTAGCCAAATGCTTCTTTGAGTGGTATTTTATGCACCATAACCCATTTTAAGATAAGATCAAGCCAATAATTCATTATATATGTGCAATTCATAATTTATTCTTCTAGGCACATGGTTGAGCCATGTGTTAGAAGTTTATAAATTGTTTGGAGACATAGTCTAGCTTCAAAGCATACCTATATGTATGAACTATGCATTTGACTAATTCACACTAAATATGAGTTTTAAACCCTTAATGAGCTATTCCTTTAAAATTGTTGCATCTCTAGTTTTTATTATTTTTTACACTGCCTCCTTAAATAATTGGTATTATTTTATCACCATCTCACTCGAGTGCTTTATTATCTCCCTTAGAATTATAATATAGTTAACACATTAACTTTTTTTTTAGACTATACGAATCGGTCGAGTATCCATCTCCCTATAAACTCCAGTGCGCCTGGTAAACTTTTTTCATGTGACCGATGGAGTTGGCACGACACGCCCTTTGATACCACGGGGACGATGGGGATACTAGACCTCATGACCCCTTGCCTGCAACATGATGTTTTAGCCAATCGAGCTAGGTCCACTGCCCCTAATAACACATTAACTTCAAATAATTATATTTTAATAGAAAACTTATTTCTCATTAAGATCATTTTTGTTGTGATTATAATCATAGCAAAATTACTATTTCTATGTGCACCCACTTAAAGTGACTTTAAATAACCTAATTATGTATTTATCATCTATGTCATTAATTATGCAACACACAATCTCACATACCTTCCAATCACGTGCCCCATTTTCAATGAATATTTTCACCGATGTTAGTGTTGGTTCGTATATAACTACATAATCTTGTGCCATATTATCTTCTTTATTTATTTCTACTTCAACTTCTATTTCTAACTACTAGATTTAATTATTTAAATATGCACTTTTTGAATTCAAATAAATAAATTGATATACTATTTTCTTAAATGTGATATATACCTGTCTTTCAAAATTATCAACTATTTTATTATCCTCCTATTTAGATTTCTTATTCAAAGTGCACTTAACCAATCCTTGCACCTACTCATTATCACTTAATAAAGTCTTCCACATATGTAGATCTATACATAGTAATGGTTATAGGAGAAACTTAGTCCATCCCCATTTGAATGTACATATTCCACCTTGATAGGTTCTATAACAAGTTCAAAATTAGGCTACACATCTTAAAAGACTAAAAAATATATCCACTAATGATTAATCTCGTAACCTCCATCCAACATGTTTGCATGATGTTCTCCATCATTGTCTGATCTAAAGTATTTCTTTCTATGTGTGCATCTCATCTTCCCAGATACTTTTTCCTTGAATGCAACACTTGTAACCTTAAGCCTCTAGGAATAACTTTTTTTTCCTACTTTAGAACTTGTAACCTCCATTATTACATTATAAATAATTTATAAGTTCTAATTGGCCATTACCTTTACTACAAACCTTGATGTGTAGTAGGTGGCTATTTCATAATGAAGGTTTTGATATAATTTTCTACCAATCATGCATTAAAAATTTACACTAAAATTGAGTTTTGAACTAGTGGAGCATCTCCTCAACAAAACTATAAGTGTATGTTGTGAGTTGAAGAATACAATTTTTAATAGCATAATTGATGAAAATATCAATCACATGTGTCCAAACTATATTTATTTGTCATGATCTAGCAATATTATTTGTTGTCTAGTCAATCTTTTCAATACTTGATCTTTCACTATTGTGTCCATCTTAAGATCTAATTAAATATATACTTAAAGTAAATTGGCTCAAAAACCTTTTCATGTAATGGACCAAATAACTCTCTTTTGTGTCATACCCTCACTATTACACCTATAGATATTTCCATGTGCACAAACTCTTCACCTTTCATATAAACCACCTTCAAATTTTCCACCCATCACATGTTGTGACATCAAATCACAATGTGTGAATGTAAGAGGGTACTTGCAATAAAACCACAAAGTTAGCTATTCTACCACATGTGTAAATGGCATTGGCTAAACATTAGAATCAAATCTTGCACACTAATTTTAAACTCCATAGTTCTCACCCAAGGCACACTTGAGTTATTCGTCCTCTAATTGACCTATGCAAGGATCAAAATCATGTAGATACAAAATATACTTAAAAAAAATTATGCACAAGAGATAAATAAATAACAAAACTGAAAGAGATTTTCTACTCGTATATTTATATGATCATTTCAATGATACATGATTTTCCTAAAAGTTAGAAACTGTTCTTATTCACGTTCCTAAAATATATTAAGTGCTTAAAATATACATTCTAAGTGTCTTATCCATATCTATGCCTATCCTATTCTATCTTTGGCACTAATTATTTTACTAAAGTGTGGCTGATATAACTTTATATGCATTTCTCTTCATTCAATTTATCTACTCATGTGAGTATAATCCAATTAAATTTTTGTATTTACTCATGCTCTTTGGTCTCTACGTTTAGTTGAAGAAGATGAGCATTATTAGTTTTGTAGGTGTTTGGTTTTAATATAAAAGATATAAAATATCTGAATTTGAGTAGAAATGTTGATAATCCTTGCTCTCTTGCTTGAATACCAAAAAGAAAAGTTATTTCTATTGTTTAGAGTTTTAGGGTTTTAAGCTTTTATTGCAAGGGAGTCTCCCCTTCTAATTTGAAGAGAGTTTTATTCTTACACAATGTTTCATTTATGTTGTCTTGAAAACAAAAAATTAAAATACTAACAATACAAAAGAGTTTTTTCTTTTGCATTATTTTTCTTGTCTTTTCTCAAGCAATATCATCATATTTAAAAAACAAACAAAGTTAAGAATAAATGTACTCTAGAAAAAAGTCTTGATAAACAATTCTACACACTTCCAAGAAATACAATTTTAGCTTATCAAATTTGGAAGGGAGTCATAGGAATGTGAACAAATTGTCCTCCATTAAACCCCCCAAAAAAGAGGTTAAGCAAGCAAAAGGAATCATGCTATATATATCAACCATGGAATTATTTTGGACCTAGCCCCCATGAACTATATATTCCACTACAATGTGATGGTGTATGATCTATATTGAAATCACTTCAACCATTATATCTTTTAGGACCCTTCAAGGCATGGCTTTAACAATTTTGTAATATAGAACCCATGCAATTGATTTACTTTAACTAAGGTGTGTGGTGTATGAATAATGAAGATGCCACTTGCACCATTGCATAGTTTGTAAGCATACGAGAAGATCAAGGGTAAGATATATACCCCCTTTAATTGATTTCATGTAAAAGCATGTGGTTAATTCAAGGTAAGGGAGAAAATATTTGAGAAGGGTTAGATAGAGAAAATCAATAGTCTCAAGTGTGTTGTTCTATTTAAAAGTTGTGACCATTTAAGCTTGTTCATAAGTAGATTTATCACTACATATTTTAATGTGACTCGCTCAATAGGTAGTGACAAATGTTTCAATAATTGGATAAGTTGTTACTAGGCTAACAACTTTCATCTATATTTGAGACCTGGACAACTCCCTCGTATGATGGGGTTTTTAAGGTTTTTGTGTAGTTTTAACCTAAAAATACAAAATGGAAAAGGGAAAAGCTAAAGAAAATGATTTACCAAAACCCTAGATGTAGACATACAAATACTAACTTGGATTTCACAAACTTATTAAAAATCACGAGAGGGTTTCAACATAATATATGTTTTGATATAAAATGATGATGAAAGAAAGATAAAAAATCTAAACACAAGAAGAGTAGGTTGCTTTAGCTCATTCAAACCAAGACACCAAGATGTGATTGTGTTTTATTACATCAATTGCATGGTTTATAAGTGTTTCAACAAATGACCAATGGTTTTCATGAAGAAAAAACGGATTTACCAATTTGACATACAAAAAAATAGCAATAATAACTTAGAAGAATATTTAAAACATATAATCCAAATGCTCTTTATTATCTTTGTGAAATTATACAATTCTAAAAACCTCTCTATACAAAGTGTAAGCCCAAAAGTCTCCTTGGTAAGAGCCCCCCTCTTACAATAAAAAAATAGCCTTGTATATATAGGCTTATTCTCTTGTAACTACTCTGGTAACTACTTCCTATCTACTTTTTTGAAATATAATAATTAAATATAAAAAACTTGTTTGATTATTTTTTATAGTTTTTTAAAAAAACTTCATTTTCTAACTTTAAGTTACAATAAGTGACATAAGTCACTTGTACAAAAATACAACAAGAAACTCATAACTTTCGAATTATAGATTTTATTGGTTACTTTTCCTTTTCCATCTCCATCTTGACCCATGAAGCAGCTTCAAAAGTATATTTACAAACTCTGAAAGAGAAGCTCCTTTAATCTTTTGAATAATATACAAATTGACCTTGTAAAGTGCTCTAGTTGGGGCATTCTTTACAAATAGAAATGAAGTAAGCTCTACAATCTCTGTACTTACACTAAAAGAGACATGATTTTAAAATTTCAACATAAATCTTTCTAAATCATGTTGCCCAAGCCTCTCACAAAAATTATTGATCATGGATGCAAATCAACTCGCACTTTCTAGATTGTGCCTCTCGATACTTCTATTTTTTCACAAACATTGAGTGGTACTTTCAATTCACCCAACCATTTAAGATAAAAAGCTTCTATATGGTGGAGACTATTGTATGATAAACCAAATTCACAATGACCTAGAAGTGCTTGGTCAATACATTATCTTTGATACTTTTCCCAAATACATATATGTCATGTATATCCTTTTGAAGCATCAATTAACATGTCTGATCAATGTTTTCATAATTTCCTTGTTTTTGTGTTGCACTTGCTTAAAAGTTTCTAAATCCTTCAAAATAAATCCATTTTATACCTATGTTGCAATCACTGCCATGCATACATATCTACTAGAGCAATTATAACTACAAAAATCACATTCCATTATGCTTTGTTGGATGCCCATACCCTATTTCAAATGGAGGGTCATGGGAATGTTCACAAAGATTATGAAAATTCAATTTTACACCTACCAAATGCACTTTCTTGAGGGGATTCTAAATCTTTTCAATAAATCTTGCAATTTTTGTGCATTCCATTCAATAAGATCTCTTTGACATATTATGTCAAAATGTTGGCGTTCTTTGTACATGTTTCACATTTACATATATATCTACCAACGCACTTCAACTATAATATTTTCTTGAAAGTTTCTAAACTATTTTAAAGAAAACAATTTCCTATGCACCATTGTATTCTATAAGATACATCTCGATGAGGCATTCTACCAAAAATCCGCAAGCACCTGTCTATTCTCCCATGTTTGGTTTTTATATGTGTTTAACATATCCATTTTGTGCATAGCTAGCCACAATGATATTTTATCAAACCACATTATTTTGAGGTTATCTATCAAATAATTCAGGTGTTTGTGCTTCCCTATTTTGCATATATGCATGTCAAAGCAACTACAACTGTAAATTTTGATTGGATTTCTCTATATTCTATGCTTTTATGGATATACATACCCTATCTCATTCTTGAAGGTATTTTCACTTGGTTTTAACCTAGCTTCCAACATTCTATTCAATATACTCATTGCTTGAGCAGTATGTTGCTACCCACAATGCCCAACAATAATATCATCATGAGTGTAACAAAAAGGAACAAAACCCATCTTTGATATTTTATTAAATAGTTTCACTACACTCTTCATTTTGGCTACTTCGTATAGCCTAGTGATTAGTGGAGTATATGAAGAAATATTGGGCTTCAAACCCTCTGCCAAGAGCTCCCAAAACAATTTCAAGTCTTGTGATAATGACATTTTATGAAATCATAGTTCTATGAGGTGTTCAATCAAAGGGGGTGGGATTTGGTTTTGCATCTACCAATACATTTATAACGGGCGACAATCGAGACGTTAGGTGCGACGAACGAATGACACCTCTAAAAGATGACTTTTTGACTCTTGCGTCCCGCATTCGACTGAATTACCAGAAACCAAAACAATAACTATAAACTATTAACATGTGAATAAATAAAACCATAAAAAAATTTGTCTTTCAATTCTGAAGTTACGTGAAATTAACCCTAACGGATATTGGGACATCTCCCCTAGTGAACAAATTCCCTTAGTTCGACCTTGGCTCCCTAATTTCGAGCGTCTTAAAAACCCGTTGCACAAGATTCTCGAAACGGTTTATTCATTTCATTTCCCCTATAGCCGGACATCTGTTACCTTCGCGGTCACCACCCTCGCGGTCTGTAAAACCCTTGCGGTCTGTAAAACCCTTGCGATCTGCATTGCTAGTTCGCACAGCTAGTACTAATAAGTCAGTCACCAAAGATTCAAAATTGTCGGAGTCTAAAAATTAGGGTGTGCCATCAAAAGAATGTCATCTGAAGTTGCCATAAGAAGACAAATTCTCTATCGAGGGCAACACAATACTCTTCATTGTTTTGTTTCAGAATCATGTGAACTTCTCAACCGCTTCCCGGTTCCAAGCTTATTATTAAAATAGAATCTTACATACAACACCGTACGTTTGAATTCCTCCTGTTCCAGCATAGTAGATAACTGCCCTTCCAAACCAGTGCATTTCTTATCCTGGGTAGCCCTTATCCCTAGTAACGAGGCAGAGGCACGGGCAACTCGAGCAGAGATAAAACACGCCCTCCTAGTATTGGCAAAGCTCTGCGTTGCAGGTGAAGAGGAGAAATGGGTAAGCTCTCACTGCATTCGTATTTTATATCTTTTTCTTGGGTTTCCTCTTATTTGCATTATTCTGTTTATTGCGCATTTGTATGTTCCACTTGTTCCCCAAGACGAGGTCGAAATGATTTTGATGGGCTTATTTGACCGAGTTCGATTTTTGATTGTGGGTTCTGTAATGTACAGATTTTTTGCTTTCTACTAGGCTATTCTAGAGCTTTTTAAATTTATACTGAAAGTGATAGAAGTGTGTCGGTGGGGTGTAGGGACTTATAAGTACGTTGAGGAGCTATGGAAGAAGAAGCAATCGAATGTGATGAGGCTCTGGCAGAGGGCGAGGTGCTCGGAATATCGACAGCTTCATGGCATAGTGAGAGTCAACAGGCCCACAAGCCCTGATAAGTCCCGCCGTCTTGGTTATAAGGCCAAGCAGGTTAGTTTATGTAAAAATGCACTGTATGACTACTATCCCTAAAGATGAAAACGAACTGTTTATAAGGTTTACATGATTATTTACTCCGTATAAATATGTTAGCAGCACGTGACTTTTCTTCCTAAATTTAGAACTCAAGACACAGTCAAGTAATGTAATTTATTAACATAAAAGACAGCATAGCAATGCTGTTATGAAAATATAAGCTTCATGTGTTAAATGGTTTATATAAACTTAACATAGGTTTCAATGTTCAAATCATCAACGTAGAGAACCTTCAGAATCTATGCAAATGGTATCAAATTTCCACTATCCTCACAATATTCTTCTCTTTGTATCTGAGGACCGTTGCCATAAAATCCAGTACTTGATTCATGAACTGCATATTTGTAGAGAAAAAAACACCTCTACATAAATTGATCTAGGCTAATTAAATAAATGCAATCAATTAGTTAACAATTAACCTAGATAATAGAGTTGGGGTAGATGATAGAACTGAAATAAGTGCAATATTTAAATAGGAGGATAGACACAGTTAGCTCTAGGACCGGTGATTGATAAATGATGCTGATGCCATTCTAGAATGCTCAACCACTTTCAGCAAATTAAAAGCCTTGGCTTGATGAATATGTCAGAGTCTGAAATGGCACAGAAAACTCTGCAGATTGTTCCTGCATCCTGTGCAATCTATCTCAACTGCCACAAAACTCATACGATTGTAATGTCCCCTTTTGGGATCACCTTATAATTTGCCCTGAAATCACAATTCCAAATGAAACCAATAGCAGATTATAGTTAAAGATATAATTCCCTACTCAAAATTGAGATGATGTAAATCTGGTTATGGAAACCTGCAACCAAATTAGATAAATATGACAGACATAATCCTTGAAATACATTTAATTCTAGATCTAAGAGAGATTATATATATCATTATAACGAGTCCCAATGATTATGTAGGTTCAACCATAATGAGGATTGTAGTAGAGGACATGATGAGGTGCCCCAAGTATACTCTATCCTAGGCCCAACAGCAGGATCTTATCCTCTGTGGCTTCATGTGTTCCTTAACGGATGTTCCTTAACCATCATCATGAGGTGGTGTACCGAGTGAGGGCTTTACACTGTTCCCCTCCATCACGCGAAACCCTCCTCTTATGATTGAAGGTCCCTTTTTACTTCAACAATTGATTCAAGTGGGGATAGTAGGGGGGCTGCAATAGGGTGTCCTTGATCCTCAACCCTAGGCCCATGGATAGGACCTCATCCTCCTTGGCCTCATGTGGTCCTTAACCGATGGCCCTTAACCATCATCATGAGGTGCCATACCTAGTGAGGAATCATTCACAGTTCCCCCTCCTTGCATTCCTTCCTCATCCATATCAGAATCATATCTCTGTTCATAATATCAGTAAATATATGCTACATTGACACATAATACGACATTATATCAGTGTTTAATTGGTGCTATTATATGTATATATATTCACATCTACATTTATTTGATAAATAAGCATAAAACAACTATCTCTGCGTACCACGGGAATTGATTGTATTATTATTCTGATTGAATCTGCTGCATGTATATGAGAGGCTATGCTGTTGATCGATTACTTCTGCTGTATGCCTTAACTACTATCAATATCCAGATCTGATCTTTTCGATGCCTTCTCCTATCTTTGAAATGCCTTCTTTTATATCCTCCATGGGCTGAGGGTCACATCCTTGCATGTTAGGCTTTTACCAATAGGCATGCCCCTTGTCATGGTTTTGACTAATCGTTGCTTTTAGGGATATTAATATTTTCCCTTCCTAATTGCTGTGTACAGGGATGATCGCTGCTTCTCATATGAATTGTTGCCTTATTTAATTTATTAACTCTGCATATTAATGAATGGTGCCCTGCAGATCACTGCTTTAAATAATCCTTAATCTCTGCTACATTGAGTATTTAAGCAGATCGTACCATTTTTAATATCTTTTCTATTCGCCCTTACTAACAATTCCTCTGTCTTATTTATATGTGTACTAGGTGCTTCAATTGAGGGAGTTCGACCCAGCTACTATTTAAAACTTTTAAAAGCATTTGTTTAACCACAAGGTGGTTGGCTCTATTTAGAAGGTCAGCCTTTCTAGGGAGTTAGCCGCTTTGAATTTTATTTAGATTCCTTTGTTTTGGTGTAATGTCTTCATGAGTTGGCCTTATTTGTTTGTGGGAGATATATTCCCATGACGGGGGCATGAGAAGGATGCTTGAGACTGATATTGGATATATGGGAATGACCTGACAGAAAATGCACCCTAGAATTCTATATGCCTTTGTGGCTTGCCTATTGGATATATAAGAAATTAAGGTGGTGTCTAGAGGCATCTTTGAGGAACTTACCAACTTGATAGGTGAATGTGTTTGTCTATTTCAAACCCTTGATGGACATAATTATTGGCAATGAGAAAGATCGAAGACAGCATTCGTGACATGCAGATGGTCTATTTGATGATGATGCAGATTCAATTCTGTTAATGCCCATTTGATTTGAAGTGTGCTCTAGTTATTGTTTTGTTGTATTAATTATCTTTTTTTGAGCATATATTTAAGTGCACTATGAATGTCTTTAAATATCATGACATAGCAATATGTTGCATGAGATTTTTGCCAGGTCAGCTCATAACGACTAGTAAAGGGGCAGTAAAGTTTATGTTTGAACTTAATGTCATGGATTTTGGGGTCATTTGTCATGCCCCCGCAAAACTCAGACCAGATTGCTATTCCTAAACTGCCAGATCATACGTAAGAAATCAATAATCGGCTAGAACAGTGCAAACGTAGCAATGAATAGCAGCGAAACCAATAAGAAGGAATAATAAAGGAGACCCGAGCCAATCAAGAGGAGAAACAAAAGGGATTGAACTATTAAAGGATAATATTAATATGAATTAATTATATCCTTTAATTAGATAATTACGGTTAGTCAAAGTAATCAAACAAAAAGACATAACCGTTGAAGAGACATGTCTATTCACCCAACACAGGTATAAAAGACAAAACATTTTAAAGCAAAGGTCAAGTGATTGGAGAGAGAATTCAGTCTAAGAGGAATAAAACATTCAAAGCAATCAGATATAAGGAAATCAGTGTTAGTGTTTTGTAGCAGTGGGAGGTATTTTTCTTAGAATAATTTATTCAAGGCAAGTCGGCCTTTCTATTATAAAACAAATAATATATTTTCTAGGTCGGCTCAAGAGGAGAGCTCGCCTAGTTTGGTATATAATGGAGATAGAGTCTCCACATTATGCAATCAATTCATTCCATTTCTAAATTCAATTTCCTTCAGCAGCAGATTCGCATTCAAGAGGAGCAGATTCGCTTCAAGGAGAAGAGTTGATATTTTGTGTATCTAAGGAATTCACGCTATCTTTAAGTGCTGATCTATTGTATGAGATTCGGCCTTTCTAGGGCCTGATTTTGAGTGCTATTTCTGCACTTCTATTTCTGATTTATAAGAGAATAATTTGCTGCTGGGTTTTTCCCTTGTGTAGAAGGGTTTTCCTAGGATAAATTGCTGTTTGTCTTCTCCGTGTTGTGTTTTCTGCTTAATTGCATTTCTGATCTGAAAATTAACATGGTATCAAAGCGGGTTTAGGAAAGATCTGATCAGATTTGGCTAAGCAATATAAAACAATTCATTATTTAGGGCAGTCTCTCAAAGAAAAGAAGATGGTGACTGGTGTCAAGGTAGAAGATAGGCTTGATGGAGTGTCAAACTTCAACTCTTGGAAATTCAGGGTTCTCATTGCCTTAGAAGAGAATGATCTTTTAGATTTCGTAGAAAATGATATGCCCGAGCCATCTGATGACACAAAGAAAATTCAATGGAAGAAAAATGGCACGAAGGCTAGAAAGATTATGATAGACTCCATGAAGGATCACCTTGTACCGATCATCTCCAAGATGAAGACAACTAAAGAAATGTTTGAGGCTCTAAAAGGATTGTATGAGATCAACTATACCAGCAGAGCCCTTGCTTTGAGATAACAACTCCATCATGTAAAAATGGCTAAGGGAGATTCAATCATTTATTTCTTTATGAAGATTTCTGATTTGAGAGATTAGTTATGCACTATTGGAGATATAGTTGCAGACAAAGATATTGTTATGTTGTCACTAAATGGTCTTCCACAATCTTGGGAGCCTTTTATTTAGAGCATCAGTGGGAGATCGAAGCTGCCCAAGTTTGATCGTCTTCGAGCTGATTGTATTCAAGAAGAAACCAAATTGGCAGCAAGAGGAAATGGGAGAATCTCTCATAATGAAGAAAGTCATGTCCTTGCTGCACATGCTACTAGAGGCAAAGGAAGAGAAGGAAAAAGAGGCACCTTCAAGAGGAATAGAGACAAAAAATCAGATTTTGTTCCAGAATCGAAGAAGAAGGATCTCTCTCACATTCAATGTTATAGGTGTGACAAGTATGGACACTTTGCTCGAGATTGCAAATTAAAGTTGAAGCAGCATGTTTCTACTGTAGACATTGATGAAGAGTCACCTCAAAAGGAATCTAGTCATTCAAAAGACAATTTAGAGGGATTTCTATTCATCTCCTCTCTTTCAAGTAATGCTCCAACTGACAGTGACACTTGGTTGATAGACAACGGTGCTTCACGTCACATTACAGGCCATAGAGAGCATCTTACAGGCTTAGTAGAGAGAGTCTAACTTACAAGTGATAATTGGAGATGATGCTTGTCAAGTCGTAAAGGGAGTCGAGGCCACTTCCTTCCAGCGAGACTCAGGTATTCCTCTTCATTTGAGTGATGTCTTGTTTGTACCAGGGATCAAAAGAAACCTTGTCTCCATTCAGCCTTGGAGGACAAAGGGTACAAGGTTGCTTTTTCTGAAGGAAAAGTTCTTGCATGGCCCAAGAACTCTAGCATAAAATCAGCTCGTGTGATTGGCATTTGTCAGGAGAGCCTATACAGATTATCAATTCGACCAGTTCAGGCATTATTACATGACTCTATCAGTTTGAGTGAGCTATGGCACAAGAGACTTGCTCACTTACATTTCAGAGCTCTTCCCTCTATGGATTAGGTGGTTACTGGTCTTCCAAAGCTTAGTTTAGAGCACGATGCCATCTATAGGGGATGTGCACTTGGTAAGAATATCAAGAGTCCCTTCCATAGTAGTGACAGTAGATCAAAGGGGATTTTAGATCTTGTTCATTTTGATTTATGTGGACCAATGTCTGTGGCATCTTTGAGGGGATTCTGGTACTATGTGACTTTCATTGATGATTATTCTCGAAAGACCTAGATTTACTTCTTGAAATCCAAGGAGTCTGAGGAAGTCCTTGATAGATTCTGAGAAATCAAGGCTCAAGTTGAAAACATGTCCGGGAAGAGGATTAAGGTTCCGAGATCGGATAATGGAGGGGAGTACACTTCTGGAGGATTTCGTAATTTTTGCATTGAGGTAGGGATCAAGAGGGAGTTTTGTGTTCCGTACAACCCTCAACAAAATGGAGTTGCCGAAAGAAAGAACAAATCCATAATAGAGGTAGCCAAGGCTATGATTCATGATTAGAGTTTACAAAGTTTTCTATGGGCAGAAGCTTCTAGAACCGTAGTATATGTTCAGAACAAAAGCCCTCATTGTATATTGGGAAACATGACTCCTGAGGAGGCCTTCACAGGTGTGAAACCTGAGGTTAGTCACTTAAGAATATTTGGTTGTCCTGTGTACATTCATGTGCCCAAGGACAAAAGATCAAAACTAGAACCTTTAGGCAGGAAGGGTATATTTGTGGGATATAGTGAGTCTTCAAAGGCTTACAGAGTTTATATTCCAGGGCAGAAACAAATTGAGATTAGCAGGGATGTCTCCTTCGAAGCGGAAGTAGCCTTCAAAAGATGAAAAGGGTCTTACATGGAGATAGACAGTGAGGAGCGGGAGATTTCATAGGATATGGATTTATCTCTTGATCATACCAATACTCAGAGGGAGTCCACCAAACCAATCAAGACTATTGATCCAGTTGATCCTATAGAACCAACTGATGGGCCTAGAGACATTGCCGTACATCGGAAGAGGCCTCTATGGGCTCGACAAACTATGCAAGAGGCAGAAAAATATGCAGCTCCTCGAGGCACTTTTAGGGAAAGCAAGAGACCTCAGAAGTTCCCAGGTTATGTGGCATTGATGAGTCACATCATTGATTCTGGGCGTTCTAGTTTTGAGGAGGCATCCAACCAGAAGGTATAGAGAGATGCAATGACAAAAGAGTATCAATCCATCATTACAAATGATGTATGGGATGTTGTTCCGAGACTTGAAGGGAAATCGGTAGTGTCTTCCAAATGGCTCTACAAAATCAAGCATGCAGCTGATGGCAACATTGAGAAACACAAGGCGAGATTTGTGGCAAGAGGATTCTCTCAGGAGGGAATAGATTATGAGGAGACATTTGCTCTTGTTGCTCGATACACTTCCATTAGGACGATTATTGCTATTGCCTCCGCAAAAGGTTGGAAGTTACATCAAATGGACGTAAAGACTGCATTTCTTAATGGTGTGATTGAGGAAGAAGTGTACATCGAGCAGCCAAATGGTTTTGTGATTCATGGGAAGGCGTCTACAAATTGAAAACCACCGCAAAAAAACAAAAAAAAAACCAAACAAAAGGGGTGAGTCATTATAGAAAATGGAAAAGGAGAAGACTTAGAAGATGAAGGAGATGATACAGGTACATGCACTTTAGCTCAAGAAAGGAAGATTCAATCTTTCAATTTCATGGGTGCATTCAAAAGTGAAAGGTTATTGTATCTATAAACCCTAACAGCAAGTATAACTTCATCAACATGGAATTAGCCAAGAAGCTACATGTACAAGCAAAGAACACCAAGGACAATCAAATATTAGGTATGGATATTCAAAATTTTGAAGATTTAAGCTCTCTATGGATAAGTATGTTTTGCATTCAAACTTTCATGCTTTGGATATGGATGTGTTGGATATTGTTCTTGTTTATCCTTAGAATCTTTGGGAACAATAAATATCAATGTGCAAAAGAAGTTCTTGAAGCTTTGGTATAGAAGGAAACAAATTACATTATAGGATATTACACATAAAGAAGTCCAGAAGAAAGTCAAGGAAGAGAAAATTCAAGAATATCATGAATATTGTAACCATAGTAACAAAAATCTGCAAATAAGCCCGATTAATCACGATTTTTAAAAAATCTGTAGGCTGGACGATTTTTTCCCCGATTCTTTGAAAAAATCTTTGACCTTTTGGTCAATGATTTTTTTCCATTTAAAACTGCAAAATTGCCAAAAAAACGCGTTTAAAACCTACAAAAGAGCGCAAATAAAATGGTGCTGATTTGCGAAAAAAAAACGATGAGACCATAGCTTGTTGCTTACTATTATGCTTTCATAGATTTTTTCCAAGCATCCATAGCTTGTTTGAAATCACCTGTTTTAGGCATTTAGCCATAACAGCAAGGCAATGAACTGTTTGATAAAATGCTTTGGTAGACATGTGTGAAAAATGTCGTAGCATAGACAACTGTTTGAAAAAGTGCCTCGAAGAAATGTGTTCTCATGGTGATGGAATGCCATGACGAATGCCTAGCCATAGGCATTCGTCATGGCATTCCATCACCATGAGAACACATTTCTTCGAGGCATTTTTTCAAACAGTTCATTGCCTTGTCTATGTTATTGCTTACTTTTATGCTTTGATAGATTTTTTCCAAGCATCCATAGCTTGTTCGAAAGCACTTGTTTTAGGCTTTTAGCCATAGCAGCAAGGCAGTGAACTGTTTGATAAAATGCTTTGGTAGACATGTATGAAAAATGCGGTAGCATAGACAAGGCAGTGAACTGTTTGAAAAAATGCCTCAAAGAAATGCAGTCTCATGGTGATGATTGTCATGGCATTCCATCACCATGAGACTGCATTTCTTTGAGGCATTTTTTCAAATAGTTCACTGCCTTGTCTATGGCTTGTCATGGCCTTCCATCACCATGAGACCACATTTCTTTGAGGCATTTTTTCAAAGAGTTCACTGCCTTGTCTATGCTATTGCTTACTATTATGCTTTGACGGATTTTTTCCAAGCATCCATAGCTTGTTCGAAAGCACCTGTTTTAGGCTTTTAGCCATAGCAGCAAGGCAGTGAACTGTTTGATAAAATGCTCCGGTAGATATGTATGAAAAATGTCGTACCATAGACAAGGCAGTGAACTGTTTGAAAAGATGCCTCAAAGAAATGTGTTCTCATGGTGATGGAATGCATTTCTTTGAGGCATCTTTTCAAACAGTTCACTGCCTTGTCTAGGGCTTGTCATGGCATTCCATCACCATGAGACCACATTTCTTTGAGGCATTTTTTCAAACAGTTCACTGCCTTGTCTATGCTATTGCTTACTATTATGCTTTGATAATTTTTTCCAAGCATCCATAGCTTGTTCAAAAGCACCTGTTTTAGGCTTTTAGCCATAGCAGCAAGGCAGTGAACTGTTTGATAAAATGCTTTGGTAGACATGTATGAAAAATGTTGTAGCATAGACAAGGCAAAAATGCCTCAAAGAAATGTGGTCTCATGGAATGCCATGACAAGCTAATGCAATTGGCAGTTGCTCCTAGTTATTAGTTATGCAATGTGAAGTAATTGCATAACTGCTTAGGTTGACTTTGTAAAAAACTATATTGTAATTGAAATTTTGTCATCTATTAGCATCTAGTTATTAGTTATGCAATGTGAAGTAATGCTTTGAGTTTGAAAGATGTGCAATGCAATGAATGTAATCAGTGATATAAATATAAACTACAAAAATCTATTTTCTAGATTTCATTAGTTAAACTCTTTATTTTATTTGCTCTCGATATCTCTATGCTATGGAAATGCCTTTCGATTTCAAAAAAAATAGTTTTTATCTCTTGTTCTACAATTTTTTATGTTTTTTTTTAAAATCCGATTTTTTCCTGAATTTTTCAAAAAATCTTATACTTTTGGTTTGCCGATTTATTCCCCAAAAGATTTTTGTTGCTATGAAATTTTAATTTGTAACAATGAATTAGAGGAAAAGAAAGAGGATCAAGATGTTAAAAAAATGAAGAGACATAATTCTACTAAGGAATCACTAAAACAAGTGGCAAGAAATGGTGAAGAATCAAAGAAGGTTCCAATGATAGCAAATTGTGCAATATATAGGCATCCGCATCATTGTGAGAGGCAAGAATCATGGAGGAAACCATCATGGATACATGATAGTATATGGAATTGACAAGGAAATTACTATGGATCTGCATGGAATCAAAGGAACAATTACAACAATCAGTGATATGATAGAGTATATGGAATCGACAAGGAAATTACTATGGATCTGCATGGAATCAAAGGAACAATTACAACAATCTGTGATATGATAGAAGTAATGGCTACTCATGGAAGCAAAGGACTTACTATTATGTATCATAGTATTGAGTTGTAAATCCATGATGTAAAAGCTTCCTTTATGTTATTGGTAAACTATAATAAATACAAAAAAAAGGACTTACTATGATAAGGGATGGAATCAAATGGGAGCAACAAAATATGGCTCAAGGATGAGATCTAGAAATTGTCATGAAAAATACACAAGGATCAACTATGGAATCATGGATGATTGGTCATGGCATCATATTTGTAATAACTTGCAACAATCATACATTTTGGCTTCTTCTCACGTTTTGGGGACAAAACATGTCAAGGAGGGATGGCATGTTATGTACCTGGGGATATGATATTATAATGTATTTAGGTGGATGGAGATGCCGACATGTGGCACACATCCCTTAAGATAGCTATATTGGGTCATGTGAATAAATTATCTAATTAATTGTATCAAGAGTTCAGTAGGCCTTCATTAGGATTACCGTTCCATTGTATTATTAGGAGGAGGTCTATATAAAGGAGGCGATTATCATTGTAAGAGATGTGTGAAGTATGATATTGTATTTGGGATATCTTGGAGATATAACGTGTCTTCCATAAGGAGTATTGTATGGTGTTACCCTACCTCAAGGGTTTACTTTATTTCGGCATATATTGGATATTAGGGCATATTGGCCCACAAACATCTCTTGTGTTGTATGAGATCTATCTTCTGCAGTATATTATTTCTATTATTAAATGTTTGGATCTTGTCAGTCACATTAGCCATGATGAGCTCATAAAGTGGTTTTGTGCCACTTTCCAACATGCCTAATTACTCATAAACCCCATGGGAAACCTTTGTATGGTTTTTTTTCATGCCCTTATTATTCTTATGAAATGGGGACCAACTGACAGAGGATACTGATGACATTAAATCTTTGGACAGTTCTCTTGTATTTCTGTTTTTACATTTATTTATCTTATACTACTTTTGAAATCTTGATTTGTATTATTTTTTATATCATTTGACTCTGATCTCAAACAAAGTGACATCAGTAGGGCCTAGTTTACCTTGTGCCTGGAAAGAGTCATCTATGTAAGGAGCTCTAATCTGTATGATGCATTTTTGTGTACACAATACGATTTACATGCTTGGTTCCATCTCAGATCTCTACTGAATTTGTAGTTTTTCTAATTGTAATTATCTGAGTTTATTCTCATGCTAGATAGATGGTTTAAGTTCTGATTGGCCATAAATATGAAAATTTCTGTTTGTTATTTTTATACTGATTCCCAAAATTTGTAACTACGAAAGAACTTTCTGCCCCTGTTTCTGTCATGCTTCTCATGCCTTTCCTGCCTTACATTTGTGATGACTCAATAAAATTTAGTGCTTATTGATACCCTTAATTCAGCCTTTATGGTAATTTCCATGGGACTTTATTGCCTTTCCTGCCTTCCATTTGTGATGACTAAATAAAATTTAGTGCTAATTGATACCCTTAATTCAGCCTTTATGGTAATTTCCATGGGGCTTTATTGACAACCTAGTCCACGTTTAGTATTAGTGGTCCTGAAGTCTAGGATTTCTGTTGTTTACTTCTCAATTTCAATAGGTTGTTCTCGATGAATATGATTATTTCGGTAAGGTCAAGGATTCCTGTGAATGTTTGTATGGGCATACTCGGAATATATACTATAGTCTATTTATAACATCCAGAAGGCCCCAGAGGCCACTTTAAAACTATCTGTAAATTGACTCACTTTTGGCAGACCCTAGGTGTTGCAATGAATGTAAGGGTTTTAAACTTTAGAACCTATGTTTTTTAATGATTTATTTCATTTAGATTTTTTGTTTTGATCATAGTTGTTGCAATGAACTCTCTTTCGGTTGTTATTTGTATGAAGTAAAATGCTCATGGTATAATCTAAGATTGCATTTTCTGTTAAATTTTGTTTCCAGTGTTTTCAGAATAAGGGATCAAAGGAAGTTGTGGGTTGTTTTAAGATTTTTTTCTTATCAGTACTGAAATGGTGAAGCAGGGCCTAGACCTTGGTTCGTATGTGCGGAGATTTTCAAGTGCCTCTGGTGCCTTACACCAAATATCTGTGGATGAACCCAGTTCATGGCGGCAACTCCCAGGTCTACTTTTCCCCTTTTTCTTGCATTTTGGGGCCTTGAGAGGGATATGGAATAGGATCTTGATGATTGCCATTAATTTGGCCTTTTTAAGATGTTAGAATGTATGTTAGTATGAACATATCCTTGGGTATTCAAAATACTGGTGTATTAGTATTATGTATCCATATTTTTCTAACATGTCTTCGAGCTACATGGGAAATTCATCCAGATATTTGTCCTTAGTCAAGTTATCCTCAATATCCTTATAATTTTAACGTAGATGCTGTTCTGGGAATTCATTTGGATTCATATATATCTCAAACACACATACAATTTGTTCCTTTTGTAATGGCTCAGCTGAACCATTATATTTTATTGATTTTTATCTGCATCAATGATCTCTTTCCAATTTATGGCATCAACTAAATCTCAAATGGAGTGATGGCTTCTCCACTGTGGCTTTCCACCATGCTGGGCAGGCCCAGCTTTACATTGCTATCATACTGTTTCTTTTGTAGTGCCTCAGCTGAACCATTAGATTCTATTGATTTTTATCTGCATCAATGATCTCTTTCCAATCTATGGCATTAACTAAATCTCGGATGGAGTGATGGCTCGTCCGCCTTCTGTTCTTTCATCTGAGATAAAATCCTGGGTCATATTGCATGCCAAAATCCTCCATCTCCATAATTTGGATGTGGTCCAACTATATAATCTGAATTTATTATATGCATTAGGTAAATCTTCATTTGTTTAATTGCCCTTGTGCTATTTTCTGGGTTTGCATGCCACATATCTGCATCTCACATCTCTTTTTGTTGTAATTGAATCTGCCATTCGTTCTGATTCTATATGTCACGTGTCTTATTTTCAACACTTCACCCTGATTCCATATGGTATGTGTCCCTATGTTTTAGCACTTTGCTGCTTGGAGTCAACATGTATCTTATTTGGTTTTCAGAGGTGACGAGTGATTTAACCAGATTGAAACCAGTTATCTCATCCATAGAAGCAATAGTCCGGGAACAAATCGGCCACTCTCATGATTTTTTCCCCCAAAAATCCTGAAACCTGGAAAAATCGTTGACTGCGATGGTCAACGATTTTTACGTGTTTAAATCGGCAAAAACTGCTGAGAAAAATCACAATTAAACCTGCAAAAAAATGCATCAACTTTCCTGCGAATCCAGGAATCCATGAAACCGTAAAAATGTGCCAAAATCGCTATATATTTTCAGTTGAGCGACGATTTCCAGCACATGCGCTTCAGAAACAAGTGGCATGCGCTCCAGTAAGGCAAAAAATTCAGGGATTCATTGGGAGGCACAATTCAGGTAGGCAGGTTTTTCAGAGTATTGCTTCTATGATATTTATCACTTCGGTATCATAGTTTGATCTATTGTAATCCTCTCTTCTTCTTAAGTTGACCCAGGCATCACCAATGAAGTACTCACACGAATGTGGCTTTCTTAACTTCTGTGATAACCTGTAAACTTAAACAGTTAAACTTAATTATCAAAGTTGGAATGCATGATGATATGGAACTTATAAGCATACCGATCCTTTTTTGTGTGATAATCCCCTTCAGTTCCTTCATAACATCCTCTATTCTTGAAATATAGCCCGCCTAAAAATAAATAGCTGACAAGTTACCATGAATGGACCTAACATTTCTGAATCCACTATGAGCTGTTCATCCTAATGACATTTGCAATTTTTTCAGTGATTGTATTATCTAGCTTCCTTTTTTGTATTACCGACAGGCTTTAAATATAGCTGCTTCAAGGATTTATTATTAAATATCAGTCGATAGTTCACCTCTACTCAATCCAAATTCCAATGTTTGTATGGACAAAACCTAATAGAATCCAAACCAGATTTTTAAACTGTACCTGAACCTGAATCGGCAACTTAGGTTTAGTGTGATGAATTTTAATTTTTTCATTTTATTGGATCATGTACTAATCATAAATGTTAACAGATGGGTAATACTTTTATTAAAAGAGGACCCTGAAACTTAAAGTTTTCTTGAAACATCCTTCTTGCAGAATGATATGGAAATTTGTCAGAAGTTTCTCACTCTCATCTGAGATGTTTCTGACGGAATTCTCATGTTCTAAGATGTTTCTGATGGAATTCTCATGTTCTAAGATGTTTCCAGGACTGAAAAGTTGGATATTCATCTTGGGAGCTGAAAATTGTTTTCGGGATTTTTAGCTTGTTGTCGAGATTAAGATAATTTTGATTTCCTCCAAGTATTTATGACATATTAAACAGAATGGATTTTATGTAAGACCTCAAACAAACACAGTAAGATAATAACAGGTCTAATTTTATGAATTCAGCAATTTGACAAAAAATTTCTTTTGTTCAAACATATATTACAGATTTATATTTTTCTAGATGCCTTTAAAGTGCTTATGAGGAAAATATCTTTTTCAACTAGCTGAGGGCCAAGCACAGCAATCACATTTTATGAAAGCTGGTGTGTCATCATTTATGACATTATTTGTGTTACCTTTTATTTATTTATCTATTGCAAATAGGATTCTTATAAACATCAATACATATGATGTCTATTCTTCTTGGATACCTAAAGATTAATACCGCCCATCCAAAGTTATTTGTAACTTAATTGCACAAGAGTTTCCATGTAAAAATGAAAATTCAGCCTTTATATTAGGTTTTTTCTCAACTTGGAATGTGCATGTGACAAATTTGAACCATAATTACTTTTCTAGATGATGAGCTTTATTCTGCTATCTTTATTGTCTCAAACCCTCTGGAAGAGTAAAGCTCTTATCCCCAGTAAGTCCTTGGGAATTTTGAATTCTTTGGATATGCATCAATAGGCATTGAACGATATTTCCATTCTACTTTTAAATTCCTAAATGGTAGTCTTGACATGAAAATCATATTCAGTTGTCCTCATTGAGAATTATTTGAAATCTGTTCAATGAATGGAAATGTAATAGAACAGGTTGGACTTGGATGGAAATTTTTCTGATCAAATATTGCTGGTAGGAGCTTTGGAGACAATGAGAAAAGCACAAGGATTTTGTAATGTCCCCATTTTTGCCATTCGCCCTTCAATGCCTGATAGCCTATTTCTGGAAGCCTGTACGCTTGTCAGAGGTAAAATTAGGGTTTCCTATGCTATTGGGATTCTGGAGCTGTTTTGAGGGTTTGCATGTATGAATTTTTGATGCATGTCCTGTGATGTTTTATGGGTTTTTGGAGAGCTTCAGAATGGTGTGACATGCATCTCCATCAGACAACCTTTTTTGGAACTTGCTATTTTTAGCTAGCACATTGGAGTTTCGAGATTTGGAATGCGGATTCTTTTTGGGTTTTCTTAGAGCTTCGCAATGGTATGACATGCAAAGTGAGCATAGCAACTTCTTAGAATTTACTATTTTTAGTAGGACTCCAGTCAGCAGCAGCACAATAAGCTTTTCACTTTGAGTGGAGCAGTTGAGTTTTCCCTAATTTGGCTTTCTGAGGTGCATTTGTGAATAAATGATTTATTTAAATCATTTAATGATTTTAATATTTTATGACCTTGGCCTAACATGTTTTTAAAAGTGGTCATAAAAGGGAAGACGTCTCATGAAAGAAATATTTAATATTTCTAAAGCCAGTTAATTATTTTAAGGATGGGATGTCACTTTGGAGATGGTTATTATTTTATAAAAATTTAAATATCTCCCTAAAGTTTGGATGCCAAAATAAGAAGGAAGAAATATTTTAAAAATTAAAATATTTTCAAGAGCAAGAAAGGGAGTTTTTTATGGAGAAGCTGAAGGGTCACCTCAAAACTTATAAAAGAAGGTCTTTGCTCTTTCATTTATTATCTTTGGAAAATATTGTAAAGTTATGTTGCTGGTTTGAAATCCAAAATCCGGCTAAGGGAAAGCTTAGCAAATTTACTCCATTCTTCGAGCCAGAAACTATGGTCCCCTAGATGGTCAATTGAGAGTGTGCTTCATTCAGAAGTGCATCTTGAACTTCATCGTTGAAAGATTTTGGTAATAATTTTCAGTTTTGTACTTGCTGGTTCAAGCATGGCTGAAACGAGTTTTCATTTACAGCTTTTGAAGTGATTTTAATTTGCATATGGGTATTTGCTCAATCATTTTCTATGCTATAGGCGATCAATCTTGTGCATTTTCAAATTTTATCACGATGTCTACAATTTTCTAGAGCAGGTCGCCCTTGTCCAGGAGGGTTTATCATTTCCAGATTTCTTCTTGGGATGCGTGTTTAATAATTTGAAGGGTATTGAAGTTGTTTAATGACTTGTTCTTGGTCGCCCTTCATTTAGCTTTCATTTGCAATTTATTTGGTGTCATTTGGTTGAGTATTGAAGGAGATATGAACATTTTAGTGATCTCCTAGCTTGCTGGTCTGAACATTCAGTTTGCTGGTTTTGTATATCAGACTTGGTTATTTCCATTTCGTGCTATATTTCTTGGGTGTGTTCATTCTTATTTGTAATCATAAATGTAGTGTCATCATTGCAGCTGTTTCGGAGCAGATTTCTATTGGAAATCTATGTAATTTGCAGATAATTTACATCGTAAGGTTGAGAATTAGTAGTAGTAATCTAGTCATTTATATTTCTGCATTTAGTTGTGTTTTAATTCACACATTGTAACCCCTGGATGGTTTACCGCTAGTGTGGAAGAATAAACATTTGTATCTTTCTATCTCACCCATTGTTTAAGTGGCAAATTCCCACTATTGAATGAATGCCTGCCACAACGGATGAATTGTTTATTTGTAATTTCTTTCCCCCCATTGTTTTAGTGGAAGAGTGGAAATTCTCTCATGGCTGGTTATCCGCCTAAGTTCTTTCAGTTTTGTAATTAGCACTCCACCATATGTTAGCACCTCGCCTTCTAAAGTATCTTGTGTGCACATTCTTGGTGTTGAGTTTAATTCCTCTCATTCAATTGTAATCATTTGAGTTATTGATTAAGTAGATCCTAGGGATCCTCTGACCATATGCCTGCCCCTCCTCAATAAATGGTTTTAGGGCGTATTCTTGGTTAGAGTTCTTTTCCACATCGTTTTGGTGTGGAGCTAACCTTAACGGGTGCATGATTACATTGTAATTGTCATTGAAAATCAAAAAAAATTGAGAGGGTATTTTATAGATTCAATTAATCAATGGCTAAAGGCAATATTTGAAGCAATTTGAATTTTCCACCTGTTTTGTAAAGTGACCTTGTTCCCTCTACTATACATGGCAAATAAACTGCAATGGTACATGTCATAGTTTATTGAATTGGGTTTTACGACTTAAAGCATTTCTACAGATACGTCAAGTTTGTTCATAACCTATACTTAAATAGTTAATTTAATGTGACATTTGGACTAAATAGTAAATAGTTGCATAATATTTTGTTATGCATTCCTAATAAATTATTTGTATTATAATTCATAGCAGAAAAAATCGTTTGGGAAAAAAATTGGCAAACCAAAAAGTTCAGGAGTTTTTGAAAAAATCGGGAAAAAATTGGATTTGAAAAAAATGTAAAAAATTGTAAAAAAAGAGATAGAAGCTATTTCTTTTTAAACTTAATGTCATTTCCATAGCATAGAGAAATAGAGAGCAAATAAAATAGAGATTTTAATTGTGAATTGTAGAACAGTTTATATTCATATCACTGATTACATTGCATTGCACAAAATATACTTCATAGTGCATAAATAATAACTAGATGTTGACATATGACAAAATGTCAATTACAATTATACTTTGTAACTTTGTACAAAGTCAACCTCTAAACTAAGTACAAAGTTAGAAAAATCAAATGTAGCCAATGACAACTACACTAGAGGGCAGTAGGTTCCGATGATGAAGCTCCTAGTTCAGAGCCTCTCCTAATTTGTTCAACCACGTGAATATCCAAGTGAGTCTCTAGCATCTCAAAATATTTAGGCTCAAGAAAGTCCTCATCAATAGCAATCCACTCAGACTCTGGATCAATCTCATCAATGTCAATTGGCTTGTCATCCTCAACAATACTTGTTTTTGTCCATGCAGAAATTAGTCTTGGCCTTACAAGTGAAAAAGAAAATGAATACAATTTCAACTAACTGCAAGTATATTGAAAGTCTAACCTTGAGCTTTCTTTAGCTTCAAGCGAAAGTTGTGGTGAACAAACACCAAGTCATTCATCCGTTGTTGTGTTAGTCGGTTGCGTTTCTTGGAGTGTATGTGTTCAAAAACACTCCAAAGTATGCTCACAAGTGGATGAACTGCAAGGCTGGCTCAAAATGCGTCTCGCCATCTATCTAAATTTTTTGGTTTCATAACCAAAATAATTCCACCATTGTGTTGCAAAATCACATTCAATGGAGATGATATCATGTAAGAATATCTTAAAATAATCTTAACACTTAATGATCTTGTCCCCAAAATAGAAAGATTGTCACAGGTTTATAGAGTCTACTTGATAGCAAGGTCTTCCTGACTTCCACGACAACCTTAGATGAGAGAAAACCCCTTGCTTGCTTGTACATTGCTAATTCTCCCGTAACTGCTTGCAATTGTTCTGTGGTAGCAAACATTTTTTCCATGCATATGAACAAGCCATGTGAAACTTCACCATCGTCATGTCTAAATGAAGAGTTTTAGAACAAACTGGATTAAGATAGTATCTTGCAACATGGAGAGGAGAATGCATCTATCGATCCCATCTTTTATCAATTATGTCCCATAATGGCATATACCTATCCCTGTTATTTTCCATCCTACCCCTCATCACCTCCTTGGCCCTATCCATGGCTTCATACAAATATCCCATGGGGGATTTATCCCCATCCACTAGTCTCAAGACTTTTACTAGAGGTTCTGAAAATTCTACAATTTGTTTAGTTGCATCCCAAAAACTAGTAGAGTACATGTACTTTGCCACTACTATGCCATTTGCTAGATTTGTGAAGCTAGACTCCATCCACTCATTTGAAAGAAACATTTGTTTCAAATTCATTTTTTGTTGGCAAAGAGTCTGCAGTGCAAGGAAGTGTGTTGCAAATCTTGTCACCCCTAGTTGAACTAGCTCCTTGCCCTCTGTGAAAGTATGCATCATGCACAAAACCCTCGTGTGATTATAAATGAATTTTTTAACATTGTGAGCCTTTTGCAATGCCTCCTTAACCCATTCAAGTTTTCCAATGTCCTCAAGGGTTAGATCAAGGCAATGTACTGCACATGGGGTAAAAAATATAGAGGGTTTTTTTTTTGTCAAGAGTTTCCTAGTAGCAACACAAGCTGCAACATTATTTGTAATAAATTGAACCACATTTTGTGACCCTACTTCTTTAACCACAAAGTGAAACATCTCAAACAATGCAGCTGCAAATTTGATTGTATTTGGTGCATCTTCAAATTTTAGAAATATAGTGCCAATTTCACAAGAGACGAGGAAGTTGATGAGGGTTTGATTCCATCTGTTTTTCCATCCATTTGACATTATGGTGCAACCAGTGTTTGCCCACTCTAGTTGGTGCTCCTTAAGAACATCATTAATGTTAGTGTTTCTTAGATCAGATTAGATAATAAATTACTCAATAGAATTGCAACACATAAGACAATGAACACAACAAGATACACTGGGAAAACCCTCCTACTCGAGGGAGAAAAACCCAGCAAATGATTCTCTTATATATGATAACACAGTGACAGAAATCTGCTTACAACTCAGGCCCAACAATGGCCAATACAATGATAATATATTCGCCCTCCTTCAAGATATCAATGACTGTCTTCTTTCTGGAAATCGGACTGCTGCTTCTAAGGTGCGACTTCTGCTCTAAGTGCGAATTTCTGCTCTTCAAAGGTAAGTGCGAACTTGCTTGAGATTTTAATAATTACAATTGCAAAGTGACCTTGTATATATACATCATTAGGCGCCTCTTGACTTAGGTCGGCCTTTCTTGGAATACAAAATAAAAGATAAATAATTAATATAACTTTAGGTCGGCTCAAGTTTGATACAATGAAAAGGTCGGCTCTTGGTTATATAATAATTTGTCTTCTTCTTGGAAGTGCAGACCGAAGTTGCTATATAACATCAACACTCCCTCTCAGCTAGGGATGAACTTCCATCTGCACAAGACACATTATATTAGAATGAAAACAAAATTAGAATATCACCTCAATGTGATATTAACCATTATGGCTACTTCCATAGATGGTATAAATAAAATCATCACGGATTCCCTCACGTGATGCTGTCATGGAGTCACACACATGACATCCACCATAGCTTCTCCCAGAGGGTGGAAACAAGGGCTTTCACCTCAAATCTCTCTCAATAGAGAATTGCATTATCAAGGGCTTACACCTCAACTCTCTCTCAGCAGAGAATTGCATTATCAAGGGCTTGCACCTCAACTCTCTCTCAGCAGAGAATTGCATTATCAAGGGCTTGCACCTCAACTCTCTCTCAGCAGAGAATTGCATTATCAAGGGCTTTCACCTCAACTCTCTCTCAATAGAGAATTGCATTATCAAGGGATTTCACCTCGAACTTCTCTCAAAGAAGAACTCATTAAACAAAGGAACACTGATACTGAGACTCCCTCTCGATCCTGGCTTCAGAGATTGCAAAGGAGACTTCTGGAGATGCACTCCCTCTAGCCATCAACTCAGTCCCTCTAGTGTTTACTCCCTCTTGATCATTTCTTTGGTTGACATGACTTCTTCACAAGATGCCTCAAGCTTTTCATCACTTAAGTAATCTCTTATCATCTTCTTCCCCCTAAACCTGTCCAGGAAGCATTTTAGATAGAGATTACTAACAGTCCATAATTATCCAAAGAAATATCAAGATTAGAATTGTACAAGTTATATCATGAATGAAATTTTTCCAAAGATCTTATGCTAGTGAACACAACACAATTCAAGAGAATCTACTATCTCTCTTAATTACAAGATCCAAAGAATAAATAAATGATATAACTCAGCAACCAAAGAATACTTATCTTTTTAACTATTCTGATAGGTCCAAATGCTGGACATAGTGTGATACGTTGTACTTGAGCTCAGATCAGTCCGTACCCTTCACAGTTTGAACACAATGACGACCTGAAAGGTACTTTGTCTTCGAGAGATATCTCCAGTCATCAATGTAGTCCAATGATTGCAAGCTATGACTCCAAGCTTGATCATTTCTCCATTCAGTATGACTTCGATATCCAATCTTTCCAGATGCAGGTTGCTTGATGCTTAGGTTATCTCAATGTTAGAGCATGAATTAATAACTACAAAACAATTCATGAACATTATTCAACCATGCAATACTTATCTCATGGATTTCAAAAATCTCCTGAGTAATAGATAATTAATTCATTAATCATGACATGTCTTTCTTTCAATTTCACAGAAGAGCTGATCTCAGCAAAACAAAAGACAAACTTCACAAATTGGCATGATCCTACTTGCAATGAATAAATCTAAAGAATCTTATTACAGTGATCACTATTTACTAGTCACACATAATACTAAGTAATTAATGTTAGAATTGCATAACTCAACAAATTGAATTTTACCTTAGAATAGTAAATACAATCAAAAGCAAGGAATACTTATCTCTTAAATATTGTGAAGGGTGGACACCGTATGATATCTTGCTCTTGCGCTTAGTACACAACCTTCACAGCTTGAACATAGGCCCATGACTAGAGTAGAAATTTACTAAAATCATTTTGGGGAGAGATCTCAATCACATCCGCAAACAAAGCATGTTGATTAGGCCTGGTAGGACATTCCTTCGCATAGTGACCAAATTTGTCACATTTAAAGCATTGAACACGAGAGAGGTCCCATTTCTTCTTGAATGCAGGAGCACCATCTGACCCATTATCTCGATTCCTTTTAAAGAATCCTTTCTTCCAAACTTTTCCTTTCTTCGATGAATGAGAGGCGAGAACATGTAAATCTTCATTCTTTGAACTTTGACCAATGCCCCTTGCCGTTAGTCTCGACTCCTCTTGAATGCAGTCAATCCTCAATCGATCAAACTTGGGAAGTTCAGATCTTGCACTGATTCCTTGAATAAACGACTCCCATGAAAGCGGAAGACCATTGAGAGCAATCATGGTCAAATCCTTGTCATCAACAATATGACCAATGGTAGAGAGTTGATCTCTCAATTCGGAAATCTTCATGAAGTAGGTGATGACAAACTCTTCTTCCGCCATCTTAATGTGAAGTAGTTGTTGCTTCAAGGTTAGGGCACGACTGGTGTTGTTGATTTTGTACATCTCTTCCAATGTTTTGAACATCTCCCTTGCAGTATCCAACTTGAAGACAATTGGGACAATATGATCTTTGATGGAATCAACCAACACTTTCTTTGCCCTAGTATCTTTCTTCCTCCACTGCAACTTCTCTTCTTCCTCCTCAGGTTCAGGAACTTTCGTTTTCACGAACTCAGCTAAATCATTCTCTTCCAAAGTGAGCATGATTCTGAACCTCCATGATGTGTAGTTCGAAATCCCTTCGAGTCTATCCTCGATTTTCAGACCGTTCACCATCTTGAGAAATTTAGAAAATAGACTGAAAAAGAATAAAGTGAGTGTTGCAAACTAAATCTGATCACGATCTTTTTCACACCCCCTCTGATACCATGTTAGTGTTTCTTAGATTAGATTAGATAATAAATTACTCAATAGAATTGCAACACATAAGACAATGAACACAACAAGATACCCTGGGAAAACCCTCCTACTCGAGGGAGAAAAACCCAGCAAATGATTCTCTTATATATGATAACACAGTGACAGAAATCTGCTTACAACTCAGGCCCAACAATGGCCAATACAATGATAATATATTCGCCCTCCTTCAAGGTATCAATGACTGTCTTCTTTTTGGAAATCGGACTGTTGCTTCTAAGGTGCAACTTCTGCTCTAAGTGCGAATTTCTGCTCTTCAAAGGTAAGTGCGAACTTGCTTGAGATTTTAATAATTACAATTGCAAAGTGACCTTGTATATATACATCATTAGGCGCCTCTTGACTTAGGTCGGCCTTTCTTGGAATACAAAATAAAAGATAAATAATTAATATAACTTTAGGTCGGCTCAAGTTTGATACAAGGAAAAGGTTGGCTCTTGGTTATATAATAATTTGTCTTCTTCTTGGAAGTGCGGACCGAAGCTGCTATATAACATCAACAATTAACATCCTGTATTGCATCATTGAGTATACCAACCCTTAATGTCTTGTAAGATGGGGCTTTGAACCCAACCCAAGACCTGCAGCTTCAATAGCATCCACCATACCTTGCCAATATGGTGACCTAACAACATGAAATGGCAAGCTAGAGTAGTTGGTGCTCCTTAAGAACATCATTAACATCCTGTATTGCATCATTGAGTATACCAACCCTTAATGTCTCGTAAGATGGGGCTTTGAACCCAAGACCCGCAGCTTCAATAGCATCCACCATACCTTGCCAATATGGTGACCGAACAACATGAAATGACAAGCTAGAGTAGTATCAGAAGTTTCCAATTGCCTTCTTTGCTTGTTCATGGACAGTCTTCCTCCATCTTGTACTCTCTAAAGTGGTCTGTGATCTTGGTGTAGTATGAGATGCGAAGAAAGCATTAACGTTTCTTCCACCTATGTTTCGGCCATGTGCTGTAGAGGGTGTTGATCCAGATTCCTTGGAAAACACATGTGCACCATCTTCCCCATCAAAGTGATTTCTCCTACCTTTTGTAGAATTAGAGGCTATTTCATTCCTAGTTCTTGCCTTTTTAGCCTTACCCTCAAAAATCCCTTCAAGAGCTTGTCTTGCCTAATACGTGACTTCCATAGGGCATTTTGTACAAATAATGGTGTTATTTCCTTGCTCCTTTGCCAAATGCCATTTGGAGTGATAAATGCCACCATACCCAATATTGACAGGCAATGTGTCCACGGAAAGTCTTCTTTGACGTGGCATTATGATCAAATCTACAAAAGCATCTTAATTCGGTATTAAGGCATGAATAATAAATTGGGAAAAACTTGCAAATTTATTCTAACTCCCTTGCACTAAATGTCAAGAAGGTATCAACTGCGAAAAAAAACTAGCAAATACATGTGGCTGAATGAAAGTATCAATGTTCCATTTCTGTGTGCATCTATTTAAATAAACTGCATACCCTCTATCATTGGTATAAATCTGTTTAATTTTCTCTCTAGAAAATAAACCCTTCAGTATTAAAATTGTCTAAGTAGAATAATAGATGTTCTTTCAGATTACTTGAGGTTGTGGAGCTAATGTAATCAAATGCAAAATAAATATCAAAGTGTAGGTTCAAGTAAAATATACTAGACAGTGAATTATTAGCAGTGGTGATCATGTGCTTATTTCATGATAGTAACTATATACTTTAGTTTTCTAGACTTGTACCATGTCTATTGTCATGTGGAAGTGAGAAAACATGTTTAGAAACATCTTCTAAAATTAGGATGAATCAGTTTTTTAGTGTCTCGATTCACTGTAAGTTCTTTTTTTGAGCACCCTTTTAACAAGGGTTTTCAAACACATCAAGCCTAATCCAATTGTCAAAGCCCTCAAATTTAATCTGGATGGGTTGAGAATAACTAACTCTTATACAATCCCTCAATTGGGTCAGAATGTAAAAGGAATGATATGATTTATGTCTTGTTGTCAAAGATTATATAGTAATATTTTCTCTGGCTTAATGACTAGTAAACAACACAACTGTTAAAATTATTTTGTTATTTTTTCATGAAGTTTAACTTTTTTAATCATGGTATGATAAATTTTGTATCTTGTAATGTAACTAGCATTGATGCTAAATAGAGAAATCCATTTCTTAATAATACTTAAGATATGCATGGTTGCAAAAAAAAATTCAAAAGCAAGCTGAGCATGTTTTAAAGAGAGTAAGTGAAAAAAAAATTATGGTTATGTAAATACTGGTATTTTTTGTTTTACATTGAGGAGAATGCTCCTATATGAGTGGAGATTTTAACTGTAAAGCCAATGTAATGTCCCCATTTAAGCCATACGCTCTTCTGTGATTGATAGCCTATTTTCGGAAGCTCGTAGGCTCGTTTGCGGTAAAATTAGGGTTTTCGCTTTCAGATGCAATTTCAAAGGTTTTCATGTAAGAGTTTCTGATGCATGTCTGGTGGAGCTTTCTGGGTTTTTGGAGAGCTTCAGGATGAGGTAACATGCATGTTAAGATAATGACATGCAATTTTGACTAATACCTTGCATGCAAGAAAGGTTTTTGGGATTTTGTTTTCAGAAACCTTTGAGGTGGTGTGACATGTATCTGAATCTGACAACCTTTCTAGGCACTTACTATTTATAGCAAGTCATGATGGTTGCCCGGTTTGTGCTTAGTTGATATTTGAAAACGCTTACTATTTATAGTAAGTCATGATACTGCTCAGTTGGTGTTCAGAGGAAGTTTTGCAAACTTACTATTTATAGCAGTTTGCTATTTTTGGTAAGTCTATCTTTTAGCAGTATCATTCTAGCAACAACTCAATCATTTGCACTTTAGTGTGATTGATCAGTTGGCTTTCTGATGGATTTGAAGTTAACTTACTATTTTTGGCATTCGCTATTTTTAGTAAGTCCATTTATGGCAGAGGCATCATCATCAGCTTGGTTTAGCTTGGCAAATGTCAGTTTGCTAATTTTAGCAGTTTGTCAGTTGCAGCTTGGGCGTTGCTCTTGGCTACCTCTTTGGACTGAGTTCTATACTTAGTCAATTTTATGTTTTGAAGTTGTACCCCACGCCTAGGCTTGATGACTTCAAGTCGTTTTTAAAAAGGGGACATAAAGGGGTTGATTTGAGCATTTAATATTTATATTAAATGTTTTATTGTGCAACTTATACATGGATGCCTAGAGGGAGATGATTAATGTTTTAATAATTCAAATAAAGTGCAACATGAGAGGTGGCGTCCCTTGGAGGAAGCTAAAGAGTTTCTTGTTGGAGTTTCAAGTTGATTCATTTTCCAGCTGAAGAGTCTATTTATTGATCCATTGCTCATTCATTGTCATCTTTGGAAAATATTGTAAAGTTATGTTGCTGAATTGATTTCAGAACCCGGCTAAGGGGGAGCTTAGTATTTACACCATTCTTCGGGCTTGAAACTATGGATCCCTAGATGGTCAATTGGAAGTGTGCTTCATTCATAAGTGCATATTGAGCTTCATCGTTGGAGAAATTGGTGACAATTTCTTGTTTTGTACATGCTGGTTATTCAATGGCTGAAATAGATTTTTACTTGCATTACTTAGTGTGATTTTATTTTCGTTTTGGGTATTGAAGCTAATCAATTCTATGCTAAGGGCGACCCTATTTGCAAAGTATCAGATTTTATCTTGAAGTGATGAATTTCCTAGAGAGGCTGTACTATTCCTAGGGCTGTACCATGCCGAGAAGTGCCTCGGGTCTCGTGCATAATTAATTTGTGAACTTTGGATGCAGTTTCTTGGTTGGGAATTGGACGCCTTCCTCCTTAGATGCATTTGCATTTTGTTTCAAGTCATTTGAAGGAGTTTTGATGATGATTATGAACATTTTGGTGTTGATATAGTTGTTGGTAGTTGCACCAAATATACTTCATAGTGCATGAACAATAAATAGATGTTGACATATGACAAAATGTCAATTACAATATAGTTTGTAACTTTGTACAAAGTCAACATCTAAACTAAGTACAAAGTTAGAAAAATCAATTGTAGCCAATGACAACTACACTAGAGGGAATCGGGTCTTGATGATGAAGCTCCTAGTTCAAAGCCTCTCCTAATTTGTTCAACCACATGACTATCCACGTGAGCCTCTAGTATCTCGAAATCCTCAGGCTCAAGAAAGTCCTCATCAGCAACAATCCAATCAAACTTTGGGTCAATCTCATCAAGGTCAATTGGCTCATTGTCTTTAACAGTACCTGTTTTTGTCCATGTAGAAATTAGTCTTGGCCTTACAAGTGAAAAAGATAATGAATACAATTTCAACTAACTGCAAGTATATTGAAAGTCTAACCTTGAGCTTTCTTTAGCTTCAAGTGGAGGTTGTGGTGAACAAACACCAAATCTATTGTTGGGAAGTTATTGTAGATGTGTTTTTTATTGTTTTGCCGAGCTATGACATGGGCTGCCATCAGTGTAGTTGGTCGATTTGACTTACAAAAGCCGTTGTAGATTTCTGCTGTCTTTTTGAGTGATCATTTCCTCATTTTTCTATGTGTAGAAGTCATTGCTGTTTCTAATGGAGTCTTCAGGGGAGTCTGTAACCCTTTGCACAGATTGTCTCTTGTCACATTTGTTGACATAAATGTAAACCTTGCAGTGATCAATTATTTCTTGTATATGGATTTGTATATCATAAGTCTAGATGGTTAAGTATGTTTTATGTTTGATGTCTACTCTCTGTTGCATTCATGTTTAGATCATCTTTCTATGTTTCCATTCACTGTTTCTCCCCTCTTGTAAACTGTGACTCTATTATCCATTTGAAAAGGCATCGGTCCCAGGAAACAAGTGAATGGAATCATGCTTCTAATCAAACAAAAGCATTAACTAATAGTGTGAAGTTAGTTTTCATATATTGTGATGTTCCCTGATAAATTCTGATAACTCTGCCTTTATTGTTGAGGATGATATACTACCAGTGCACTTCTTTATGGGATTAGTACTTACTAGTGATGTTTAGAAGTATAGGAATAAGAATGAACAGGTGTCCTTTTATAAGTTCTGATATAAAGAGAGTCTACAGTGCACTTGTTTAAGATTGCAGGTCTGGCACTATATAATAAATTATTGTTTCTGAGTTCTTCAATTGATCATATTACATATGCTGTCGAATGTGTGAGAGCCAATTTGTTTGATGTTTCTATCTTGAATGCCCTCTGATCTTATGCAGATTTATATATGACTGGTGGTCTGATTTATTCTTATGAACATACAGCCTATAGGATGTCCGATTGCTCATCAAAGGTCGATTTTATCTTCTTTCCTCTGTCTCCTCTTCCTCCCGTCTCTTTTCATTGTTTCTACTAGGTATAGGTGCTGGAAACCAACAGACGCATCCTCTCATCCTTCTTGCATCCCTTAGAAGATTTGTGTCTGTTTGTTTGCATCCTTTCATGATTGTTGATCGGCTGAAAAAGCAATTGATTAGTATATAATAAATAAATAATGGATATGTTTAATCTTTTTATAGCTTATACAGATTCATTAAGGGAGGTCGGCTGTTTGAATGCTGATGTGTGCCTCTGTCTTTACGAAAATACTCGCACATCACCCTTAGTCCTCCCAATGAGATGGGCGACACATTCCTTGGACAGTGCTTTGATTCCGAGCCAAAAACTCCTTTGAACATAGTGCCAATGTCTACCTTGATGAATCTCGATAATAATTGTTGGAGCATATTTGCTGCGATACAAGATAAGCCCGATACTCGCATAGGATAAAGCAATGGCGCCAGACCCTTATTCGATCCTTCAATACTAGATGTGGCATTGTAAAGAATGTGACTATGCCCAATATAAGGTCGCTAAAAATGTCCCCATATTATATTTTATGTTAGAGTATTATAATGATTATTATTATCATTGTTTAATATTTATAATTTTATATTTGATAATACATTATGTATTTCTTATTCTATAAATTGATTTTATTGTTTTATAACATTATATTAATTATATAATTTTTTAATATTTACTTTATTTTAGATCGTCAATATTTATATTTTAATATTGATAATATACTTATAATTATAATATTGTCTCACGACAATTATAATTATAAGGATATCGAAATAATCGTATGGATTATTAATAATTTTAAATATGTATTTTGTTATCTTTATTGTCACATTTTTGGGGACATGACATATATCTGCAATTCATGATTCAGTTACAAAAAGCAGGGAAAATACTCTCTGTGAGTGTTTCCAGCATAAATGCTTTGTGAATAATGTCCTTGTGTGATCTTCTTGCATACCTTGCAGTGATGTTAGTATCAGCTCTATAAATGGTATATGTGTAGTTGGTTAGTCTTTAACCCAGTGGCAACTTTTGGGGTTGAATTTGCCCTAGATACAAATGCAAAGATATTTGATTATTATACCTTTCTGCACCTTCAATCCCATTTAGCATCACCTCTAGGAATACCCCCTAGGATTAAGCTGAGCCCAAAGTACAAGAGTGCTTATCCATTCTCGTTCATTGGCCTTTTAACTCTCCGTAATCTGTGGATGAATCCTGGTTTTACTTTCATGATGACAACCCCTTTGGGACCCAACAGTTGCAGTGGTAGCATGTGGGTCCACATCAATGATTTGATCACCTTTACTCTACTCAAATAGATTTGTCTCTAGCGCTTGTAAGGTTTTTAGGAGAGCTCTATTGGCATGACAATCGTTTCTCTCAATCCATGGTCTCTTGTGGGTCTCAAATGTAATGTTCCCTTTTAGGATTTTTAGAAAATATATATTTTTATTGTGTTTTCTGATACTAAACAAAATATAAGTAAATACTGAAATAAATGCTGAACTTGAATTGACCTTAGGTTAGGAAAGAAACTGAAAATGGTTGCAATTAATGATTTTTAAATTTGGTTGAAAACTGAAATGAAAATTCTAAACAAGCTACTAAACCGTATACTAATCAGCAATCAGATGAATTTCAGACTGAAAATTGAAGACAATCATACCCTACACTATGCTGCACATCAATATGAGGTTCAGATTTAATTCGATTCTCAGATCGTACACCCAGCAATATTTATAGATTGTAAATTCATTTATTATTTCAGATCGCAGCAATCCTTAACAACCTGTAATATGTAATCCTAATTGCCTAGAATAACTTGCTTCTGGTTGCAAAAACCCAACAAATAACTAGCAGTATGTGTCTCACAAATCATCAACAATAATCAGCACAAAATGTGAATTGAAAACAACAGAATATGATAACCAGTGATATAGCAATAATAATCAGCAGTATAAATATAGATTAAGTAAACATTATCATGAAATATGCAACATAATGGCTGAGTGTACAAAGGTGGGTGCAGGATGAAGTGGTACACAGCAGATGACAGTATTAAATTTGCCTCAGATTGGTACAACAGCTAATAATAATTTCACTCAAATTCACTACAATGAAATCACATCTTGCTGGTGCAATTCCTTGATTAGACTTGAGGGTTTCTGTCTTCAAATCAAAATGATTTTCAAGAGGGGTTTCATTCCAGAACTTGCCGATCAAGGGGTTTCATCCTTGAGAGCTCAGATCTGAAAATTCAGTTTGCAGTAATGACATAAGTAGATGCTTCCTACAGCACTTGCCTCACATATATAGGTACTGCCTTTGGGCCAATAATTAATTTTAATTTTTACTTTTCCCTTCTAGGAGTCTAATAGTGCCTTTTAAAAATAAAATAATACATAGGCCAAATATGTCTCATTTAGACAGTCACTCCAAAATATAAAATATTTCCCTTACAATGCCTCTTAGCCCGTGGGAAGTAGAAATAGGCTACTGGTCTTCAAATCCTTCATTTTTGAGATTGGGACATGACAACCTGCCTTCCCCAAACTTGATTGTCCTCAACCAATTGCATATCGGGATGCTTAAATATTCCCACATCTTCCCATGTAGCATCTTCCATGGCGAGGTTCTTCCATTGCACTAAGTTCCTGCTCCCCAACCTCTCACAGATGTTAATGATGGCTTTTTAAATCAAGACTAGCTTCCCCTCATCATCCAAGGGAAGCAACACTGCTGAAGGGTTGATGTGCTGTCTAAGTGCCCTTTTGATGCAGGAATCATGGAAAACATTATGAATCTTGTTGTGTTCTTGCAGCTCCAACTTGTAGGTTATCTCTCCAACTCTTCTCAAAATCTTGCATGGTTCATAGAACTTGGGTTTGAGATTCTTGGAACACCTTAGGAAGGTTGTCCCTGAATATCACCAAACACTAGAGAAGATAACGTAGGAATTTGACACCCAAAGACATTTGGAGAACCAAGAAACTCCCAAATAAGGCTCTCTAAACACCAACATTAGCCTACGAGGACCCGTTGATAGGCTAATTCACCAATGCTATGAATTGGCTAAGGAGGGGACCTTACAGTTCACCCTCCCCAAGATTGCATGTCCTCAAGCAATCCTCACTTGCATACTCAAGCCGTTCTTGAATGTCAAGACCCCAATCTAGATGGTACCATGCCCAACTAGAAATCTGTAGCAACCATTGAAGAACAATAGTGCGAAGCTGAGTAGACCTATCAATCACTGTCTGAAGAAAGAACAAAACACCACCCGGATCCCAAGGACAAAATTGTGGTTTGTCCTTCTTGCCTCCAGATAACTCTTGCTGCACCAGTCTAACCACACCAAATATGCCGCGTTGGCCAAGATCAACCCCTGTATCATGTGTCCCATCACTATCTGAAGAAAGAACATAACACCACCTGGATCCCAAGGGCAAAATTGTGGTTTGTCCTTTTTGCCTCTAGATAACTCCTGCTGCACTAGTCTAGCCACACCAGATATGCCACGTTGGCCAAGATCAACCCTTGTATCATGTGTCCCATAAGCATGATCATCCTGTAGAGGTAACTTTGGATACCTGAAAGGTTTGCTTCCCTCATCCACAGAAGGAGATACCTCATACCAACCGTCCATCACATGTGTGCGTGCTTTGTGCATCAAAGTCAAATTAGGTACGAGTGGGTTGAAAGTAAAACTGTATGCATTCCGCAAAATATACACGCTATGGAATACATCTGTAAGCCTTGATTGTAGTCCCGATGCACAACTAGGATCCCATACTCTGTGATTGTTGCCCAACTCCACACAAGGGTCTAAAGGGGAGCCATCATCTAGCTCAAAGAGTGGATTGTCATAAGTCAAACCAGCCTCATCCTCAAATAATGGATTAGTAACAAATTGTACATTACCCGCTTGCTGATCTGAATTACCTCTCTCTAAACTTTTGGAGCAATGAATGGAAACATACTCCTCCTAGAATTGATCATGCTCCTCCACCACCTGTTCAACCTCTTTTCCTTTCCCTCTACTCTTCTTCCCACTGAGGGAGATGGCATGTAGACTCTCCTCAACCATTCCCCTTAATACCAATTTCCTACTATCATCTGCAAATTTCATTTCCATTGAGCGTAAGGTGAGGGAAGACTCTCTGATTACATGAAGCCACTTCATGCCTAAGACAACATCCATCTCACCCATGTTGACAACATAATAATCCGATTAGAATTCGTAATCACTCAATTGCAAGGTGAGATTACGAATCCTCCTCGTACAAGTGAGTGAAACCATCTGCGACTCTCACCTTGAACCCCTCAAAGTCCTCTGTTTGAAGTCTGTGCCTGGAAACCAATCCTTCGTCAATGAAGTTATGCGTGGATCCAATATCAAGCAAAGTGATCACACTTTGCTCACTCAAGACTCCTCTGATTTTGAAAGATCCCTCTCTTTGGATGCTAGAGTTTTTTGCCATAGGGGATAGCTTTGCCAAGTCTGTTCCTGGCTCTGTGGATGCTCTTCCTATCTCATTATCCTTCGGATCAGCTCGCTCTTTTGAAATTTCAGAATCTGATTCATCCGCATAATAGTACTCCATCTGGTTCATCTTCCCCTTAAGCTGGCACACATGATGCTTACTATATGGTCCTTTGCATGTGATTCATAATCTCTTTTGTCTTGAGTCGTTTATGGCGTCATCATTAATTTTTTGCGAGGGTTTCTTTTGCTGGTCTGCAACTTGATGATGACTCTCATCCTTTGGAGGAGTCATGGTTTTAGGCGGAGAATGCTTTTTTGGGGCAACAAGCTCCATGTCTTGTGCATTCTTCATCGTGTCATGCAATGAAGGTGGATCAAAAGCCTTGATCCATCCACGTAAGGGTTCTTAGAGACCCTCACTGAAAAGCACCACCAATCTCCTTTCTGTGATACTAAGAACCATCACAGACAATCTCTGAAACTTTGCAATATAGGACTCCAAAGTGCCAACCTACTTGAGCTGAGCTAGCTCCCTGAAATACAACTTTGGATCCTTACAATCAAAGCGTTCAATGAGTTTATTAGTAAACTCATCGTAAGTGGTAATAAGATTGTGACGAAGTGTCACCAAACCGTGATACCACCACTCATGCGCTAGACCATCCAAGTATAGTGTGGCGAATTTAATCGCATCCTCGTCTGGCATAGGTCTTAAAGAAAGATAATTGTTCAGTTTCTGGACCCAAGACCTTGCAGGGCATTTGTCAGTGTCGTCAAAATGTGGCAAGGTAACCGTGCTCACAACATGTTGCAAATCTCGTGAACCCTGTGGTACCTTGTGCTCTTTTCTAATTGTACCACCAGCTCTATGCTGCTTCTGATTCATGAATTTCTCTAAAGTCAACATCTCCCTGATCTCAGGCGATAGGGTCATGTATTAAGTATTATGGAGTGTAATCTCCTCAACCATGGATACTTGTGGCTCATGCACCTGTACATGTGGAGCACGTGGTGCCTCCCTAGGAGTGAAGGTTAGTTGCATAGATCTGAGAACTGAACCTACAAAAATAGTAGATCGTTCAACTACTACATTATGCCGTCTAACTCCTTGAGTACCACTAGTCTCACCAGCCTGACCGGTGTGTTTAGGTAGGGTAAACTGCCTCATATGACCCAAAAGTTGCAACATCATATCCATCATGTTGTCAATTTGCCTCTTTGCTCTAGAGTTGGGACTTATTGAACCTGCATGTCCTTTTTCCCTTTCTGCCATGGCACTTGTAATACTTTCAGTATCATTGGAAACACTCCTCTGAATACCCAGAACCCTTGAAACAGTTTCACCTTCTAGTACCTACAGTGGTTCCCACTGGGTTGCTTCTTTGGTATATTGCACGTTCTTTTTACTCATGAAAATTTATTTTCAACACAGGATGGCAGGAAAACTGTGCTCTAATACCACTGAAATATCCCACCCTTGATAGGATATTTACTTTTCTGATTTTGCCTATCTTGTTTTTTTGGTTTTATGTTTTTTTTTTGATTATTTTTGTGTTTTGTCCAATCAATGTGGAAAATATAGATATTTGCAAAAAATAAAGAAACTTCAAGGAAATGCATCAAATTATTAACTCAGATTTGAATATTGCTTCAAGAAACAAATTATTCATCATACCCGTAATACAAGTATGCAATATTGCAGATCTTAAAGGATTTGACGAGCAAACTGAAAGCTTGCAAAATTGGACGCCACTCTTCATGACCTATTGATCATGCCTCGGAAATGATGCACAATTGTTCTCCTGTCTTGGACGCCACAAATCGATGAAATTGTTGGAGTAAATCCCAAGCATTTGACCTTAGGACTCTCATGTGCCAGTTGGGGAGTTGCACGACCAGCTATGAATGGTACAACCAACATTAAAGACCCACACGTACCAGCAATGAAAGATGATCAGCAATAATATCTTCCAATTAATTTCTGGTCTGCACACTTAACTTCTGAAAATATTTGAAATAATAATCTCCAATAAGCACAAATGCAGCTCTTGGATGAAGCCACTTGTAGAGCAATCCTTGGGTGATATTTCACGCCTGTAGATTACTAAATTTGAGAGAGTTATCGTTCTCCAAGATCAAATTTCTGCCTTAAACCCTTCTTTCTTCTCCACAACAAAAAGCTCAAGTATTTGTAGAAGTGAATGAATGCACAATGAACTTTTTTGAAAGTTTTTATACTCCTCCAAAAACCACGATTTCCTTTTGGCTTTTTATCCATTTAATATTTTAAAATATTTGCTTTTGTTTTTAAAAAATATTAACTTCATGTTGGTGTTCCTTTTTGACTTTATTTAATGACTTTATGGTTAAATAAAATCATATATCATAAATGTCGTTAAACACCAATAATAATATCCACTTATAATTTAATTATTATTAAAGTTAATACTCTAATAAAAATAATTAATAAATCATAACTCCATAAAAACCCAATATATCATCACTAAACTGATTTTGCCAACACTTTGAGGTTACTCACCGATTCTTTTGCTCATTTGAATGGCTTACTATAAATAGTAAGCTTGGACCTGTTAGAATAATATATCTCATTATTGTTAATGGTCAAATGTAATGTTTTAGTTAGTTTAATTTTTTACTGTTGCTACAGTAGTCGGCTGTTAGACATTTAATGTCTACAGTTGTATTTTCCTTCTTTATATTGTATGATCTTTTTTCATGTAAATAGAAAGAATGCTTTTACCATTTACATGGTATCAGAGCACTAGGAAAGAAAAAAAAAACCCTAAAAATTCGTGGGCTTAAAAAAGAAAAAAAAAGAAAAGAGTCATAATTCGAATTTTTCCAAGTTAGGGTTTTTGGGCGTCTCTTCTGTTCAATCCAAAAAGAAGAGTTTTGTTTGTTTGGGCGTTTCTTAGCCTGTGAGTGGACTTCCACAAGCTTGCGTCTTTTGTGAAGGTCTCTACAGCGCACGATTTCCATAGACCGCGCGACCTCTTTTTTGGCCACGTTTTCCTGTGTCGGGCTTGCTTCAACCCGCGACGACGACTGTCTTTCGTCATTTTCTTGAGAACCTTCGTCTGGTTTTAGTTGCATTTTCTCTGTTTCTCCTCGTGCGCAACCTGTTCTGCTCGTGTTTTTCCTGTGCGTTTTTTTTTTGGCGGAAATCTACTTGCGTTTTTGACATGTTTTCTTAGCACGACTTCCTCCAATCTGGCTGCAGATTTTTCCCTCTTTTGGACGCGAATTTTTATTTTTCTTGGTCGCACGTTTACTAGCAGTTTTGGTTGCGTTTTTTTAAATGCTCTTGAGTTGTGTTTTTCTGCTTTTGAAAGCTGCGATTTTCACCTTATTTGGGACGCGGTTTTACTTTCCTCCCGTTTTTGGTTTGCTGAGGCATTTAGACGCAATTTTCTGATCATATTTTTCTAATCTAGGTGCATCCATGGCTGCCTAGGGTTCCAGGAAACTCGACTAGAGTTTTGACCTTTAAGATCTAGTTGAATTTTTTTTCTGATTACATATTTCTTGTGGGTTTTTAGAGCTCTCATTTGGGTTGTCTTCCGTTTTTTTTGGGTACCTCGTTTTTCATGCCTCAAAATTTTTGCCACTGGGTGTTGCTGAATTTTTTTGGATTTTCAGCATCCTTTTCTGGTTCCTCTTTAGAACTTCTAGGTTTTGTCTTCAAAGTGCATCGAAATCCGTGCTAGGGTTTCCTCTTTGAATTGGTGCTATTTCTCTTTTCGTTTTGCCTTCACTAGCTAGACCTCAGTGTACGTGATGGCATCTCTGACGAACATAATGCTCGAAGCAGCCAAAAGTTCAATGGGAGGAATTACAACACCTGGAAACAGCGCATGATCACGATCTTTGAATATCGTTGTCTCGATTAGCTCGTTTTGGGGAACTCACTTAGTCCCACTGTAGTCGGAAAGGACGAGGATAAATGGGATGAACGCAATCGGGAAGCCGTCATGCTCATCAAACTCTCCATCATAGATGAGCAGCTACCTCAGGTACTGTCTGGCAAAACTGCTCTCGAAATCTGGGATCACTTGAAGGCCCTTCATGAAACCTCCGACAAGAGCAGAGCGTTCTTTCTCAAGAACATGCTCTTTTCCATCATGATGGATGAGAAAATGTTCTTACAGGAACATCTGACGAAGATTAAGGACATTCGTGATCAGTTGGAGGCGATTGGTCGAACAATGGAGGAAGAAGACATGGTCGTCATTACTCTGAAGAGTCTTCCGCGTTCGTATGAGCATTTCATCGAGACGTTGAATATCACCTCCACCAATGTTGATCTCAAATTTGAAGATCTTTGCAACAAGCTCTTGCAGCAGGATCGATGGCGATAGCAGTTTTGAAGTAGTACCAGTTCCACCTCCACAGAGCAAGCGTCCTTTGCCAAATCTTCTGCTAAGAACAAAGGGAAGGCTCAATCTTCTCAGTCGAAAGGTTTTGGTTCTCCTCAAGACAACAAGAAGAAGAAGAACGTTCAGTGCAATTATTGCCATAAATATGGTCATTTGAAGGCTGATTGTCGCATTCGAATGGCTTCTGAACAAAAGAAGCAGGGAGGGTCTCAACAAAAGGCACATGTCATGGAGCACACTGAGCAGAAAGAGTCTGCATTCTATGCTTTTATGGCCAAGAGAATTGCAGATCCAGTGCAATCTTCTGCTTGGTATATTAATTCAGGGGCTTCTCTGCATTTTACTCATTGTCGAGATTGGTTCACCAAATATGAACCATTCATTGATTCAGTGATCTTTGGAGGCGGTGAAGAGTACACAGTTGCTGGTAAGGGCAATGTTCAGATTAACTCCGGAGGAAGAAATTTACTCTTTCTTGATGTCTACTTTGTTCCAGGCATGGAACATAATCTTCTCTCCGTCAGCCAGATCATGAAGCATTCTCCCCAGTTGGATGTTATTTTCAGTTCGTCCACTTGCAGCATTGTTGATAAGGCGACACGTACTATGATTGCTATGGGACTTGAGGATCATGGTCTGTATAGACTTGCTGATTTCGGTGATTCTGAGGAGCACGCACTAGCAGCCAGGAGTACTTCCATCAACAAACTTTGGCATCAGCGTTATGGGCACTTGAATGTGCACTACCTCTCTCAATTGTCTCGGGAGGGTTTGGTCGCTAGTCTACCTGAGATCCAAACTCAAAATCATGGAGTTTGTGGAGCCTGTCAAGCTGGAAAGTAGCATCGGACAACGTTCTTAGATGGTGATTCTTTGCGTGCCTCCAAGGTATTTCAATTGGTTCACGCTGATTTATGTGGACCAATGAACACTCCATCTGTTATTGGGTCTAGGTACTTTTTATTATTTGTTGACGATTTTAGTCGCAAAATGTGGGTGTACTTTTTGAAACATAAATCAGATGTGTTTAGTACATTTCATCAATATAAGGCCTTAGTTGAGAAGTTATCAGATTCTCACATTGTTACTCTAAGGTCAGATAATGGGGGGGAGTTTTGTTCAATTGACTTCTCCACTTTTTGTGCTCAACACGACATTCAACGACAACTCACCAAACCATACACCCCTCAGCAGAATGGTGTCGTTGAACGTAGGAATCACACCATTACTGAAATGGCTCGTTCTATGTTGGAGTATCGAAATGTACCCAAGAAATATTGGGCTGAAGCAGTTTATACTGCAGTCTACCTCTTGAATCGATCACCTACATAGGCCGTTAAGAAGATGACTCCAGAAGAAGTTTGGTCAGGACGTAAGCCTAAGGTGGGCCATCTGAAATTCTTTGGTTCTACAACTCATGTATGGATTCCAGAAGGCAAGCGTGCCAAGTTGGACTCCAAGAGCCAAAAACTTATGTTTACTGGTTACAACGACAATCACAAGGCATACAAGTTGATTGATGTGGAGACAAATCGTCTCATATTCAGTCGTGATGTTGTGATTGATGTGACTATTGGTCCATTTGTTCCTACTACCAGCCCTGAGGATCAGCCTATGAAGGCTCCTGATGATGGTGTTTGTCTTCCTCTTGGTTCCCCTGATGGGATGGCTTCAGAGCATTCTGACTCTGAAGATGAGGAGTCTACCGGTCATGATATAGCACCACCTGATCTTCCTCAGGATTCATTTCCAGATGACTTTGTTCTAGAAATCCCAGAAGATGCTGTTTCTCCTACTCCAGATGTTGGTACTTCTACTCATTGGCCTAAGTGGTGGCTCAAGACTATTGGAGATCTTCATAATGATGAACTCATTGAGGGTAGATCAGCTCGCAGAAAGAGCAAGCAGCAAAACACAGTCAATTTTGCTCTTATGGCCAACCTACACAGCATCTATGAGCCTCAGACATATTCAGAGGCTAAAGGCATTCCAAAGTGGGAAAAGGCTATGGAGACCGAATACCATAGTCTTTTGAAGAAAATCACTTGGGTTCTTTCTGATCTTCCTCCTGGGAAGAAACCTATCAGTTGCAAATGGGTTTATAAGGTCAAGTATTATGCAGATGGAACTTTGGGTAAATACAAGGCCACATTAGTTGCTTGGGGATTGACACAGCGGGAGGGCATTGACTACGAGGAGACTTTTGCTCCTACTGCCAAGATGAGCACAATTCATCTTCTTCTCGCTATTGCAGCCCAATTCGGATGGACAGTTCATCAGATGGATGTCAAGAGTGCCTTTCTCAACGGTGAGTTGCAGGAAGAAGTCTACATGACACAGCCTCCTGGTTTCAAGGTTGTCGGGAAAGAACATTAGGTCTTTAGGCTCGTGAAAGCACTCTATGGACTGAAATAGGCTCCTCGTGCATGGTACATCAAGATTGATCAGTACTTGGTTGATCATGGTTTTCAGCACAGACCTTCTGACATTAATTTGTATGTCAAACACTCTGGTGATGATATTCTCTTTCTTGTTGTCTATGTTGATGACTTGATCATTACTGGCAGTTCCACACATTTGATTGCAGCAATCAAATAGGATTTGTGTCAGGCTTTTGACATGACAGATTTGGGGCTTCTCCATTATTGTTTGGGTATTGAGGTTTGGCAGACCGCTGGTGGTATTTTTATCTCTCAGTTTAAATATGCCAGAAGTCTGTTTGACAAATTTTGGATGCAAGATTGCAAACTTGCCTCCACACCTATGGAGAAGGGGCTGAAGTTATCAACCAACTCTGGTTCACCTCCGGTTGATGAAACGACATTTAGGCAACTAGTGGGCAGTCTCATCTACCTCACTGCCACTAGACCTGACATCAGTTTTACAGTGAGCTACATTTCTCGCTTCATGACAGCTCTGAAAGCTGATCATTGGCTTGCAGCGAAGCGAGTGCTGAGATATGTTAAGGGCACTTCAGATTATGGCATTCTGTATGGCAGATGCAAGGATCCAAAGCTGATTGGTTATATAGATTCAGATTGGGCAGGTTTAGTGCATGACCGAAAATCTACTTCTGGATATGTCTTCAGTTTTGGTACAGGTGCTGTAACATGGACCAGCAAGAAGCAACAGGCAGTGGCTCTTTCCTCGACTGAAGCAAAATATCGAGGAACAGTTAAGGCAGCATGTGAGGCAGTTTGGCTCTGCAGGATGCTTTCTGAATTGCACATGTCACAAGCAAGTCCTTCTCCCTTGTATACTAATAATCAAGGGGTGCTCAAACTGGCTAAAAATCCAGTCTTCCATGAACGTACCAAGCATGTCGAGCTTCATTGTCACTACATTCGCAAGCTGGTAGAAGATGGATCAGTTCAGTTGCAGTATGTTCCAACAGCGGATCAAATTGCAGATATTCTCACCAAGTCTTTGAGCCCAGATAAATTTGTCAAATTCAGGGGGCAACTTGGTGTTTTTGACAGATTGACCATTAAGAGAGGGTGTTAGAATCATAGTTGGAAGACTCTCCTAGACTCGCCGCGGACTCTGCAAACTCGGGAGTCTGCAAGCTGGCCGAGTCGACTCGGTGGGGACTCGCGAGCCGAGTCTCTGGCTTGGACTCCCGAGTCCTTGGCTCGGACTCCCGAGTCTTGTACCTAGACTCCCGAGTCCTGTGCCTGGACTCTTGCTGCAGTTGGAGGTTGCTTTCTCAGCTTTAAAACATGATTTTTTTCAAATTTTTTTGCCGAGTCCGTGCTGAGTCCCGAGTCCGAGTTCTATTTTGCGCTGTCGAGTCCGCGCCGAGTCCGAGTTTTCAAACTATGGTTAGAATAATATATCTCATTATTGTTAATGGTCAAATGTAATGTTTTGGTTAGTTTAGTTTTTTGCTGTTGCTACAGTAGTCGGCTGTTAGACATTTAATGTCTATAGTTGCATTTTCCTTCTTTATATTGTATCTTCTTTTTTCATGTAAGTAGAAAGAATGCTCTTACCATTTACAAGACTCAAATGTCCAAGTGACTTACTAAAAATAGTAAGTGCAAACGGAGCTTGAAACACCTTAGGAAGGTTGTCCTTGAATATCACCAAATACTAGAGAAGATAATGCAGGATAACACCCAAAAGACATCTGGAGAACCAAGAAACTCCCAAATAAGGTCCTCTAAACACCAACTTTAGCCTACGAGGATCCGTTGATAGGCTAATTCACCAATGCTCTGATTTGGCTAAGGAGGGGACATTACAAATAACTTGTGGTTCGCATGAGTTTTGTGCTTGTCAATTCGAATAATTTTTCCAAAAAGCACTAAACAATCTATTATCTCTATCACTTAGTGTTTTTAGGAAATCCATTCAATCTAAACACTTCTTTGAAAAATAGGTTAGCCACTTGGGGAGCTTTAAACTCTAAAGACATAACAAAGAAATGTGCATATTTGGTTAATCTATCCACAACCATATAAATACAATTTTTATTTTGATCTTAGGATTGGCAAGGGATGAAACAAGCCTATCAAAAGTGTCTTCCGCTTGATTCATTTTGTAGGTAAAGCATTCTCTAGTATGCATGAGGTCATCCTCCTTAAGTCCTTTTCATAAGAACCTTCTCTTAATTTGTCAATAAGTTTTGTAGTATGTAATAACCTCGACCTCTCAAGCCAAGATTATTATCGATTTCCCAGGTTTGACAATGTTATTTGTCAAACCAAATGAGTGATCTTCAAATGCTCAGGTCAAAGACAATTCTCAAAAAATATTATAACCAGAATACAGTGATATTTAATTGATATCAAACAGTTCACTTAGTTGTTGATATGTGTCATCATTCGATTATATTTAAATGGAAAAGATATGCACTGATTTAGAAGAGAACTCTTCTTCTCACACAATAACTTAGCAATGAACCAAATTAATCTATTGCTGACAAAACATGATGGAAACTACAACAACGTTCATATTCATTCCATAAATGAAATTCAGGTCTCCTATACAAGACTTATGAGAACAGAGAAAAGTATTGCATATTACTACAATTTGACATTACAATGTCCCAATCAATACAAGAAAGGCAACAAATACTCATTTAGTTTTATAGTTTCAAGACATACCCACCATAGCTCCTCAAACAACATATGTAAATGAGATGTGTTGATACACCAAAAGGTCTTCTGATCGCGTTTCTTGATCGACTAGCACATACGGTATATAACATTGATCACATAAATGCATTAGAATGAAGGCTTTCGTCCCTTACCAACACTAGTTGACTCCGAGAAGACATATAGTAGTGTTAGTCAATAACTTCGATATCTGGAACAATACATGACAAAGAATTGTGATGATGATTGCCGATAACTTCCAATCAACAACTCGATCACACCCTTGAAATGTCAGCCCGTATGTGATGATCCATGTTCATATGTACATCAGCTCGAATGTAATGATTTGGAATAGCGCCTCGTGTTACAAACACAAAAACGCCTACCTTCCAAGGTTCAATTCCTGCCAGGTTATATGGAAGACCCAACAACAAAACCCGATATGCATATAAGACAAAGACACTTCAAGTCTTATCATCTGAGACAAACAAATAGCAACTACATATATATCTCCAAGATTCCTTGTCACATGAAATGACAGCTTATACTTCACCAAACATCCTTTGATAAAGAATAATTCCAGACGCCAGTATAGAAAAATGCACAATAACGCCAATAATTTATATAGCACTCAGAAGCAATCTCACTTTGAATGCTAACGACTCCTAGTGTTGACCAAAGCGGTTGAATATAATGTGTGATTCCTGGAAATGAATTGTTGCTTCCCATATGCAAGTCAAACCATTCAAATAGGATTCCCGATTCTATCAGACATTAGTCGGCTATCAAACAATAGCTGCGATTTCCATCTATCGTGCTGAAGTGGATGATTTGAACACCCGAATATGATTTGTCTTTGTGTGATGTTTCCCTTAATGACACGACAAATATTTGTCTTCACCTACATTTTGACGATTGATAAATAATCTCGATAGCAACCATTTTAAACCGCCAATACTCCGATATGAATATCATTCAAACATATAGTCATTTTCCATAGTAATGAAATTGAATGTCACAACATAAGCCGCTTCAGGAGTTACGTCCTGAATAGCCACAAAATCTCTTGAGAATTTTCGCTCTCAAAGACCAAAACCAGTTATTAATCATTTTCTTGTGATAAATCTTCAGATCCCAATCACCCAATATAATTTGCCAACATTCGGTTTCTCAAACCGAATTATCATTAAGCCTTTATTAAAAATAACATTTATTATTATAATTAATTAATTAAATAGTTAATAAGTCTTAAGAGTGTTGGCGTTTCAATTAGCCTTTATTAAAAATAACATTTATTATTATAATTAATTAATTAAATAGTTAATAAGTCTTAAGAGTGTTGGCGTTTCAATTAGCACCTCTGGAGTGCTTATTGGAAACAGACAGCTATTGCAAGTGTGTTAGTACATGCTCTTCGGATTATAGAGAGGAAGATCTCTCTTTGCTGATTTTCTACTGTAAAAAAGGGGTGTACTAAGATTTCCTATCTTTTTTACTCAGCGGCAGGACACAAGGGTGCATAAACCAATGCGCCGTAGCTAAGCTTTTTCTCTGGTTTCCGCAGATCTTAACTACTACTAACTAAGCTTCTAAACTATCCTACCTCCTCAAGATAAACAGAGCATGAGAGCGTAGGAGCGAAATGGTATGGTTGGATCACTTGAATCCTCCGTCTCAATGGAATATGGCCGAGGCTCTGAACCTTCGGATATATGCCAAGATAGGGCTCAATACAAGCAAACACTCGTTACGGTAAACTGGATCTGAGACTTGCCAAGGAGGAGGAACCCCTATCCGAGGTATAGGCTTTGAAGCAGCTCACTGGAAACAACAAGGAACGATGGCCTTTCTAACAGGATTCCCGAGGAGGTGACGACACCTGTCCAAAGTCTAGGCTGCAAGAGAGATCATTAAACAACATCAAACGATAATGATCGATGACAAAATATCCAAGGAGGCGACGACACCTGTCCAAGGAGGAGATTGAAACAATGCACTATTTAAAAACAAGACTTTGAATAACTCAAATAATTAGATCAATCAAGCTTGCACCATCTGATTTATTTCTTCAAGGTTCTTCAAAGAATTACAAAGGTCGGGACAGCAAAGGCACGAAATCATGCACAATTGCGATCAACCAACGAACTCTCATCCAAGAGTGAACAGATATAAACAAGCGAACTCTGGCAACAGTGGCGCAGCAATTTTGCTAGCAAATAAAGGTTAAACAAATAAAGAACCTAAGGCTCTTATTTATAGAAACTCAAAGGAGTAGGCAACCCTAAAATCTCCTTGAGTTAACAAACAGTTCTTGCCAATCAGCAAGATATTATTCTATGTCTAAAAGTAGGTGAGCAAATAGTTAACTGGAAATCTACTTCAGTTAACTGAAACTAAACAAAAGTCAAACTGGAAGTCTACCTCAGTTGACTGACACCTAACTAAAAGTGAACTTATGTTACAAATGTGTCTCCAAAATAGACATCCACCTTTAAAGGAGATCTAAGATCCACAAATCGTGGGAGTCAATTAGACATCCTAGATCAGTGGGATCTGACATGCATGATCTGTGGAGATCTCGAGTCAACTTGGAAAGGGGCATCAAGTTGACTTCAGTCATATTTATTGCTACTTTGAAGGGTAGGACGTCCTTCTTGAGGTGTTTGACACCTCATCACCATTGGTCAACGGTGCTTTTGTTCATTTGTTGACTTCTTCATACGGAGATTGTTACATGCCTGTCAATCGTCAGCTTACCGCTTGTCAGCAACTTGATGTATTTATCTCCTTCATTCTGCTTCCCTTAAGAGGGTTACTCCTTTTCTTTTCTGTCTATGTTTCCACTTTGACGTGGAAGGTAGTGTAGTATTAACCGATGGCGGCTCTGTGTTGGGAATGACTACCTTCCGCATTCTTTTGCAGCTTTGGCGTTTTCCTTGATCTTTCTCAATGGAAGAGTGTTGTATGGTGAAACCGCGAAGCTTGATGATGAAACCGCGAAGCTTGATGATGAAACCGCGAAGTTTGACCACGATCACTCTAATCGTTAGAAATGCACATGAACTTGCTGCATGTGTAAAATTCCAACAGTTACAATCCTCTAAACTGGCCTTGGAAGGCGATCAGATATACGAGGTGAAACCATTATGGAACTTGTGGACTTGTTTCTATGCTTGCCAATTTGTCTAGATTGACCTGTGGGTGTGCCCGACGTAGATCGGTGCCAGTCGTTCTCAGAAAATCATGGAGTAAGACCATTTTGGTTTTGTATTCGTCTTGGGAGAACTGCATTCTGAAAACCTTGAAGATTGACTGTGCACACGATGCTGCTCGAACAACTTTTTCTGGAACTGCTAAAAATAGCCTTGCCGGGTGTAATTTTTACGAAATATTCTGAGACATGGGTATTGTTGAGAAGAATTCTCTAAACAAACCCAGATCGTCAGAAATTCGGAAAAATGAGTTTTTCTATGACATGCAAGAGCCCTTCGGTGGCAGAGGCAGCAGGGGCACCAGAAAGTGATTTTTCTCGGAAAAATCTAACACATGGGTTTTGTTCGTGCTTCAAAGCCAAACAAACCCAGTTTGTCTGTTTTTCAATATTATGACTTTTTCCGGAAACCCTAAAAAATAGGGGCAGCAGGGCTACTTTTTTTGGAAAAATCCAACATGTGGGTTTTGTTGAAAAAGCTATGCTGATCATACCCAGTTGGCTAGATCTGTGATTATTTGTCGTTTCCTGTGACATGCAAAGAAATATAGACAGAAATAGAGGAAGTAGACAGAAGATGGATTGGAAGTTATAAACTGCCACTTTGCAAGAATTATGCCTTTTGATGCAAACTCTGATAAATAGTCCCTCTGTGCAACAGGTCTTCAAAAATATGAAGAACGGTGAAAAACCCCTCTGTCAGATCTTCAAAAATGTTGGAGAAGAAAAATATTCGTTCTTGAGCTCCTCAACCTGCAAAGAAATAATGAATAATGGATGCCTAGATGCTTTGATATGTCAATTTAGAGTTGCAAGCATCAATTGGGCATCCAACTCATGATTGAGCCTGATTTGGAGTTCAAAAAGGTGATTTCCACTGATTGTGGAGTGTTTGGCCTCTTTTTGCCTCCAAAATTTGTTAACTCAAGTCAACATTTGCTTTTGACTTTCTTAGGCTTCCTTTTTGGAGTTTTGATCATTTTTGCAGGTTGAAGTGCCTCTGTTTGATCTTCGATCCTGGCTACTCAGTTGATCTTCGACAATTGCTAACAGATCCGTTGTTGAGATGGGATCAGCTTGATGAGATATGCCTGGGAGAGATTAACTCAGAAAACTGAGTTTGGACCTCTAGAATGAGGGGCGCCTTTCTTCAAGAGGGGCGCTTTTGGCTGTGCCTTAGTCAATTTTCATTGACTGTTCTTCGTTTTGACCTTTTCAGACCCTCTTTGCTTTGATCTGACGTTCCCGATGTTTGATGAATCAGATGATTTTGCTTGACGATGTGTCTGGTAGCCGGTTCCGTCTTGTTCACGATGCCTAACTTCTCAGTTGAAGCTGGCAAGTTTTGGGCCTTCAAACTAAAGGGCGCCCCTGTTTGCTTGGTTTCATCTTGGTTGTGGATCGCCGGTCTTTGACCTCCTCCATCAGTTGATTGATTTGTTGAAAGTTCTTGCTGATAGTCTCGTTGACGAGATAGGTCATAGCTGAGAAGGTCATCCTGGGAGGCAGTGAAGATTCTGGCTGAATCTGGATACCTTTAGGAAAGGGCGCCTTTCCTTGAGAGGGGCGCTTTTAGCCATGCCTTAGCCATTTTCTGGATCATCTTTCCAATTCTTCAAATTTGGCTTTTTCTGCTTGATCTCATCTCATGATCGTCTAGTGTGTCTTATGGACTTGCTGTTAGATTGATCACGTAGCTAGGAAGAAGCTGGAAAGATATCATGTATAGAGCTGCAGCTTTTGGATTCATCTGGTGCCTGCAACTGAGGGGCGCCCCTGGCCAGCAGGGGCGCTTTTAGCTTTGAAGCTCTCTGATTTGGCATTTCTGTCGTGAATGGATCCTCCATACTTCGTTGACGGTTTGGTCAATGATCCCTGAATCAGATGATCTTGCTGATTGTTTCGTTGTCGAGCCAGTATGAAAGTGAAGAGGATGACTGTTTTGACAATGCCAAATGATTTGATTTATCCTCTGAGATCCAAGGGCGCCTTTCTTCAAGAGGGGCGCTTTTAGCCATTGTAGACTGTGTTTTGCCTTGGTAGACAAAACGTGCACCTTCCAGACTTAGCCAAATTTTGGCCTTTTCCGTTTTGAGAATCTCCTTCGTTGAACGTCATCATTTTCATCCTTTTCCGCCATGGTTTCTTCGTTGAAGCTTTTGAGGTTTAGCTTTCAGCACCTGGTACTGGCCAATCTGCCATTAATGGCTGCGGAGCTCCTAACTTTGTTCCTGAAAAATAGAAATAGACCCACCAGAGTAAAACATAATTTTTGATAATTCTGACTTGATCAGTGTGATCGTGAAGGCAATTAATCCTATCAGAATTATTTTCAATCATTTCCGGGAAGGTCCTATTTTTTAGGGTTTCCATAAAAATAGGGGTGTAAAACCCTAATTTTCATTTTTTCAGAATTTTAACCATAGGTTCCTTGACAGAAACCCACAAAGATTTCATATTTGGTTTGACCTAAAACATACTTTCGATGGCATTTATACGTTGTTTAGCTCAATTTAAGCAGAATGCCAAAAATTTCATTTTGGGTATAACAAAGAGCAAATAAAAGACTTATTTAAATATTTAATTAATTATTTCCTCAAATTCATTCTGGCTAAAAAAAACGGGGACATCACATAGTATCAAGGGTGTGTTGCGAGAGATGTCTCATGGAAGGCTCTTAAAATTTTCTCCCTTCATTTAGGACTTTGGATTAGGAAGATTCTTTCCTTGTAGAGAATAAGGCCTTCCTTTATGGTGTATGTCCCTACATTAAGTCATTAGGGAGGTTGGTAGGAAAAGTATTTGTCATGTACTTAGCCATAATATTAGTTTTGCAATTAGCAAAATAACAAAAATAGAGCATAAAGTAGGCTTCCTAGTAAGCGCATCAACAACATTATTCTTATTGTTAATATACTCTATATCAAAATTACAAGCTTGGAGGTTACTTACCATTTTTGTTACTTGTCATTCAAATCTCTTTGGTTAAGAGAATACTAAAAATTGTTGTGATCGGGACCATGAACCTATCACGCATGAGATATTATTTGAACTTGGCCAAGGCATACATGATCGCTAGCATATCCTTGTTGTAGATCAAGAATCCCTTTTCGATTCTCTTTAGCTTTCAGATCTCAAATGCTATAGGATGTTTATATTGCTTCAAGACCGCTCCGATATAGGTCATGAACTCATTACCTCTTTGAGCTTATCAAACGTTTGTTGTGTTGTATTGCACCATGAAAAAGCTTCCTTCTTTGTCAAGTTTGTCAATGGGGCCACTAACCTTGAGAAGTCCTTAACATATCTTCTATAATAGCCGCAAAGAAGAACCTCTTAATTGTGTTAATGTTTTTAGAGGGGGCCATTCAAGAATTGCTTGTATTTTTTGTTGATCCACTTGAATGCCTTTATTGCTGATTATATGTCCCAAGTATAAAATTTTTGTCATCCCAAACTCACATTCGGAAGATTTTGCAAAGAGGTGTCAAGAACTTCATCAATATGTCTCAAGTGATCCTCCCACATCTTGCCATATATAAGAATGCCATCAATGAATACTAGCACAATTTTCCTTAATTGTGTGATGAAAATGTGGTTCGTACATGAGTTGAAGGTAGCTATCACATTTGCCAAACCAAAAGGCATGACCAAAAAATCGTAGTGCCCATAGTGACATTTGAAAGTTGTTTTGTGCACATTCTCCTCTCTACCTTAATTTGGTAATAACTTGAACAAAGATCAATCTTGGAAGTAAGTTGCTCAATGAAGCTCATCTATCAATTCATCACTCCTAGGAATGGGATACTATTCTCGATTGTTTTCTTGTTGAGGGTCGTGTAATCAATGCACATCCCCATAGTGCCATCCTTTATAACCAAAACCATTGATGAAGCAAATGGGGTAGAGTTTGGTCTCTTGTGTCCCATGTCTAAATTTTTTTTGTTGCCTTCTCTCTCTTCCTTGTGTCTTCAAGGATGATAGTAGTGTGTAGTAATAATTGGCTTGGACCCCATTTCAAGCTCAATTATGTGTTGAAACCCTCTATTTGGAAGCAATCCTGGAGGAGTATTGTTGAAAACTGCACTATGCTTATCCAAAATAAATGAAAAATCAGGATGATAGATTTCTCACCCATAGAAGATTTTGTGTTTGTTATCAAACATTATGCTGCCCATGCTACTTGTCCTTGATAAAGTGCGCTTTCCATCCTCTTTGCTGAAAGAACTCTTGGAGCTCCATTTGAAAGAGCTTGAAGCATTACTTCCTTACCATTTGATTTGAATTTTAGCTTCATTGTCTGATAGTTTTATGTGAATTCTCCAAGGGAATGCAACTACTGAACTCCTAATATCACGTTTGTATCTCCTAGGCCAAACACATAGGAGTCATCCTGAATTTGGTGCTTCCCCAATGTGATGTTGAGTCCTTCCATCCTTTTGTTGCAAGGAATGATAAAAGCATTTGCCATTACAACATTAAACCCTTTGAAGTCCTTTATTCCCAAACTTCTCCTAGATACCAAACTCTCATCTATAAAATTGTGTGTAGCCCAATAGTTAATCAACACTATAATTTTCTGCCCATGCAAAACTCCACAAACTTTGAAAAAGTGGTACATAGGGGCAGCAAAGAGTGTGGCTATGGTACCTCCCAAAGTCTATTGCCTCTTGTAAGTGTGGCTATGGTTTAAGCTTTGCAAGACAAAGCCAAGAACATTAGACTCATTTGAAAGTTAGGGTTTACTCTGTCATTAAGGTTTTATTTAGATTTGACGGTGTTGTAGGAGTAGGCACCAGTTTGATGGTTGAAGGTTGACCATTCACATCATTTAAAAACAAAAATAATCATTTTACAATTTTAATAAATATGTTTGTAGTCTAATGGCCTACCATTATGCACAATTCCGTATTGTAAATTTTTGTTATAATTGTTGTGAGCCTGTGATTGATGAAATCATTAAATTATTGTTGTATAGTCTATGCTACTGGGTTAATGAGGTCGTAAGCAACTACTAATGAATACATCTTTAGGAATTAGTGACTAGTTTTCATCTTATGTTGCATTATTTAACTCAGCTACTTAAAAGAAGAGATGTATGATTTATATGTATAGTAATCCTCCATAAAGAAATGTTATGAAAGCTAATTATAGAGTTGTCTTTGTGTGTGGATTTGTTCTAGTTTTCTCTCTATTTTATCTTGAAAGGATATCTAGGAACACCCTCCCGTGTTTGGCAGGGCTCATAGTGCAGAAGAGGTTCATATTTCTCTTGTTCGTGGGCCTTTTCAACCTCCAATCTTAGGTTAGGTTACTTCCTTGTTCAAAGTTTGGTCACCTTGTTTGTGTCTTAGTGAGAACGGTAGAGTTAATGGTTGCTGCATAAAAGAACACCAACAGAGTCCTTGATAAAGCTTTTCAAATAATGTGTTGAAAATATTGGTGTAGTGTCTTGCTGATTAGTACTTCTGTCACAGTAGTTGCCATTGGATGCCCTTTTTTTCATATGCATCCTCAAAGAAAGATTTTCCTTAACAGTCTCCGCGATTAGTGAAAATATTTTTCCAAATTGGAAGTCCAACTATCAATAGTGTTTGCATCTATTTCTCCCTCAAAGGTTGGGATGTCAAAATTTTGCCTCAACTTTTATATTATTCTAACTACTAATAGTCTTTTTGACTGGGCTCATGAGGTATTTGGGGTATTTTGGAGCATTTGCACAAATTGGTTCAAATTTGATTGTTGCCTTTCTAGAGCCTCTTCAATCAGTACCTTGAAGGGGTGTAACTAGTCAATAGCTTATTGTTTGGTACCTATTTAAATTTGATTGCGCCTATTAGGAAGATAATCCAATGGATCTTTTTCTTCAACTCGAGCTTTTTTATATCTTTATTGTGTTCGATGGTATGTAGGACCGAATAGGTCTTGCTACCGCCGATTTGAATCAAACTGGTTATTCAGGGAATGATATGGTAATTTAACAACACTCAAACTAAACAAAATTGGTAGTTACTGGATAGTTGAGCAAAATAGATTCTTATATATCAACTGAGAACTAATACAAAATGGGCAAACTTGTAAGAAAGATCAATGGTGTTTACTTTGCTTACATGCTTAAAATTTGGCTATTATATGGTTTTACAATTTAAGAAATAAAAATTTGATTAAAAATAAAAATGTAAAATAGGGTTCTTGGTGAAAATGGAAGAGTCACCACTCTTGGTCGTGACTAATATCCTTTAAAGTTGAAATTAACATTCAGAGAAGAACAAATTTAATAAAAAATTGTAAAAGTTTGTTGAAGTTATTTAATTTTGATATCCCTACATGTTGGGGTCATAACTTCAATTCTTTTACTTGAATTTTGAAGTTCATTCATGCATTCAAAAGCTTAAGTCATGAACTAAGGTTGGACAGTAGCATAAGTAAGGTCCAGAGCATGTTGAAAATGCAAAACACAAAAATGAAAAAAATGGTTGAAAAACAGAGTTTCAAAAATGTCAAAATTTTGCCTTAAATTGCCATTTAGATGACTTGGGTTGTTTTTTTGGATCAACTTCTCTAAACAATTATACACAGTGCTAGCATGAGTTTCATGATTCCACAATCACTCACTGTTATCATTCACCCACTGCATATCCAAAGCATCATGTATGGTTACAGTGGCTTAATCACCTATCAATTAACAACTGCGTTTGCTATTTTAATGGTCACATGGCTAACATTAAATATGACCCTACTTCAACGTTTAAATTATATGAGTTAACTAGAGCACATGAATGATTTTTCGGCCATGTTTTAAACTGAATTAGGATGGCCATTCTTAATTAACTTTTGTTTGTTTTATATATTTTTGTTTAAATGTTCAACCTTTTGAGTTGAAGTTTGAAAGGCTAAAACACAATTCATTATCTTGCATTGCAGTTATGTTGCATAACTGTGTTTTTTCTGGCATTAATAAAAAACTACTTACAAGCATTGTTTCATGGCCATTGAGGTCTCTTATGCCAAATTGGTGTCTTGTTTGGTGGTGAACTAGAAAACTATCTTTACCTTAACTCTAGCTTAAAGTTTTTTAGTCTGTTTAGTGGGTTAGTTTTTTGATATTGGGAAGTAGATATGGGACTGTGAATCTATGTCTTGGGCTAGGCAGTGCATGAGACTCAGTTTTTTTTAAGGATTTTGCTCTGTATGGAGACAAATGGAGTATTGATTTATCCTTTCATTGTATCTGTTTAAATTCAATTTTTTTTTTGAATGTAATTTTTGTGAGATGTTATTATGAAAGGTGGAGCTCACAGACTAATCGTTTTTTCTATGCTCAGATATGGGTGAGGTTTTCATTGAAGAGGTAGAAGTTGGCTCTCGATTAGTTAGATTTGAAACTGGAAAACTTGCAAGGTTTGCAGCAGGTGCTGTAGTACTTGGTATCAAAGAGACCAAGGTGCTTACAACTGTTGTCTCAGTAGAAGCGGGAGGAGCGCAAGATTTTTTACCACTTACAGTGCGTTTTTCAATTTTTATCCTGCTTATTTGCTCTGCAAAACACAGAAAGTTTCTTTGATTTCTAAAGTTTGTTACCTATTCTGGATTAATTACTACAACTTTCCATTGTGGTTGGCATAGCTGGATAAGATGTTAGTAGTTTTGTGAGAGATAAAAAGTTGCATTATTCTTTTTACAATGTAAAGATTAGGATTTGTTATTATTAACAACCTTAAATGTGGGTGGTTTAACTCATTCAAGTATGGTTCTGTCATCGGAATACTATAAAATTCAAATTTCTTTCTAATTTAGTTCATGTTGCATGCATAATATGTCATGTACAGTATGGTCTTTTATATTAGTATCTTTGAATTGTAATATACTTTAACTTATATGGTTTTAGTAATATGCTGTTCAACATTGTTAAATTAGTTTCTTCAATTACATTTACTATCTTTGAGTCATGAAGCTTTTCAGCTATTTTGGTTTTATTAATTCTCTGTTCCATTGTAGTTGACACATCCAATTAAGTAAAAGAAGGTTTTTCTACAGTTATGTAATTTATTTCTTCTTTCCTGTAGACTTGTTGATGCGTGTTTTGTGACACACACGAACACTCTAGAATAAAGTGTCCATAGATGCTCTATCCTCTCTTGATAAAAATCACCTTTCGTGCTAAGATTGCGAGATAGGTCACAAGGTAACTCCAATGTTCCAAATTTGGGGTGCGGATAAGCTCTGTGGTAGTCTGTGGTTTGCTGGTAACCCAAGGGGCATCTTACTTCAGTAAGTCACTTTGAAAGTAAGGGATTGAATGCTGTGTTGTATTTTTTGGGGTTTTCTGAGTTTGGATAAAAAATGAAAAAAAGGAAAGGGGTGAGAAATCCTATATTAATCCTAAGGAACTAAGAGACTGTAAAGATCAAATGCAACTTAAATGAAACCATGCTTTGTCTCGCCATGTAAAATGACAACTACACAAAAGCAGGTGCAATCTTTTGGGATTTGTGCTTAAGATTTTCTACTGCAAATAATACCATCAATTGAACAACATTATTTGAAGTACACGTTGAAAGCATCCACATTAAAAGCTCAGTCTAACTTTACGCATCAAATGAAAATCATTCATTTGAAGAAAGTATGAGCTAAGTTACCTCAATCTTCACTATCAATCTTTCGTTCTACTAACAAATAAATTTCTAATCTATAACAATCCTATGAGAAAGAGAAAGTATGCAACCATGCACCCATTTGACAATAAAGATTTGAAAGCATCTCATGCAATTATGAATTTCATTATCACAATAGTTTTTCGCAACAATTTCATACAACTCTTCTCTTACTTCTAAAATTTATATCTCTAAACTAATTCTAACTCCAAAATTCTAATCTCTAATCCTTTGATAATAATCCTCTGATAATTTTTCTATTTTTAGAAATTTGCCAGGGTATCGAGGTCCCACAGGTCACGGAGTCAACGATTTCATCTTCATAATCGAAGTTTTGCACCTCCGAGAGTAAAAAGCAAGGAAAAATCATAAAAAAAGGTGAAAATCTTCAGACTAGGGTTTTGTTCCAAATGATCCAGAAAGCAAGAAATTTGTCTAAGTATCAAAGAGGAATGAGATATACGCCCAAAGAAGCAATGTCCAAGACATCATGAAGTCCGCCATAAAAATGTCAAGCACTTCACAAAGTCCGCCCATGCATTTGGCAAGGCACAAGCAAAGTCCGCCCTGCCTTGGAAGAGAAAATGGCAAAACGTCCGCCCCCACCTTGAAAGATTGGCACATAAAGTCTGCCATAGGCCAAGAGAAAGATGGCAAGACATGGGTAAAGTCCGCCCAACCAAGAGGAGGAAAGGAAAACTCAAAATTTGGCTAAGTATGGAGCAACGTCCAGAGCACTCCAAAGTCCGCCCTCAACTATGATGAAAAAATTTCTAAAGGCATGGAGCACCTAGAGGAGAAGATAGAAGGATGGTAGAGAAAGTTTCAAGTCCTCCCATCAAGTGAAGTGGCATGAAAGTCTTGAAGTTCGCCCCAAACACCAAGAGAAGTGGCAAGACCATCATGAAGTCTACCCTTGGCATGGAGTTGGTGAAGTCTGCCTCTTGAGAAAATGCCTAAGTATGTACGAAGTCCGCCCCACCAAGGAGAATGGTGAGTTAGTCTTAGAGTCCATCCTAGCTAGAAGAGGAAAATAAAATGACTTGAAAATAATAAATTAAGCCATGGGTAAAGTTAAATTTCACCAGAATTAAATAATAAAGGGGTGGAAGAGGTTGAAAATTTAATACTTTGGATATTTTATTATATTTTTTCCAACACTTAGGAAAATTTTATTTAAAAATGTTCAACGCCTAGAGGAAAATGGAAAATGACATAAGAAATATCAAGTTTGCCTTGGACAAAATGAAATTTCGCCATGATTAAAAGATTGAAAGGGTTGGAAAATCAAATTTAATACTTAGAATATTTAATATTTTCCAACACTTGAAATAAATATTCAACACTTGGGCGAATTTTTGAGCTCAAAGAAAATAAAAAAATCTAGAGGATTTTTGTTGAGGATGGCGCTATGAGTAAAAAAATGGAAACTTTCCTTAGGAAATCTTTAGTGGAGATCAAGTTGCCATTTCAAAACAAGTCTAAATTCGATGAATTTTAAAAAGAAAACACAAAGTTGCTAAAACCATCAACTTCTTCAGCCTTAAAAGAAATTCGACTTGTCTTTTTCAAATCATTCTTCCAGCATTCGATCAAAGTTTTCTTTTCTTTCATAGTTGCTAAAACCATCAGCTAGTCTCCGGGAAGGCTTTAACTTAGACAATGGCTATAGAAGGATCCGGCCTAGTGCAACAGACATATCTACTGACTGACACCTCCCCAGAGGAGTGGTATTATGACATCACCGCATATCGGATAAATCACAAGTATCCCGCATAGATGAACTCAGCACAGAAGTGAGCCTTTTGGCTTAAGTGCCAACGCTTCATGCTTCAGGGGTCAATACTCTATAGAAGAAATCACGAAGGAATTTACCTGAGGTGCGTTGGGAATGATGAAGCCAAAAGAATCATGGAACATCTTCATTCCAAGTTCGGGACATGCCATGGAGGAAGTCAGGCAACAACTTACCAAATCCTAAGAGTAGGGTACTATTGGCCCTCTGTTTTCAAAGATGCATATGAGCATGTCAAAACCTGCCACACTTGCCAAATCACTGCAACCTGTGAAAAGAATCTTGCTATGCCACTACAACCAATCAGGGAAGTGAAGGCGTTCGCAATGTGTGAATTAAATGCGTTCTATGGAGGTGATCTTGAATTGATAGGTGTGAACTAAATGTTCAACTGCAATATATGATATTCAGAATTAGTGTTAGCTGGTACCAAGTGCAAATACTAAAAATTGAATGCTGAAAGTAATGTGGGTAAATCAAACCCTAAATAGAATATAAGGACTGAAAAATAAAAACTAGTTAACCCTAATCTGCATTGCCATAATGAATTCAGAATTAACTAGGATGGATTCAGCAAAACTGCAACCTGTAAGTTTTGTATTTTCCCTTGGAGTATATAAAACTGGATCTATATGCAGAAATAAACAACTAATTCCTAAATTACCAAGCAAGTGTTATTTCAGAATTTATCAAATATTATGATTATTGCAAGCTCAGAAACACTTGTACAATATTCTAACAATAATCGACAATCCTGAATCTCTATATAATATCCAGCTAATAATGAAATTGCAGCAGCAATTAGATATTATACCACAAGGTATTCTAATAATAATCGGCAATCCTGAATCTCTATATAATATCCAGCTAATACTCAAATTGCAGCAGCAATTAGATATTATACCACAAGGCACGGCTGTTAAGGAGAATGTATGGCTGACTATAAATATCACACACCCTTGTATATTATATGGCTTCCCCCCCTTTAATGCTGCAACGGTTATTGGAAATGCTGCAACGGTTATTGGAAATGTTGTAGTACCCTGATTGGATGTAGGCAATGCCCTCCAAAATAGATACGACAGCCTTAAACATTAATCCCTCCTTTAATAAGCTGTGGCAGGTTGCTGATGCCTTCCAGACCTGTATGTCAGTGGCTGTACAGCCCAAGAGGTATTGAAGCCCTGCTCCAATACTAGGTGCAGCTGAATAAAACCACGTATCTTTAATAATGTTGCTGATGACAATGATGGATCATTTTCTTGCAAATATAAATTAAAATAACTGCAACAATAAGCCCAAATATGACGCTTGAGTAAAATCGCCTGAAAGGGATATGAGGGTTTTTGTTCCCAAATCCAAGTTCAAATTCAAAGGGTTTTCGTCATTAGAAATTTGCCAAACCAGGGTTTTCCTATTGGATGCACAATTTTGAAATTTGAATTCACAATGATGATAATGGATCTTCAATTTGGGTGCTTGCCTTTTCATGTTTAGGCACCTCACTTGGGTCTCCTAATATTTCACTTTTCCCTGCCTAGTGAAAATTAAAAATGTACCTTTTTGAATAAATATTAATAAATATGAAGGCCTCATAATGCCTCATTTAGACACCCTTTAATAACAACACTTATATTGTCCTTATAACAATGATTGGACCCCAAATTATACTTTATTTCCCCTACCATGCCCCTTAGCCTATGAAAAATAGTGATAGACTATGTGTCTCAAATCAAGTTCTTCATTTTTGAGAAGGGGAGATGACAATCTGCCCTTCTCAAAATTACCTGTTCTCAAGCAATTGCAAATTCAGATGCTTAAGTATCTCCACATCTTCCCATATAGCAACTTCCTCAGGGAGATTCTTCCAAGGAATGGGTACTCTATGATACTTCTGTTCATCAACTTCTTCTCTTCAATGTGGATGATGGTGTAGAGCCCCTTCTTGTCCTGAGCTTGTTGAAGATGATCCTTGAGTGCTCCCAATGTGTCTTGGCTATGTTCAACCGAGTCACAATTGGCTAGTGCCCTACTATTTGCAAACAACAAATCAACAAAAAGTAGAGTATCATAGTGATATAGTGTCATAAACAAACACATAGCTATAGACACATGGTAGGAAGTGTTGTAGCAGTAATGTCTCGATTGCAACCATTTGGCCCATGCTATTAGTGGGCCTGAGACATTGCTTCTCAAGTACCCTTTGACCAATGTGCTCACTCTATAATCCATGGCTGTAGGGGTGGTGAATTGTACTCGGAGTGGATTTAGTACCTTTTAATCGAAATAGTTCTTGCAACCAGACATTAAAGAATCTACGATCCCTCTCACTCACAATGTTGTTAGACGATCTATGTAATTTGATCACTTCTTTGTAAAACAATGTGGCCACTTGAAGAGAAATGACAGAGAAGTGTGCATAACAAGAAGAATTCAAACCTTGTAAGGCCCATGATGAGATTTATGATAATTTCTTCCCACCTTTGACTAGGATTAGGCAAGGAATGCAATCAATTCTCGATATGTTGATCCTTGATTTGATGATGAATGATGCATTCTCCCCAATGTTTGAGGATATCCTAAATTTCTTGCAAGGCCAAGGGCTGCTTTACAAACTTACCAACATGTTTTCGCTGTGCCACTCTGTTAACACTATCAACTGAAGAAACTGAAGATTCCAATTGAGTATGATAATAAGTTTCTTGAATCCAATAGATCTTACAACAATACTGCAGGTAGAAAACCTCATAAAATGGTGCAAATTAGATTGTATGCAAGCTGGAATGAAGTCGCAGAAGTCATAAATTAGTCGAAAGTTGAAACTCTTCATGATCAGCATACTGCAATTAAAACCTCTTAAAATTTGGATTCCCTTTGCTATAGATGACTGATAACAACAGTCCAGAGTTTGAAACCTAGAAAATCAACAATATGAAGATAGTACAGTGGCAATGATACTGAAAATGTTTTGCAAAAATCAGCAACATCAGCAATATGGAGATTGGAAATAGCCTAACTGTTAGAATATTAAATTCCTTATGTTAATGGTCATTTGTAACTGTTTTGCTATAGTAGTCGGGTTTCTACTGTTTCTACAGTAGTCGGTAGGTTGATAGTAGATATATATTTAATATCAACAGTACATTCCCTTTTCTATATATTGTATCTTCCTTTTTCATGTTAATAATGAACTTAGAACTTTCCAGAACATGGTATCAGAGCAGTGAAAGTGAATTTTTCAAAAAATTTAATAATTTCGTTTTTTTTCGGAATTATTTCAAGTCTAAATTTTTCGAAAATCATTGGGACTGTTCTTCTGCAAATTCGTGAAGGTATTCGCGTTTTCTCTGGGCGTGATCTCCTTCAGCTCCTCACGCGTTTGTTCTGGGCATCACGCGTTTTTCAGGTCGCGATTTGTTCTTTTGTTTTGGGCGTCTCATGTTTTGTTTTACCCTCTGCACCCGTGCGCAACTTCCACAAGCCACGCGACCTTTTTTGGCGGACGCAGCCGCGTCAGGGTGACTGTTTTTGTGCGCGCGACTTCCAAATCTGCCCATGTTTTTTTTCCTGTTCGTGGCCGTGATTTTCGTTTGTTTAAACTGGTCATAAATCCGCGTTTTTTGCAGATTTTCAGAGTCGTTCTTTCATGCCCTAGCTTCGCCGAAGAACTTATTCCTGCTGGACGTGATTTTCTATGCTTATTGTGCCTGCGTTTTTCCACTTTCTTAGAAAATTGTGGTTTTCTCCAAGCCGACTAGGGTTTCGTGCATATCTTCTTCATCTGAGGTTAGGAATTTTATTTTATTTTAGATTCCTTGTGGGTTTTCCCAGATCTCAACTGGGTTGTCTTCCGTTTTTTCAAAGTACCTCGATTTTTGTGCCTCGAAATTTGTGCCATTGGGTGTTGACAATTTTTTCGGTAGTCAAAAAATTTTATGGGTTTTCAGCATTCTTTTTTGGGTACTCTTTTATTCTTTTGGTTTTCGTCATCAACGTGCCTCGAAATCCGTGCTAGGGTTTTATCTTTGAATTTGTGCGTTTTTTGTTTTCGTTTTGCCTTCACCAGTTCGACCTCAGGGTACGTGATGGCATCTCTGACGAACATAATGCTCAAAAGCAGCCAGAAGTTCAACGGGAAGAATTACAACACCTGGAAGGAGCGCATGATTATGATCTTCGAATATCGTTGCCTCGATCAGATCGTTTTGGGGAACTCGCCTCGTCCCACTGTAGTCAGAAAGGACCAGGACAAATGGGATGAACGCAACTGGGAAGCCGTCATGCTCATCAAACTCTCAATCACAGATGAGCAGCTACCTCAGGTACCGTTTGGCAAAACCGCTCTAGAAATTTGGGATCATTTGAAAGCCCTTCATGAAACCTCAGACAAGAGCAGAGCGTTCTTTCTCAAGAACATGCTCTTTTCCATCATGATGGATGAGAAAATGTCCTTACAGGAACATCTGACGAAGATTAAGGACATTCGTGATCAGTTGGAGGCAATTGGTCGAACAATGGAGGAAGAAGACATGGTCGTCATTACTTTGAAGAGTCTTCCGCGTTCGTATGAGCACTTCATCGAGACGCTGAATATCACATCCACCAATGTTGATCTCAAGTTTGAAGATCTTTGCAACAAGCTCTTGCAGTAGGATCGTTGGCGACAACAGTTTGGAAGCAGTACCAGCTCCACCTCCACAGAGCAAGCGTTCTCTGCCAAATCTTCTGCTAAGAACAAAGGGAAGGCTCAATCTTCTCAGCCGAAAGGCTCTGGTTCTTCACAGGACAGCAAGAAGAAGAAGAACGCTCAGTGCAATTATTGCCATAAATATGGTCACATGAAGGCTGATTGTCGAATTCGGATGGCTTCTGAACAAAAAAAGCAGGAAGGGTCTCCGAGGCTTCTCGGCATTATACTCATCGTCGAGATTGGTTCACCAAATATGAACCATTCACTAACTCAGTGATCTTTGGAGGCGGCGAAGAGTACACCATTGCCGGTAAGGGCAATGTTCAGATTCATTCTGGAGGAAGAAATTTACTCTTTCTTGATGTCTATTATGTTCCAAGCATGGAACATAATCTTCTCTCCGTCAGCTAGATCATGAAGCATTCTCCCCAGTTGGATGTCATTTTTAGTTCGTCCACTTGCAGCGTTGTTGATAAGTCGACACGCACTACAATTGCTATGGGACTTGAGGATCATGGTCTGTATAGACTTGCTGATTCCGGTGATTCTCAGGAGCACGCTCTAGCAGCAAGGAGTACTTCCATCAGCAAACTTTGGCATAAGCGTTATGGGCACTTGAATGTGCACTATCTCTCTCAACTGTCTCGGGAGGGTTTGGTTGCTGGTCTACCTGAGATGTAAACTCAAAATCATGGAGTTTGTGAAGCCTGACAAGCTGGAAAGCAGCATCGGACACCGTTCTCGGACAGTGATTCTTGGCGTGCCTCTAAGGTACTTCAATTGGTTCACGCTGATGTATGTGGACCAATGAACACTCCATCTGTACTGGGTCCAGGTATTTTTTACTATTTGTTGATGATTTCAGTCGCAAAATGTGGGTGTATTTTTTGAAACATAAATCAGATGTGTTCAGTACATTTCAGCAGTATAAGGCCTTAGTTGAGAAGGAATCAGGTTCTCACATTGTTACTCTAAGGTCCGATAATGGGGGGGAGTTTTGTTCAACTGACTTCTCTACTTTTTGTGCTAAACACGGCATCAAACGACAACTTACCACACCATACACCCCTCAGCAGAATGGTGTCGTTGAACGTTGGAATCGCACCATTACTGAAATGGCACGTTCTATGCTAGAGTATAGGAATGTACCCAAGAAATACTGGGCTGAAGCAGTTTATACTGTCGTCTACCTCCTGAATCGGTCACCTACATAGGCCGTTAAGAAGATGACTCCAGAAGAAGCCTGGTCAGGACGTAAGCCTAAGGTGGGCCATCTGAAAGTCTTTGGTTCTATAGCTCATGTATGGATTCCAGACGCCAAGTGTGCCAAGTTGGACTCCAAGAGCCAGAGACTTATGTTTACTGGTTACAGCGACAATCACAAGGCATATAGGTTGATTGATGTGGAGACGGATCGTCTCATATTTAGTCGTGATGGTGTGATTGATGAGACTATTGGTCCATTTGTTCCTACAACCAGCCTTGAGGATCAGCCTATGCAGGTTCCTGATGATGGTGTTCGTCTTCCTCTTGGTTCCCCTGATGGGAGGGCTTTAGAGCATTCTGACTCTGAAGATGAGGAGTCTACCGGTCATGATATAGCACCACCTGATCTTCCTCAAGATTCACATCCAGATGACTTTGTTCCAGACATCCCAGTAGATGCTGTTTCTCCTACTCCAGATGTTGGTACTTCTACTCGTCGACCTAAGTGGTGGCTCAAGACTATCGGAGATCTTCATAATGATGAACTCATTGAGGGTAGATCAGCTCGTAGAAAGAGCAAGCAGCAAAACACAGTCAATTATGCTCTTATGGCCAACATACACAACATCTATGAGCCTCAAACATATTCAGAGGCTAAAGGAATTCCACAGTGGGAAAAGGCTATGCAAATAGAATACCATAGTCTTCTGAAGAATCACACTTGGAATCTCTCTGATCTTCCTCCTGGGAAGAAACCTATTAGTTGCAAATGGGTCTATAAGGTCAAGTATCATGCAGATGGCACTTTGGATAAATACAAGGCCAGATTAGTCGCTCGCGGGTTCACACAGCGGGAGGGCATTGACTACGAGGAGACTTTTGCTCCTACTGCCAAGATGAGCACAATTTGTCTTCTTCTCGCTATTGCAGCCCAATTCGGATGGACAGTTCATTAGATGGATGTCAAGAGTGCCTTTCTCAATGGTGAGTTGCAAGAAGAAGTCTACATGACGCAGCCTCCTGGTTTCAAGGTTGCCGGAAAAGAACATCAGGTATTTAGGCTCGTGAAAGCACTCTATGGACTGAAACAGGCTCCCCGTGCATGTACATCAAGATTGATCAGTACTTGGTTGATCATGGTTTTCAACGCAGCCCTTCTGACAGTAATCTGTATGTCAAGCACTCTGGTGATGATATTCTCTTTCTTGTTGTCTATGTTGATGACTTGATCATTACTGGCAGTTCAACACATTTGATTGCAGCAATCAAACAGGACTTGTGTAAGGCTTTTGACATGACAGATTTGAGGCTTCTCCATTACTGTTTGGGTATTGAAGTTTGGCAGACCACTAATGGTATCTTTATCTCTCAATCTAAATACGCTCGGAGTCTGCTTGACAAATTTCGGATGCAGGATTGCAAACCTACCTCCACACCTATGGAGAAGGGGCTGAAGTTATTAGCCAACTCTGATTCACCTCCGGTTGATGAAACAACATTCAGGCAACTAGTGGGCAGTCTCATCTACCTCACTGCCACTAGACCTGACATCAGTTTTACAGTGAGCTACATTTCTCGCTTCATGACAGCTCCAAAAGCTGATCATTGGCTTGCAGCGAAGCGAGTGCTGAGATATGTTAAGGGCACTTCAGATTATGGCATTCTGTATGGCAGATGTAAGGATCCAAAGCTGATTGGTTATACAGATTCAGATTGGGCAGGTTCAGTGGATTATCGAAAATCTACTTCTGGATATGTATTCAGTTTGGGTACAGGTGCTGTAACATGGACCAACAAGAAGCAACAAGCAGTGGCTCTTTCCTCGACCGAAGCAGAATATCGAGGAACAGTTAAAGCTGCATGTGAGGCAGTTTGGCTCCGTCAGATGCTTTCTGACATGCACATGTCACAAGTAGGTCCTTCTCCCTTGTACATTGATAATCAAGTGGTGCTCAAACTGGCCAAAAATCCAGTCTTCCATCAACGTACCAAGCATGTCGAGCTTCATTGTTACTACATCCGCAAGCTGGTAGAAGACGGATCAGTTCAGCTACAGTATGTTCCAACGGCGGATGAAACTGCAGATATTCTCACCAAGTCTTTGAGCGTAGATAAATTTGTCAAATTCAGGGGGCAACTTGGTGTTTTTGACGGATTGACCATTAAGGGAGGGTGTTAGAATATTAAATTCCTTATATTAATGGTCATTTGTAACTGTTTTGCTACAGTAGTCGGGTTTCTACTGTTTCTACAGTAGTCGGTAGGTTGATAGTAGATATATATTTAATATCTACAGTACATTCCCTTTTCTATATATTGTATCTTCCTTTTTCATGTTAATAATGAACTTAGAACTTTCCAAAACACTAACAAGGACTGAAAATCCTTCAACAGCAGTAAAAAACAACTTATCTCTCTTAACAATCATAATCCTATGATTGAAAACACTCGTGTGGTTACAAATGGTGAATATAGTGGATGAATATGATGATGACAGCAGCCCTAAAACTGAAAATGATGATGAAAGCAGTCCCTGATATGTTTCCTCAACATAATTGTAATATGCTAGCACTACTCTCCCACATTATGTCTTGTTCGTAATCTTTTGCAAGAATATCTAATTTTGAAATCATTTCACCAAGCTTATGTTGTGTTACTCAAATATTATTATGAACATGTTGAATCCTTTCATGGTGCTTATTCTTATTTCTTCAATAGGAAATATATCTCTAACATTGAACACCATACTAAGCTGATCCAATAGACCAAATACAACCAAGATAAAGTGTTTTACCTATGGATGAAGCCATTGTTGTCACCAATTGATGAGTGGTCCGAGCTACTTGTTCTATCCTCTTAGCAATGATGATTCTTGGGGATCCAGCTTTAATGTCTCAAAGCATTACCTGTTTTCCCTTGAATTTCAACTCCACATTGAAAACTCCAATAGAATGTAACCATTACATACCTAACTCTATGTTGGTCTCTCCTAGATTCATGACATAGAAGTCATTACACACCTTGTGTCTACCCAATGTGATGGCAAGTTGTTGTGCCTTAGTGAAGCCATCTTGTAGCTTTTTTGTTCTTTGTGAATTCTATTTCGTATATCCAGGCGTGGCAAACTTGTTTGTAGCTTGATTCCAAAAACACCACACTATGCTTAGTTAGAAAATCTCTAATATCAAATTTCCATCTATTTTGCTTACCACCTTCCATCACCAAGCATCTCGTTGTGCTTGCATATATGACTACTGTGATTAGCCCATAGTCTATATCAGGCATCATAGTCTTCAAGTGTAGAGTTTAGCTCCAAGGAGCGACAAATGCGAGCATTGAACTTTACAATTTCTTTAGAATTCACAGCATATTCTATATAATTCTCCATGAGCTTTCTTCTTATCCTAATGCATGGGATAAGGAACTTATTAGAACTAATGAAATTGATCTCATTAAAATCTCTCCTTCTTGTACTTCAAAATATTACTGGGATCCCATGCGCATGAATAATTTTGAACTTGAGTCAAAGAATCTATGTGCTTTAAATTGCAAGTTGTGTCCTTCACTCTTTCACCATTTTCAGGATGGTTCCTGTGGTGGCAAGAATTTAGTAATGACAGTATGGAGCAATAAATTTGAAATATTACTATCTTTTCCATACATTGGGTCTAATCAAAGTGCTCAACTGTTTTTGTTGAATTAGAAATGGTTGAGATATCCTCAACACCACCATCATTGTGAATCAAGATTTCTGAGTTAGAATGACTGAAAACATTCTCCTCAGTTGCATGTTCATCCACATAGCTACTCTAAAAATTGATCACATATGACAATGACCTTTGGAAAGATTGATGGATAGTTCGTGGATTGGCGCATCTTTCTTCGTCTGGTGCTTTTGCATTCAACAAGTAATGCCTTTTTGTCCTTGACTTCATCAATCTTTTGTTGGCTTAGACAATTGTTACAAGTCAATAAATTTATTTTTATTTTTATAAAAGATCTTTACATTTATCTTGCATGGCAAATTCCTTTGTGGTCTGTTGGACCTCTGTTTCTATAGCTCTTGATAGCTGATAAAAAATGATCCATTAATTGGTCCTGGAAGTCTTGGCTTCTGATTTCTGCTTCTTGTTCCTCGCTATTGTTTATTGTCTCAAGATGATCAACAGCTTTTTGCTGGTATTTTTGCATTTTTATTAACTCCTCTTGAAAATGATCCATATCTTCTTTTATAAGAACTTTGTTTGAATAATTAAAGGTCACTTGTTCTGATCCATAGATCTGCACTCAAATGTTAGCTTTCTACCCTGCTAGCCAGCAAGATCTAAGCTTTGGTACCACTGTAATGCCCCCCTTTTAACACTTCTAAGAAAGTAGAGGCATTTATGAGAAAAGTTTCCTCATAAATACTTTTGAGGCCAAATGTAAAGGCAATGAAAAGACATTCTTAAAGGAAGTAGCAGTAGAGCTCGGCCTCTGATGTTGTTTTGGTGAGATTGAAGAGAAAAGTTTGCCTAGAATAATGTAGAGATATGTGGTAAATGAGATCCTGCATACCATCTCGCACAATGCAGTGGACAACATGCACTGTGCAAAGATAATGTTGAGGATCATAAAAATATGCACAAATAAATTAATAATTAACTGAAACTGGCATAAAATTTTTCAAGGCATTCATCTTTCACCTATTAATATTCAAAATATATCAATGTTAAACTTCACCATAATAATCTAGCGTTAGGTGGTTCAAGGGTACCTACAATGAGAGATTCTTGTAATCGATTTATTAGAAAGTGGGATAGTTATGTAACCATCTTATAACCAGCCCTTCCTAACTTCTCCATATTCATTAACTAATCCTTAGCAAAATCCTAACAACCATTTAACTAAAACAACCTTCAGTGATAATATTTTCCAATTCTAATTTGAGTTGGGGTGCACACAAACTCAATCAAATCTTTTACTCTTGAGATTTCAGTTAATGATCCTCATTGCCCAGATATCTTGAGGAGTTTGAGAGATCCTTACCGTATTCTTTCATTGCATGTTGTTCCATTATGACCTTGTTGATATTGTTCTTTGTCCCTTTCTCTTCCTTTGTGTCCTTATTTAAATTAAGATTACCACAGTATGGACCTTCAAGAATCAATCTTGGCATTTCCAGATTTTTTGTGGCATGACCTTAATGAAATTAAAGTTTAGATCTTTACTCTTGATTATATTTTCATACTTGAAGTTTTTACATAACCATTGTGGCATACTGTCTGAATCTGAAGCTTTATCCTTGGCTTCCAAGGTAGAGTTTTGATATATTAATGCATTTTTGTGAATAAAATTTAGCATCAGCAATATTCTCCAAAGAACAAAGCCATCTTGTAGTGTGCTTGAAAGAGAAGAGGGAAGGGACCTTTTGTGTTAAGGGTATCCCTGGCAAGTCATGGGGTAAGCTAGACTCCTCGAAACCTAGTATACACAAGATGTCCCTCTTGAATCTCAGTGGAAAGTTCAAGAAAAAGACCTAGTATTTTCCAGAGTTAATGCTCAGGTGCAAGGCATCCTGAAAGGCTGCCCTAACCTGTATCAGAACCTAATTTTGAAGTGAAGCTAACTGGAAAGTGAAGCTACTTCATATTTACTGGTAGCAAGTCATGAAATTAATTCTGATCTTTCTGATGAGAGAGAATGGTTCAGCCTTTCATGTAAAATAATAGAGTGAGGTGATAAGTCTCCCTTTGCCTCAGTACCCTTGATTGGTAAAACAGATTTCATGAAGCCCCATTGATAACTTCTGAAAATTAAAGAAATGAAACACAAATTGAGATCTGCATAATCAATTAAGGACTAAAGCAAAATGCATTCAATAATTGAAGCAAAATTTACCTGTTGCACTGGTCAATATTTTTTGACATATCTGATCTTATATGTACCCAAGACCTAGAAAGATGAAGAAGAAATTGGATTGTCGTTTGCACAACAATGTTGTTATAAGTTATATTGTGGCCTCTAACAAAAGCTGACTGAGCTGGCAAATATTTTTCTGGAGAAGAGACCATTGTCGAGGGATTTGCCTTTTGAGATAATTTTGCATGGCACATTGTTTAAAGGAATTAAATTAAAAGCTTTCCGTGTGTCTAACTCTTCTTCTTTGGAAGAAGATTGAACTTGGTGCAATTAAAATCTATATCACAAGTTTCATGTTCATGTTTTATTATTATATTAAAATACTTATTAATATATTACACTATAATTAAAGAATATTAAATGTTTTAATGTTCTTACAAACAGTTAATATTATATAAAAATCAGATTAAAATTATATGAAAATTTTGAAACAAGAAATTAAAACCTAAAATATAATCATAATAATTTAGTATCATTTAGACATGGGAAAATATAAATTCTAATCACTTTTATAACTTATGCAAAACCAAAAATTATAATAATTATAATGTTACAAAAACCTAAAATATAAAATTTATACCAAAGTCTACCATTGATCAACCCAATCTATTTTTTTTGTGTTGCTCAAATAAACAAATTGTGGATGTGCTGCCAGCTAAACAAAGACAAATAATGATTGATTCTAACATGCTGCCTGCTGCTAATGTTTCTGTGTGATAATGATTTGCATTGGAATGAGATGCTTGCTATATTCCACAGTTTATTACCTGTCTGTATTTCCAACTCAGCTCCGTAAAGAGGATTTATGTTCAACAAATTTGAGGTGTTGTTCCTTGAAAAACAACCTGACAGCCCAATTCTCATGGTAATTGGATTCTTCATCTCTTCTTCATCTTCATTCATTTGCAGTAGAGGAGGCCATCTGTTCAATTTTGATTTGTTTTTTTCCTGTGACAATTCTTTGTATGTTGTAGGTCTACATTTGATCCAATTCTACCAATCTTTCAATACATACCCAAATTTCTGGACAGTGAAACATAAAATTCTAACATTTTTCTAGTGTTTTAATAAATCCTATGCATTCATATGGACATATTTTATAGAGGAATTTAAATGATTTTTTTGAATTGAAACGATTTTCGCTGGATTTCAAACTTTTTGGTTGATATTCAGTGAACTTTGTGACATTGATTAAAATTGTAGAGAAATTTTTTGAACTATATTTTGGATTCTTGTTGGATTTAGTCAAACCACTAGTCTGTGATTGACTTGTATATTCCAATATGCAATTCTTAATCAGAGGTTTAAATATAAAGCCAACATACTTGAGTAGAAAATTGATGATTGTTTAAGCCATGGGCTTCCATCTAAATCTTCCATTCAATTTGTGATATATACATGCAAAAGATTATGATTATAATGCCAAATCAAATTTCACATCCCTTTTATGCTATTACCAATATATGATTCTTCCAGTGCACAAATTTGATGGTGTAACAAAGAAATTTGCTGCTTCTTTAAGTTGTATGCAGCTAGTTCTACCGCCCCTTGCTATTGAAGATAGGTACTATACTTGCATCAACCAAACTTGCAATTTGTAATGTTTTCTTAAGGGCTGAAATTTGTGAAGTAGTTTCATAAAATGAAATGGATAAAATGTTTTAGCTTCTGTTGAGGGTGGTTGAAGTTATATTTGAAGTGTTCCACGGAGTCTTAGGCAGATGGGTCTTGGGGATGTGGGGACCAAAGGCTTAGATTTGCAGATGGTGGTGGGCGAGGGTTTGGGGGTAGCACCCATGGTGTGTTCCCTCCCGCTACCAAGCCCAAATTAAGGCCTTTGAAACCACACAAACCTTTGTGGAGCACACCATATTCACAATTTTATCAGTATGGTTTTTGCAACATCAAGTCCTTACTGTTTTTAACCAAATCTTCATTCGTTAGAAATTTTTTCTGGGTGTGGGTAGAACCATTAAATCATCAGGGCTAGAGTTTTTCACACAAACATAAAAAAATGCATTTTTTGAGCTGAATGATATGGGGGGATGCCTGTGTTTCTAGTGCATTCAGGAGATGCGACCAAGCCCCCTGAGGGTTTCAAGGACATCTCAAAGTCTCCTTGCAATGTCTAAAATAGGGAGACATCCCAGAAATGTCCTTTCTTTGAGGAAGATGTACCAAAAATGTTCCAGATATGTGGTGGCAAAACAGCGGGGGGATATTTCCCTCAAGTCCCTGCATCTTGGGGTCATCCCTGTCCTAGAAATGTCTGGTTTGGGGGGTGGGATTCATCCCCGTGGAACATTGTATTTTAATCCTTTTTTTTCCAGCAGTTTTGGCAGTGCCAAACCTGCTGCCTTTACTGCTGAAAGAGGGTGAATTGGGTGAGAAACAAATTCTAATGAAAAATACTGGAGGTGATGAATCACATGGAAAATATGGAAGATGTTGAATTTTTACTGCTACCTTGTTTCCTTGTTGTAGGCCCCAAGGCGTCCGGGTTACCCTCGAGCCTTACACCACCTTCTTAGCTTCTAATGAACCTTTGTATCTTCTGTTTCCCCAATTCTTTATAATGGAGTGAGTGTAAACAAGTCTGGAAACACTTCAATAATCATACAAACAATGAAGTAAATCTGATTCATATCAGTAATCTATATTATATTAAACCCAATTTAGATCAGCCACTTCATATTTTAATTCTTCTTGTTTCTTCTTCTATCCTTGCATGTTTAAGTAACTTAAGCACAAATAAAATGAAGATAGTTTTGATGCTAGCCGCTCTGATTTTTTTTTAAAAGATTCAAGTGCCTCTAAACTGAAGTTCAATTTCAGAAAACTGAGTTGATTTTGTGCATTCCTTATTGGTGTGATCTGAATGTGGTTCTTTGAGGAGGATTGCTTTAATGTAAATTGTTTTGCAACTAAATTTAGGCTTGCATTCAAGAAGGCTTCTCTCTACATCGAAAAATAATGTGAAAATATAGTGCTGTTCTACATCGAAAATTAAATTGAAAAGGACAGTCTAGGGCATTGTGTAGGCAAGATAGTTCAAATGCTTCTTAAACTTTTTAAGCATCAGATATAAATACGAATTCTGTTATTTCTGATGGTAATAATCAATGTTTGCTGTGAAGGTTGACTATCGGGAGAAACAATATGCACAAGGAAAGATTCCTAACACTTTTATGCGAAGAGAAGGTGCTCCAAAGGAACGTGAGCTTTTGTGTGGCCGTGTGATTGACAGATCCATTCGTCCTTTATTTCCCACAGGATTTTATAATGAGACTCAGGTTTTTTCCTGCCTTTACCTCTTTTTGTTTACTAGGAAATCTAATTTATTATACAAAATCCAACACATTTGTTTTAATTGAATTAACAGGGAGTTACCTTTATTTTGCTACCCTCTAGAGAGAATTAGCTTGTATGGATATCCAGAAATGACCAAAAAAGGGGACTTTGACAGAAGACTTAAATGAGTTTTTTCTTTTGGGCAAGCACTTGTTTGCTAACTATACATGTGATTGCCAGTTCTCTGTAACTGTGAGTTGGTAAACTTATATTTTGTAGGATAGTAAACACTCATATACTCAGGATCATGTAAAGAAGGAAGCATAATAGAATGAAGCCATCAGAACATAATACACATAGAACTTAAAAATATGGTCATCACATTCATTCACTTCAGCAAATCAATCAATTAAATCAGTGCACATATATATCACAAAGTGGCTTAATAGCCTTCTGAAACACCACAGAACCACCCACTAACCAAAATGATTAGGATGTGGTTAATTAGGACTAAGGAAATACAAAAATAGGGATATAAGATATTGTTATATGCTAGCATATTCAAACAAAACCCCTCATAATTCAAAGTTAAAAGTAGATGTAGGATTGGCGATGAGTTATGTGAACATGCCAACAATCATGTTTCAAATGGTGAATCTTTGCAATAGATCCATCTCACCACCATCATGTGCCAAAGAGAGCAAATAATCTGAATTAACTCAGCTACATAGCAACCGAGTAACCCCAAAAGCAAGAGACAAATGCTGTGCACAACAGTACATGGTAATACATTTTTGGACTGATCAAAGTCCTACCACCAATTGCTCTTGAATCATTGAAGGCACATGTTGACACTGAAAAGAATTGCAACTCTAGCAGGAAAAAATGTTGATCCCCAACTTTTGATTACTCAGCTCCTAGCATAGCCATTAATTAACCACTCAACTAATTGCATTCCTCAATTTGATGCAACCATAAATATAGGTGACTCATTATCAAATACTGTCACTGTCCAATGTGATGAGTTTTCTACTGTTGTGCAGAGCGATCTCTCAAAATTGTGAATCTTCACCCCCAATTATTGTTGCAGCCACACTCTCCTAAAAGATGATCAACTCCAAGGCTGACCATCAGTGAGTCACTCTCATCTTTGGTTTTCACTTCAAAACCGTGATGTGTTAGTTATTGCCACTGACCATGTCTACTCAAAAATCTAGAATCACTGGAGTCCATTATTTGGAATCAATAGACCTAAATGGTACCCCATTAACAACTGACTCAACTGATTGATCCTACACATGAAGAATCCAATTGTGGAGGTACTATTTGATACATCTACTAGTTGCTATCACCTTGCACAGGTTGCAATTAATGTGACTAATCCATGTTGGTCACTCATTGCTAGCAGTTCTCAACTCTCATTGTCTCTAAGACAGTTTCAACTCATACATCAAATTTTTTCAAAAAAGGGCCATTCAAAATGTGGTGTCCACGGCTATCAAAATGGCCAATATGAGTAGTCTCCAGCTAACATTTGGGGACAATGTGGCATCATCACTAAAATCATCTAAAAATATGTGTTGGTTGACATGCTGACATTGCCACAAACTCCGACCCAAAATCACCACATGCAAGAAAATTGTTCAAGGCAGCAAAAAGTAAAACACTCATCAAGTGCAAACACAGGTATAACAAACACATAGATGCACAATCAAGAGAAGCAGCTACACATGCAATCATTAGGTGCAACAACATCCATTTATCTAAGTAAAGTGGAGGATCAGATATACATCAACTGTCTGCCTACAAGAATCTGTACACAACTGAAGACAAACATGCAATCTACAGTCTCTTGCCATACATGGACTATAACTGTAATGCAACAGTAACAGATATCTCAATCTAGCGATCACTGGCCAACAAACAAAATTTGCAGTCAGAAAGCCAAAAAAAAAAGTCACAACACCAACAATTGTCACAAATAGGGGATTGGGGAGACCTAACATAGGTCTTGACACATTCTTCTAGAACCAAAGGGAAGAAGCATGCGAATATTTACCAGAAAATGAAAATGGGTTCAGGTCAAAACAGTGAACATGGGTTCTTTTGTGCAGAGGTGCTGTGTGTCTATTTGCCAAAAAAAGGGACACCAATATTACTAGTGATTACTGATTGCCTTTTCATTCAACTGATCTTGTAACTCGTTGATTTTTGTGTACAACAACATATTGATTACATAATTGCAGAAAGGTAGGTTGAAATTGTTCATAGCACTTAGTCATTAGCTCTGCTTCATGTTTTGTGCTTACATTAATTTGTAAAGATAAACATATTGTTTGACTATAAAATTGCCATGTTTGTAAGCAAGAGAGATAGATCAAAGCAAGAAGAAAGAGACACTTTGAGAGAGTTTGCATATAGTTCTTCAGTTGGGTTCCACTGAAAATGCTCTGGAATACAAATAAATGTTTTTCAGTTTTTTTGCCTTGGATCTATAGCAAACAAACCGTTGTTTATAATTTTTTAGAAAATACACCTTATTACTTCATTATACACCTTATATCTTCATACACCATTATGTCTTCAAGAAACACAAAAACCCTATTGTAGCTTTATTACTCTAAAACATCTTTATCTCTCTGAACACCCTTTACAAAACAACCACACCTTTTCATTTCCAGAATCAATTTTGCATATTATTCAAATTCTCCCATGCAAAATTAAAGTTTCTTCATATTCAAATTTGTTTCCCACTTTACATTCAAATATTCAAAATAAATTTGCACTCTTGACATAAATAAAATATTCTTTTTTTCATTTTTGAATAAAATTTGGACTCCTTTTTTTAAATTGTCTTTTCATACAAAAATATACTTTTTGTTTTTCTCCATGCAAAACTTTGTGACCACAAACTTCTAAGCTTTTACTTTTGTTTATCCAAAAGACCTTAAAATATTTACAGCATGAGGAAAAAGGCTAACTCAAAATTATTTGTATGGGCCATCTTAATTTTTTTAAAAACACAGGCCAACTTTAATTAAAGCAACTTTGTTTAAGCAAATGGTGACTTGGCTGACTGAGTACTTTTTTTGGCAGGCTTACTTCACTATCATCAGGCAACTCTAAAAATTTGTAGACTGTCTTCATAAAATGCAGCTGACTTAATGAATATTGCAATCAACTCAACAAAATTGTAGGGTAGGCCATTTTACACTATTTGTAACCAGTTTGAATTATTTTTCCAATCTAATTCATCACAAAACAAACTTAATTTATTTGGAAATTGACTCAAAATGCTTTTATGAATTTTAGTGAGCAACCACACAAGCAACTTTAAAACCATTACCCACCCAGGTTTTATACTATTAGGTGCAAAATATAAGGTTCACAACTTTGCAAACCACCATTCAAGAAATACACAACACCTTTAGAGGGAAACCACCATCTGTGGAACTACTAAAGCCTTTCAAAGGGCAATAAAATAAACTTACAGAGGGCAATAAGGACACAACCAGGCAAACACAAAACCAAGTGAACTGAACTCCTGCAATTTCCTCTGGCTTCTCAGGCACCACACCTTAAGGGAGCATCAGCACCAACTTCTTTTCCCATCAGAAAACTAACCAATCACGCATTTCTTCATTGCTTGACCAATTTTCATGTCTCTGATACAACTTGCAGGATATTTAAGACTCATATACTCAGGATCCTGAAGAGGAGGAAGCACAATAAAATGAAGTTGTTATAACATAATACATATAAAACCTCATAAAGATGACCATCATATTCATTTAGTTCAGCAAGTCAGTCAATTACAGCAATGCACACATATACCACAAAGTGGTTTAGCCACCTTCGCAACTACCACATAACCACTCATTAACCATATGATTAGGGTGTGGTGAATATCTAAGGAAACCAAAATACAAGCATAGGGGTATAATATAATGTTGTATGTGAGCATATTCTAACATATTTGAGTTTCAAACGCTTACTTCTGGATATGTTTTGGAACTTGTAGATCTTTGATATAATTTTTGACTTGACCTAATATTATTATTTTCATCTATCAGATTATATGTATAGGTATTTCAAAACTAATAATATTTTCTAAGTATCCTAGTGTATCTGTACCTAATAAATGACAACTGTGTATCTTTAATCTTTATCTTTCTGGTAAGTATTTAATGATTGCCTGTTAAGAAATTTAATCATAAAATACATAAACATAATGTAAAAGCAAATACACACCAATCTTTCTATGTAGATCAGGCTGGTTTTGATAGGTACTCCCTAGACTCACATTTCTTTAGTTTTTAATTATTTGACAGGTAATAGCTAATGTCCTTTCTTCTGATGGTGAGCAAGACCCTGATGTAATGGCTGCTACTGCTGCATCTGCTGCCTTAACAATATCAAATATTCCATGGAATGGCCCCGTTGGTGTGGTTCGTGTCGGCAGGATAAATGGAAAGCTAATTGTAAATCCTGATATGGATGAGGTATGTGTGTATCTTGGTTTCACTCTATATGTTCGAAATATTATGGAATAAAAAAATCCAGTGTGATTGGCCAATTTTTTTTTTTTGTCAAAATAATTCATTTTATTAAGAGAGCATTAAATCCAAATATAACTGAGAGATTTCCGGGTAGCAATAACTGTCATAACAACCAAAATAAGCAAGGCCCATAAGGGGCGCTTGCAAAACCACTTAACAACATGCCTACTAGAATTAGAACTCCACCAGGATACATCCTGTCCCTCCTTACTAAGCTAAGATCCTTCCAACTAATCATCTTGAATAAGATTTAGAATTGTTAGGACTTACTTGGATCCAAATCTCCCCAACCAGCAACATTGCAGTTTCACATTCTATAATGTCCCCTTCTCAATCCTAAGCTATTTAGTGGTCGTTAGCCTATTTCCAGAGTCCTGTAGGCTAATTGGAGGAGTTAAGGGATTCCAGGATCCTTGGAGGATTTGTGTCAGCATTTATAGAAGAGTATGTTGATGTTGCCAGTGAGCTTTTGTGGGTTTTTTGGGTTTTTTTTGGGCCTTGGTCAGCAATATTGCTATTTTTAGTAAATTACTATTTTTAGTAAGTTCCAATGTATTTCTGTTTGAGCCAGTTTGGAGATTTGACTCGCTATTTTTAGTAAGTGTCATTTTTTAGCACTTGGTCTTGGCAGCAGTACAGTGCAGGGTTTCCAGTTTTGTCAGTGGTGAGTTTAGATGTTTTTGGAGTATTATTTGTTTGCTTTTTCTTAAGTCTTCTAAAAGGTAATTTCATGACTTAAGTTGAAGTTCATTTTTTGACTCCTTTGTGCTTGACACCTAGGAAGTCACTAAAGTTTTTTTTAAAAAGGCAAATATTATCTCCTAAGGTGGATGCCTAGATGAGGAATTAAAAGAAAATAAATTAAAATAAAATATCTCTCTTAGAGTGGGGCGTTCCTTTTTGGAGGGAAATTGTGAATGAATATAATGAAGTGCTGTCGAATTGGGGATTGAATCCTTCAAGGGCTTTGGAGACAATAACCTTCAAAGTTGCTCTAGTTTCGGAGTTGTGAGATACTCGCTTGTTGGACATTGGAGTGGCTTCACTGCAAGAGTTACCATTGGGCTTTGGTGAAGATTTCAGTTTGCTTCCATGATGACATGCTTTGATGTTTTTTAGATGCAATATTTTCGAGTGTGGTTTTTTGACTTGCAAAGTGATTTTGGAGTGGATTTCTTTAGTTTTTTTCTTGTTGGCCGTGTTAGTGTTTGGTAGCTTAGAGAGCTATTTTCTCCTTAGTTCAAGGCTGGTCGGCCTTCTTATTGCAATTTATATTTTATATTATTTTCATCTAAGGGAGCCGACCTAGATGAAAAGTCACTTTGCTTTGTATATATACAAGGTGAAGTTCATTCATTCAAGACATCAAGTTCATTCATCATAATTCTCATTTCTACAGAGCAGAAGTTTTCCCTTCAGCAGCAGATCATCATTCTTTAGCAGCAGATCTAATTCATGGAGAATCATATTCATTTGTATCTTTGCATTTGGGAGAGGTGCTATTATTTGGCCTTGTGTTGGGTCTGAGTTGTAAGCAGATTTCTGCTCCTTTTATTTGATATATAAGAGATATTCTTTGCTGGGTTTTTTCTCCCTCGAGTAGGAGGGTTTTCCCAGGGTATCTACTGTGTTCATTGTTCTATGTGGTGTTGAATTTTCTGCTAATTTGCTTTCTGTTAAATCTGATCTTAAAACTAACAGGCCGTACTTTTTCTATAAGCAGGCCATACCATGTTTTAGAGGTGCAAAATGATGAGTTGACCATATGCTTTTGGGTATTGGCTTATTTATTCCTCATCCTTGGGCCATCTGATTTGCAAGTTTGCAGATTTTTTGAAGGAGAGTTGGATTTTACGAGATAATTGCCCCTCCCAGCCAGCCGTACATTGTGGGGTTTTGAGGTGTTTGGGTTGTGGTGACATTCGTCCTCTTTCATGGCTGTTTCAGACTTCCTTGGTGGTGTCTAGACCTTCCCTTGACCCAACAATCACTTTGGGAACATTCTATGGTGTTTGGATGATGCTCTTGGGAGGCGTGCCCACGTGTAGCTTGCTGTTCGGAGAGTTTCAGACCCATTCACAGTGATTTCTGAGTGTTGCAGACCTACTGCAACTCATTTCTGAGTTTAATCAGTCCTCGACTTGCTGCTATACTCAGGTATATTGTTGTGGTTTCATTGGGGTTATCTCATTTCAATGGGTTGAATGTATTTTGGGTGCTGCTATCATACTCCTATCTCATTAGCAGCTGGATTGTAATTGTTGATATCATTTGTATTGAGCATCCTATTTTAACACTCATTTGGTAGTACCATTCAGTGATTTGCTCTTCTTTATCTCACCCCACCGAATAAGTGGTATCTTTCATCATCCACTGAATAAATGGCTTTCCTGTATTGACCCCACTGCACAAGTGGTTCCTGATTTGCACTCACCACTGAAACGCGAAAGAGTTGTGAGTTGTTTACTTTCAATTTTGTACCACTGTATAAGTGGAAGTTTATCACTCATCCCACTGAACAAGTGGTTACTTTCAAACATTGCAATGTAAACCTTGCCACCGTATGCTCTCACCTTGCCCACATTGGGATTTGGGTGATCAAAAAGTGGAAGTTAGTTGATTTTCAGTTAATTATCTTTGCTTATTTTGCTAATGCTAACAAGTTGCAAATTTGAAAAATTTGGGGTTGTTTATTACACATTCCCTCAAAAGCCCCCATTTTGCCAAACAATTAGACATCTTGTTCCATTCTTTGGGAATGTAAACAAAGGAAACAGAGTTAAAGTTTTTGGCCAAATCAAGAATTTGCTTTGTCATCAAGACCTGTTTCCAAGAAGCATCGTGATTTTTTATTTTTTTTATTGAGGAGAGAGACCTAAATCATAGAATCGGTTTCACAAATAACCTTTTGACTGCCCTTAGCCACAAATTCTCCAAAGCTATAAGAATTGCTAAGGCTTCCATTAGATTATTAGAATGCTGCCTCATATAGGTAGAAAATAAGAAATGAACACAACCATCATTTCATGCCCTATATTGCCAATCCTTGCAGCCCCTGGGTTACCATGACAGGAACCATCTGTATTGATTTTAAGGAAATCATTAGGAGGAGGAGACCATGTACCATTTCTTTTCACCTTCGCAAAGACTTGGGCCCTTCGCAAAGACTTTGGCACAAGAGCTTGAATTGGCAATAGGGGGAGAAGACATAGAGAGCTCCAAAAGCTTAACAATGCGGGCATTAGAGAATGTGAGAGGCTCAACTATATTGAGTTTAGCTTCAATTGTCTCCATAAGCATGCATTTGACTTTGTGCCAAAGTTGGAATAGTCAATGTTGACAATCCTAGAATATTTGACAATTTCGCTCCAGCTAGAGTTATCGGAGAGTAAAAGAAGGGTCAATTTCCTAGGTAGCCAATAGGAAGGAAGTTGAAGCAGGGGGTGACCCATACTCTCCTAGAATTCAAATAGGGAAGAGGCATAGACCATAATTATATTCCAAATCATCCACCATAACTTCCAAATTTACATTGAAAAGGGGCATTGGAAGAAAAGTTGATTTGAGCATTCTTCATTACCACCATAGAGAATACAAATGGAGGGCCCATGAAAATCTCTTTTCCTAATATTTTCCCAATTGAGGCATTTGTTATAATTGAGAAGCCACAAGAAAAAATTACATTTAGGTCACCCATCTTTGTTCCAAATTCTTTTCCACTAGGGGTACTCGATATAATCCTCTTTTTGTTGTTCAAGCGGTTGATACTCAAGTGCAACTATATAGCTACCTTTCAAATCATGACCCCATGCAAGGACATTAGTGTCCTCCAAAGAGCTACAATGTTTATCTTCATGGATTGAGGCCAAAGTATCCTGATCCTTTGCAAAACCCCCTCCCTGCCAGCTACAAGACTCCTTCCATTCTGATTGTAGATCTCCCTAAAGTAGAGGAGCATTAAAATCAGCTACCCTATACCATCTAGCCTCTTGAAAAGTGTCACAAAGAGCATGCAGTTGAGAAAAATATGAAAGGATTGCGGGATGATTGTTCCATGAATCTTCCCAAAAAAATACCTTATTGCTGTTGTTGATTATCCAAAAGAGCCCTTCTTTTATAAGAAATGTCTCTTTTTTAGAGTATTCCAAACCATAGATCCTCCCCTAGTGACCTCCTCTTTGGGAATATCTTTGCTATCCACCTCTCCCAGGTTCTAACCTTTGTATCCTGAAGCATAAATAACTGCACATGAATGCTCAGTTCTGGAGTCGGTTACACTATCATACCACGTAGGATTGAACTATAGCAATATTCAGAAGTAATATATTGACAACTTTGAAGTAATACATTGACAACAGTTGCTCAGTAATCAGTAGGGACGTATTCCAAATTGCCATGCATAGACCCAATGAAGCCACAATAGTTTATTAATAAATTGCAACTATCTAAAGGCATCACAACTGCTTTATATATTTCCAAAGGCGTTAATAGACGCTGGTGCTCCAATGTAACACCACAAGCTATGTTGCTTCACTTTGGAAAGCCCACGCCCTTAGAGATTTCATATGGAATTCACAGCCACAACAGGGAGCTTCACATGGCTTGCAATCTTCACACAACCCACCAACAAATAGCTCACATACTTAGTGTATTCAAAATGATTGGGTGGAACACAGAAAAATTAACTCATCAGCCTGACCCTTTGTTAGTGTTTTTGTAGCTGCGTGAGGTATTTTCTCTTAAAGATAATTGACTCAAGGCAAGTCGACCTTTGCATTGTAAAACAAATATTACACTTTCTAGGTCAGCCCTAGAAGAGAGCTCGCCTAACTTGCTATATAAGGGAGATAGAGTCTCCACATTTATCATCAATTCATTCCATTCCAATTTGAATTCCTTCAGCAGTAGGTTCGCCTTCAAGAGCAGCAGATTCACATTAAGGAGAAGAGTTAATATTTGTGTATTCAAGGAAATCGCGCTATCTTCTAGTGCAAATCCATTGTATGAGATTCAACCTTTCTAGGGCCTGATTTTGAGTGCTATTTTGCACTTCTATTTTTGATTTATGAGTGAATAAATTGCTGGGTTTTTCTCCCTCGAGTAGGAGGGTTTTTCCAGGATAAATTGCTGTGTTGTCTTCTTTGTGATTGTGTTTTTCTGCTTAATTGCATTTCTGATCCTAAAATTAACATGGTATCAGAGCAAGTTTAGAGAAGATCTGATCAGATTTGACTAAGCATTCTTCATTGAATATCATTCCCATTCGGAGCAGATCTTGAAGGGGAATTATTGCAGACCTAAGGAGGCAAATTATTGCAGACCTAAGGGCAGATCTTGAAGGCAAACTATTGCAGACCTAAGGAGGTGAATTATTGCAGACCTAAGGGCAGATATTGAAGGTGAATTATTGCAAACCTAAGGAGGCGATTTATTGCAGACCTAAGGGTAGACCTTGAAGGCGAATTATTGTAGACCTAAGGGAAAAATTTGAAGGTGAATTTGTGCAGATCTAAAAATCAGATATTTGGAGGAGCAAATCTACAGCAGAAACCTAGGGTACTCAGAAAAAGAAGATGGTGACCGGTGTCAAGGTAGAAGATAGGCTTGATGGAGCTTTAAACTTTAACTCTTGGAAACTTAGGGTACTCATTGCCTTATAGGAGAATGATCTCCTAGAATTTGTAGAAATGACATACCTGAGCTGTCTGAAGACACAAAAAATCTAGTGGAAGAAAAATGGTACAAAGGCTAGAAAGATCATGACAGACTCTGTGATAGATCACCTAGTATCGATCATCTCCAAGATGAAGATAGCTAAAGAAATGTTTGATACTCTAAAAGGATAATATGAGATCAACAATACCAGCAAAGCCCTTGCTCTGAGACAACAACTTCATCATGCAAAAATGGCTAAAGAAGATTTAGTCATTGCATTCTTTATGAAGATTTTAGATTTGAGAGATTAGTTGAGCACTATTGGGGATATAATTGCAGACCAGCAGAGCCCTTGCTCTGAGACAACAACTTCATCATGCAAAAATGGCTAAAGAAGATTTAGTCATTGCATTCTTTATGAAGATTTTAGATTTGAGAGATTAGTTGAGCACTATTGGGGATATAATTGCAGACCTCTATCTTGTTATGTTGGCACTAAATAGTCTTCCCCAATCTTGGAAACCTTTTATTCAAAGCATTAGTGGGAGATCCAAGTTGCCCAAGTTTGATCGCCTTCGAGCTGACTGTATTCAAGAAGAAACCAGATTGGCAGCAAGAGGAAATGGACGAAACTCTCATAATGAAGAAAATCAAGTTCTTGTTGCACATGCTACTAGAGGCAAAGGAAGAGAAGGAAAAAGAGGCACCTTCAAGAGGAATAGAGACAAAAATTCAATGTTACAGGTGTGACAAGTATGGACACTTTGCTCGGGACTGTAAATTAAAGTTATCACTAGTTTCTACTACACAAATTGACATAGAGACATCTTAGAAGGAGTCAAGTCATTCTAAAGTCGATTTAGAAGGATTCCTATTCATCTCCGCTCTTTCAAGTAATGTACAATCTGACAGTGATACTTGGTTGATAGATAGTGGTGCTTCACGTCACATTACAGGCTATAGAGAGCATCTTACAGACTTAGTAGAGAAAGAGTCTAACTTACAAGTGATAATTGGAGATGATGCTAATTATGCCGTAAAGGGAGTTGGGGCCGCTTCCTTCTAGCTAGACTTAGGTATTCCCCTTCAATTAAATGATGTATTGTTCGTACCTGGGATCAAAAGGAACCTTGTCTCCATTTCAGCCTTGGAGGACAAAGGGTACAAGGTTGCATTCTTTGAAAGAAAGGTTCGTGCATGTCCAAAGAACTCCAGCATAAATTCAGCTCGTGTGATTGTATTTGTCAGGAGAGCCTATACAGTTTGTCATTACGACCAGTTACTTCAAAGAGGAGGAAACCTTCAGGAGATCTAAAGGATACTTCTTGGAGGAGGAAATGACATTTAGAGGGAGTTAGATTTCGAGAATTCTAGGCATGAGTTGAGATCATGTTTAGGAAGTGGATTAAGGTTTTGGTGCTGAGGAATGCAATCCAGCTCCAGAGGGAGTCACAACTTCATTAAGATGTATATTTCTCTGAGACGGAGAAATATGAGGTGAAAGCCCTTGTAGCGTATATTTCTTTGAGACAGAGAAATATGAGGTGAAAGCCCTTGTAGCGTATATTTCTCTGAGACGGAGAAATATGAGGTGAAAGCCCTAGTAGCGTATATTTCTCTGAGACGGAGAAATATGAGGTGAAAGCCCTTGCAGTGTATATTTATCTGAGATTGAGAAATTTGAGGTGAAAGCCCTTGTACAGATCACATCTACTAAGCTGTGTTTTCCACAATTGGGTGTAGCCATTGTGGACGTCATGTTGAGAGAATCCATGACCAAATATTTGAAAAATACCTCCCTAGCTAAGAGGGAGTGTTAGTGTTTTTGTAGTTGCATGAGGTATTCTTAAAGATAATTGACCCAAGGCAAGTTGGCCTTTGCATTGTAAAACAAATATTACATTTTCTAGGTTGGCCCTAGAAGAGAGCTTGCCTAGCTTGCTATATAAGGGAGATAGAGTCTCCACATTTATCATCAATTCATTCCATTCCAATTTGAATTCCTTCAGCAGCAGGTTCACCTTCAAGAGCAACAAATTCGCATTAAGGAGAAGAGTTAATATTTGTGTATTCAAGGAAATTGCACTATCTTCCAGTGCAAATCCATTGTATGAGATCCGACCTATCTAGGGCCTTATTTTGAGTGCTATTTTGCACTTTTTTTTTTGATTTATGAGTGAATAAATTGTTGGGTTTTTCCCCCTTAAGTAGGAGGGATTTTCCAAGATAAATTGCTGTGTTGTCTTCTTTGTGATTGTGTTTTTCTACTTAATTGCATTTCTGATCCTAAAATTAACACCCTTCACACGTTGCCAGCAGCGCACAACGTAGCTATTAATATTGGCGGTATTTTATGCTAATAACGAAGAGTCACAATTACCTTTGCTTTTGTCCATATAATACATTTACCAACTTGAGCTCCATGGAAATATTAATAGCAGTTGAATTCAAGATTCGATAACCCTAGTTTAATGATTTATGGCTCATCAACAATCAACCATTGAACACCAAATTTTAACTTTAACAACAACACTGAATTTCTTATTAAATTCCCATAACTTGCAATTGACACCTGTTCAAATATCCATAAAATTCTTTCATTGAATTACTTGGCCAAAATTATCATCAACACAACACTGTAAGAAACTTTCACGATTGCCCAGGGAGCATATTTCAACACCGAAGGCAGTATGCTTCATGGAGGTTCTCCTCTCCACAAAGTTTAGAAAAAACATTGCAACTTCTTTCTCACCAAAATTTCCAGCATAACCCAAAATTGAGAAACTCTCCTTCCTTTTCCTTCTTTTCCAGAAGTAATTGAAACTCTTTTCGTGAAATTCCCTTTTTAATATTCTTTTGAATTTAATTTTTAATTCACTTAAGCTCACCCAAATAATATATTTTATTCACCTTTAAATACACACCTTATTACTCCCCTTTAAAACAATTAAATTAATGCTATATTTAATATTAATTTTTGGCATAAGAACTTAAGCGTTAATTTAATTAAAAACTTACCATCATTAATTAAGAGGAGACGTTACATCCTCGCCCACGGTTGGTCTCGATTTTTACACAATCTCCAATAAAGTTTGGTCTCTAAGGCCTTGCAATTTAGCTTTGACTATCGAAGGCCAAGACCTCTTGCCTTTTTAGGTCTACATTCCAACTCCTAGCTTGCAAGGCTTTAGTTCTGGGTTTCAAGTTTTCCAACTCATAAGAACTTTCTTGAGAGAGCACCAAACTCTTTAAGTATTTTTTGGGGCAGCTAAAAGAAGAATTCCATAGATTGGCAATGTCTACCAGATAGACTTTAAAAGAGTTAATGGACCTACAAAAGAAAGCCATCGAAAAGTCCAATGGCTAACCCTCATGTAGAATCTATCCAAAATTTTCTTTGAGTGAATCCTCCTAAGACTACCAGTGGAGAGGGGGATTGCAAGATATTCCACATGAAACACTCCAATTTGAGAATGTAAAATCATTGCAATCCTACGTTGAATGAGCTCTTGAGTGTTAAAGATGAAAATACTAGACTTATATCCTGATTGACCTTTTGACCAAAAGCAGATAATTATATATTCAACACTTTCCTAAAATTGATTGCTTCTCTAATTTTGGCCATCCCCATCAAGGTTGTATCATCCATGAAATAGAGATTAGATTGAGAAGCAAGGCTCTGATTCCATGACCAACCTTGAATAAGACCTCTCTCTTTGTGATGTTTCAGCAATCTGCCCAAACCTTCAACCATTAAATCAAATATGGAGATGGGTCTCCTTTTTTGAATCCTTTGGAAGCTGAAAAGAGAGATAAAGGAATGCCATTGATTAACATAGAGAAGGATGTCGAGGTCGCACTACTCAACATCTAGCTAACCCAATTTGAACTAAAACCAAAACCCAAAAGGATTTTTCAGAGAAAAGAACAATTGACTCTAATATCTATTATAGGCCTTGGATATTTCGAGCTTAGTAAACATGGCCTTTTCCTTAGAAGTCGAGTTGGAGTTAATAGCTTCATCTACTACAACCATACCATCCAAGATTTGGCGCCCTTTCATAGATCCTTGTTGTTTGAGAGAGATTAAGGAAACCAAACACTTTTTTAACCTTTTTGTAATCAGTTTAGTGATTATTTTATACGTAAGATTGCATTTAACAATTTGGCAGAAAAAATCCAAAGAAGAAGCACCATCTTTTTTAGAAATTAGAGCAAGAAAGGTAGAGTTGATAGCTTTGAATGCCCTTTAATTAGATTAAGATTCATGAGCAACTTCCAACAAGTTTCTATTTATAATGTCCCAATTTTCTTGGAAGAATTCAATAGGAAATCCATCAAGCCTTGGAGATTTGTCTTTATTTTTTTAGAAAACAGCTGACCTAAGTTCTTTCGTTGAAATAGGACTTAAAAAGAATTTATTCATTTACTTTGAAAGTAGGGAGGGAATACTCTCCATAATGAGCCTCTCTTCTTCTATAGCATTAGGAACTTTCTCAACAAATAAAGAAGAAAACTAAAAGTGATAAGCAATTTCCTTGGAAATATCCTAGATGGAGGTCAATAGATTTCCTTGAGTTGAGGTTAGAGAAGCTATAGTGTTTCCGCTACGACACTTCTTCATAGAATTGTGAAAGAACTAAGTGTTCTTGTCTCCTTCTAGAAGCTACTCAGTCTGAGATTTTTGTTTCCAAAATATCTCTTCCCGAAGCTCCCATTTTGAAAGTTCCTTAGCACAAATTGATTCTTCCCTTAAAAGCTCTTCAATCATGCTTTCATCTTTAATGTGAAAGGTAATTCTCTCTAACTTATGTTGAAGATAGGGCTTAATTTGAAAAATATTTCTATAATAATTCTTATTCCACCTTTTTAGCTTAAATTTTCCAAATCAGAGCCTCTTAAAGAAAGAGTACATAGCTGTAACAAAACTAGGCTTCCCTTGAGTCCACCATTCCTCCATTAGCTCAAGCAAATTAGAATCTCGTAGCTACATGAGTTGAAAGTTAAATGGAGGATTTGTTTGAATTGAAAGCACTAAAGAGGAAAAATTAATTGGCCAATGATCAAAGCCTTTCCACCCTAGCATCTCTAATGAAGAATTCCAATTTTTCCCAACCCAAGAGTCTAAGACAAGAAACTTTTCCAATCTCCTTTAAATAGATTCACTAGCACATCTTCTATTGTTCTAGGTAAAAATCCCATTTTTTTGGCATCACATCCATCGAATTGAGGAATGAAATGTTATCTTTTAGTAAGGCAGATTAAGTGCCAAGAGAATAATCACTCCCTCTTTACTCTGATAGAGTAATTATTGCATTAAAGTCCCTAGTCTCAATCCAAGGTAGAGAGGGAACTAAAGACCAAACAAATCTTACATGGTTCTAGAGAGAGACATTACCAAAAAGCTCAATCAAAGTGTAAACATTAGTAAGCATTATCATAACCCCAAAATTGAAGCAGGAGGCTTCCAATGAGATAGAATTTCCATCTCCATACCACCAAGAAGGAATTATATTGTGAGGGTTCCAAAAGCAAGCCAACCCCTTAGTAGATCCTTGTGCACCAATACATAGACATTGTCCTCCTCTACAAATCTTAGCAAAAATACTTTCCATGTCTTTAATTGAAAGCTTTGCTTCCTGAATGAAAATGATGGCTGGTTTATGAACATGAATAAGATCATGAGCAACCTTTTGTTCAGGGATACTGCTCAAGCCCCTTGCATTCCATGAAATCACTATTGTTTTTGGGAGTTAGAAAAGTGAGAATCTAATGTTTTGATAACACTAGACTTTGCCAACAATTCCCCAACTAATTTAACTTTTTCTAGGTCCTTTTTCCTCCCTACTTTACCCCTTTTTTGATTCCCTCCTTTCTTGATGTCTTTTGTTGTAGGCCAAGAAGAGGAATTGCTTTATTTTACCGTCTTCTTTCTGCTCTTGTCCATACAAGACCAACCTCTTCAGGTTGTAGCTTTGGAGATTCCTCTTGCTTATCATCTTTCCTTGCATCATCGAAAATTGGAAAAATTTCTATTCTTTGAAATCCCTTGTATCTCTAAAGAAGGATTTGCAAAGGGAGGGTTGGGAACCAAATCTAATCTTGGAAAATACATCTCATGATTGGCCATTATTATCAAAATCCATTGTAAACACACCCTCCAAGTGTTCAAGAGCATTGAACCTACCAGACAAGAATCCTTTAGGAGCATCTTTAAATTGGTGTGTTCAAGATTTCCCTTTTGATCGAGATTTTATTGGAACAAAACCATTTGAGTCTAGTATCTCAACATGGATTGGGGCTTTGTCCTTTGCTTTTATACTTGCGGCCTGTGACTCATCATGCATTTGAGGGATTAAGGTATTGAGTTTTGGACATTTTCTCTCCAAGTGGCCATATTTATGACAAGTATGACATCGAAAGGGTAAAGCTTCATAGTCAATTTGTTGGATCCAATTCATATTAACTAGCCTAATCTCCATGGATTCAAGAAGAGGATTATTTAAATCAATTTCAATGCAAAGATGGGTGTAAATTTCGAACTTTTTTATCGAGCATTTGGCACGAAGGACCCAAAGGCTTACCAACGATTGCCGCGATGAACTGCAAAATATCTTGTCTCCAAAATTTCATCGGAAGGTGAGGAAAGTAGATCTAGACAAGAATTTTTGATGGGAGCTCATCCAGCAAATCCAATCCTACATGCCAGGGTTTGATAAATAATTCTACTTGATTGTGGAAATAGGAACCTCCTTCAAAAACCACATTGCGATTCGCCATGCAAGAGTATACCACAAAGAAGTAACTGTTTGCTGGCAAAGTTATATCGATGTCACCTTGTGGGTTCCAATTCCTTCTCACCCACATCTCCAAAAAAGGCAAGGAGATTCGGATACCCATGAACTTGCAAATTAGCACATGCTCAACTAAGTATAACAAATCTTTGGCAATGGCTTTTGGATTTATCACGAAAATTGGATGCTCATTGCTTTTCTCGAGGCACCCATTTGGTTTCAACCGATTTCTTGAATGCTGATCATTTTTATTTCTTGTGTTGCATGTAATAAAAAATGAACCGCTTTTCATGAACTAAAGAACAGGACTCCTCCCCATGAAGAGCATCTTTAGATGACAACACTGGGGGGTCCCTTGGACCCTCACAGGCTGCCATGCAAGCAACAATCCCTAAACAAGAGAAGGATCAAGGAAAAACTGCAATGTACAGAAAAACAAGGGCAATAAACACTCACCAAATGCCAAAACCCCTCCACGTAGTGCCACAGGAAAATGAAGGGTAAAAAGCCTGCCAAAATCCAGTCGAAACCTCTAGCCCAGACACTCAAAAAGACGCCTTCAGAAACACTCACATGCCCTGCATCATTGCTCTGAATATATTTATTCTAATTATTATATTTGTTATTGGTTAGATTTGAAATAACCTTTTATGTTGTATTTTTTCTGTGTTTATTTTCTCACTTGTAATTCTGGACTCTAGATTGATATTAATTCAAGTTGTTTGATTTCCTTTTAAGTTTTTAACTATTGAGTTGTTTAAGTAGTTGGCTTTGGATAGTTAAAAAATACTTTTAGTATAGGAGACTTGAGAGTTGAGACTGAAGATTCATGACGAATTAAATATTATTTTTGACAATGCAATTGGACATGTAGGAAAGTACAAACGTTGGTTTCAAAAAATGCTTCTTTCTCTGGTAACATGTGCATTAGTGTGAATCCAAATTTTAGTGTAAAAAATGCTTTTATTGAGCACATTCTGAAATCTCTACCAAAGATTGTTTCTTTTCTTGTAAGGACAAGAGTTCCCATTTTTAAGATTCCAATTTGAATTCAATTGCATTGGAAGATATGTTGTTTTGAGAATAGGACTGTTTATATTGTTCTACTCTGTTTGATATTTTATGTTCCAGTTTATGGAGAGATCTGGAAGGTCAAATCTCACGATAACCAATATCATGTGTTGAGTAATACATAGTATGCCAATCATCTGAATACACAGGAGGATTCATGCCCTTGTGCTCTTTATAAACCAGTTTGAAGAAAGGCCATGTTTGAAATTATGTAGTTATTCAATCATTATTTTGGAGTATCTAGGTATTATATATATTTTATTTTTTTGATATCAAAATGTTTCCACTTGAGATATGGATATGTATCTGATTAACTAAGTTATCTGGTGTCTGATTTTGCAGCTAAGCTTAAGTGATCTTAACCTTATTTATTCTTGTACTCGAGATAAGACACTTATGATGGAAACACAAGCTCGTGAAATTTCAAACAAAGATTTTATTGATGCATTACATCTTGCACACAGTGAGGTAAACTATCAGCGAATTTGTAAAATGGTTATTGCTTATGTTGATTAAGAAATTGATGTTGAATCCATATTATTGCATACAAGTCAGGCTGTCAAGCTGATTGATCCTCAGCTAAGATTAGCAGCAAAGGTAAAGAACCAAAAAATGCAATTCAAGCTTTTCACTGTCTCAGATAAAACTTTGGAGAAAGTTAAGAACTTGGCTGAAACATCTATCGAGGCAGTTTTTTCAGATCCTAAATATGGCAAGGTAAGTATGACATATGTCATTTGTAATTTGAATATTTGTGTTTGATTATAACTGTTAACAACTGATGTCCTCCTAAGGTTGTCAGTTTCAGTATCCACGCTATAGGTTTTCTTTTTTGCCAGTATGTTGAAGCTATTTTAAATACTGGTTAAATCAATACCATTGTGTTTCAGTGGTGTTGGCCCCATGGAGCAATCTTATTTAGATACTGTTAAAAAGAAATTTCTTATGCTCAAGATTCATATAGGTGCAGCATCTTGTATATGATATTTTACTTGTTATTCACACATTTCTTTTATCAAGAAACATCATTTCTATATGACTTGACAGATATATTGCTAAGATGTAATATGATTTATGCTGCTTGTCATTTGACATTTTCATTTATGATGATGTGCATCTACATTTGTCCTTATGTTTGACATAAAGTCTTTGTTGGAACTTGCTATTATGTTACACGATCTTCTCTATGGTAGAATATATTTTTGTTTCTCAAAATTTTGCTTGTGTTTGTATAACAAAAGATTAATTGAATCTTGCAATTGACATTCTTGCAATTTTCCAAATGTGTTGTCCAATCTTAATTCTTCTTTTCTGCTCTGTTGACAGTTTGAACGAGGAAAAGCCTTGAATAAAATAACCGATGATGTCAAAAAAATTTTAGAAGAAGAGGAGGATGAAGAAAGTTTGACTGTTCTGGCAAAGGCTGTGGACACAGTTAGAAAGAAGGTTTGTGAGCTCATGTTGTAGGAGGAAGATGTCTAGTGTTACTTCTGGCATGTGTGAACGTCTTTTTCCCTTTAATGAAATAGGATTGGATTTGATGCTCAGGTTGAAGATATTCTCTATTTATTTCATTGCATGTTATAGTAGTCAAGATTCATATCATGCAAATTAACAAGTGAAACAAAGATTGCCACAGACTGAGATGACACAAGATGAGTCAGTTGCATGTTATTCAAGGGCTAATTGCAAATTGAGATGGTCTTGTGATTGATATCAATTCACTTTTTAATATGTGCATCATCAATTTTATGTTTCTAATTTCTGCTGATAGTTAGGAACTTAAGAGCACTGTAATAATCCATGGATTCTAAGTCACTGAGATCTAACCGTGACCTCAATTGAAATTAGAAATTCATTGTCAATCACACATCATCATAATTCCTGCATTGGCATTTAGTTGATTATTATTGAACCATATGAAAAATATCTTGTATCAGAACAGGGGACATACTATGTTTAATGCTCATGCATGTAGAGCGAATCATGAGATGGAGATTCATGTGCAGAATGTGTAATTAAACTACACATAGAAAGTCACAAAAGCTACAATATTTATAGTTACTTAGGGACACACTCCAGCAGTATCCACATTTTTGTCTGAGCTGGCAAGGGTAAGCTTCAAGATTATATAAAATCCATATGAACAAATACAAGGTATTTTGTTTTTTAGAAGGAAACATTCTATGCTCTTTCTCTAAGCTTCCAAAATCACTCAAGCACCTGTTGATGTTACAGCTTCTGTCGAATTACTTCCAGGCAGATATAAATTAAATTATAGCCTCATGGCTATTTAATTTATGCAGCGATTTACTTTATGAAGGGGCATTTCATAAATAATATATTATTGATTTAAATAATTAATAATTAACAATTATTTATTATTTTCCAAATGAGGCCGACCTTGCTAGAGGTGCGATTTCTTATGAAGAAAAACGTCTTTTTGTTGAGGCCGACTTCCTTCTTGAAGAGGTGCGATTCTTCTTGTGGTTGTGTATATATACATGTCAACAATCATTCATATCATCATCAAGTTCATTCAGCATAATTTGCATTCCTAGAAGGAGTCCGCATGTACAGAAGATCATCAACTTGTAGCAGCAGATCGACTTCAAGGAGAATCAGATCATTTGTATCTTGCATCTAAGGGAGGTACTATTATTCATTGTATTAAATTGGCACCATCTTGTGCCTGAGTTGTAAGCAGATTTCTGCTCTTATTCAATCAATATATAAGAGATATATTGGTTGGGTTTTTCTCCCTCAGGTTGGAGGGTTTTCCCAAGGTATCTTGCTGTATTAATTGTCTTATGTGCTGCATTTTCTGATTACCTTCAGTTTGAATTATCTGATCATTGAAAACTAACATGGTATCATAGCTTGTTTGAAAAACTTGGTCAGATTTATCTTGCAGCGATATTCTTTATTTTCCTTCACATTCTTAATCTCTTCTATCACTTCGTCAAGATGGTGAACGGTCTCAAGATCGAGGACAAACTTGAGGGAGCAACAAATTTCACATCTTGGAGATTCAGAGTTATGCTCGCTCTGGAGGAAAATGAATTGGCTGAGCTCGTGGAGAGCAATGTCCCCGAGTCTACTGATGAGGAAGAGAAGATTCAATGGAAGAAGAAAGATACTAAGGCGAAGATGTTAGTTGATTCCGTGAAAGACCATATTGTTCCAATCATCTCTAAGTTGAAGACAACAAGAGAGATGCTTAAGTATTTGGAGGAGATGTATGAGATCAACAACACAAGCCGTGCACTTGCATTAAAGCAACAACTTCATCATGTTAAGATGGCGGGAGGAGAATTTGTCATCACTTACTTCATGAAGATTTCCGAATTTAGAGATCAGCTCTCTACCATTGGTCATATTGTTGATGACAAGGATTTGACCATGTTGGCTCTTAATGGTCTTCCTTCATCTTGGGAGTCTTACATTCAAGGAATCAGTGCGAGATTGAAACTTCCCAAGTTTGATCGTTTGAGGGGAGATTGTATTCAAGAAGAGTCTAGGTTGGTTGCAAGAGGTATTGGTCGAAGCTCTACAAATGAAGACATTCATGTTCTTGCCGCACATTCCTCGAAGAAGAAAGGGAAAGAAGGAAAGAAAGGATATTTCAAGCGGAATAGGGATAAAGGTTCTGATGGTGCTCTCGCATTCAAGAAGAAGTGGGACCTCTCTCATGTTCAATGTTTTAGATGTGACAAGTTTGGTCACTATGCAAAGGATTGCCCAACCAGGCCTAATCAACATGCTTCATTTGCGAATGTGGATGAGATCTCTCCTCAAAATGATTCTAGGGAATTTCTATTCTAAGTCATGGGCATGTGTTCAATCCGTGAAGGTTGTGTATTGATCTAAGCGCAAGAACAACATATCTTATTGTGTCCAGTATTTGCACCCATCAGAATATTTAAAGAGATAAGTATTCTTTGCTTTGTTTGAAATCACCCTTCTAGGCTAAAATTCAGTTTGCTAAGTTGTGCAAATCTGACCTTGGTTATTTGAATCATGTGTGTTTAGTCAAAATTATGGTTTCTCTTGAATTGTGTTCACTGGCATAAGATCCTTTGAAAATTCAATTTATTCTTTGCAAGTTATTTTTCCTTGCAAATTGTGAAGATCTCTGAGTGTGACTTTGAGATGAAAAGAGAACTGCAACTTTGTTGTGATTAGATGACCACATCGATAACATTCTCTTTGTGCATGAACTATGTTGGTGCCTTGAGAGGCCTAATTCTATGTTGTATATGCTGGCTGCATAATATATAATCTATTATTAATCCTTAAAATGCAGATTGGATCGAGAAGCAAATGAATGATGATTCATTTATCTGGGATTATTTAAGGAGATTCTGATAAGATAAGTATTTCATGTTCATGAATTCCTCATGTAGTTATGAATTCATGCTATAACATTGAGATAGTTCCAACATTGGTATTTCTCTTCGGAATAGTTGAGCTATATGAACTATTAGTATTCTCTCCTTAATGTGCATTACGACGGACCAAGAGATTGCTTTCAAAAGAAGAAGAGAATGGAGACATTGCTTGCAGCCATGAGACTGAGTGGATGGTTGAAGACATCGCTTCGAAGAGGAAAAATTAACCTTCAGAGGGAGTTCCATGACTCATTGAGAATAAGTAAGGGTTGAAGTGTTGCAAGACTAGATGCTAAATCCTTGAAGTATCTCTTCAGTAGTTGAGATCAAAATTGCTCAAGTTAGTCAACGTGGATTTAACATTGGTAGCTCTGCAAACCTATTCAGAATAGAGTGATCTGGGATGAGGTCAAAGAGGACAGCCTTGAATCTCTACAGAGGTGTGCGCTAGAAACCATTTCTCTAAGGCAAGCGTTGCAGGCAATCTTGGACGATGAGGTCAAAAGGTTGATGCAAGTGCTTGAAGATTTAGAGGGAGCCTACTGAACTTAAATAAGATGGAGGCTGCAGCTAGTTCAGATTTGGTGGGTCCTACTATGTACAGGCAGTTGATTGGATCATTGATGTATCTAGTCAATACTAGACCAGATATTTGCTATGCTGTGAGTGCACTTAGTCAGTTCATGTGTGAACCAAGGCAAATACATCTAGTTGCAGTGAAGCATATCCTGAGATACTTGCGTGGCATAGTTGGGTTGGAGTCTGCAATGATATCCTGGTGTAGCAGGAAGCAGTTTTCTATGGCACTGAGTACAACTGAGGTCGAGTATATTGCAGCTTGTGTGACGGCTCGAGAAGCAGTGTGGCTTCAAAAGTTCCTTATAGGATTGTTTGGACAATCAATGGAGCCTACTATCATTCAGTTGAGGTATATCAACATTGATGAGTAGACGACAGACATTCTCACCAAGCCTCTCTCCAGGATAAAGTTTGTGTACTTTCAAGACAAGCTTGGTATGGTGGAGAATCAAGCCCTAGTTGAGAAGGAGTCTCAGTATCAGTGATCCTTTTTAATGCATTTCTCTTTGAGAGAGATTTGAGGTGCAAGCCCTTGTTAATGCATTTCTCTTTGAGAGAGATTTGAGGTGAAAGAACTTGTTTCCACCCTCTAGGAGAGCCATGGTGGATGTCATGTGTGTTGACTCCGTGACAACATTACGTGAGAGAGTTTGTGATGATTTTCTTGTACTTGTGCTTACACCCTCTAAGAGAGCCATGTTGAAACGTCACGATGAGGTGACAACATCACGTTGAGTAATGAGCACTTGTACATACCATACATGGGTGTAGCCATGATGGTTGATATCACGATGAGGTGATATGCTTTGCTCTACACATGGGTGTAGCCATGTTGTTTGACATCACGATGAGGTGATATTTCTTGTAACAACTGGAAGTATTTCTTCCTAGTTGAGAGGGAGTGTTGATGTTACAACTTCTGTCGAATTACTTCCAGGCAGATATAAATTAAATTATAGCCTCATGGCTATCTAATTTATGCAGTGATTTACTTTATGAAGGGGCGCTTCATAAATAATATATTATTGATTTAAATAATTAATAATTAACAATTATTTATAATTTTCCAAATGAGGCCGACCTTGTTAGAGGCGCGATTTCTTATGAAGAAAAACGTCTTTTTGTTGAGGCCGACTTCCTTCTTGAAGAGGTGTGATTCTTCTTGTGGTTGTGTATATATACAAGTCAACAATCATTCATATCATCATCAAGTTCATTCAACATAATTCACATTCCTAGAAGGAGTTTGCATGTACAACAGAACATCAACCTGTAGTAGCAGACTGACTTCAAGGAGAATCAAATCATTTGTATCTTGCATCTAAGGGAGGTGCTATTATTCATTGTATTAAATCGACACCATCTTGTGCCTGAGTTGTAAGTAGATTTCTGCTCTTATTCAATCAATATATAAGAGATATATTGGTTGGGTTTTTCTCCCTTAGGTTGGAGGATTTTCCCAGGGTATCTTGCTGAATTAATTGTCTTATGTGCTGCATTTTCTGATTACCTTCAGTTTGAATTATCTGATCATTAAAAACTAACAGCACCAAGTGTTGTCAAGTGAGAAAGACCTAGTTCTGCACTTGAGGAAAAAATAAAAATAGTAAGCAAAAATGAGTCAAAATTCACAATTCATGAAGAGAAGGTTATTGTGTTTGGTGACTTATGTTTATTATTTGTTGACTGAGTGAAGTTGTTCCTTTATTGAGTCTCTTGAATGTGTTAATTTTTAATCATTACCTCTTGCATATTTGGTGATGTAATGGCTCTTGGGATTAAGTGTAGAGTTGACTGAGAGTCTTATTCTTCTTTCCACCCTTTTTGGTAGCATGTAGCTACATAATTTCTTGTTTGTGTACCCTTGCCTTTGTTTCAAATGAATTTGGGCTTTTGTGTTACTTGAAGGACTATAGGTCACCCTTAAGATTTATTAGATTAGGACTCATGTCCATCCGAGAACTGTTGACATTTTGGAGACAAGTAAATGGCCTTACACAAGGGACCTTTTGTTGACACAATGATTATTTGTTACCTTACAATTAAAAATATCATTATTGAGATTTTTTAAGCCTCAAAAGATTATGCTAAATCCTTTGACTTGTATTTTTCTTTAGTTTCCTTCTTTTATTTAAACACCTGAATTGGTTATGAAGTCAATTATAAAATGCAATATTAAGTGTTCTGTAAAGTTAAATGATCAAATTATTGTGTAATGGACCTACTTCGTAATCATCAATGGTGGCCATATAGGAACACATTCTTAAGGACATATTTGTTGTACCATATTTATAACACATTCATATCTCTCCTCTCTATTATCTATTTATATTTGATTTCATATATTCTTTAAGTACGGAAGTATTTTACCAATTTAACCTTTGTATAACTTGTTGGTAAAATTTAAAAGGTAAAGGTAAGTCTATGTCACCACCAAGTGAGATGCCAATTTGGTGTATGTAACTTTCCTTGTAGAAGCCCACAATGGAATTGTATGAATCTATTAATTATGTATACTTGAATGGAAAAATACAAGTGCAGATATGGGTGAATTGGTTGATAATTAGTAAATTTTTAATTTTTTTACTTACCATATCTTTATGTGCATGTTTGTGTGAATGTTTAAAGGACCCATAAATGTCTAAAGATAACTCTCAGTCTTTTGTTTTCTCATAATTTCGTCTTCAAGTCGTGTTTCACCTTAATACATAAGAGTAAGACGACCTCATCCACGTTAAGGTTTCTATGATTGTCAACAAATACGCCCATGATATATATGAGGAAATATTACATCATCAAAGGCTTCAGATCTGATGATTTGAGTATTTTGCTCTCAAAACAGTGTTTGAGCAGTGAAGTTCTTGAAAATGAGCTTCCACCTAAGAAATAGAGTTAATCATGTTTGTGGAGGCTTTTTTAATGATATTCTTATAGTAGCTTCTAACAAACTCAAATTGTGAAATATACTCTCAATTTTTTTTGGTTTTCAATAACAAATACAATGTAACCAAGCACCCGTTAAGGTTAGCTTAACCCAAAACATTGCATGAAAGAACTCTAACCAAGAATGCGCCCTAAAACCACTTAAGGAGGAGGGGCGGGCATATGGTCAGAGGATCCCTAGGATCTACTGAATCAAAGTTACAAAGATTACAATTGAAAGAGAGAGTCTAAACTCAACACCAAGAATGTGCACTCAAGATCCTTTAACAAGTGAGGTGTTAACATATGGTGGAGTGCTAATTGCTGAATTGAAAGAAGATAGGTGGATAACCAGCCATGATAGAATTTTCCACACTACCACCAAACAGTGGGGGGAAAAGATTACAATTTAAACACTTCGTCTGCTGCGGTAGGCATCCACTCAATAGTGGGAATTCTCCACTTAACCGTGGGTGATAAATGAAAGAACAAAGTAAATTCCTCCACACTGGCCGTAAACCGTCCAGGGGTTAAAGTGTTGCATTAAATTCACAAGTAAATGCAGTAAACACAACGGCTGGATTAGTACTACTAAATCACAGCCTTACAAAGGAAGAAATCTGCAATTTACAAGTGTTACAATGACATATTCAATGCAAATTAAAGGAGGATGAGTCTTCAAGTTTTAAACCTCTCATATATTGGAATAAGAGCCAAAAATATGAACTTATTGAACTTTGATAATTAGAACAGTAAACTGAAACTGTAAATCAACAACCAGATTATCAATGAAATGCTTATATCTTTAGCAATATACCTCCGAATCACGTGAAATCGAAAGCAATGCACCTCTAGAGGATAGGTGCCCATGCCATGATGAAGAAACAATAGCGAAAAGCAGCCATTATTTAACTTGCACAATTCCCAATGCACTCTGAATGGTACGACCCTTAGAAGGGGCGATTTTGCAACAATAAATCACACACCTAGAAATTAAATCTGCAAATTGCCGAGAATGGTCGCCAAGACCTTAGAAAAGATATTATTGAATGCTCAGAACAATATTAAAATCATACAATAAGCTGTGAACAAAATCGACTTTCAGCTGTGTGAATATCAGCAACTGGAAATTTGGAAAAACACACCAAAATTCATCTTTGAAAGCTCTATCTACTAGTCTGATTTGAGAAGCAACATGAAATCAATTAGGTGTTATCTTGCAAACACGAAATTGAATTGATACTAGGAGGTCAACATTCCTCAAAATGCAAAATGAGTTGTCATTTCGACAGCATAAGTTTGGCTTAAACATAATATGCCAAATGCTGTAGAAAAGCCTTATTTTTAAAGAAGATGGGATGACTCTTCCAATTCCTCAGATGGGACACCAAAAGCCTTGACATATTTAAATTCAAAAAAAGAATTAATCTCCTCCAAAAGGCGTCCACTTTATGACAATTAAAACTTTTTTAATAAAAGTTATTAAATTACTTCATGAAGGCATCCCCCATCAAGTCCCACTTTTAAACACAACTTAAGTTAACACCTTAGGCCAAGGGGGTCAACTTAAGATTATAACATTTTGCCTTGAAATGAAGAATTTCATCAAAATAATGCTTTTAAAAGGTCAAAGCACAACCCAGAACAACTGCTCCAACAAGACATGATGAGTTGAAGATTGACAACTGCCAACTACCAAAAATAGTATTTACTATAAATAGTAAACACCAAGGAATACCACAAAACCTCCAAGCAAGGAACCCCTTGATTCACCTCAACGAGCCTACGGGACTCTAGAATAGGCTGATGAGTAATTGATAGGATTACTGATGGAAAGGGGACATTACAAATTGTGTATGAAGTAGTTATTAAGATGGGATTCTCTTAGTAGTGTATAGCAAGCTATTAAGATGAGATTATCTTAAGATGGGATTCTATAAAGTAGCTATTAGCATGGGGGATTCTTTTAGTAGTTTATAGCAAATTGAGCTGGTGCATTTCATTACGTAACTATTATTAAGATAATATTTAAATTATTTATTAATGCTAATCATGTAATATGTTTTAATTTTATCTCTTTGCTTTTCTTCTGTGTAGATTTAGAAAGTTTCTAAATCTCACCTTTGTAATCTCTATAAAGAGTCGTAGAGTCTTTTTTGTAAATATCAATTACTTTTTACCATCTGATTTGTACATGGTATAGAGCCTTGGGAGATTTTTGGGCGCCATTATTTTTGAAGGAAATTTTTTTTCATCGGATTTGTTAAAGCTATAATTCGATTTTTTTTTTGTGCTCGTTTTTGAATAATTGTGGGCGTTTTCTTGTTAAAATTGTGCATATTTTTTTGATGCGCTTCTAGATGTGATTTTTCTCTGGTTTTGCATGCAACCTTCTGGTTTTCTTTTCTCTGCTCGCGATCTCTTATTTCGTAGTTTGTTCCTTCTTTCTAGGCCTATTTTCTAGTTCATCTCTTGGTGTTTTATTCTCTGTGTTTGAAGCTACGTTTTTTTGCTCTTTATGGTCGTGGATTTCATCAATTTCTGGCGTGTTTTTCACTGTTTATGGCCGCACGGGTCTTCTCTTGGCATCTTCCAGTTCGTGTCTTGAGAAGAATACTTCTATCGTTTTCTGCAAGACAAACTTGTGATCTCCATTTTTTTTCTTGCAACTGGATCGCGATTTTAAGAGATGAGTTTTCTCAGTTTCTTCTACATGAATTTTTGGAATTTTGTGCATGTTTTTTTGCATTATTCTGGGCGTCGTTTTTCTACAATTGTTTTTTGCCAGATTTGAGCTAGGGTTTTGAAATAAATCCTTAGATTCAACTCAATTTTTTTTTGGGTTTTTTGTTTTTTTGGGTGCCTTGTAATTTGTGCATTGGGATTTGTGCCAACGGGTTTGCCTTGGCTTTTGTGTTTGAAAATGCCTCAATCTTTTGAGATCAGTGCAATCTGTTTTATCGCCTTCTTAGTTTGTCTTATTTTTTGTGCCTCGAAAAGTGTGCAAGATGGCGAGTTTGACCAACATTATGTTGGAAGGTAGTTAGCTATTCAATGGCAGAAACTATAATTCCTAGAAGCAGCGAATGATGACTATCTTTGAATATCGCTACCTTGATTAGATTGTTTTGGGTCACAAGACCAGACCAGCATCAATTGTTAAATACCAGGAAAAGTTTGATGAGCAAAATCGTGAAGCGGTGATGCTCATTAAGCTTTCATTTACCGATGATTAGCTTCCATAGGTTCCATCCAACAAAACAACTGTTGAGATTCAGGAGCATTTGAAAACCTTGCATGAGACCTTCGACAAAAGCCATACGTTCTTTTTAAAGAACCGACTGTTCTCCATCATGATGGATGAGAGAATGTCCTTACAAGAGTCTCTGACAAAGATTTAGGACATCCGTTATCAATTGGAGGCAATTGGTCGGAAGATGGAGGAAGAAGACATGGTAGTCATTACTTTGAAAAGTCTACCGAAGTCTTATGAGCACTTTGTTGAAACCCTCAACATTACATCGACTAATGTTGATCTGAAGTTTCTAGAGCTTTGTACCATCCTTTTGCAGCAAAAACCATAGTTGGAAAACTCGGCATTTTCAAGTACTCGGCAAGCCCAAAAAACTCGGCAAAAACTCGAAAAAAACTCGGCAAAAAACTCGGCAATTTAAAAAATTGCTTAAACTTCACTAAAAACGCATTTTTTTTGCAAAATTCAAAGATAAGATGCATCCAATGAGTCAATAAATGAGTACATATAAGAAACAAGTTGTATTGGATTGATTTGAAAGAAATTGGATACAAAATGGCATCCTCATGTGGAATGCTCAATGCGCTGATATGATAATAGTCTGAAACAAAATGAAAATAGCAAATTGTTATTGTAAAACTGAAAGTAAATACTATATTAATATATTTTACAAATTTATATCTTCCTCTTCCCATGTCTAGTGAAAATTAGGGGAGAGGTAGAACTAGATGATATTATAGATGAAGACTTGTAGGAAAACTTGGAAACTTGGACTCAGAGAGTACCTAGAAAACCAAATGAATTCAATCTGATTTTGAGGGCAATGACCCTAATGGGGTCAAGGGGTAGCACCCCTCGTGGGGGTTTGGGGGCAACGCCCCCAGCGGGGTTGAGGGGTAGCGCCCCTCGTGGGGGTTTGGGGGCAACGCCCCCAGCGGGGTTGAGGGGCGGAGCCCCCGCCACCAAGCCCAAATTAAGACCTCCAAAACCACAAAAATCTTCATGGGAGAGTGTTTTTGCTAAGGAAGAAACAGAGCAATTGGTGGAGGCAAAAAATGAATGAAAATTGCCTTTATTCTGACAATGAGGGTCTTTTTTGCTAAGCAGCCGAGTTTTTAAAAAAAACTCTCCAAGTTTTTGCAAATAAACGGCGAGTTTTTAGGCGAGGTTTTGTGAAAAGTACAGCCGTACTTTTTGGCGAGTAAAACTTGCAAATACTCGTTTGGCAAAAAACTCTCGAGTTTTTCAAAAAATCGAAAAAACTCGCGAGTTTTTGGCAAGTGAGCCAACTATGGCAGAAACGTTGGAAACAATAGTTTGGTAGTAGTGCCTCTTCGTCTTCTATAGAGCAAGCTTTTGCAGCCAAGAATCAGGCTAAGAATAAAGGGAAAGGTCAGCCTTCATAGCAGAAATGCTCAAGTCAACCTTTGGGAAGCCCTAAGAAAAAGAACATTTAGTGTAATTATTGCCACAAATATGGTCATATGAAGAAGGATTGTCGACAACATTTGGCTTTTGAATAGAAGAAGCAGGGAGCGTCTCAGTAGAAAGCAAATGTTGCCGAGCACACTGAGCAAAAGGAATCTGTCTTTTATGCTTTTATGGCTAAAAGACCTTCAGATCATGTGAAGTCCTCTGCTTGGTACATTGATTTAAGTGCTTCGGGACGCTTCACCCATCAACGTGATTGCTTCATAGACTTCTCTCCTTTCTATGACTCAGTTATTTTTGGAGAAGGTGAAGAGTATATCGTTGTCGGCAAGGGCAACGTTCAAATTCAGTTTGGTGGGAGGAATCCCATATTCCTCAATGTATACTACGTTCCTAGCATGGAACTAAACCTTCTCTCTGTCAGTCAGATTATGCGGCACTCTCCTCAATTGGATGTGGTATTTAGCACACTTAAGTGTTCGATAGTTGATCGGGAGACTCGCACCATTGTGGCTGTTGGTATTGAGGATCATGGTCTATGCAGACTTGTGGATATAGGTGATTCTCCGGAGTTAGCCATGGCGGCCAAAACTTCTGTTATTACCAATCTTTGGCATTAGTGGTATGGGCACTTAAATGTGCACTATCTCTCTCAGCTAGCTCAAGAGGGACTTGTAGTTGGTTTACTTGAGATCTAGACTCAACATCATGGAGTTTGTGGAGCTTGATAGGCTGGGAAGCGACACAAGACACCGTTTACGGATGTTGACTCATGGCGAGCATCTAAGGTATTGCAGTTGGTTCACGCTGATGTATGTGGGCCAATGAATACACCTTTTGTTATTGGTTGTAGGTATTTCTTGCTTTTTGTTGATGATTTCAATCGTAAAATGTGGGTGTACTTTCTTAGACAAAAATCAGATGTGTTTACTGTATTTCAGAAGTTTAAGGCCTTAGTAGAGAAAGGGTTTGGTTGTTCCATAATCACTCTTAGGTCAGATAATGGGGGAAAATTTTGTTCTACTACTTTCTCCAACTTCTGTGATACACACGATGCCAATCAGTAGTTAACCACACCCTACACTTAGCAAAACGGTGTTGTAGAGCGGCACAATCGTACAATCACTGAGATGGTCCTCTCCATGTTACAACTAAAGAGTGTTCCTAATAAATTTTGGGCAAAAACAGTCTATATTGTTGTCTATCTTCTTAATCGATCTCCTACACAGGTTGTTAGGGGGGAAGACTCCCTAGGAAGCTTGGATTAGTCGCAAACCTAGGATCAGTCATCTGAAAATCTTTGGCTCTTTAGCATATGTATGGATTCCAAATGCCAAGCGCTCCAAGTCAGATTCCTAGAGTCAAAAGCTTATGTTCATAGGGTATAGTGAGAACCATAAGGCTTACTGGTTGATTGATGTAGACAGTGATTATCTTATCTTCAGTTGGGATGCTGTCTTTGATGAAGAACAAGGACCTTTTCATCCTTCCTCGTCTGTGCAACATTATGAGGATCAGCCTTTGAAGGCTTCTGCTTTGGGTGTCTGTCTTCCGTTTGGTCTACCTAATGGGAGGGATTATGCAAATTCTATTTTTGATGATACTCAACCTGATTTTCCTCCAGATGATGATGATCTTCCACCTATTGAACCTGTTCCATATTCACTACCAATTTCAGCTCCTCCTATTGCATCCGATGTTGGCATTTCTACTCTCTGGCCTAAATGGTGGGCTAAGACATTTGGTGATCTTCATGATGATGACCTCATTGAGGGTAGATCGTCCAGAAACGAGAGAAAACAACGTACAATTAATTTTTCTCTCATGGCCAACATTCACAGTGTTTACGAGCCTTAGACATATTCAGGGGCTAAAGGAATTCCTGAGTGGGAAAAAGCTATGGAGGTTGAATATCAGTCTTCAGAAAAATCATACTTGGGTCCTTTTTGATCTTCCTCCAAGGAAGAAGCCCAATAGCTGCAAATGGGTGTATAAGGTTAAGTACAAAGTTGATGGAACCCTTAACAAGTACAATGCTCGTCTCGTTGCTAGGGGGTTCTCACAGAAGGAAGGCATTGACTACGAGGAGCCTTTTGCTCCTACAACCATGTTGGCGTAATAACTAACACCTCTGGTGTGTAAGTTAAAATGGACAGCTATGCACACTACGTAATGAGTGCTCTTCAAATTACGAGGGGAAGCTCCCTCTTTTGCTGATATGCTTGGAAAAGTAAAGCATTCTAAATCCTATATTTTTTATCTCAGCTGGAAGAGGCACAAGGTTAATAAAACCTAGAACGTTGCAGCTAAGGATTTTTTGGTTTCGTAGATCATTAACTACAACTAAGCTAACTACTTTAAATCTATCTAGTTTCTTCAAGTAAACAGAGCATGAGGAAATGGAGTAGGAATGTGATTATACGATAAACTTCAGGTAAGACTCACAATGTGAAGGCAAGGTGGCACAACTATTTGCTTGGCTGGGTAGAAGTTTATTAAAAGAAACAAATACACGATAAACTAGGCACAAATTCACAACGTGAAGGCAAGGTGGCACAACTATTTGCTTGGTTGAATAAGTTTATTGACACACACATCACACGATAAGCTTTAGGTACAAATTCTAAACTTGAAGGCAAGGTGGCACAACTATCTTCTCAATCTGAATAGGCTTATTGAACACAAAACATAAGGTAAGCAATGTATTGAATAGACGAGACCCGCATACAACAACGATCAAACCAACAACCCCATTTAACTAAGATGAGCATTCACCATAATAACTGCATGAAACCCGAGTGGCATAACAATTCATCATCACAATAAATACTCTTGAATAGATACAAAATAGGCAATATTACAGGCAAGGCGGCATAACATATATTACTCTCGTGCAAAAGTTATTTACAAATGAGCTGAAAGCTCTTATTTATAGACATCAAGGTGTAGGCAACCCTAAAATCACCTTGAGTCAACTACAGTCCTGTAGTGCATGCAAGATCTTATTAGTTTCCATTATTATTATTAATAATGGAAACTATACAATTAATTGGCAAGCTACCATCAGTTAACCGAAACATCTAATCTAAGTGGACAATGTGCAAGCATGCACGTCCTTATTGAAAGCAAGTTAACTGGAATACTACCATCAGTTAACATAAAATCCTAGAAAAGAAACTCCAAGTGAATGTAGATACTTCCAAGATAGACATGTGTGAGATGTGAAACAACAAGTTAACTTGGAAAGAAGCGTCAAGTTAATTGCCGTGCATGAAGTCTATCCCGAAAGGTTGGAACTAAAGTCTACTGACCTTGATCTCGAGCAATCAACCCGTCCACGAAGTCATCGATTGCATCACCTTCTGGGGAACTGAAGCTCCGACGAAGTATCCCATGTCTATGCAGCATGTCTTCTCCACCAGTGATTTGACATTGAAACTCACCTTTACTCTTGGTTGCCTCATCAAACAATGCTGACATGATTGTAAGCTGATTCATCTTATAGCCAACGGTCTTACCACTGAAAATACCGTGAATAAGTGCTTGGAGCTCTAACTGAACGTCAGCAAGCTCAACATAGTTGCCACCCACATGCTGATACTTGCATGGTAGTTGAGACACAAAGTTTCTCACATAGTGGAGTGCACTAGTAACATGCTCTCTACTCTCAGCCAACTTTGATGCTATTGTTTCTTCTATCTTAGCCTTGAAGATCAACTATGTTCTCCAAGTGTAGACATCCTCTTTATCTTCTGCATCTGTGACTGAATCAATGACAACCCTAGGTTAGCAATCAAGATCTCATCCCTGGGTCTACTAACAGCTAAGTCACGCTCCTCATCCTAAAGTTGTAGACGAAGCTCACGTGCATTGTACCACAACTGGTATAACTCTGAAAGTACAAGGCGGCCTCTAGTAACAAACTCCTCCCACTCATCTAACTGCTTGCCATATGCAACCAAGTGATCAAGCTGACCCTGCTCTGCTGGTGGTTCTAACATATGTGGAAGTGCAGTGACAACATCCCCTGTCCTATGTACAAGGTTAGAAATATACTGGCGAAGCTGTTGTATTTCAGCCTTGAAGGCTGACTTATCTTCTTCATCCTTCACCATTCTATCCCTTGCGCTATCTGTAGCAATCTGTAGGAGGTCAATGTCCGTTTGACGAGTACTTGTACCGAAGTTGACTGTGATCACTTCGAAGTCTTGAGCTTCCATCTCGTCCAGACTCTTATCCTCTAGAGGTTTAGCGGTCTCAATGATGATCTCTTTACCTGCATTCCTCTCAATGTGGACCTGTTTCTTGATCCTCTTGTCAGGCGCATCTTGATAAGCATGATTAAAATCTGAATGATGAAGCACATAAGATGGTTGTCTCCTCTTTCTTCCCAGTTGACTCTCAAGCCAAGACGAATCCCGACTAATCCCACTAGAATGATCTATACTAGTCATAGTAGGATCTGATGAAAGTTAATGTGTAGAGGTGTTACTGCGAGGTGGTGAGTCCAAGTCCAAATCAATATGACTTGGAACTGGAGGCTGCTTTGGTGTCTGTGATGACATACGTGGCTGAACCTCAAGCTGTGGTGAACTCTGAACAACTTCTCTGACAGGCTCTACATGTGAAATAGCAGTGGGTGCCTTTCCCTTTGAGTTACTAGGCATCAGATTCTTTCTAGGAGGGTTACTCCTCTTCTTCTGCTTGGGTTTTGACGAGGAAGGTAGTACAATTCCTACTGGTGGCGGCTTTGCTCTAGGCATAGATATCCTTCTGGTCTTTCTGCTTTCTAGATAAAGCATACTATTCTGGATGACTTTGCTCGTCCTCTCCTTCATTGATGAGAACTCTTTGGCGTACCAATTAATTGTCGGTAGTGGTTGTCCATCAACCTGCTCTTAGTAAAATTGAGGAAGTGCATCTCCCTCATCCTTTGACAAACCTTCCACCCCTTCTGCCAAGAAGACAAATATCTGCGGAAGAGAGAGCCTGCTGTAGCTGCGTCTGCGTACTTCGAAGTCATCCTTGCAATTCACCCAGTAGTCCTCCAGTGTAGGTTTGTGATAAAAGTGACTACCAAGGCGTGCTGCGTAATGACCCCAAGGATCATATGTGCATGTGTCAACCAGGTACTTGAGTTTGCAATTTTCTAACTCCTGTCCTGCAGCTTTAGCATCAACTACTGTCTTGGACCAATATATCCAGAACTGCAAAGGAAAGTTGGCAGCCTGTTTACGCTTGTGGCACAAACATTTGTGAACCTCATATAACTGCCTTAGGAACTCCATGAATACTATCTTATCCGAAGGATAACGTGGTAGCATAGTTGGATTTCCTGTGTATCCATAGACATAGATATAGGTGTATGTAGGGAACTGAATATCCCAATCTGCCCAATTCTCCATCGCTGCTCTAGCAACTGCTGAGATACGAATATGCAACTCCTGGTCCAAGTTTCTCACTGTATATGTCAAGAAAGCCTCTTGCAAATGTTTGAAATTTCTTTCAGCCATTGTGAACTCGAGCTGATCATAGTAATGATAGACTTTCTGTGCACTGAGTATGCCCACCGTGTTCAACTCGTTAAACTGACCCTGATAGGCGATCAAGTATACAAGGAAGGAACACATATGAAACTGGTGCGCAACTAGGAAACCGGTGATTTGCTCATGAATAGCATCGTTGATGAAGGATGCCCAATCATAATGCTCTTGCCCAAAGATGATTCGACCAATGATATAATACATCCATTGGTGGAATTTGTTTGCATCTGCATGACCTGAGACACGATTAAGCAATGTAATCAGAATCGCATACTCATCCTTGAATTCACCACGACCTATATTGTTTGGCAACTTGGTCATTTTCTGTTTCAGCCACCTCTCTGTCATCTTACTCTGACACTTATCGAATTCACCATTGAATGCTTGCTCGCTCTGATTCATGGAAATGACCAACCCATCCGGATGTTGAGGAATACCCAGACTTTGCTCGATGTCAAGGGGTTTGAAACTACATATGACACGCCCATCTATTGACAATATCTCCTGTGCAACAGAATTGTAATGCTTAATACAAGACATTACAAACTCTACGCAATGAACTGAGAAAGGTATGGAAGCGGCCTCAAGTAACCCGGACTGCTGAATGTTCTGGATTATCGAATCTTTGATCTTGAGTGGATTCAAAACTGCCTCTAGAAGCACCTTATGTAGATTTGTATCAACTGTCCCGACGAAGTCATGAGTCAAGACTTACTTGGTCTTGAATTCGAGCTGAGTGAATTGCATTTTGAAAAACTCGCCTGTTGATTGTGAACACGGCTATATTCTGACAACTTTTCTGGAAAGCTAAAAATAGCCTATTGAGGCTAAAAATAGCTCGTCAGATGAAAATTTTTACGGAAAATTCTGAGATATGGGTTTTGTTCAGAAAATTATTCTAAGACAACCTAGAACGTTAGAAATGCAAAAATTCGACTTCTACTCAGCCATGCAAAGAAATTTTGGTTAAGAAAAATAGAGCTTCGAGAACTGATGCGCTTCAGAACAAATTTTCCTGAAAATTCTAGCACATGGGTTTGTCTGAGGAAATTGCTTTGAATCAATCCAACTGTTCTGTTTTGCCAAAATTTGCAAATTCTTCGAACATGCGAGAGAATCTTAGACGAGAAAAGAGAAGAATTCTAGAAGAGAAGAAAGACGTTTTTTATTATTTTTATTATTATTTTTTGTCTTCTCTCAAAATCGCCACTTTGCTTTGAATCTATTGTTGAATCTAGATCTGTACTTGCAAAAGAATATTTCTGTTGCCTTTGAACTTGATTGTTTGATGAAAATTCGCCAATCTCTTGAAGAAATTCAAATTTCTAAGCCGGGTGAATGGGAAATGGCGCCACACTTGTATTAAATAGCCAAAGTTGTACCATAATGGATGACTGCATGCTGAAACCCTAATCGTGAAGAAAGAATTCGATTGGCCCTTCACCAACTGAACTGCCACTATCTCTGAGTCTCAGATTAAAATAATATAAAAATAGCTCTTACATGCGAATTTAATAACATTAAAGGAGGCACCGATATTTAATTCTTGAAGAAAATCGCCTTTTGATGCTTTGCATAAAAATATTATTTTAATCATTTGGCCAAAAATAACATCTGGATGTGCTCGACAAACTTCATTGATTCCAGAAAGTCCAAATTTGACCTTCTAGACGTCCATTTGCAAGAGTTATTAGATTTTTGAGTATCTCCTACTTTATAGCTGCCTGCAAAGTTACATCTGGCCATGTTCAACTCTGATTTCCGGGTGATTGAGTGAACCTGCGATTGATCTGAGATATCCACTGCGAAGCTTGCATAGCAAGGATGAAATGTCTACTGGGAGCTGCAACTGCTAAAACAAACGTCTGACACCTCAGAAAATTAGGCACCTTTGATTAAATTGATGCACTGATTCCAGACTTAGCCATTTCTTTGTATTGCCATTTGACGCTTCAAACTGCCGTTGACGGTGAACGATGAACCCTGCTGATTGGATGGTAGATTCATTGCGTGATTGGAAGTATTCCACGTCCAATGACTGTATGTAAGGTATCTGAAAGTTGCATCAGGAACCCCAAAAAGATTGGCGCCCCTAGCCTGTGAAGGCACAAATACCTTTTTGACAAAAGTGTGACTTTCATCTGAACACCATACTTTGACCCCTAATACCGGGAGCTGGAGTGCTCTGATTCGCGCGCTGTTTGTCTCTCTGCATAGTTGGATCAATTTACAAGAGATGTCTTTGGAGGTGATGAAGCGAGAAAACTGCTTCTAAAGCCTCAAAGAGAAGGGCGCCTTTTTCAAGGAGATGTGTACTTGTCATACTTAGCCATTTTTTGGTTGTCTCTAGTCACTTTCACTTTTCAGCATCACCACCCTGACCTCGCACGTATGAGCGTTAGCCAAATCTTGGAGGCTGACGGCTAGATTCGTTGGATAGTTGAAGTAATTGCGCACAAGTCTCGTGAAGACTACAAATGCAAATAACACCATCTGGTAGGCCTAAAGGCTGGGCACCCCTAGCCTACAGATGTGCAGCTGTGTGTAGCCATGTTTCTCCATCCTTTGTTTTACGTGCTCGGTAGAATTTTTGTCACGGTCACTCAGAATGTCGGATCATCTCGCGAACTAATGTGTTGCGAAGCTGGACTGAACTGGAAAAGATCTCAAGAAAACCTCAACTACAAATTCATCCATCTGTAAAGTCATATTCAAGGGCGCCCTTGTAGCTAACCATGAACTGGCAATTCATGTGACTTGCCTTCCTGCTTGTAGTCTCTACTTCTGACCTCGATAATCGGAGTTCTACACTATGTATGCCTTCGCTTGATAGCTCATTGGAAAGCCAGACTAATCCCAAAGAGACTGAATCCATCAATAGGCACATGCAACAAGATTTGAACCTTCAAATAGAAGGGCGCCCCTGGGCTGCAAGGGCGCAAATCTGCTTTCTTTGACTGCCTCCATGATGTGTATACTCCTCGTAACTTTTGCTTCTGCCTTCGTTTGTCAGAGTTCTGCAATTCAGACGGACTTGCTCCATAGCTAGTCGGAAAGTTGATTGAAAACCGAAGAGAATGAATGTATTTGCAACCCAAAGCAGCTGAGTCTTGACCTCCAAATGGAAGGGCGCCCACGGCTTGTAGAGGCGCAAATTTGCTCTGAATTTCATGTTTCCATCATTGCGTGCTCTGTGAACATCGTATCAGCTATTGAGGTTGACCATGTCGAGATGTTACTACTGCTGACATGTGTATATGACCACATCTCACTATTTTCACATGTACAGACGTGTAAAGTTGATTTGCACGTTGATTGTGCAAGCATCTCCCACGTTACATAGTGAAAAGTTTCCAGACTTAGAATATTTTTGCATTTTTTGCCAGTCTGAAAATCCCCTCCATCAAGAAGCATCTTTTTCAGCATCTTTCATCATAGAATGTTCTGCTTTGAGTTTCAGGCTTAGATTTTGACCCCTGGTACTGGCCAACTGCCATTGACGACCTCAGAGGTCCTAACTTTTCTCCTGAAAAAGTGAAAACTATCCACCAAGCTTAAATTGACTTTTAATTGAAACTGACTGCACCATTGTGATCGTAATGTGAGATAAGCCAATCAAAATTAATTTTAGCCAATTCTGACAAGTTCCTATTTTTTAAGGTTTTGACCTAAAAATAGGGTTTGAAAACCTAATTTTCAAAATTTTAAATTTTGCCAATATCTTCCTGGCATCACACTGACCAAAAGCCCATACTTGATTTGCCCAAAAATTGAGTTTTGACCCCATTTTTACAAGGTTTAGACCATTTTAAGCAAAATGTCTTAATGAAGCAAAAAAATTGGTTTGGGTACAACAAGCCAAGATGAGTACCATTCGGCTCGTCCTTGCCTTAACAGTCCAGTTTGGTTGGAAAGTTCGTCAGATGGATGTTAAGAGTGCTTTCCTCAACGGTGAGTTGAAGGAAGAAGTCTACATGACGCAGCCTCCAGAGTTGAAAGTTGCCGGTAAAGAACACCAAGTGTGCAGCCTGGTGAAAGCACTCTATGGCCTGAAGAAGGCACCTCAGGCTTGGTACATCAAGATCAACAAGTACCTCACAGATCATGGATTTCAGAGGAGTCCATTTGACTCTAATCTGTATGTCAAACACACTGGTAGTGATATTCTTATTCTTGTGTTCTATGTGGATGACCTGATCATTACTGGTAGCTCGACACATTTGATCATTGAGATCAAATAGGATTTGTGTAGCACATTTGACATGACAGATTTGGGACTTTTGCATTATTGTTTAGGTGTTGAGGTTTGGTAAATAGAGAGTAGTATCTTCATCTCTCAGTCCAAATATGCTCGAAGTCTACTGGATAAGTTCCGAATGCAGGATTGCAAACATACCTCCACACCTATGGAAAAAGGGCTGAAGTTGTCAGCTAAGTCAGACTCACCTGTAGTGGATGAATCCTTGTTTAGGCAACTAGTGGGCAGCCTCATCTATCTCACTGCCACTAGACCTGACCTCAGTTTTGTAGTGAGCTACATTTCACACTTCATGACGGCCCCCAAGGTTGATCATTGGGTAGCAACGAAGCATGTGTTGCGTTATGTGAGGGGCACTTCGGATTATGGACTTTTTTACATTAGGGGTCACGATCCTAGACTCATTGGTTACATAGACTTAGATTGGGCAGGTTTAGTTGATGACAAAAAATTGACATCTGGGTATGTTTTCAATTTGGGATTTGGTGCAGTCACTTGGACTAGTAAAAAGAAGTAGGTAGTGGCTCTCTCCTTGACAAAAGCAGAGTATCGAGGAGCAGTTAAGGCAACTTGTGAGGCAATTTGGCTTTGCCGGATGCTTGCGGATATGCAAATATCTCAAGCAGGTCCAACTCCCTTGTTCTGTGACAATCAGGGAGTTCTCAAACTTGCCAAAAATCCAGTCTTCCATGAAAGAACCAAGCATGTGGAAACTCATTGTCAGTTCATTCGGAAACTTGTTGAAGACGGATCAGTTCAGTTGTTGTATGTTTTGACAGAGGAGTAGACAACAGATATTCTCACCAAGTCGCTCAGTCCAGATAAGTTTGTAAAATTCAGGGGGCATCTTGGTGTAGTTGATAGATTGAGCATTAAGGGAGGGTATTAAGATAATATTTAAATTATTTATTAATGCTCAATCATGTAATATGTTGTAATTTTATCTCTTTGTTTTTTTGTCTGTGTAGATTTAGAAAGTTTCTAAATCTCACCTTTGTAATCTCTAAAGAGTCTTCAACTCTTTTCTGTAAATATCAATTATTTTTTACCATCTGATTTGTACAACTATTTACACGGGATTCTGCAAGGAGTGTATAGCAAGCTGAGATGGTGCATTCCTTAAAGCAGTTATTTTAATGAAATTCTCTTTGTAGTTTGTAACAAGCCAAGATCATGCATTCCATTTAATATTTCATAATCTGCTGAATATATATGGATAACCATATAGAACTGGGATAAGTTATGATATGGTTTTCAGGCTGTTCGTAGAAGGATATTTGAAGAGGGGCTTAGAGTTGATGGCAGATCTTTGGATGAAATTAGACCTCTATTCTGTGAAGCTGGATCTTTTTCAGCACTCCATGGGTCTTCAATATTTTCAAGAGGGAACACTCAGGTAAACAATCTTACTGTTTAGTGTGTTTTCTTTTTGTATTGAAGGATAAAAATGATTTCCAGATTGTTCATAACATGTGAAATCATAATTTTGTAAACATTTGTTTGAGTCAGAGAAAGGAATTTCTATTTGAAAGCTGATAAGGGTGGCAGGTTATGTGTACTGTTACACTTGGCGCTCCTCAAGAAGCCCAACGATTAGAGTCCCTTGTGGGTCCACCAACAAAACGTTTTATGGTTCATTACAGTTTTCCACCATTCTCAATCAATGAAGTTGGTAGGCTTGGTGGTTTGAACAGACGTGAAGTGGGGCATGGTAATTTCATTGATTCCTTATCCTTTAAGGTTATTTAGTGTTATGTTAATGATGGTTTAAATTTTTTACTCGTATTTTGTTTGTGTTTTGATTATGATGTGCAATTTGCAATTGATTTTCTCAAAATTCTTGAAGTTACTACCTTCTTATGTCAAGCTTGCAAATATTACATCAATGTCTACTTTGTGTATGTGCATTTATTGGTGTCCATTTTTTCTGTCAATATTTTGAGTTTCTCATGTTTGCATCTGAACAAATCTGCAATATATATCTGCTCAATCATATGATGAAACGAAAGATGAAGAGGAATTTTCACATTAGAATGTTCTTAGTCAAGATTTGGGGTTTTATGACCTCTGTGGATCCTTGCTGCTTCTGTCCTTTTCTGAAATATATTCATGGGCATGGTGTCTTGAAGGTTTTAATTATATATTGCTCTTTTCTTATTGATACCTGCAGGGACACTTGCAGAGAAGGCTTTGCTTGCCCTGTTACCTCCAGAATATGATTTTCCTTACACTGTTCGTCTGAATTCTGATGTCATGGCTTCTGATGGATCTACTTCAATGGCAACTGTTTGTGGAGGTATTTCCTTTCTATAATTGAAATATGTAAATTATATTATCCCAAAGAAGTTACATTTGAGGAAGATCCTTTCCTATGAAGGTAGGAGAGGCTAGCATATGAAGCTTTTTCTCAAGAGGTAAAAGTTTATGGATGAAAGAAGGTAAGTTTAAGAAAATATAAAGCCTTCAACACATAAGAAAACAAAACTAGATCTACAACTCTAGGTTTTATGTTGCAACATTTGAAGTACTGAAGACATTACATTGCAACTCTCTTCATCTAGTTATCTATCTTGAAAAGGTTGTTGCTTAAGCGATTCTTCACAAACTACTTTATTAATTCTTCTTTTATGCAATGTATGGTAAGCATTTTTTTGAAACTTCATGATTTTTGAGTATCCTATAATTGATTGACTGTTTCAAATTGCAGGTAGCTTAGCATTGATGGATGCTGGGGTTCCACTTAAAGAACATGTTGCAGGCATTTCCATAGGTCTTGTCACTGATGTTGATCCTTCTACAGGAGATGTGAAAGATTATCGTATTTTAACAGATATTCTGGTATCCACTTTATTTGCATTGTGATCGTAAAGTTGCTGTTGTTTAACATGGGTTTGAAATGGATGGATTTCTGTAAAATCTAATTGAAGTTATTCGTGCCTAATGCCTCTCCTAAGATGTTGCTAATTTTCAGGGTCTTGAAGATCATTTGGGAGATATGGACTTCAAAATAGCTGGTACAAGGAAAGGAGTGACAGCTATTCAATTGGATATTAAACCTGCTGGGATACCTCTCAGTATTCTTTGCGAGTGCCTTGATCCTGCCTTAAAGGCTCGCACAAAAATTTTAGATTTCATGGAACAAGAGTTAAAAGAGCCACGCGAACAAGATAAAACAAATTCTCCACGGATAGGTAAAGCCTTGCTGCTATTTTGAGAGTCAAGAATATTGTATGGCAATCAAGATATTGAGAAATGCCATGTATGTTTTCTTTTAATCTATTATGATTCTCCACATTTTGACTATGATATATTGCTGCAGTCACTGTTAGATTAAATCGAGACCACCTTCCACGACTGATAGGACATATCAGGAATATTGAAAAGGAAACAGGTGAGAGTTACCAGTTTATATTTATTTATCATTGAATATTTTGTAGATATTCCTGATTATTAGCATGTTTAATGTTCACTTCTTTGAGCATGCATGGGCTTGAGCAACCTATTTTGTATATTATCTATTTAATGGCAGATTTGCCTAAGAATTTTTATAATCTAGATATATTTGTAGGCATTACATTGTGCTGTCCTGTTCCTACATTTGATGTGATATATTCTTATTGGGGTGTTTAACATTCTTTTTGACATGGAAATCCTTAAGGTAAATGGTTAAGAGTTCGCTGTGGCATGACTGAGCTTGTGACCCATGGTGTCAAGAACATATTTCTGATCTGCGGTATTGAATGCTGAATTTGTAGTGCCAGTCCACTGTTTTTGATTGGGGCCTTTATAGCCACCCTTGAAGTGGCCTTGTAGGCAATTACTTCTTTGTGTCTGAGTAAGAGAGTTTTATGATGTCTTCATCTATGACAAGGGAATTAGCTGGCTTTACCCAGATGAACTGATGTGAAAAATTTCTAGTGTCAACCAGTAACGGAACCATAGTTGTCTACAAGGCTAAATATGTACAAGTCAATTCGAATCCCAAAGAGAATGTAAAAATATAAGAAACAAATAAATCTGTAAGAATACAAATTCCAAAATTATTTCTCAACTCACAAGTCACAGGGATTACATTACTAAATGAAGAGAGTGGGAATGATAGATAGACTAAGCCAACACAATGAAATCCTACTGTGCAAGGATAGCAAAACCAGTAGTTTTTTTTTTAGACTGCAGGAAAGCAAAACCAGTAGTTGAATCTCCTAGTTGTTCAAGAATTCTTTTTTCTTTGATGTCAAACTCGTACAGTGTTATTGCCTGAGAAGATGAATGAATAGTATTGAAGGAAGTGGCCCCACTTTTTTAAACTCATGGAAGAGGCTTCAATTGGTTAAATTGATTATCAAGACGGTGGAAAGAAAGAGGAAGAAAGCCACCTTGATCCCTATGATCAGAGGAATAAACAAATAAGTTATTTATCTTTTGTAACAAAGGATCAGATATTTAAAAGTGTAAAATGCATTTGATAAAGAAAATGGGGAAAAGAGCAAAACTGATATTCTGGATTTTTTTGAAGCAAATATACCAGTGCATGTAGTCTATAAGTAGCTTCCTTCAATAGAAGTTTCAATTTAGAGAGTTATGGGCTGGAAATTGATGCTGATTGAGGTCAATGTGAGATTGGTCAGCTTTAACCTTCTCTCTTTAAAGAAACCAGGCTTTAATTTGTCTTGCCCAAAACATTGAGAAACCATGGCTTATATAATATATATGAAGTTGTTAGAAACTGCTAATAAATTGGGAAGCCTTGATGTGAAGATGGATGAAGTGCAACATATGAAGAACCAATGACCTTATTTTTGGTCCTGAAAATGAAGTCTCTTAAACCACATCCATTTCATGTATGATTCCCCCTGTATGTCAGTTAATTTTTATGAGTTCTCATTTAGCTTCATTTAGATCATTTGCTGAGGGTTCTATTGGGGCCTCTATCCATATAAAGCTTAAAAACATACATCAGATTAATCTACTTACATTAGAAAAAGCACTAACAAGTGGCTTGAAAGCCCAACATAATAGCTTACCATAATATGATAATAGCATTCAAAATACTTTACCATGCTACCCATCAACACATAGATTACAGAAACAAATGTCCAAACAAATCCATGTTTGCTCTTATTTTTTCTGCTTCTGTTTTAGGTGAGATCAAAACACCATGCTAAGAGAAACTTTATTTTTTTTGATTTTGCATGCCCATTAAGTACAGTAGTCCATTCATCATTTTTCTTTGGAGAGGCTAAAACTGGATACTCCTCAACCTTTGTCTCACAATACAATGCACCTTTTGAGGGAAGTTCTCTTTCAAAGAAAAGGTATCCACTTTCTCAATCTTCTGAATTTTCTGAACATTTTGCATCAGTTTTTGAGGATATAGCTATCAGGTTAAGAATATCCTCTTTATTCAACCCTGAGCATCCAGTTTTTAGAGCTCCAACACCTTGGGAAGGGCTGACTTCTCTATCCTTCTCAATTCCCTCTTGTGCTCCTTTCTCCCTCGACTTCTTTTGACAATCCCCTCCTACAAGAAGTGACGCATTGTGCTGACACTTATCTTTCAATACATTTTCTGTGTTTACTGTTCCAGATTTGAGAGGCGATTCCAATATTCAAACAAATGGTGCTGAGGGCTTGCTTCCTGCCACCATGAAGAGCACTTCATTGGGTGCTTTGAATATTCACAATCAGCTGTAAAATGGCCTACTTGGAACTTGGAAGTAGTTCTAGCAGTGAAAAGTGCACTTCTCATAATCTAAAGCTAAGTTGCTGGTTCTGGTACAGGATCGGGTATAGGTATGGAATATGGGTATGCCGATACTGCAATTTTTTTTCTTGGGTACAGTACGTTTGGGTACGGCTGTAAATTCGTAGAGAGGGGCAAATTGCAGTAGGGGCAAAAATATACAGAATTGTAAATACATTAGGCCTATCTTGTGAATATTTGGTAGAGAGGGGCAAATCGTTTTCAACTTATTGGAAGCAGCCTTGGGAAGAGTAGATGAACTTTTACTGGGCAAGGCAAACAAATATTGTTCACTGAACAGCTGTTGCATCCAACCTCCTAGGGAATCAGTTTGATTATTCATTACCTTTACTAGATCCCCAAAAATATATTCTAAAACATTTAATTCATCTCCCATCTTTCCCCTTTCACATTCCAACAATGTGACATCCACTTTGATACCCACAATTTGACCAAGGCGCTTCTTATGTTTGATAGACTCATGGATTTCTTTGCTCAAGATTCCTTACACACTGATATCAGTGATGGCCGATTACAGTGGGACACAATGACCAGAAATGGTTATGTTTTTACTTCATTTTTGGCACCCCCTAGGTGTTGGCCCCTGTGGGAGTGCTTGGGAGCACCTAGGGAGCACTTTGGATGCCCCGGGTTCCTTTTGGGTACATATCCCACATATCCACAGGGAACCTGGGGTGTCTGGGGCGCTCCTTGGGCACTTCCAGACACTCCCCTGAGCGCTCCCGAACTGGGACACTCCCGTAGTGGGCACGGGAGCCCAAACCAAAGAACTCGGTAACATAGATCTAAAGATTGAATCCATGCTTCCTTTGCTACATTTAGGCAAATTTCAGATGGAAGCCCTTTCGATAAATCAAATTATACAAAAACCTAGCTGAAGAAGTTAACAAATGCTTTCATGTATCTGATGATAAAGTGATAAATTTATGCAGTGAATTGGCTATATTTTTCAGCTTATTGGGCAGCCAAAAATGTGGGGGTAAATTTAGCAACCTTAACAAAAGTGAAGAAACCATGAAATTTTCTGAGAGACAATTAAAACTTGGATACCAGGGCCTCAAGAAGAGAGATGTTGATCCCAAGACTGGCCTTTTTTTCGAAAATCTTGTTTTTATCATTTGTAGAGTCACAAGCTACTACAAAGAAACCCTGGGCACAAGGGTAAATCACCACTGGGGCTTCCATGAAAGGCTGCCAAAGCTGCACTATCCATGTATTCAGATCTGTAAGTTTAGGCCATTTTGAGCTAAATCTGCTTATTAATCTCTTTTCCATGTAGTGTTTCATATCCTCCACTTTATCTCCCAATTCCAGTTTCAGCATATCAGTTACCTTGACTGATTGATGTCCCATTTTTCTCTTTTCCTTGCCCTGCTCCTTGTGCAGTACCCTGTTTGTGGCTGTAGCAACATTCTTCCCGCCCACTGCATCCGTATGAGAGCAACCATGCCTCTGATTTCAGTTGACCCTACCCCTTTTTGCCTTCCCCTATTGGTTTTAACTTCTAAAGGCATCTTTGGTGCCATCCTGCCTTGCAAAGCCACATCCTTATTTTTCTGAATCAGCTTCTCCTCTTTGAAAGCTGCTCTATCTCCATCCTTTGTTGATGCTTTGTTTGTTGAAAATCCATTGGAACATGCTGCTTGCAACAGGATCGGCCCCACTACTTGCTGTGTTGTCTTTCCAATCACAACTCCCAACGGAACCTGCCACAGCTCCTCTGCTGCTGTGTTCATAGTAGGGCTCCTCTAGTGCTTTTAATACAAGCTCCATGTCTAGTTTAGCTATCTATTTTATTATGTGTCTGTTCCATTACTACAAGTAGTTGTATCATTTTTTCTCTGTTATTTATATCTTATATCAAATGTATGAAAGGAATTATCTAACTAGTCTTGCTGGGTTATCTGAGATGATTACTACAGATTTGACGATATATCAGATATCTTTTTTACAATACACATTCATGAATCTTATATGTATGACCTTAGAGTCTTGTATAGCTCTTTTGTGAGCAGTTATTTAAACTCCCTTTGGAAGGAGTAGTAGAATTGTATTCATGCTATTGTATTAGGATCAGTATAAAAGGGAATGTGGAATTGTAGCTATACTATTAGACTAGGGTTTTTGTTCAATGTATGGTCCATTATATCCTTCTTTCCGGATCTGCATGTGGGGACATCTTAGTTGTATCTTCCTCTGCAGTGGACATTGGGTGTACTCTCCAATGTTGCCAGCACGGTTAGGGGATGCCTGGACATACCTTGATTGTCTTGGGGATTACAGGGGCTCCCCACATCAGCCAAACTTTCTCTGTCATGATATATTGCTTAATTCATACATCATGGACACCTTGGGCTTAGTAGAGAGTGGAGGAAGAGACCAGGGTGGAGAGTTGGTGGATGATATAAAGCTTTCTTAAATGTTTGTGAGTTTCTGCCGACTGCTGTAAGGAGTTCCTAAAACAAAGAACATAAATTAAAATATTAAAGAATGACTATCATGTCCTGAACTGTGCTGCCCTTATTGTTTAGACCCATTAGAGGCTCCAGCTTCATTGATAGTTCCCTCAAGAATGAACGTGTGGTCAGAAATAATGAGGATTTGATGTCGGAGAAAACATAGGAATTGCTGTGAGGAGTTTCTGAAAACAGAGAAGAAAATAACTTAAAAGATTGAAGAATGACGATATCATGTCTTTAACTGTGCTGCCCTCATTGTTTAAACTCATTAGATGCCCCATCTTCATCGATAGTTCTCTCAGGAAAGAAGATGTCATAAATAATGAGGATTTGATGTGGAGAAAATGTAGGAATTGCAGAGAAGACATTTATATTTATAATAATATAATATATTTATTTTAATTAATTTAATGATTATAATTAGTTTAAGATATATATTAATTAGCTTACTATATTTATATATATATATATATATTAATTAGTCTACTACATACATAAGAATTGTTTATTTTTTTTTGCGTAATAAACCTAAGTTAGGCACCTAGGAGCTACAAGAAAAAAGTATCAAAGCGTGAGTTTTGGTAAAACCTAAAGTTCATTGAATCCAATCCATAAAAACAGTATTAACTATTATGTTACCAAACAAAGTCATTAAGCTGAACATTTACAAACTGTAAGAGACTCACACAACCCAATAGCAACATCAATTCTACCTGAAACCTTGAAACAATGTAATCCCTATTTTGTGAGCAAGGGATCATTTTTCTTCCATTGAAACTGCAGTTAGCCATAGGCACCTTCCTCATCTTCTTTTCTACAATGGTCCACTCCTTAGACCTCAGAGCTTGAGAAACCAGAGAAGGGTTACTCAAAGGCAATTTTTTGAGCTTCCGAGAAATTTCCTTCATTTACAAGGGTTGAAAGTTTTGTAGCCAAATCAGTAGCTAGAGTATTTGTAGGTTTGGTAGAACAACTTTGGGCATCCTTCTCAAAAGGATCATGTGGAACAACTGATTGGTGATGGGCCTCAACACCCAACCACCACATTGGTTTCTAGAGATCGACACACTTTTCTTGTGTTGGAGTTGTAGCCTTGATTTTTTTTTGGGGCATTGGAAGGCAAGATGTTCATTGGAGAAACAATTTCTGCACCTAAAGAGAATTTTCACATAATCCACTAGCTGATGCTATCTTTGATCTCCCACCAACAATGAAATTTCTGCCGTTAAATCCTTGGTGATGTCCATCTCAACATAGATGTCGGCAGAAGTGGAGCAAGCATATTGAGAAGTCTCCTTCGACATATGCTGAAATTTATTGAGTCCATTGGCGATAGCCTCTAAACTCTTGGTTTCCCAAAATTGTTTTGGCAAGTAAGGTAGTTTTACTGATAGAAAGGCATATGAAAGGGAATCTATGCATGGATCAAAGGTAGTGAACCAAGGCTTAATGTAGAGAAAATCCCCTTGGAAATCCCAAAGACCATTTTGTAGAATAAATTCCTTATCCACAGAATTAAATTGTGGAATAAAGAATCCCTTGGCACATGAAAAAATGGAGATCTCATATTTCATGTTTTGCTTCCACTACAAAGAAATTCAGGCATGTAGATCACACAATTTAGGCCATGGCTTTGTAAATCTACAGATTATGATGTGCTTAATCAGATAATTTTCACACTAAAGGACCCTTATTGCCCATTTTATTATCAACATACTTCCAAAGAGGAAAAATTGGATATGTTTTGAATTTAGGTCAGCATGTGGAGCTAGTACTAGCTGCCATTGTAATTCTTATGGCAACAAATTTTAGAAACAAGACATTGAAAACAAATAAAAATGGATAAATAAGACCAAACTTAAAATTTTTTAAGCAGAGTGATACATTCGTAGAAAAATGAATAAAAACAAAGCATGAGAGTTTGTTTCATGTTTGTAAAATGAAAATGTAGGAAAAAAAACTTACCTCTTTTAGAAAAAAATCTTTTATGAATTCCTAAGAATATGGTACTTGGAATGCCTAAGGTGTTTGGCACAAAAGGTGTTTGTTGAGGTTGTGTACTTGGCAAACATCATCAATAACCCTTTCCAAATGGTAAGGCCCATTGTAATACTACCTTACTTGAGTTGGTTCATAGTGACCTCATGTCATTTCCAACTTCTTCATTTTCAAGAGCCAAATAGGTACTCACTTTCATTGATGATTACTCTCAGTGCACTTGGGTGTACTTTTGTACGCACAAAAGTAATGTCTTCAACACTTTCAGGACCTTCAAGGTGTTCGCGGAGAAGCAGTTAGGTTCTTCTATTCGACATATACACACAGATAATGGGGGGAGTATGTGAACTAGGCCTTTATGGAGTATTGTGTTGAGCATGGTATTCAAATTTAGTATTCTGTTCCCTACACTCCTCAACAAAATAGTGTTGCCAAAAGAAAGAACAAATCATTAACAAAGATGGCAAATTGTATGCTTCAATCTAGGTGTATGGCTCCATCATTTTGGGCTAGAGGTGTTGTTGAGGATGTTGGTTCTTTAGCTGGTGATCCTACATCCTTTAGATGCACTTGTTCACAAACTTTCAACACTATTCTTTTGAGTCATGCTATATCTCCAAATTCGTAGAGTTTTTCAGAGGCTTTTGATATTACAGAGTGGGACAATGCTATGGCAAAGGAGTATTCTTCTTTGATGAAGAATAATACATGGGTTATTCTTCCTAAGGGAACAAAGATGGTTTGGTGCAAGTGTATTGCACCAAATATGTAGCTGATAGTTATATTGAAAGATAAAAGGCACATCTTGTAGCTAAGGGTTTTTCACAAGTTGAGGGTATTGACTACTCTTAGACATTTGCCCCTATAGCCAAGATGGATTTAGTTCTTGTTCTTTCTATTGTTGCATCACAAAGATGGCTAGTTTATCAAAATGGATGTGAAGAGTGCCTTTCTACATGGTGATCTTCATGAGGAGATCTATATGGAGCTGCCTCCAGGTTTTGTCGAAGTCTCTTCACTTGTTTGCAAGTTACTTCATTCTTTATATCTTCTCAAGCAAGCCCTTAGGGCTTGGTATGAGAAGATTGATGGTTTCTTGCTTGCATCTGGGTTCACTCGTTGCTACTCAGATCACATGGTTTATATCCAAAAACATGGAGATGGACTTTGATACTAGTCTTATATGTTGATGACTTGATACTTACTAGTAGTTACTCATCAATGATTCAGGATATTAAACATAGTTTGATGGCACACTTTGACATGACAAATCTTGGGCTTCTGCATTTCTTTGTTGGTCTTTAGGTTCTTCAGTCTATTTAGGGGATTTCCATATACTAGCAGAAGTATACCATTGACTTGCTTCTTCAATTTCATATGAGTGATTGTAAGCCTACACCTACACCATTCTATTCTGGTGTCACTTTGACTACCACTTGCACCACACCTAGTGTTGATACTACTTTGTATAGACAGGTAGTTGGTAGTCTTTGATTTGACACACACATGTTGAGATATTACCGTCTTTGTTGGGCTTGTCTCCCGTTTTTCACATGACCCTCATGAGAGTCATTGGAAGACATCCAAGTGTATTTTGAGGTATATTCACAACACCACTCATTTTGGCATTCAATACACACCAAGAGCTTCATAGAAAGTAGGCTACATTAACTTAGATTGGGCAAACGATGATGATTCTTAGAAGTTCACTTTCGGTTTTGTTTTTTCTCTCGATTTTGGTCTAATTGCATGGTCTTGCAAGAAGTAAACAGCTATTGCATTATCATCTACTGAGGCAAAGTATCAAGGAGCAGTTCTTTCTAGCCAAGAGATGTTATGGCTTCAACAACTTATGACAAAGTTTGGTTTTCCACTCAATCGTCCTACTATACTTTGGTATGATAACCAAAGTGCCATTCACATATCATGCAACCCAATTGAGCATCAACGAACAAAGCACATTGAGATTCATATGCACTTCATTTGATAGTTTATGTGGGATGGTGTTCTATCCTTAGAGTATTTGCGTACTAAGGATCAAGTTGCAGACATCTTCACTAAACCTTTAGCATCGCCTCGTTGTATTGCATTGTGCTAGTAGCTTGGGGTGAAGGAAGTTGTCCTTGGGGGGTCTTGAGCCCCCCTTCCTTTGTATATAGTTATGTTTTTGGGGGAGGAGTTTTATACCACTATGTGTTCAACTTTACTCCGTTTGTGAGAGATTTTTATTTTGTATTTGAGTACCTCTTCAGGCCTTGTTGCCAGGACTCATCTTTTAGTGACTTACTCTCTAACTATCATTGAAGGAGGGGTGTTAGTGTGAAAAGTGTCTTTCTGCATCTAGTTAACATTTATCTAGTTCCTACACCTAGTATTGCTATTCACACTAGCTTAAGTTCAGTTATTGGTTTAGTTGTCTCACCTCATAGACACTTGATACATGCTTTCACACTTGTCCCAAGTGTTCTACATGTTTCACATCACTCAGAGGGTTAGTCAGTCTTTTTGTTTCACCTTTCTACCTCCTTGTCCTATCTAAACAAGGAGTGATCATTGTATTCTACACATTCTTTGATAGTTATTTAGCTTTTGCATTGTGCTTGATTCATTATTTGCTGCTCCAACGGTTCCTACATACATACAAGTATTTTTAAAGGGAAAAGTTATGTATTATTTTGTTTCAAGTGGACACTCACAGAAAGTAGAGGAAAAGGAGCCAAAAACTCTAAAATTGACTATGAAATATACTCTCTCAATTTTTTTGATTTTTCAGTAACAATTACAATGTAACCAAGCACCCGTTAAGGTTAGCTTAAACCAAAACGTTGCATAAAAGAACTCTAACCAAGAATATTTCTAAAACCACTTAAGGAGGAGGGGCGGGCATATGGTCAGAGGATCCCTAGGATCTATTGAAACAATAGTTACAAAGATTACAACTGAAAGAGAGTCTAAACTCAACACCAAGAATGTGCACTCAAGATCCCTTAAAAGGCGAGGTGCTAACATATGGTGGAGTATTAATAACAGAATTGAAATGCTTAGGCGGATAACTAGCCATGAAAGAATTTCCACACTACCACCAAACAGTGGGGGGAAAAGATTACAATTAAAACACTTCGTCTGTTGCGGCAGGCATCCACTCGTGAGTGGGAATTCACCACTTTTCTAGTGGGTACAATGAGAGAATTAGCAAGTTCTTTTTTCCACACTGGCAGTAAACCATCCAGGGTTTACAATGTGATAATTAAACACAAATAAGCAGCAATTAAACAGACTGAAACAGTACTACTGTTATCAGCTTTACAAAATGAGGAAGAGCTGCAAATTACATGAGAATTACAATAGTTTTGAAGCACCAAGAAATAGAAGATCTCCCACTCTAGATTTCTCTCAATTATTGAAGGAATAAACTGAAATCAAAGACTGAAATAATTCTGATATAAAATCAGCAAACTGAAAGTATGAATCAGCAAACATCAACTCACCAAAAATGTCAAATCTCTTACCACACTCCACGGACTTGAACCAAACTGAAAGTGTCTCTCTTCTATAGCTAGGCGACCAAGAAACCACCACTTTTCAACCTTCAAACTCAACAAAGACAACCAGCACACATTCCAAAGTAATAAATGAATGGTACGGCCCTAGGAGAGGGTCGATCTCACTTATAAAATCAGCCACTTCATATTAAATTCTGTCCTTGCACCAAAAGGAGCGCTTCTAGCATATAGATGGATAGAAACAATACCCATAAGCAAACAAAAATCATACCAAAAGCTGTATATGAAAATCTCTTTCAGCCAAACAATAACCAGCAACATGAAAATTGGAAATATCTCACCAAAACTCCACAATAATGCTCAATATGTACTTCTGGATGAAGTACACTTTCAGATCACCATCTAGGGAACCATAGTTTCAGGCCCGAAGAATGGAGTAAACTTGCTAAGCTTTCCCTTAGCCAGATTTTGGATTTCTAACCAGCAGCATAACTTTACAATATTTTCCAAAGATATCAAAAGCTGGAGCAAGATGTCATGTCCCCGAACCAGTAACAATTGAAATCAGTGATATTGGAAAACAAGTAAATAAAATACATATTTAAAATACAGATATAAATCATTACAACTTAATATTATTGCCATCAATCATATTACAATTATAATTACCAAAAGGTAATATTATAATTGTAATTATAGAAGATGAACAAGCTAACAATTTAAATATCCTAAATAAATACTATAATATCAAAAACTAACAATCCAAATACTATAGATATAAAACACCAACATAAGTAATATTATAATGTTACTAATTATAATAATAAATAAAATCCAAAGATGATAGCCGATAAATAATAAAACAAATAGATGTATAAAAGATATTATAAAAAAGCAATATATTTTTGGCATGAGGCACAAGGAATAATATCCATCATCTTTTTATTTTGCGAGACCTGCTTGCTTGCGAGGATTGCTCCTTAAGACGGACATATGGAGACCAGTACCGGGCTATGTCAAAGTAAAACGAACGACAGTCCATGTATCTGTTAATCAAGAGTATCGCAGTCAATATCATCCGTGGGCAGTGCCGTCACCATTTCATGGGACATCAATAGTTGTATGTTCGAGATAAATATTCTGAGGCTTATCGGAAGATCACTGCTGATGCCAAACACCTCTACTCAATATCAAGCATCAAGGATTCCTAGAAATTTGAGTAGCCACCACCCTCTTTGTCTTCTCCTGAGAATCATAATATCTATCATCCATCATTTCCATCGCTATTCATGAATATTACATGCCACGCAATAGAGAGGAGATCCTCTAGGTAACATTGAATTACTTATGCGCCATATATTACTAACCATGGAAAAAGTCCCTCGAAGCTTCCTATAATTCAATTAGCAAATATATGGAGGCATCAGACTTTTCACTGTTACATCACCTATGATCTCCGTCGCATATGAACAAGCCAATAGCAATTATAGAACCATCGAGGTCTAATCTATTCATGAAACTTTTATCATTAAAACTAAACAGATAGAAGATAGTGATTAAATTCTTAACTTAAAAGTATGGATTAGAACCAATTAGCAAAAGCATCGACCAACAGTGGTGTTGAAGGGACATCACTATCAAAAGAGTCACAACCGCTCCAGGCATAAAGATATATAGAGATAATAGGAATTGGGGAGCGGGGATATCTTGGAACAGTTTGAAGGAGTTCACCATTGCATAAATTAGACGTGCCAAGGAGATCCAACAATCAATCAATGATCTTTAGATAATATACACAACATAGCCTATATTAGGCGATCTCTTATACCTATTAGCATATTCATCAAACTTTACCCAAATATATATAGAACAAATAATAAAGTTAACAAGTCCATCTTAGATCAGACTAAAAATTTACCAGTTGAGCTCATTGTCTCTAGTCTTGCTTATACCTTTAATATATGATCTAAAGATAAATTAGGAAGTTGATATCATCATCATTACCTTGACACCCTTATCCCTCAAGAGTTAGTGTGATAAAACAAGTGTTCTTAGGCAATTCGTGGATACTCTCTCTACTAAAGCTATTATTCTGGACATACCTTAATTTCCCCATCCATAAATTAAGAGACAAACCTTTAAGTCAAATCCATACGGGAACATTACAATAGGAAGGACGTGTGAAGGTTGATAGGATCGCAACACAGGTGAGACCACTCACTTAGCTTTAACATTTAGTTGTCCTCAGTCTGACATGACAATGTTGCATGAACCTTGTATACCCAACCGATCTATGTATTATTAAAAATAATTGATATGCTTTATTCATTGGAATCCGCACAGTCCCCCTTGATGTGTTGGAACCATGCCTTCTTGATATCGAATCTGGAAATAGACTCATTATACTGGAAATTGGCATTGAACTTAGGTGGACTATGTAGTCCTTGACTAATTAGAGGCCAAAGGGTTTATCTTCTATAGATATGGCTTTAATGACGATTAATTTGCATTTGTATTTGATTTATGCTAATATTGAACTTACAGGCTATGATGAATTGCAAACAAACATAATGAACATGTAAACATGAATATTGCTTAGTTTAGTTTTGTATTCTGATATACCTTCATATTAGGATTCAAGGAACTGTTTGATCATATTAAATACTCTTATTACATAATATGTGTAAATACAAATGAAGTACTAATGATTGCATATCGATTGTCTGAATTGTGTTTGTAATCCTGCCAGGAGAGCTGAGTCATAACTTAAGTGGTTCATCTAAAAACCTCACCTAGGTTCCGCTCCACAGGCCTAAAGCAAGGGTTGGGTAGTTTTGCCCCACAGGCCTGTTGACGTGTTTTTTATGACAACACCAACACAGAATAAAATGTCCAACGGTCACTCTATTCCCTCTTGATCAAAGCATCCCGCATGCTAAGATTGCATGAAAGATCATGCGTTCAACTCCAAGGTTCCTTTTATCGCGACTAGACTCAGTTGGTTGATGTGAATATGCTGGGTATTCCAAGGGGACTTACGTAATTGTTCAACTAAGTGAAGCAGATGAAAGATTTGACTATAATGCTCTGATATCTAAACTGACCGGGAAATGCTGAATTTAAAGGGATAAGAGGTAGGAATTCTATGATCTATTTCTAAGGGTGGGATGCGAGGACTGACTTTGACAATCTTCAAATCAAACTTTGTTTCGCCTCCCCTTCGGACAGCTTTGACAAAGTTGGTGCAATCTTCAAAGGATGGATAAGATGTTCAAATTGTCATTCAACAGGCGCACCCCGTCACAACGATGCAAGTGAGCACACGAATCACAACCGAAGTTAGGTACTAATATTCCAGTTGACCACGCAACGCAGACTTACCATCAGCAAGCCCGCTAGTGGTATGGATAAAGGAAGACTTGTCCAAACCAAATGCCACACTCCACAATTAACAACTATTTGCATAAAATAAAGTCTACTTTACTCTAATCTACTTGAATCGGAAAGACGAAGAAGCCTTGTCAACTACCCATAATGCAAGATAAAATCACCAATCAATGAAAATCCTTATATTATGAGAGTCTTCCACAACAACCTTTTAGAAAAATTTCAAAGGGAAAGTTTTCTTTCCTTCTCAACTAAGCTAACTTCTAAGCTAACTCTCTATCTATTCTAACTTCTATCTTCTCTACTCTTTGATTTCTTGATCTAATCTAATCCATTACAAATGAGGGGGGATGCCCCTTTTATAGTTGGCCCAGTCTAGCGGACGACTTAGATTGAATTACAATGAAGGGCTTAGATTGAGCCACATATGCCCTAATTAAGGTTTTTGCCCTAAAAACTGCCATAGAGAGGAGTGGGGTAATAAATGAACAGAATATTCTTCACTCCTTTGCAGGAACCAATATGTGCAATTAATGCCCACTATCCTCTTCTAGAAGATTCTCGTCCAGAAACGTGTTCCCACTGTTCTTCTCTGCCAATTCTGTTGCGTTAGGAGGAAGCAAGCACACAACAACACTCGGTTCAGATCCTTCTTGCAAAAAGTTCTTCGTTAAGTCCTCCTGTTGCGTTCATTCCTGGATGCATTTCTCTCTTGTAACTTTCACATTTCTTCAGCTCACTGCCTTGGGTGTATTTAGCCCCTTTTGCACCACGTTCTCAATGCCTTAGGCAAATCTTCAATGCCTTTTCCTTTTCCAAAGTTGAAACGTTGTCCATCTTCATCACCTCAAGTCCTCACACTCTGGCTCTGGTGTTCATCCTGCAAAACAAAAAGAAGAGCATCAGAACGCTTACAATATAAATTCACTTTACTTACCCAATTCCCACGTTTTGACTTCCAAGGTCTACTTGACCTCTAGATTTGATAAAGCTCATCATTTTTCTATCAAAATTTCATAAATTTTCAACATCTGAATGTTTGATGTTCTAGCTTCATCTCATCTTCAAATTCTTCTATGCCTTGGACAAATTTCATCTCTACCCTGTAAGTGTATTTGACCCCTTGAGCTTTATTTTACCATGCCTTAGAAAATTTATCCCTCAGAGCCTTAGGAAATTTGTTAAACGGGTGCCAGGCTAAAATCTTCGTAGAAACAACACGAGCAATCTATGGAAGAATTTTAAATCATCTCCCAGTGGGAAATGTCCAATACCCAGAAGAAATTTCCCCTCAGAAATCATCATTTTCATGTGTGTCCAAACGAAGGGGTAAGTTTAATTTTTATTATTTTTGAAAAATAATAAAAATTACTAAGGTTTATTCATTTTCAATCTTGGGCGCACCTCACACCTGGAGTCTTCATTTTCATGCCTTAGCATTTTCCCTAGTTTTCTTGAAGAATTTTCCTTGTTCCCAGGTGCATTTGATCTTGTCTCTGGAGATTTTAACAATACCTCCCTGCTTAGGCGTATTTCTCACTTTTCCTTAGAAATGCCTTAGAGAATTTTTTAAAATTTTGCCAACTTACCCATGAAGGGCTTATTTTCATGTATCAACTTATATTTTCAATGTAATGCCTTAGACGTTTTTGTCCTTTCAGCAACCTTGGGCGCATTTAGCATCTTGCACTTTCATGTTTATGCCTTAGAAATTTTTCAAACATTCACTCAAGGTGGGCGCACTTAGCCCTCTCAACTTCTATTTTCCACGCCTTAGACAATTTCCTCAAGGCCTTCACTATCCCTTCACCTCCTTTGGCGCATTTGAGGTAGGCTTCTTTCATCAGAAATACTTTCAAGTCATGTTCCTTGCTCGGGCGCATTTAGCGAGCAAGCTTTAGTTTCTCATGCCTTAACATCTTTTGCTTGGTGTCATTAACTTGGGCGCATTTTTAAGGGGGGACTTCCATTTCTCTTTACTTAGGAATGTCTTTACCTCATTAACCTTGGCTGGGCGCATTTCAGCCTTCTAGCTTCTACTTTCAATGCCTTAGAATATTTCCTCAAGGCTCTTACATGGTGGGCGCATTTGCTATGGGTAGGAGGACTTTGAAGGCGCATTTGAAGGGGTGGGGAGGAATTTCCCACGCCTTAGTGGCTTTTCACCTCCCTTGGGCGCATTCTAGCATGGCCTCTTCCACTCTTGAGCGCATTTAGCCTGTGTTACTTCCATCTCAACCCTCGAGGGCGCATTTCTCCTAGTGTGAAGGAAATCTCACACTTAGCAACTTTTATCAATTTTCCTCATGCCTTGGGCGTGTTTTATGCATGCTCATGCTCGTTATTACTTATAAATTTCCAACGCTCTAGCCATGCCTTGGCTTTCTATTTTTAGCAAATCTGCAGAAGTGAGGGTTTCCATGCATTCTTCCTGTTCTGAGTTGGAGTAGGCGTGGCTGTGCTTGTACTGACTTTGCCACCTTGTTTATATTCTCTGCCCAGCCTGGCATGCTATTTTTAGCCATTTGCTATTTTTAGCAAACCCTAAAATTGATTGATCTTTGTAGCCTTGTTTGACTTGAAATTCGCTCCACTTGTCCTTGATGACCAAAATGCCCTATTCACACCTGCCTCTGGCACGGACGTGCTATTTATAGCCGTGAGGTGACTTACCAAAACTAGTTAGTATTCAGATCGTGCTCAAATTTTGCCAGTAGGCAGCGTGGAAGATGTTGATCATGGTGGTGTGCTCCGTTTTGGCAACTCTGCATTTCATCCCCTCTATTTTAGGCATAGCAGTGGAAACCCTAATTTGACTTGCATGTGCTCCGGATGATTTCCGTTTGACTCGATTTCTGTTGTATGTTGCTCTGCTCGCTGAACTGAAGTGTCGGGTGGCTGCTGGAGTGAACCTGCCAAAAATAGTAAGTGCTTGAAAAGTGTTCAATCTATTGGCGGATGAGTTTGCATGTCACAGTGCTCGTGGGATCTCAAAAAACCCAGAAAAACCCAGAAAATTGGTCAATTGGCTAAAAATAGTAAGTCCTTGAAAACTGATCCATTTTGCTCGCATGTCACACCACTGCGAAAGTCTCGAAAAACCCATGAGGAATATCTAGACATGCACTGAAAATCACTGCATGCAAACCCTAAAAATAGCTTCTGAAGGCTGAACTGCTGAAAGTCCTCATCTTGGTTTGCATGTTATATCATCGAGAAGGTCTTGAAAAACCCAGATTGATTCTCCAACATGCATTGAAAAATAATACCTGTAAACCTTGAAAATGGCTTCTGAAGCCTGAACTGCTAAAAATAGCCAGTTGTCTGATTCTGTTCAAATTTTATGTGTAGGCACCCTGAAGTTACCCGGATGTGCTGAAGTAGTTAGAATCCCGAAATCCTGAGGAAAAGGCCTCCATATTAGGTACTTACTAAAAATAGTAAGTTGTCAAATTTCAGTGGGATCCTGTCTTGAGCCTTCTGACTGCAATGTTAAGCTCAGATGTCAACTTACCAACTTGATTTGATCTCAATCCAGCCTGAAGAACAAAACCCTAATTTCACAGACTTAGCCAAAATTTCCAAATTAGGTCAAACGATAGGACATCCCCGGAAGGACAAAAAAGATCAAAAGATCAGAGAGACGCAAAACTACCCAAAACCAAAGCCAAAAGACCAAAATGGAGCGAAAATTGGGGGACCCCATTTGAATGGGGCGATGTGTGAAAAGGTCACAACAAGGCCCATAACAAGGGTTGGGCAGTCAGCCCCATAGGACCATTGCAAGGGTTGGGCAGTCTGCCCCACAAGCCCATTGCAAGGGTTTGGTCATGGAGGGGTGAGGGTCCCACCTTGGCATTCTGCCCCACAGGCCCGAGATACAGGTTGGGCATTGGAAGGTGGTAGACCGTAGGCCCTTAGGGATTCAACTCTCTTGATGGGCTGAGTGACTCTTCTTATGTTTATCAATCTGTATTTATGATTATGTCTGATTTTGGATATCTATATATTAGTGCTAACAAGTATGTTGTTAATGTGATGAATACAGATTCCAATCTAGGATTATTCTATCAAAGGACATTTTTTTGGAAAGAAGAAACCCTAAACTTAATCAACAAGAAAATTCTATGGCAGACAAATGGATTTTAGGGCAAGTCCGGGTAAGGGACATTACACAAGACTTCTCTTTTATAGAAAAAGAGGTGACTTTACAAATTCCCAAAACTCCTCCAAGAATGGGACGCCAAAAGTTCCCTTTTTGAAATATTTTATATTTCACAAATATTTAATCCCTCTTAGAATGGCGTCCACTTCAAGGCATAAATAAACTTTATTAAATGTTTAATATTTCCTTCATGAAGGCGTCCCCCTTCATGGCCACCTTTTAAACACAACTTAAAGTTAATGAGCTAGGCCAATGGGTCAACTTGAAATTAAAACATTAATGCCTTGAAATTTATTATTTCACCAAAATGGCCTCAAAATGCTGAAAGCCAATAATGCTCCAAATTGCATTGCCCGAAATGGAAACTGAATTGACTGCTGATGCTATTGCCCAAGATGGCATTGCCAGAAATAGAACTTACTAAAAATAGTAAATTCTGAAAAGATGCCCAATGCCTTTGCAGGTCATACCACTACGAAGCTCTCTGAAAACCCAGAAAGAATTTGCAATCCTTATTCATGCAAACCTTCTTTAGAACCCCTATAAAATAGGAAACCCTAATTTGCACATCTGAGTAGTCTACGGATTTTCGGAAATAGGCTAAATCCAAATGAAGAGCGTAGGGCGAAATTGGGGACATTACAGACTAAGTCCATCTTTTTGGATAAGTAGTGATTATTTGTTAGCCTGGAGACTGTAGGTAACTAAAGTCTTGGATTGGTTAATCCCATTACCATGACAAGTGTGGAAGGACAAAGATTATATGATTGACAACTATGGTTTTTCTAATAGACTAATCTATGGAACGTGAAGAAGAAACAATGTTTAACTCTCCTTGGAGGCTCTTTTCAATGTGAGAAAAGGCTAGTAGAAAACTAAGAAGTCAAACTGTAGAAATTTCTGTAAATATGAAACCAAAATGTTTTAGAGGGGAGAAAAACAGCTCCCAATTTTAACTCTGAGGTTTTCTACTGCATGAATGTGTAAATGTTTATCAAATCTTCAATCAATTGGGAACCTATGGGTTTTATATAAAATTCTTTGTGTAAGAATTCTACTCAAATTTCTAAGTCAGATTTCAATTTCTAGATTTGAATTACTTATGCTGAATGTGTTGATTGCAGAACATTAATAAATTTCGATGTTTGCATATCAAAGAGGGAGCCACCATAAGTATGTTGAAGACCCGCCTCTAAGAGACGCGTCTCAAGAGAGGACGTGTCTCCACAAGTGGAGACACATCTGCTCAAGGGACGTGTCTCTTTGAGTGCACGGGTCCCTACACTATCAATAACAAATGGTTAGTGCCTTAACACACACAAAACCAAGGTGGCAGATATATATATAAATTCTGATTTTATTAAATACAGAATTTTAACATCATTTATTTTATCGAATTCATCTATGCTCATAAATTCGATTTCACTTATTTTGCTGATTTGATTATTATGAAGAATAGCCTAGATCTTATATAAATGATGATGTTGCTTTTCAGCAATCATCATTTATATCTTACCGAAGCTACCATTCATCAATACTCCCTCTTAGCTAGGGAAGATATTTGAAATCAAATAAGTGGAGATATCACCTTCACATGTGATATCGAAGACATGGTATGTTTTCTCGATATTGTCAAGTCACATGACATTCTTCATAACACATCTTCATTATGGTATGTGCACTGACATCAAGTCACATGATGTCTACCATAATTCATGGCATATCGACGGATATAAATATCCACCATGATTATCTCTTAAGGATCACAATGATCTTCGAATGATATCAAGTCCCATGATATCCATCAAGGTGTCCAAGAGATACTATCATGACATGTCCACAGATATCAAGTCACATGATATCTGTCATGATAGTTTAACTCATCATTGTAGAGTTGTCACTTTACAATGTCAAATACAAGTGTTCATTATTACAAAGATCGTCACCTTTCAATAATGTACACAAGGGGAGTAGGCCCATAAGGTCATGGAGTCACACACATGACAAAAGAGTTTACACATTAAACATCTTTATATTAGTACAATTTATAAACAATTTGTATTTCAAACATAAATAACAAATTACATTTCAATCATACCAAGTTTCTTCCTTAAGTGCTCTTACTTGATTCGGGAGAGAGGCTTGGTGAGAATGTTTGCAGTTTGATAATTTGTACTAACATACTCCAACTGGATCACTTTCCTTTCCACCATATCTCTTACATAATGATAGGGGATCTCAATGTGCTTGGATCTATCATGGAAGACAGGATTTATAGAGAGTTTGATGCAACTTTGATTATCACAATGAATAATTGTAGGATTCAAGGGTTCACCAAAGAGTCCCACAAGCAATTTACGAAGCCAAACTGCTTCCTTGCTCCCATAGAGGCTGCAATGTATTCTGCTTCTGTTGAGCTCTGTGCAACTGAAGACTATTTTCTGCAAATCTAGGAGATCATAGCCAATCCTAAATTGAAGCAACATCCTGATGTGCTTTTCCGATTGGTCACACTTCCAGCCCAATCTGAAATAGAGTACCCATGTAGATCTAGTTGATCATTCTTGTAGAGAAGATCATATCCAATAGTGCCTTGAAGATATCTCAAAATATGTTTCACAGCCATGAAGTGAATTTCCTTTGGCTCACACATGAACTGGCTGAGAACATTCACTGCATAGCAAATATCAGGTCTGGTGTTAACCAGATACATCAAGGATCCAATCATCTGTTTGTAAAGGGTTGGATCTGCACACTTGGATTCTGTTGCTACTTCTTTCAATTTGTGAAGGTTGGTTTCCATGGGTGTAGACATCGGTCTACAGTCCAACATTCCAAATCTTTTCAGAATATCAATAGTATACTTCCCTTGGTTTAGTATAATGCCCTTTGATTTCTGCCATACTTCTAAACCTAGGAAGTAGTGTAGAATGCCCAAGTCTTCATGTCAAATTCAGAAATTAGATCCTGCTTTCCTTGAGCAATGAGGTGATCTTCACCTGTTATCAGCAGGTCATCAACATATAAAATAATTATTAGCATATCACCTTTGATTACCTTGAAGTAGAGATTGGAGTCAACATCATTCTTGGAAAATCCCAGTCCCAAGAGATAGCTGTCAATTCTTTCATACCAGACCTTGGGAGCTTGTTTAAGTCCATAGAGGGCTTTCTTCAGTCTGCATACATGTGAGTCAGGTTTATGTATCACAAAGCCTTCAGGCTGTTCCAGATAGACTTCCTCTTCAACGGTTCCATTTAGGAAGGCAATTTTCACATCCATTTGATGGATCTTCCAGCCTTTAGCTGCTGCAATGGCTAACACTGCTCACATTGATGTGTAACGGGCAAAAGGTGCAAATGTTTCTTCATAATCAATGCCTTCCTTTTGAGAAAAACCTCTAGCCACAAAACGTGCTTTATGTTTTTCTATACTGCCATCAGCAACATGCTTGATTTTGAAGAGCCATTTGGAAGAGACAACAAATTTCTCTTTAGGTCTAGGTACTATATCCCATACATCACTCTTTAGAATAGACTGATATTCTTCCGTCATTGCATCCTTCCATGCTTGGTGTTAGAAAGCTTTTGTAACACTGACAGGTTCTGAGTTTATGATGTTGTTCATTAGAGCAACATAGCTAGAGAATCGTTTGGGTCTTTTGCTCTCCCTGAACGTTCCTTTGGGTGCTGCATGATCCTCGACTTCTTTGATCATCTTTCTGGCCCAAAGTGGTCTCTTCTTGCCGTTGTCAGTTGTATTCTTATCTGAAGTAGAAGGAAGTTCATGTGACATTTCCTCAGGATGCTCTATCTGAATCTCAGGAGCAGGTTACATTTCAGGTACTCTAGGGGAATAGGTTTCAGTCTCACTAGAACTTCTTGCCCTCTTGAATGCAATGTCTTCTTCAAAGATGACATCTCTGCTCAATTCAATTTGTTTCTGCCCGGGTATGAATATCCTGTAGGCTTTGGAGGTTTTACTATAACCCACAAATACTCCCTTCTTTCCAGAATGTTCTAGTTTGAATCTCTTCTCTTTGGGCACATGAATATAGACAGGACAGCCAAAAATCCTAAAATGACTAATGTCAAGTTTTATGTCGGTAAAGGCTTCTTCAGGAGTTTTGTTATCAAGGTGAGAATGAGGACATCTGTTCTGAATATAGACAGTAGTCCTAGAGGCTTCTGCCCAGAAAGAAGTTTCAATGTTTTGGTCTAGCAACATTGCCTTAGCAGCTTCTACAATGGTTCTATTTTTCCTTTCAGCAACCCCATTCTGTTGAGGGTTGTAGGCAATTGTGAACTCCCTCTTAATTCCAGCACTCATGCAGAATTCCTTAAAAAATTCAGAGGTGTATTCTTTCCCATTGTCTGTCGTTAAGGTTTTTATTTTCTTTCCGGAGAAGTTTTCAGTGAGTGCTTTAAACTCTTTGAACCTTTTGAGGATTTCTATTGACTCTTTACACTTAAGGAAATAGATCCAGGTTTTCCTAGAGAAATCTTCTACAAATATGACATAGTATAGAAATCTTGCTTTAGAGGGTACAGGCATGGGTCCACATAAGTCTGAGTGAACCAGTTCTAACACATTTAGGGTTTTGCTCAAACTATTGGGAAAGGACCCCTTTGTATTCTTTCCTAAGGCACAACCTTTGCATGTTCCTTCATGAGATGGTTTTAACTTAGGTAAGCCTGTTACAAGTTTTTCCACAGAAGGTAGGGCACGGAAATGAAGGTGTCCTAATCTTCTATGCCAAATCTCATTTGAATCAAAGGTGTCAAGGGTAAGGGCTTGTTTAACTTCAGTGCATAGTTTGTAAAGTACCCTTGCCTTACACCTATGGTTTGGGCTTTCTTGATTGTTGAGTTCTTAGGCCATGCTAAAACTTTCCCATCCATAAAGGTAACTCTATATCCATTGTCTTCAAGGGCAGAGATGGATATTAGATTCCTCTTAATTCTAGGTACAAATAAGACTCCAGTAAGTTGAAGAGAAAGACCAGATTTTAGTTTGATGGAGCAAGTTCCGACCCCTTTTACAGGGTGTGCAGAATCATCCCCAATGGTTACTACTTCATCAGACTTTTCAGTCATAGTGTCTAGGTGTTCTCTGAATCCTGTGATGTGTCTAGAAGAACCACTATCAATTACGCAGTTGTGGGTGTTGTTAGATGTTTGACTGGATAAGGTTGTATAGAACACAAAGTTCTTAGATTCATGATCTGAATTTGTCTTTCCTACTTTGGCAAAAGATGCTTGTTGCTTTGATCTGTCAGGGCACTTCATTGCATAGTGACCATATTGATCACATCTAAAGCATTGCACTTGAGAGATGTCTTTCTTCTTAGAAGATCCCTTTCCATTGGGATTTCTCTTTCTTTTAAAAGATCCTCTCTTGTAGGAGTTTTTCTTGTTTCTTTTATTAGACGCTATATTGAGTACATGAATGTCTTCATCCATGTTCTTCTGTTTATTTTCCTTAGTGGAGAGTCTTGTTTCCTCTTGAAGGCAGTCAGTTCTTAGCCTATCAAACTTGGGGAGTTTAGATCTCGCACTTATTCCTTGAACAAATGACTCCCATGAGTTGGGTAGGCCTCCTAGTGCAATTAGGGTTAACTCTTTGCTATCAATCTGATATCCAATTGTGGATAATTAATCCCTTAGTTCAATGATCCTCATGAAGTATGCATTAATTGACTCTCCTTTGTTTATTTGAGCATTGTTGATTTGCCTCTTTAATGCAAGAGTCCTACTGGTGTTGTTGATCTCATAAGTACTCTCAAGAGATTTGAACATATGATATGCAGTTTCATGTTTTGCTAGGATGGGCACTATATGATCCCTAACTGCATCTACTAGGATTTTCATGGCTTTTTCATTGTTTTCAATCCATCGAGTTTTCTCAGGATCAACCTCTGGTTCCTTCTTATTTTCTCTCACAAGTGAGTAGCTTATTCTCTTTAAGGATCATCATGATTCTAAATTTCCATGATGTGAAATTGTTTGCTCCTGCAAGGCGATCTTCAAATCTGATCACAATTGACATTATGAAGAATGTGATGTGAATTCGATTTTGGAAAATACGAATTTTCTAGAGCAAACTGATTTTAGATTTGATTTGGATTCACACAACTTGGCTCTGATACCATGTAAATGTTTATCAAATCTTCAATCAATTGGGAACCTATGGGTTTTATATAAAATTCTACGTGTAAGAATTCTACTCAAATTTCTAAGTCAGATTTCAATTTCCAGATTTGAATTACTTATGCTGAATGTGCTGATTGCAGAACATTAATAAATTTCGATGTTTGCATATCAAAGAGGGAGCCACCATAAGTATGTTGGAGACCCGCCTCTAAGAGACGTGTCTCAAGAGAGGACGTGTCTCCACAATTGGAGACACGTCCGCTCAAGGGACGTCTCTCTTTGAGCGCGCGGGTCCCTACACTATCAATAACAAATGGTTAGTGCCTTAACACACACAAAACCAAGGTGGCGGATATATACATACATATATATATAAATTCCGATTTTATTAAATACAGAATTTTAACATCATTTATTTTATCGAATTCATCTATGCTCATAAATTCGATTTCACTTATTTTCCTGATTTGATTATTATGAAGAATAGCCTAGATCTTATATAAATGATGATGTTGCTTTTCAGCAATCATCATTTATATCTTACCGAAGCTACCATTCATCAACAGAATGTTTCTCCATATTAAATGTTTGTATATTCTCTTTGGATTTATGGTTTCTTGTATTTCTTTTGTATATGCCCTGTAGCCTTTTTCTCCTTACACAGAAGCTTAAAGTTTTGGATTTGTGTTGAATATGATCTGTAGTTGTTCTCCTTAATGCTTGAATTTCAGATTCTGGAGTAATTAAATATTCTCTTGTTTCATGTCTTTGAGAACAAGTTTTATCTGGAGAATACACTTATTTATGGAATGATCAATTATTGATTAATTCATAGTAGTTATGATAAGAAAAGATGGGAGATTTAGGAATCTAGTCAATCATTATGAAATGAACTTTAACTGTAGTGTTGAAGACATGCCAAATGAAATATAAATAAATGGAGAAAAGTTATTAAATTGTCCTTGATTACCTTGATATATCTGCAAGTTGGAAATTTACTAAACATTTTTCTGTTTTGTATTGACATTATTAGTTACTGTGTCTGATAATTAAAGTTGGAATTCTTGATATTGCAGGTGCACGGATACAGGCACTATTTGACGGTACAGTTACAATATTAGGTGAAAATCAATCTGTGTTAGAGCAGGCACAAGAAAAGGTATATAATATTTGTTGTATGAAGTTAGAATGTGTGGGGATTGAAGATTTGATTGCAAATAACTTTTAAATGGATAGACATTCACAAATAACGTGTAGGTTGTAACATATTCATATTTAAAAAAAATTCAATGAAATTCAACATGCTAGTCTAGAATGTTGTCATGACCTTATTGTAAAATGATATTTTCATATATTCATGAGCCAAGTGTGCCTATGGATTACTCTGTCACTATAATATGGGTCATCAATACACAGGAAAGAACCCCTTGAGGAACAATTATCCGAAACACTATGTAGTAACCATTTATACAAATAATGATTGAGAAACAAATACAGCTATGCATGTTAATTTCATCAACAAAGAAATTTATAGAAAAATTTAAATTATAAGTGTACTGTACTTCCTATGTATAAAAATGATAACTTCCAAAAACATATAAAGAAAATCAATAATATCTGGGTGTGTACTTATTCTCAAAGAGGATAAAAAGGTATTATTTCACAAAGCTTTCAGATTCAGAGAATTAAAATTTCATGGTTCTGGCAGCCACAAATCAATCTGTGACTATGGTAGAGGTGTTAATAACTGTAACCTGGAGTTTTCTGTTGGACTTCAACTCTACATATATTTGGCTTTGTTGAAGTGTTGTTTCTCAACCATTAGCGAGAAATGAGCATTTCAAAGAATTAGGACTGGGCATTTGATATACAAGATATGCAACTTAAAGGGAAGATCACAAAAACATATAAGGAATTAATGTTAATAGGAGATAATTAAAGACCTATTTATCCTCCACTTAAGTATTTATGAAACAACATAAATAAGTAATCATACAAATTGAATCTAATTACATGAACATAACTGATAGAGCTTTCAAATATAAAACTTGCAATTTTTTAGAAATTAGTCAGGTTATTGAGGTGTGGTCTTGGTGAATCTTTGGGGGCCCTGCGGGTTGTTGATTTTTTGTGGGACACTGGGCTTAGAACAGCTGGGACATGTCCATACGAAAAACAAAGACAAAATAAACATAAAAATTAAAAATTATTTGTGATAGTTGATAATATAAAATATAAATTGTGTCATGACATCTAATATGTAACATATTTCTATATTATTTATTCATAGCATGAACTTTGTGAACATGTCAGTATCATCATATTGCTTGGCATTGAGAGTATCCAATCAGCAGTTGGTTCATCAGAACAAGATGCAGTAGGACTAGTAGCATTACCTTTCTCACTGAGCTGGATAATATAGCTTTTAAAGAAGTATGCACTCTTGCAACCTGTAGAGGCAAAGTTAATACGAAAAATTAATTATTGTTTATTTTTTCAGACAAATAGATAATTGATGACTCAAAGTATGATTTTAGAAAGCAAGAATAAAAGAATGTTACGAGAGTTAAAAGCACATACTTGTGATATAATTTTAGTGGCAAGAGTATGCAGTTTTGGGTTTATTCCCCATGGAGGTACTAGCACTTATGGGCATACTTCTTATCCTTGCCCAAAAGAGTACCGAGGGATCCACCCAACCCAATGTTACAAGACTCGGACTCGTCTTGGACTTAGTAAGCTGATTTTTGACTTGGACTCGGAGTCGACACCCAAACTTGACAAAGATTCGGCGAATTGAGAAACCCATTAAGTTCATAGATTTTTAAGGATTTAAAACTTGTTTCGTGCACTCTATAAATAAACCTTAAAAACACAAGAACCTCATCAAATCGAAACTACTTTGATCACATACACAAGCATACATCGATCACATAAGTATAAACACAAATTTTAGCTAAAGGAAATAACACAATTAGATATATAAATGTTGCCAAATGTGTATAATACTCATGGAATATGAAATCCATGACATCAAAAGTTCCAAATAAATATCAAAACAAAAGTTCGAAGTCTATGACTTAAACGAGCCAACATCACTTGACCCTCTTGTGTGGGTGTCTAAGATAGGTCTTGGATGAAATCCACGACATCAAAGGTTCCAAACAAATATCAAAACAAAAGCTAGAAGTCTATGAATTGGACGAGCCAGCATCACTCGGCCCTCCTGTGTGGGCGTCTAAGATAGGTCTTGGATGATGATGCAACCATGATCTTTGTTGTGTCTCAGTGACACCTACACCAACGTCCTCCTCTATCATGGCTACTGCCTTTGCCTCTCTATCCACTTGGTCAACCCAATCAAGGTCCTCATCATTAAATATAGGACCCTCAGCTTCAGTGATCCAATTTGATTCTGGATCAACCTTCTCTAGTGTGATAGGTAATAAGTCAGTGCCCAAAATCTGTTTGTGGCGAAGGTGATGGTTGTAATGAACATAAACTAGATCATTCAACCTCAACGCTAATAGTCTATTGCACTTTTTGGAGTGTATGTGCTCAAACATACTCCAATCGCGCTCACAACCTGAAGCACTGCATGGTTGGCTCAATACTCAAACTATAATCCTCTGAAAATTTGGTACCATAGCACCAAATTTTTTCCACCATGCATCTGAGATGAGAAAAAGAAAAAAATCAATCTCATTGTCCAACTTTAAGTTTCAATATTTAATAATAATATAAAAAAGGGAAAAGATTTAATTTTTAAACATATTATGCCCTTATAAATTTTTACTTGGTTGCAATTTCAATTGAGTTGCCTTGCATGTATCTCGTGCAAAGAGATCTCCTTGTGTGTTTAAAAATCTCAATCTTGATGACTATTTGAGCTCCAACACTAGAATGAAGCATCATCCGCACTATGATTGTGTAGAGCCCTCTCAAACACTCCTCATTTGCTTTGAAATCAAGGTGGAATTTGAATGCTTGATTGAAGATATATGTAGTTGCATGTAGACGCTTGTGAAGTTGGAGGTGCCATTGTCTATCAATGATTTACTGAATGAGGCGATACTTATCGTCAACTCCCCCATAAGTGGATCTAATGGCCTCCTTGGATAGGTAATGGCCTCCTTGGCCCTATCCATGCCTTAATATATGTAGTCCATTGCGGGTTTCTCTCCATCAACAACTCGTAGGAGAACCACTAAAGGCTTTGTGAATTGCAATTATTGTGAAACATTAGTATAAGTGTTGACAAAAATAAGAAAATAAAATAAAAATAGGAATGAAAATATAATTTAGCATTACACTTACCTGTACGGTCTCCGTATGCAGTACCCAAAAGCCTATTAACCTTGTTCAAAAAGACTATCACATGGAGAGAGGACTGATTTATTCTTTGTTGTTGTTTGAAGGTTTGATGGGTTGTCCAAATCCATTGTTTCATATAGGGATACTTGGTTTGTTGGCAGGATTTTTCCCAATTTATGGGAGAAAATTGATACCAAGCTCCAAAATAGTATTACTTTTCATTACCAAATGGATTGACAAGAAAAAGCTGCAAGTAGGATGTTGGTTCAGCTCATAAGAGGGTATAACATGTGCTTGAAAACATATGATGCATCTTTAGCATATAAACAACATTCATATAATAGAGCAATCCATTCCTTTGCCAATCAGTCACATTTTAGAGCATGCTTGGGCTATTTATTCTTTCCCTATTCATCCACTTGATGTTAAAATGGGCAATTACATGATTCAAAAGTGGCAAGAGCAAAGAAGTGTCAAAAAATATTTGCCAAATCCAACCCAAGGTAAAAGAACAACTAAAGAGGTCTCAAGTGAAGTGCAAGATAAGACATGAACAACATTGTGTGGAACACCATCTCAAAGTAGGAGAAAAGGTGTGGCTGTCTTTAGGAAAAAAGAAGTTAGAAGGATTGGTGGAGAAGACCAAATCTCTAAGGTATGTACCATTTACCAACTTTGAGGTAGTTTGAGTGAATGCATCTAGATTGGATTCCACCTCTTATCATAAGGCTATTTTAATGGTGAGCTGCAATTACTTATAGTTGTATGAGCAGTCTATGTTAGAGGATGAAGAAGAAGATCTGATACTCCCCTCATCAAATGATTTGGTCTATGCTGAGCAACTGATTCTTTTGGAGGGTGTAGTGCTGTAGTAGAAGGTAAGAGAGGATAAAAGAGGACTCCAAGAATATTTTCAAATGGGAATTGAAGGACAAATGGTACTCCAATGAGAGAGTAGGGCAATTCTTTCCTCAATGCTTCATTAAGCTTTTGTTGGATGAAAAAGCTTGTATGAATCAAGGTATGATCCACAAGGTCCTTGGAAGTTGTATAGAAAAATAATTTAAGGTTTTCTAGAAATTTGAAATTTGTAATGTCCCCTTCTGAAGCCTAGGCAAGAGTGACTTAGTTAGCCTATTTTATTCTCGTAGGCTAATGCCAGAAGTAAGGGAATATTTAAATATAATCCATTTCTAGCATATTAAGGATAATATTATTTAATTATATTAAGGGAGTTTATAAAGTGATTTGGTGATTATTTATGAAATAATAAAAAGGTCACTTTATTATTATTCTTGGGTTTATTTTAAAATATCAAAAACGAGAATTCAAAAAGTTAATGGAAAATTGCATACAAAAGTGAAAAGTGAAGCTCTTTTGGTTTATGCTTGGATATTGTTCTACTTGGTGATTTTGAAGAACTCTTCGGAGTTCAGAAACCTAGGACAGAAACCCTAAGGGCGATTGGTTTAGGTAGTGTGACTAATTTGCCCTAGCCGGTTGTTGGAGAGATTGTGCGAATTTCTCACATTGGATTTACAGGGAGGTTTATGAAACTTGTGGTCTCTTTTAGAGACAAATTTCAGTGGTTGATATTGGATGAAATGTAGAGATAGAGGTTAGATGCTATTTATTTGTTCTATGTAGTTGCAGTTGTCTCAGCTGGTACATTCCTGGTCAGATATATTAGCCATACTATTTGCTGAGTTAAGATTGTTATTATCCAAGGGACCGTAAGTCCTATCTTGATCGTACCATTTCTTGGAAGAAGTTTCAGATATTAACACTATTATAAGGTTGATATTCCAAGACTTTCGCACCTTTTCATCTATTGCCGCCGTACTATTAAGGAGATGTAGCATTGAAGTTATGATATCACTGCCTTTAGAGGAGTTGCTTGTATGACGTGGAGGATCTTCAACAGTCAGCAAAGTCAATATAGTTCAAGATAGTCTACACCCAACTAAAGGCTATCAATGAATAGCTTTGTGGGGAGGTTGTGAGCCTTCTTAGGAGAACTATGGTAATTTCTAAGGTGTCGCGGCTTGTCTAAAGGTGCCGATAATATTTTTACATGCCCAAAACAGATATTTGAAGGACTGCGAATTTATATATGAACATTTCCAGGTCAGTGATATTTTGTAGTGTCCCCTTCTAGGATAACCATAATTCTTGCCCTGATTTTCTGAAGATATCCTTTATGATGGTCTAGTGTTCATATTATATTCCTTTTCTCCTTTTTCCTAATCAATCATAGGATAAAGACATTCATAAATCTCATCATTTTTCTATCAAATAATCACAATTACTTATAAGGCTCAATAATTGCTGCAAGCATCATTATTGCATGATCATACATATTTATATATCCTATATAAACATATACATATTACTATTTCTAGTTTGTTCCCATTTACAATGATTACTTTGGTGTATATACCCACACACACACACACACATATATATGGATATCCAATAACATATTAGCAATAATATTATTATTGCCTCATTATTCAAATCCCTATTTATTCATTCAATATCTACTTTACTAGTGCATCCAACTTATTGTTATTTAATTCATAAAATATTTGTTAGGTATCCTTATCTAAATCCTAAATGTGTTTATCAAACTAGTTGAATAAATTCATGAGATACTTATCTCTGATTTCTGATTGGTCTGCAGACCTTTCCTTTTTCCCCAGCCATGATGCCCTCCTTATTTTTCCTCTCCCTCCCTTCATTTACATCTGCCAATATATATCTTTATATTCCAATGAAGAGATGCTTCCTTATGAAGAGATACGATCCTTTGAATAGAGACAACCATTTGAATAATCTTTTGTTAACAAATGATTTCTACCTTTTAAAGTTATCGCTGCCTATTCTTGTGTTATATCGCTGCCCTTAATACTCAAATACTTTATTTGCCATCTTTTTACATAGGATTGCTGCTTAGAATTTTCAAGATATATTTTATATTAATTGTTTCTTATTGAAACATATATAATGTATTTATTATTATTATTTATATTATCTTTTAGTATTATTATAATGATTATAATGATATTTAAAGTTGTCAATGTTTATTTTGTAATGTCAATATTTGCATTTATAATTATAATATTTTCTTACTAATATTAAATTGCTAATATTTTTATTATTTAAATATTAATCACATGCATTCCAAAGTTTAGGGTTTTTAGCATCAAATTTCGGGGACATGACAGTCCTCCCCTCCCAATTTTTCTTGTCCTCAAGCAAAAATATCTTAGTTTCTTCTAGGATCTCTTCTTCTAATCTGTCACCAACGGTACCCAAGTTAGTCACGTTTATATATATAATTTAATGTTCTATAATGATTACTCTATTTGAATGCAAATATATAAATATATTAAATGTATACTTATCTTTGTGATGGGGACATCACATATTTTTATATATACATGGTTTTGTGAGTGTTTGGTAAACAATATTAAATGTCATTTTTTTGAAAGGAGTATATAAGCTGCTTATTTTTGGTATGAAATATATATTTATTCATTTCAAATTTGCAATATCTAAAGGTAAATTTGCGGAGAGATTATATCTTGAGTACATTGCATAAACAATTATCAAACTCCTTGGAAACATCGGAAAACAAGTACAAAACAACAAGTTAAGTATTTGACGAAATGCCTAACCATATAGAAATGTGAAATTGAATTTTTTTTGCATACAAAATTATCCAAGGATATTTCAGTTGTATCAGAGTTGGAGATCTTGCCAATGGTGGGATTTAATGCATGTTTTTAATAGCAAAAATTTTGGGATAGCATTGAGACTTTCAGCAGGTTGCATTTTTTTTAATGAATTCGAAAGATATGGAATACATCACATATAGGAGAAATAGAGTTGTGGTAAATTCTGATTCAGAAGAGGAAAATATGGGGGATGGACAAGACAAACCAAAACAAATTAATGCTAGTATATTGGCTGCACTAATGATTTAACAAGGGGACAACAAAAAATGCTCCAAATGTTAACCCAAATGATGTAGAATATGAACCCCACTAACAGAATAACCGTGGGGAAAACAGAAATAATGGGAACAACAATGGCAACGAACATAATGACGATCGGGGTGAAGGTAGCGACACTAACGTATTTGTACCCACAACCAGAACAACCAATAGAACCACCCCTAGGCCAATAATGCTTGAATTTTTCGAGGACCAACAGAGAGAACAAGTAGGACAACAAGGAGGTGGAGAAGGATGGATTGACTACTTGTGTGAGTACCAATCCCTTGCTGAAGAATTTCACGGTTCTATGTCATTGGCTGAATTTTGTGGCATCAAGTATAGAAACAAACCTAGAGGAGAGAGAGGCCAAGGAAACAACAATGATTTACAGTGTAAGGTGGGTAAGCTAGCTATTCCTAGCTATGATGGGTCAAACAAGTGTACAATATGTGCTTGGGTTCATAAATTTTTCACATACTTGCAACTAAATCCTATGACAGAAAGGGAAGCAATCAAATATGTGACTACATTTGGATGGTGAGGCTCATGAGTGGTGGTACCATGGGCTAGTAACCTTGGGACATGATAGTATAACCTCTTATGCTGATTTCACTCAGATGTTAATGGGCAAATTTGACAGGAGAGATCTTGAATTGCATTTTAGGGAATTGGCACAACTGAAACAGGTGGGTTCTGTTGAGGTATACATTTCAGAGTTTTAGAAGTTTTTGTGATTGTGACATATTTATCCACATAGATTGATAGTGTTGTTCATGGAGTGTTTGGTAGAACCTCTACGAGGATGGATCAACGTATTTGAGCCTAACACCCTACAAGATGTGTTGAAAACTGATAGCTTTGGTCAGAGATCAATAGTGATTGCACTCATGCATTATCATTATTGATATCAAATCTCATGTCCTAAGTATAATCCGCTTTCAACAAATCGGATACATATAGATGTCTTGAATTATGATTGATTGTCGGCTCTAATATAAAAGTCTTGTCAATCGAAAAGTCGCATCTTTTCTCAACCATATATATGGGAGTCTTGATCTTCAAAAGTAATCATCGAAATCAATAAATGTTTTACTCTTGTAGATTGAATCTCTCCAAAAAGATATTCAGACTTGTTGGAATATGTTTGATCCTCAACATGGTATCAGAGCCAAGTTTCAGAGAGATTGATTAGAATCATTTTAGCATTGCCAGTGGTTCGGTGTCGCCTTTCCTTATCTATCATTGAATCACATTCATAAATTGTGGTTGCTAGTCAGTGGGAGAACACGCAGCGATTATGGTAGGCGATTAGAGCCGAGTTGTGGTGGAGCCTGTGGATCTCGCTAAACCCCAACGCCTTCATTGAAGTCATCACCGGGTTTGTGGATCGGGTAGATATCTAGAAATAGCGAAGTCATTGTGAAAGGCTATACAGACGAATCATGAGCAGCATCTGTCGAGGCACGATCATGGTGGCTCTGGCCAATCCCATCACAGAGCACCTCTCGCGATCATTACTCCCGCGGCTAAGTCTTAGACGAAAACACCCAAGTCTGACTCAACATTCTCTAAAAAAAATAAATAAAAAAATCACGTTATCTCCGGGAGAGTTAGGAACGTTTTGGTGAAATCACTCAAGTTGCCTCTCATCAAAGGAATCACCATACTCCTACAGGCGATTATGGGCGAAGGTGATATCCTCCGGAGTTAGTCCCGCATCTCATTTGAGAGAGTTCCTTGAAATTGTTCACTAGCGAATGTCTTGTATAAATCTAAGTGCTTACTTTCTCGTCAAAACTGCTGAGACTATCGAAGAGTGTGGGGTGTGCTCTATATTCTGTAATGATTGAGCAATCTATGTGTGCATTGTGACGACGCGGAAAAATGGTGACATTATCGCCAGTGATTGCGGGTGGCGAGAGCCGAAGGCTATGCAGCCGCTAGCAAAGAGATTTGCCCCCGGAAAATTTTTTTTTTAAAAAAAAAATGATTATTAGCTTTGGGCGCAAATCATATAAATATAATCGTTATTTTAATTTATTATTAAATATTTAATAATTTTTATTATTTATTTAAAATAGTTTTTGAATGTAGACTTGGTATAATCGATAATACATACTTCAACTATTTGCTTCGGTGCTGACTGTGCGCAAAAGGAGCCTTTAATACAATCGAAGGGAAACTCCGAATCGGACTTATTATAAATGGAAGAAAGAGATAACTTAGAATACTTAAAGAGATACGTATTTTGTTTGCTTCGGTTGTATTCACCCTTTTAGGCTAAAATACAGTTTGTTGAGTTGTGCAAATCCGATTTCACTTGCCTGGATTACGTGTGGTGTTCACTAGGATAAGATTCTTTAGAACTAAGAAATATTCATTGCAAGTTGTGGTAGAGCCTTGAGAGAAGTTTGGTTCTATATGTTGACTTCGTAATGAAATCTGTGTAGATAAGTCCTTTGTTATACTGAGATTAGCTCCTCCGAGAAAATGGAAGAAAGACATGTCTAAAATCAACAAAGATAAATGATTAATTATCTGGTGGATTACAGTTGGAAACGAAGTGCATTGAAAATGAAGACCATGTTCAAATTTAACTCTGCAAAGGGCCTGTGAAGGTGGTGGACTGATCTGAGCGCAAGCGCAAACGTTCCATACTGTGTCTTGTATTTGCATCCATCGGAATATTTAAAAGAGATGAGTATTCTTTGTTGACTTTTGTTATATCATTTATTTGGATCTTGTGTGATTAGTAAAAGAGATTATGTTTTCTCTTGATTTGTGTTCACTAATTCAAGATCCTTGAAGTTTCAAACTATTCATTGCGAGTTATTGCTATAATCTGAGATAGTAAACTTTGTATGAGATTTCTTTGGATAGTTATGAACTCTTAGTAATCTCTTCTTAATGCTTTCGGGAAGGATCAAAAGGCATAAGAGATTGCTTTCAAGAAAAGCTTGATGCATCCCATAGTTTATGGAGACACTGCTTGCAGCCTTGAGATTGTGTGAATAGCTGAAGACATCTCTTCAAGAGGAAGCATTAACCTTAAGAGGAAGTTCTATGTTTCAGTAAAGGGTTGCAGTGTTGATGCTAAAACCTTGAAGTACCTCTTCTGTAGTTGAAATCAGAATTCCTCATATTTGTCAACCTAGATTTAACATTGGTAGCTCTGCAAACCTATTCGTAATAGAGTGATCTGGGATGAGGTTGAAAAGAACAGCCCTGAATCTCTACTAAAGTGTGAGTTGGAAACCATTTCTCTAAAAGCAAGTACTGCATACGATTTTTGGACAAGGAGGTCAGGAGGCTGATACAAGTACTTAGAGCTTTAGAGGGAGTCACTTCATCACTTGTTGTAATACATAATTCTCTGAGATGGAGAGATATGAGGTGAAAGCCCTTGTTCATCTCTGAGACTGAGATGAGGCGTCATGTTGAGAGACTCCATGACGATAGGTCCTAGGATCTAACTTCAGAAGAGCCCCAAGCACTCGCAATATGGCTTAAGGGGGGGTGTTGGATATAAGCCACACCCGGACTAATGATGGGCTGGCCACAAGGGGCCAGTAGCTCAGTTGATAGAGCACTCCAGCAACAAATGGAAGGTCCTAGTGAATGCTCTAAACCAGTTCAGGTGTGAGCCAAAGGAAAATGACCCTAGATACTCTAATTCAGATTGGGCTGGGTGTGTAACCGATCGGAAAAGCACATCAAGATGTTGGTTTAGTTTAGGATCGGCTATGATCTCTTAGATCTGCAAAAAGCAGTTTTTTTGTAGCACAAAGCTCGACAGAAGCTGAATACATTGCAGCCTCTTTGGGGGCAAGAGAAGCAGTCTGGCTTCGTGAATTGCTTGTGGGACTCCTTGATCTAAGCATATTGAGATCCCCTACCATTATGCAAGAGTCTTGGTAGAAAAGGAATGTAATCCAGTTGGAGTATATTAGTTCAAATGTTTAAACAACAGTCATACTCAACAACCTCTCTCCAGAGTTAAGGTTGAACTCTTCGGGAATAATCTTGGTATGTAATTTGATATTATGTTTGAAATTCAAATTGGTTATAAGTTGTACTAATATATAAAGATGTTTAATGTGTAAACTCTTTTGTCATGTGTGTGACTCCATGACTTTATGGGCCTACTCCCCCTGTGTACATTATTGAAAGGTGACGATCTTTCTAATAATGAACACTTGTATGTAACATTGTAAAGTGACGACTCTACAATGATAAACTATCATGATAGATATCATGTGACTTGATATCTGTGGACATGCCATGATAGTATCTCTTGGACACTTTGATGGATATCATGGGACTTGATGTCATCTGTAGATCATTGTGATCCTTAAGAGATTACCATGGTGGATATTTATATCCATGGATATGCCATGAATTATGGTAGACATCATGTGACTTGATGTCAGTGCACATACCATAATGAAGATGTGTTATGGAGAATGTCATGTGACTTGACACTTTCAGAAGCATACCATATCTTCTGATATCACGAGTTAGGTGATATCACGTTTACTTGATGGAAGTTATCCTCCCTAGTTAAAGAGGGAGTGTTGAATAATGAAGATGTGTTATGGAGAATGTCATGTGACTTGACACCTTCAGAAGCATACCATATCTTCTGATATCACGAGTTAGGTGATTTCACGTTTACTTGATGGAAGTTATCCTCCCTAGTTAAAGAGGGAGTGTTGAATAATGAAGTGTTATGGAGAATGTCATGTGACTTGACACTTTCAGAAGCATACCATATCTTCTGATATCCGAAGTTAGGTGATATCACGTTTACTTGATGGAAGTTATTCTCCCTAGTTAAAGAGGGAGTGTTGAATAATGAAGATGTGTTATGGAGAATGTCATGTGACTTGACACCTTCAGAAGCATACCATATCTTCTGATATCACAAGTTAGGTGATATCATGTTTACTTGATGGAAGCTATCCTCCCTCGTTAAAGAGGGAGTGTTGAATAGTGAAGATGTGTTATGAAGTATGTCATGAGACTTGACACTTTCAGAAGCATTTCATATCTTTCGATATCACAAGTTAGGTGATATCATTATGTACTTGATTGGAGTTCTCTTCCCTAGCTAAGATGGAGTGTTGAAAATTGATAGCTTCGGTTAGAGATCAATAATGATTGCACTCATGCATTATCATTATTGATATCAAATCTCATGTCCTAAGTATAATCTGCTTTCAAGTTTCAACAAATCGGATACATATATATGTCTTGAATTATGATTGATTGTCGGCTCTAATATAAAAGTCTTGTCAATCGAAAAGTCGCATCTTTTCTCAACCATATATATGGGAGTCTTGATCTTCAAAAGTAATCATCGAAATCAATAAATGTTTTACTCTTGTAGATTGAATCTCTCCAGAAAGATATTCAGACTTGTTGGAATATGTTTGATCCTCAACAAGATGCCATAAAAAGGGTCAGGAACATGGAGAGTGCATCCCCAAGGAACAAATTCTAGCTTAAACCCTTTTAGCCTAAGAAAGATTTTAAGAAACCTTTTCAAAGGGAACAGACTAGAAGGCGTCAAATGGATGATGAGGTTCATAACTGACTTCAAAGGAAGAAGTTGTGTTTCAATTGCAAGGAGCTTGTTGAGCTTGGACATAGGTGTTTGGGGAAAGGAAAGGTGCATTACATAGAGGTTGTCTCTGATGGTGAAGAGGAAGGTAAGGGAGAAGAGATTCAGGGCAGTGAGCGTAGTGATTTGGATAGTGAGTGTGCAGATGGAGGATAACCACCTAAGGGGTAGTGTGTGATAGTTTTAGTGGATAGTGGGGCAACCCACAACTTCATCGATTTTTCCTTAGTTGCAAAGAGGGGAATTCCAGTACAAGATTGAGGGATTCAGTGTTATGGTGGCAGATGGGTTTAATATGACTTGCACCCAATGGGTTACATAGTTGAGCATCACATTGGGGAATTACATTGTTATAGATGATTTTCATGTGGTGGACTAAGGAGATACTAATGTTATCTTGGGAATATAGTGGCTCCATTCCATAGGGAAGTACTCAAAATTTTCAGACCATGGAGCTGAAATTTAGAGAAGATAGCAGGAAGGTTGTATTGAGGGGTATGCCTATGGTGCACCCAAGATTGTATCAACAAAACAGATGCTGAGCATCTTTAGGCATGGGCAACATAGTGTCTAATTGCATCTAAGATCCCTATTGTAGATAGTACATTGTATCATATAGACATTCAACCCATTCTAGATAAGCATAGTTTGGTCTTTGGTGAGATTCCTCCATCTAGACCTCCAGATAGAGGATTTGAGCATGTTATTGAGTTGGAGTAGGGGTCCAAACCATGTATAACCACTCCTTATAGGCATCCAAAGAAGTTCAAGGAAGAAATTGAAAGAGCCATTAATGAGCTATTGGATATGGGGCAAATCAGACCCAGTTCGAGTCCCTTTGCTTCTTAGATTGTTTTGGTGAAGAAAAAGGATGAGACCATGAGGATGTGCATAGAATTTTGTGCTCTCAATAAGAACAAATACCCTATTCCTCGGATCAACGAGTTGTTGGATGAATTGCATGAGGCGATATACTTCTCGAAGATTTATCTACGCTCAGGGTATCATCAGACAAGGTGAGAGAGCAAGACATCCACAAGACTACATTCAAGTGTGATTATGGGCACTACAAGTTTCTGGTTATGCCCTTTGGGCTACCCAATGCACCAACCACCTTCTAGTCTTGTATGAACCACATATTAAATAAATAGTTTAGGAAGTCCTTATTGGTGTTCTTTGATGATATACTCATCTACAAATAGACTTGGGAGGAGCATTTAAGACCATAGATTACATACTCTCCGATTACTCTTCGAGTAGCCGAGTAATCTCCAAAAAATTTGCATGCCGAGTAATTTCTACTTTTACACTTGAGTAGTATGCAGATGGATTTTCTCTTGTCAAATTATCGAGTAATCGCCAATAACTCGCAAAAAACCCACAAACTTGGCAAGTTTGTGTGTGTATAATATGTCCCCGTGTGTATATGCATGCAAACTCGGCATCCTGTGTATGTTTATAGATATGTATGTGTGCATAGTGCAGTCCTGAGTATACACATACATAAATATCCACACACATTTGCCGAGTATTTGCCGAATATTTCCCGAGTCAAAATTTTTGGGCTTGCCGAGTACTCTCTGGTTCCGAGTATGTAAACTATGCTTAAGACACCTTGATGAGGTGTTGAGTATCATGGAGGCTCAGTCATTGTATGCGAATGCCTCTAAATGTGAGTTTAGGATGACAAAGATTGTCTACTTGGGCCATGCGATTAGTGCTAAGGGGGTTTTGGTTCACCAGGAGAATATTCGGGCAATTATTGATTGGCCACCACTTAGGACACTGACAGAGTTGTGAGGATTCTTTGGATTATACAACTAGTATTGGAGGTTTGTAAAACGGGTTTTTCACAATTAGGTGCACCCCTAATAGACATTACCAAGAAAGGGGCTTTCAAGTGGTTGGATGAAGCTCAACATACATTTGATAGGCTTAAGGAGGTGATGAGCTCTTGTCCCGTGTTGGAATTACCAAATTTTCTCAGCACTTCATTCTTGATTGTGATGCATCGAGAGATGACATTGGAGCAATTTTAATGCAGAATAGGCACCCCATTGCATATGAGAGCCAAAAACTTATGCATAATGAGAGGCTCCATTCCATCTACGACAAGGAGATGCTCACCATAATGCATGCATTGGCAAAGTTCATACAGTATCTAGTAGGTGGAAAGTTTGTGGTGAGGATCGACCATAATAGCTTGAGGTATTTTTTTGAGTAGAAAGATCTAAATGAATGACAACAAAAATGGGTCAACAAGGTACTGGGTTATGATTTTTATATAGAATATGTCAAGGGGAAGAAGAATGTAGTTGTTGATGCACTCTCCAAGAAACCCGCTATTTGCTCTCTGGCATAAATCTCAGCTGATTGGAAGGCTCACCTATTGGTGGAGTATTCAAAAAACACAAGTGCATGTGAGATCTTGGATGGGAAGACACAATATGATAGATATAGAGTGGTAGACGATATCATTTACTACAAGGGCAAAATTTATTTGTTTCTTGAGTCAAAATTGTCATGTCCCTTTTTCCAAAAATAATACTTACTAAAACTCTAAGTTTCCACCGTCCCAAAATAGTAAGTCAAGAAGGGTCACAAGGGACATCGGGAAAAAATATATATTTAATATTTATATTGTTTTGATCACATTTACATCATTTGGGCAAATAAATATTAAAATAATAAAATTTATAAAATGTTTGTTGGGACCAAGTTGGAAATTGCATTTGTTATGGAAATTGGCTTTAGTTGGGTGCATGACAACAGTTGAATTTAGCAAGTCAAGTTTGGAGTGGAGTTATGATGAAGGCACACTTGGAAACAAGGGGTTCTTTCTTGGCATGCAAGCATCCTCATTTTTGGGCATGGGATTTTGGCACCCAAGTTTGGCTGGGAAAGTTTTTGATATATGTTTGTTTTGTGTTGCATGTTCAAGCATTCTGCTTTGGTAATTTTACAGGCTTATGCTGTTCTTCTTCAAAGGCTGAGACTCCCTTGAAGGGGTGATCTTCCAGGCTGATAAACCAGGGAGATAGAGAGTTGCAGGCAGTGTGTTTACAGGTCTCTAGAGGCAATTTCATCTAGAGATTGCAGTTGTGCTTCAGAAGCTTCATTTTGTGCATTGTTTTAGGATTTTGTTGTTATTTTCCATATGCTTTGGTTCATAGTTTGCAATCAGACTTTTGCTATTGTTAGTAGCATGTTTATGGTTTAATTTTCTGTTGTAAATAGTCCCAAAACATATATATTTCAGTTCTATTTTCATATTCCAAATCTGGTGAAATCTAGTGATGGTTATTGTGCATGAAAGCTCTAGTATTGGGGGTTATTTGCAATTTGTAATGGCAGATTTGTGGTCTGTGAAAAGTGCCATTTACAGGCTGTTATAATGTGAAACTTTTTGTAAAACCATCTACTAGTAATTTATATGAATTTGCTATGTGTTTGTAGGCTGATTAGAGCAATTTTTGATATACCTGATTTCACTATTTGTTGCAAAATCACAAAATCTGAGTGAGAAATTGTTTTATGTTTAATCTGATATACTTTTCCAGCAAGGGACATTACGACAACTTAAGGAGAAAATCTTGAGAGCCATCCACAATACACCATTAACAAGACATATTGGGTACTTTAAGACTTACAGATAGGTTAGAGAGAGATCCTCTTGGAAGGGCCTCAAGGAGGATGTTTGGAGACATGTGAGAGAGTGTGTGACTTGTCAGCAGAGCAAGTCAAAGCACACTTTTCCAGCCGGGTTACTTCAGCTATTGGCCATTCCAGAGTAGAAATGGTAAGTGTATCTATGGATTTTATCATTGGTCTACTAAAGGTGTAGGGCAGGGATTGCATTTTTGTAGTTGATTCGTTGACCAAGTTTGCTCATTTTTTCGCCATCTCTATAGAGTTTAAGGCACCTCAAATAGACGAGTTGTTCTTCAAAGAGGTGTTTGCTCCATGGGTTGTTGAGGAACATAGTTAGCAACTGAGATAGCAAGTTCCTCAACACTTTTTGCTATGAGCTATTCAGATTAGTTGGCACAGAGTTGACTCGTAGCATGATTTACCACCCTTAGATAGATGGCCAAATGAAGATCATGAACAATTGGGTTGAGGGATATTTGCATAACCGTGGCAGGGCAACAAAGAGCATGGATCAGGTGGTTGCACTTGGGTGAACATTGCTACAACCACCTATCATATGTCCATTGGGATGACTCCTTTTTGAGCATTGTATGGTTATGATGCGCCACATCATTCTTGGACTTGGCCTTCAAGGATAACAGGGCTCCCAAAGCCAAGGATTGGATCAAAGAAGGTGAGGATATCCTTAGACCTCTCAAGGATAACTTACAGAGTGCCCAAAATGAACAAAAAATGTATGCAAACAAGAACAAGATTGAGAGAAGCTTTGAGGTAGGGGACTTGGTTTTCTTGTGCCTACAACCCTACAAGTAGTCCTCCTTGAAGAAAAGTGGTGCAAAGAAGCTGAAATCTCACTTCTATTGTCCTTATAGGGTGGCTCATAGCTTGAGTTGCCAGAGAGCAGTAGGATACACAATGTATTTTATATGTTGTGTCTCAAAAAGGCACTAGGGCAGCACGTTACATCTTCACCGGAGCTTCCACCTTTGGATGAGGACAAATTGGTTTTGGTTCCAAAGGAGATTGTGGATACTAGAGAGAGGAGCTTGAGGAGTAGAGTAGTCAAGGAGTATCTAATTAGGTGGAGGGATTTACCAGTAGAGGATGCAAAACTTGGGAAGGAGAATAGATTCTTCAACATCCTAATTTGCATTTGCTTGAGAACAAGCAATTTTGGGAAGGGAGGACTATGATGTCCCCTTACAATGCCTAGGCAGGAGTGACTTAATTAGCCTATTTTATTCCCATAGGTTGATGTTTAATTGAATTTTTAATATTATACATTTCCAGCATATTTTAAGGATAATATTATTTAATTATATTAATCGAGTTTGTAAAATGACTTGGTGATTATTTATTGAATATTAAAAAGGTCACTTTATTATTATTGGCGGATTTATTTTAAAATATCAAAAAGTAGGAATTTGAGAAGTTAATGGAAAATTGCATACACAAGTGAGAAGTGAAGCTCATTTGGTTTATGCTTGGATATTATTCTACTTGATGATTTTGAAGAGCTTTTCAGAGTTTAGAACACTAAGACAAAAACCCTAAGAGTGATAGGTTCGATTGTATGACTAATTTGCCCTAGCCGATTGGAGAGATTGCGCAAATTCCTCACATTGGATTTTACAAGGAGGTCTACGAAATTTGTGAAGTATCTTTCAAAGGCAAATTTTAGTTGTTGATATTGGATGAAATGTAGAGACTGAGGTACAAATGCTATTTATTTGTTCTATGTAATTGTGGTTGTATCAGCTAGTACATTTGTGGTCAAATATATTAGCCGTACTATTTGTTGAGTTAAGATTGTTATTATCCAAGGGATTGTAAGTCCTATCTTGATAGTACCATTTCCTAGAAGGAGGAAGAAGTTTTAGATGTTAATACTATTATAAGGGTGATATTCTAAGACTATCACAGCTTCTCATCTATAGCTGCCATATAATTAAGGAGACGTAGCATTGAAGTATTTGAAGTTGCATCAAATACTTTTACAAAGTATTTTTGTTTTTTAAAAATAGACATTTTTCTTGATTTTGGTGCTCCCAACCCCAACCTTAGTAGTTTATGGGCCCCATCCACACCCTAGGCATTTAAAAAAAGCTATAAGTAACCACACCATCACTCCAAATCACTATCAAGGTTTGGAAGCATTGAGCAAGTTTGTAAGTGCAACAATTGCATAGCATGAGTGAGAGCATTAGCAAAAGGGAGAGCAACAACAAGAGGAAGAGCAAATGCAATGTCTTCATTGATCAACTGTTCAAGTTTTAACACACTTGTCAAAGCTCTCAAGCCTTCAAGGTAAGCCATTGCCCTTAATCCTTTGGGATTTGTATGTTTTTTTAAATGTTCATTCCTAAATTTCTAAATTTGGTTATGAAATGCTGTTTTTACGAATCTAAATTTGTTGTACCCAAAATAAATTTTTGGCATTTTGCTTAAATTGAGCTAAATCATGTAAATATTCCATCAAAAGTCCGTTTTATGTCAAACCAAACATAAGGTTTTTGTGGGTTTCTGTCAAGGAACATATGTGTAAAATTCTGAAAAATTGAAAATTAGGGTTTCGTGCCCCTATTTTTAAGGAAACCCCTAAAAATAGTACATTCCTGGAAATGATTGAAAATGATTTTGATAGGATTTATTGACTTCACGATCACATTGGTAAGTCAGAATCATCAAAAAACATGTTTTACTTTGGTGGGTCTATTTTTATTTTTCAGGAACAAAGTTAGGAGTTCCGTAACCATTAATGGCAGATTGGCTAGTACCAAGTGTTGAGAGCTAAGCTTCAAAAGCTTCAATGAAGAATCCATGGTGGAAAAGGCTCGAAAAGATGCTTTGCGACAAAGGAGATTTTCAAAAGTGAAAAATGTTGAAAAACACCTTGCTACCAAGAAGGTTGTGTAGTTGAATGCCTTAGTCATTTTTCCAACACTAGTACACGTAGCATGATGAAGGTGATTGCAAGGATGCACGTGTCTACATCGTCAACAACAATGCTCAAGATAGTCACGATGCATGGTGAACGTGAAGCATGAAGAGGTGAAGTTTTTCAAAGCAAATGATGAACTTGCACCTAAAAGGCGCCCTTGCTGAAGAAAGGCACGCTTGAATTCAAAAGATCAAAAGCAATCATCAACCTTCAACAAGGCAGTCGTCTTCTCCGTGTTCCTGCCGGCTTTCCAATGCATCGTCGAGCTAAGTCATCTGATTCATCAATGAAAGACGAACGTGAGCGAAGTTAGGAGAGGCTGTAAAGCAAGAGCCATCAAAATGGCAGCCAAACATGAGGAAAGGTGCCCCTGTTGACTAGGGGTGCCCTTGAATTAGATGGTCCAAATCTCATCTATTGAACAAGCTCGTCTTTGAGTAATCTCTTTGGCATCAACTCAGCTCCACAGTGAACATATTTGTCAGCCTACAAGACATATCAAAAGACAACAACTGTTAATCATTCAAGCATGCCAAATGGAGTGAAAATTAATGCATAGCAAAGCAAAGGCGCCCCTGCTGGCTAGGGGCGCCCTTGAATCTGAGGCACCTAATGAAGTTTCCAACCACTGCTGTGTACATGGCATCTGCTCAACTCTCTCTTAGCTTCACGAGCAATCCAGCTACGAGTCCACAAGACTTGTCAAGTAATCAGAGGCAGAGATCAAGCAAAAAACACCTAACAGAGAAAGTTGAAGGAAGAATGCCAAGAAATTGGCTAAGTGTTGGTCAAAAGAGCCCCTGTTGAAGAAAGGCACCCACCTTTTTGGGCAGTCAGATGCAGTTTATGAGCTTAGTTACCTCCAAGATGATCTTCTCCATTATGATCGATCTCAACAACGACACCGTTAGCAAAGACAATAGAGTAATCTGACACCTGACAACAAAGATCAAACTAGGGCCACTCTCGAAGGTTGAGAACATGAAATTCATGAGTCAAAAAGCCAAAGGCGCCCTTGCTGGCCAGGGGCGCCCAAGCTTTTGAAGGACCTAAACTGACTTTTCAAGAGCTGAGATACCAATCATCCTTTCTAGGACTGAGTTGGTCATCCATCCCAGGTTTCAGCGAGATCATCAAACCCATCAATCAAAGGTAATCTCAAATTAGAACACAGAGGGTCGAAATGGTGAAATTAAAGAATAGTCAAGCAATTGACTAACTCTGAGGACAAAAGCGCCCTTGCTGAGGAAAGGCGCCCCTGATTGGAAGGCATCAGTTTCAGTCTTTGAGTTTTTCAGCTCCCAGGCACATTTAATCAGAATTGTTCCATCTCAGCAGTGAATCTGTCAGCATCAACTAAAGATCAATTGAATGACTGGGAACAAGGATCGAACAGAGGCACTTCAACATAAAAAAATGATGAAAAAGTGTTCAAACTCAAGGACGCCAATAAAAGTCAAAGAGTGATTTGTTGACTTGAGTTAAGAGATTTTAGAGGCAAAAGTGGCCAAACGTCCAATAGTGGAAATCAGCTTTTAGAACTTTAGATGAAGCTAAATCAAGTTAAGGACTCCCAATTGATGCTTGCAACTCTAAATTGACATATCAAAGCATCTAGGCATCCATTCTTCATTATTTCTTTGCAGGTTGAGGAGCCAAGAACAATATTTTCTTCTCCAAGACGTCTTTTCAAGATCTGACAGAGGGGTTTTCATCATTCTTAATATGTTTGAAGATCAGTTGCACAGAGGGACAATGTATCAGAGGTTGCATTTGCAGGCATAATTTTCCAATAGATCTAGAGAGGTAGTTGATAACTTCCAAAATTCTTCTTGTCTTTTTCCTCTTTTTTGTCTTAGATATTCTTGCATGTCGAAGAAAACAACAAATGATCATAGATTTGACCAACTGGGTATGATCAACACACATTTTTCAACAAAACCCAAATGTTAGATTTTTCCAAAAAAAGTAGCCTTGCTGCCCCTATTTTTTAGGGTTTCTGGAAAAAGTCACCAATTTGAAAAACAAATAAACTGGGTTTGTTCAGCTCTAAAGCACAAACAAAACCCACGTGTTGGATTTTTTCCGAGAAAAATCATTTTTTGGTGCCTCGTTGCCTTTGCCACTAAAAGGCTCTTGCATGTCATAGAAAAACTCGTTTTTTCAAATTTCTGACATTTTGGGTTTGTTTAGAAAATCATTCTCAACAAAACCCACATCTCAGAATTTTTCGTAAAAATTACCCTCGACAAGGCTATTTTTAGCAATTCCAGAAAATGTTGTCCGAACAATATCGTGTACATAGTCAATCTTCAAGGTTTTCATAATGCAGTTCTCCCAAGATGAATACAAGGCTGAAATGGTCTTACTCCATGATTTCTTGAAAACGACTGACATTGATCTATGTTGGGCACACCCATAGGTCAATTTGAACTAATTGACAGGCATGAATGACATCACCGTTCAATGGATAGCCAAGTGCGGAAGGTAGTCATTCCAAATACAGAGCCGCCATCAAGTTACTTTCACACTACCTTCCACATTTCATGTCAACAAGGTTGGATGACACAATTGCAAAGAAGATCGAATATCAAAAGCAGACTGAAAGAGGTAGAAGTCAACGAATGGATAGAAGGACTGTTGACTAGAAGTGATGAGGTGTCAAACACCCACAAAGGACGTCCTACCCTCCAAAATATCATTATTGGTGACTAGGGTTAACTTGATGCCTCAGGGTTAACTTGATGCCTCATTCCAAGTTAACTCCATGTCCCATTGATCATGCATGTCAGATCCCACCAATTATGGATGTCTATCTCAGATCTCCACTAATTGTGGATCTCTATTTTGGAGGCACATTTGTAATTTAAGTTCACTTGTAGTTTAGTTTTAGTCAACTAAGGTAGACTTCCAGTTTGACCTTTGTTTAGTTTCAGTTAATTGAAGTAGATTTCCAGTTAACTGTTTGCTCACCTACTTTTAGACTTAGGAATAAATCTTGCTGATTGGCAAGAACTGATTGTTAACTCAAGGAGATTTTAGGGTTGCCTACTCCTTTGATTTTCTATTAATAAGAGCCTTGGGCCCATTATTTGTTAACTTTTATTTACTACGGAAAATTGCTGCACCATTGTTGCCACAAGCTTGCAAGTTTGTATTTGTTCACTCTTGGATGAGAGTTAATTGGTTGATCACAATTGTGCATGATTTCGTGCCTTTGTTGTTCCAATCTTTGTAATTCGTTGGAAAAGCTTGAAGAAGAAAATCAGATGGCACATGCATGTTTGATCTGAAGATTTGAGTTTGTTCAATGTCTTGTTTTTAATAGCTCATTGTTTCAATTTCCTCCTTGGACATGGGTTATGTTGTGACCTTTTTCACACATCACCCCATCAAGATGGGGACCCCCTAAATTTTGCTCCATTCTGGTCTTTTGGCTTTGGTTCGCTCTCTCTCTGGTCTCTGGTCCTTCCGGGGATGTCCCGTTGTTTGACCCAGGTTGAAATATTGGTTAAGTCTGTGTAATTAGGGTTTTCATCCTTCAGGCTTATTAAAGGTCAAACTGAGTTATAAAATTGAAATCTAAGCTTAGTGCAGCAGTCAGAAGACTTCCAGCAGAGTCCCCCTAAATTTTCACTGTATTCCGGCAACTTACTATTTTTAGTAAGTATTCAATTTGGGACTATTTTATTGAGATTTTGGAATTCTGTCAGTTCCACTGCATCCGGGTAACATCAAGCTGCCTACACGTAAATTTTGAGCCAGATCAGACGACTTGCTATTTTTGGCAGTTCAGGCTTCAAGAGCCATTTTCAGGGTTTCCACATGAGCTTTTCAGATGCATGTCTGGAGAATCCTTCTGGGTTTTCCAAAACCTTCTCTGTGATGTAACATGCAAACCGAGACGACCACTTTCAGAAGTCAGCCTTCGGAGGCTATTTTTAGGGTTCGCATGCAGTGTTTTTCAATGCATGTCGGGTTTTTCTTTATGGGTTTTTCGAGAGCTTCGCAACGGTGTGACTTGCAAGCGGAGAAGATCAAAGTTTAAGGACTTACTATTTTTAGCCAGTGCATGCATGCAGACCAGTTTTCTGGGTTTTTCTGGGTTTTTTGAGATCCCGCAGGCAATATGACATGCAAAACCATCCGGCAGTGGATGAGTCACTTTTCAGACAGTTTCTATTTTTAGCAGGTACACTCTGGCAGCCGCCCAACACTCCAGTTCAGCAGAACGACATGCAGAAGGAACGAAGTCAAACGGAGACCGTTCGGGATACATACAAATCAAATTAGGGTTTCCACTTTTATAGGGGGTAAAATCCAAAAATAGCCGAAACAAAGTACCCCACCCATGTCAGCACACTTCAAGGTACCTGCTGGCAAAATTTGAGCAAAGTCGGAGAACTTACTATTTTTAGTAAGTCAGGGCACGGCTATAAATAGCAGGTCTGCACCCGAGGTTGGCATCAGAGTGACCCTCAAGCTATCAAGATCAAGCGTTGCAACTTTCAGGCAAAACGGAGCTACTGAAGTCAGAAAGTCAGAACTTACTATAAATAGCAGGTGGCTATAAATAGCAGGTCAGGGCAGAGGACTGGCAAAACAGGTTCACAAGGTGAAGAATATCATATGATGAAATTTTCAGGCAAAATGGAGCTGTAGAAGTTGAAAATTAAGGGATTTGCTAAAAATAGCACAACTTGCTAAAAATAGAATGCAAGAGCAGGGGCAGGCAGAGGCTTGAAAATTGTCTAAGGCAGAAATGAAAGTAGACCCATGTAAATGCGCCCACCTTGATGACTCTCTCAAAACGTCTAAGGCATAAAACAGAAGGTCATACCTCAAAATGCGCCCACCTTGATGACTCTCTCAAAAAGTTTCTAAGTCATAAAATGAAAGTAGAGAGGTCAAAATGCGCCCTCAAGAAGATACATGGCTTGAAGAAATTCTAAGTGGTGAAAGTAAAACCAGACACACCCATATGCGCCCTCAAGAAGATAAAGTGGCTAAGACTTGGAGAAATTTCTAAGTCAAGAAAATGAAAGCTAACATGTTGAAATGCGCCCACCTAGCAAAACAGAAGCATGGGGTCTCATTTGCGCCCAAGGAAGAAGAGGATAGGTGAAAAGCGGCTAAGTATGAAATTGAAAGTGCAACACCTCATTTGCGCCCAAGGGTAGTGATGCCTTGAAAATAGTTTTAAGGCGTGGAAAGTGAAAGCTCACCTAGTGATTTCCGCCCACCTTGGAAGTGCCTTCAAATTGTTCTAAGGCATTGGAAATCAAAGCATGGCACTTGAAATGCGCCCATGGTGTAAAGTGAAGGCATGGCACTTGAAATGCGCCCATGGCAAAAAACGAAAGTGGACCCATGTAAATGGGCCCTCACCAAGGTGTAAAGTGAGCTTGATGAAATATTCTAAGGCACACAAACGAAAGTGTCAAGGGTGAAATGCGCCCTCAAGAGAAAATGGAAGCTTGGCCTAGCATTTGCGCCCATGATGAAGAGGAGATGGCCGAAATTTTCCTAAGGCATAAAATGAAAGTAGAGAGGTCAAAATGCGTCCTCAAGAAGATAAAGTGGCTAAGACTTGGAGAAATTTCTAAGTCAAGAAAATGAAAGCTCAAGGCCCCATATGCGCCCAAGGTTGCTGGAGAAAATTTCCTAAGGCAACGAAATGGAAGTAGACACATGAATATGCGCCCAAGTTGAAGTGGAGATTTTTTTAAAATTTTTCTAAGTGTGGAGAATGAAAGTGGCTCATGCTAAATACGCCCTTGATTGAAAATGTTTCTAAGGCGTGGCAAGGGTAAAAGCTAGCAAAATAAAATATCACTGAGAGAAATACGCCCAAGATGTGAGATGACAGGAGAAAATTTCTAAGTCGCAAAAAAATAAATGCCAAGGGGTCAAGTGCGCCAGAGGTGTAAAGTGAGGAAATTTTTTAAATGAAATAAATATTTCATCAAAAATATTTCATCAAAAATTTTTTACATGTTGGCCAGAATGACTAAGTACAGAGGGATTTCGTACAAGGAGCCAATCGGCTGCGCCCCTGGTCAATTCAAAATCCATGAAGCCTGCACACAGCTACATTTGGCTAACATTGCCAACTATAAACGGGCAAATGATGCATTCACAATGCACATTGCGAGGACGCTTCAGCAAAGGACGCAGCAGAGAATATCCAAAGAAGCACAGACATTGATTGAGGAATATGGGTATTGGCTCATCCAATTCCCGAAATTCACATATATTAGGCTGCAGGGGTTCACTTCGTATCCGTATCGGTTACCACGATACCCCACTGATCACATAGTAATGCTTGAGGTATCTAGGCAATTGATTGCCTACGATAAGATTCAGAAAAGGAAAAAGAAGGGTGGACTTGATTTCCCTATCACCATGGGAAATTCCATTGAGGTGTGTCCCTCTTTGCAGGCAGCCCGAGAGGCAGAGGACGAGCTGCAATCTTATCATTTGTCATATCACACAGGCAGGCAGGATTTCGATCCTTACAGGAACATCCGGATGATACAGAACGTTGAATACCGGCACAGAGCTCATCTGGAGGACTTTTGGGCAAATGCAGTGGATGAGGCTGAGATAAGAAGAAGGATGTTTTCCAGACTTCCTCTCAAGTTGATTAGAGAATGTGAGATTATTCCAGTTCCCGACCAGGTGGAGGAGGATGTCAACGTCATGCAACCCGACTATGGGTCAGTTAGGGATACTCCTGTCCCACCACCTGATTGGTCCGAGCCAGAGATCATGGACTTGGACACTCTTTCTATCCCGGTGATGACTTTTACCAGGACTTGGGTCGACAGACATGTATGCAGACTCAAGAGCAAGTCGATCGCCCTTACTTACAGCTTGATGGGTGACCCAAGGCCGTTATCGGTAAAAAGAGGGAAACAAATTGCTCAGACATCGAGGGCACAAGTGGAAGTGCCAACCCAACCGATACCGTTGAGGATAGAACAAGCATCACCCGTGCACTCACAAACTCAGTCTTCGAGTTTGAGAGTGGTTTCATTATTTGCCGATCAGAGGGCAGGATTAGAGGAAGAGCGGGACTTGAGGAGGTAGATCAGCCCAACGCCCGGGAATCAGCTAGTGTCAGTCTATCCAGGGGCGGCCAACAGGAGGAGGAAGAGGAAACAATGGCCGACACCCATTTTCAGCAGATGTTGGACACGGCTTTGGAAGAAGAAGAAAACACAGAACAGGGGACCCAAGGGTCGGGAGATACCCAGATTATAGAGGAGGATGAGCCTGAGCAGACCAGTGCAAGAAGAGAGGAAGTGCACGAGATGGAGGCAACAGAAGAACAGCCCCTTGTTGTTTGTAATCCACAGCAGACAGTGCCTGATTGGCTTTCCGACAGAATGAGGAGAGAACCCGAGGATGACACGGATCCGGCCATTGAGATGGAGGAGTTCCTTAGGAGGATCAGTGCGCCACCAGAGAAGAAAAGGGCCCGAAAGTTTTCAAAGATCTCGACCGACGAGTCAGGCTCTCGCACGCTTCAGGTGGCTATTCCGAGGGAAGATTGTGATCGAACCGAGGAGAGGCCTGAAAATTATGTGATCACCACAGTAGAGTTGGGTCGTCCTACGGGAGCCCAAGTTATCGAGGAGTTCGATAACTCCTATCAGGCATTGAAGGATCAGTTGCTCCGCACGGAGGGGAAGTATAAGAAATTGAAGAAGGAGCACAAAACTTTGATAGGATACGTACAAAATCTAGCACATCCAGGTGAACCAGCAAACCCAGCAGTGGAACGTCCATCAGAGCTTCCGAAGGAGTCAGTTGTTGCCTTAGAGGATTTGAAGAAAATGGAAACGGAGGCGGACAAGTGGGTTAGCCGTGTTCATACTGAGACAGGGAAATTCATGGAGGACCTTGCCGATGCTTATCGACAGGCCTCAAATATTTTGGCACGGATGGATATAGTAGATCAGGCCTGGGGTGATACTCGCATCTATCAAACGAAGACTGTACTTCGTTTGGGGGCTTTGATGCATGTACCTCTAGAAACCTTGGTGGATGGAGGTGTAATTCAGAGAGGTGATAGGTATGATTTCACCAGTTGGTACTCCTCGGTGGTCACAGGCCGTGGATTTCACGACGCAGCAAGGGCAGATTCAGCTAAAGTGAGGAAAGCAATGGGCAACATCTTGGGGGGAGTCCTCAATACATTAGAAGCCATATTTGCTAGAAAGTTGGTCCCAGAGGAGATAACTGCTGATGGCTTGAAAAGTAGACTGCCTCCATTCTTCTCAGCTGCGAGGTCACTTGTCCTGGATGACTTTGAGAATGTTTCCACGTTCTCTAGTATAATTCAGCATACCCAGGACGCCTTGGTGACATGGAGAAAATCTTGCATCAGATACGGACAGACGGTAGCAGTCTTGGAGTTCCAGCTCAACCATATTCCACCGATCTCTACACAGGAGGTTGAAGCAGTATTGGCCCGGTTGATCGAGTTTGCTATCCGGGAGAAGGCCAGTGGGAACGCGCTGCTTGATGAGGATCTTCTTGATGATGGTAGTGGGCATTAATTGCTCATTATGATTCCTGCAGGGGAGTGGAGAATATTCTGTGCATTCATTGCCCACTCCTCTCTGTGGCGGTTTTTAGGGCAGAAACCCTAATCAGGGCATATGTGGCTCGATCTGAGCCCTTCATTGTAATTTGATCTGAACCGTCCACTGAATTGGACTTATTATAAAAGGGGCATCCCCCCTCATTTGTATTCTATTAGACATTAGATCAAGAGTTGAATCAGAGCTAGAGAGTAGAAGGCATATAGCATTTAGCTTAGAAGTTAGCTTTAGATTGAGGAGGGAAGAAAACTTTCCTTTGAAAGTTTTGTAAAAGGTTGTTGTGAACACTTTTCATAATACAAAGAGTTTCATTGCTTGGTGATTTCTTCTTTGTTATGAGTAGCTAGCAAGGCCGTTTCGTCTTTCCAATTCAAGGTAGATAGAGTAAAATAGATTTTATTTCATGCAAGTAGTTGTTAATTGTGGAGTGTGGCGTGGTGATTTAAGCATATCTTTTTCATCCATACCACTAGCGGGCTTGCTGATGGTAAGTTCGCCTTGCGTGGTCAACTGGAGTATCAGCACTTAACTTCGATTATGGTTCATGTGTTTGTATGCGTCGTATTGACGGTATGAACGTGTTGCGTCATAGTTTGAACACTTTTCTCATCCTTTGAAGATTGCACCAACTTTGTCGGAGTTGTTCGAAAGGAGACAAAGCAAAGTTTGGTTTGAAGATTGTTTAAGTCGATCCTCGTCCTCCACCCTTTAGGAGTAGATTGTAGAATCCCTATCCCTATCCCCTTTAAATTCTGCATTTTCGAGTCAGTCTAGATACCGGAACCATATTGCCAAATCATTCATGTCCTAATTGCTTCACAAAGTTGAACAACTACGTAAGTCCCCTTGAAATAACCAGCAAAAACACATCAACCAACTGAGTCTATTCGCGATAAAAGGAACCTTGGAGTCGAACACATGAACTTTCAAGCAATCTTAGCATGTGGGACACTTTGATCAAGAGAGAATAGAGTGACCGTTGGGGGCAACTTTATTCTGTGCTGGCGCTGTCATAAAAAGCACGTCAACAGGTTCCTCCTCCTTGGATATTTTGTCATCGATAGTTATCGTTTGATGTTGTTTAATGTTCTGGATTTCAGCCTATACTTCAGACAGGGGTTCCTCCTCCTTAGCGATTCTAATATCCATATCGTCGTACCTTGTTGTTTCTAGTAAGTTGTTTCCCAACCTATACTTTGGATAGGGGTTCCTCTTCCTTGGCAAGTCTTAGATCCAATTTACCGCAAAGAGTGTTCGCTTGTATAAAACCTTATCCCAACGTATATTCGAGAGTTCAGAGCCTCAACCATATTCTAAGGAGACAACGCATTCAAGTGATCCAACCAATCCTTTTCACTCCTATGGCCTCATGCTCTGTTTATCTTGAGGAGATAGGATAGTTTACTCATAGTTAAGATTTGCAGAAACCAGAGAAAACCTTAGCTATGGCACATTGTGTTTATGCACCCTTGTGTCCTGTCGTTGAGTATAAAAGATAGGAACCTTAGTCTACTGTACCTTTTTTTACGTATAAAATCAGCAAAGAGAGATCTTCCTCTCTATAATTCAAAGAGCAGTACTATAACACTTGCACTAGCTGTCCGTTTCCAATAAGCACTCCAGAGGTGCTAATTGAAATGCCAACAGGATTGTATTGCTGGTTTGATTGAAAACTGTAGTTTGACAACCCTAAAAGCAACATTTAGGGGTTTTAAGTTTTAAATTTACATGTATAACAATATTTTAAAATTTTAAAATTTAGTAATTAAATTATTTTAATCGTCATTTGCAAATTTGTATACATGTCTGATTAATACTAGTCAAATAGTGATTTCATTTTTTGTGTGTTCTTTGCTTTTGCGCTTTGTGCAATGTGAAGTGAGAAAAACAAATGTGAAATCCTTGGCTGAAGAGCAAAGATTCCTATTTTGTGTATGCTTTGCTTCTATGCTTCATTTGACGTGAAATGAGAAAAACAGAAATAAAATGCTCATGTCTTGAGCTCTTGCATAGTGACATATGTAAAGTTTAAAATTTAAAGCATAAATTTCATTTATTACAGTGTCACTATGAGTTGTCAATCTCATAGCATGAGTGAGGAAAAATGTTAGCAAGAGCCTATGAGGGCAAGGAGGCAACTAGTTATATTGAGAGTGCACATTTTTTAATTGCCCTTCCAAATTATTAGAAGAAATTGCCAAACTTTGATTGGAAGACCCTTTTAAGACTTCACAACTAAACCATAAGCAAAAATTGGGGCAATGGAAGGGTTATATTGTTGGACTAACCGCCAGCATCTCCCTTCGGGTTTGCGACATGGTTTAACCGCCTCCTGTGGATCTTAACTGACGCTTGTATCGGGCATTGACAAGTCGATCTTTTGGTGCAGCGACAAGGCCAACAATTGGTATCAGAGCCAGTCACGGGTTCAAACCCCACAGGTGACGTTGAGGGGGGGATTGTTGGACTAACCGCTAGCATCTCCCTTCGAGTTCACGACATGGTTTAACTGCCTCCCGTGGATCTTAACTAATGCTTGTATCGGGCGTTGATAGGTCGATCTTTTGGTGCAACGGCAAGGCCAACATATCTGTTGTGGAGATGTCATTTTTGTCAACTTGAATTTCAAGGCAACATTATAAGAGTTAATGCAACCTCCTTCATGTTTGAGGCTAAAGTGTGGATGTATGTGATAACTGAAACAAAGGGCTGAAATTTGTGAGGATGTGCTGGGAAAAACATGTACAATTTCTATGATGCTAGGGGTTGTATTCCTACTCCTTATAGTACTTGAACTTTTTAGCCAATATTTTTCTACATTTGACACCATGTAGATTTTTATTGACTACATTTTAGATCAAACTCCATGATCCATCATTAGGGTATGCAAGCAAGAGAAGAGAAATGGATCATGGAGTTTGATTTAAAATGTAGGTAATAAAAATCTATCGGTCAAATCCAGAAAAAATATTGGCTAAGAATCATTATGGACTATGGAAATTTGATGAGCTTAATCAGTACTAGAACTTTCAAGAGCCACAACTTCATGCTTTTCTATTTACTTAAAGGGCAACAAACATGGTGGTAGAATATTCAATGTGCAAATTAAGGATAATAAGGAGGCTATAGAAAAGATAATAAGAGGAATCTTGGATAAGAACTATTCAATGATTAATATTCTAATGGAGAAAATGAAGGCTACTTGGGTCACTAGTGGATTAAGCAAGTCATGGATGGGTGGTTGAAGATTAGGGATTGTCCACTTAGCCACATCACATTCACATGTGTAGAGGGCCCTTACTTCCTTAGGGCTATCAATTTCTAAGGGCATGTCAAGGAGGTTGATTACTAGTTCCAAATCTTTTGAGATGCAATTGAGGAGGTTGGGCCAAAGAATGTGGTGCAAGTAGTGATAAATGTGGCCTATGTGTGTAGAGTTGTAGGGAAGTTGATTGAGGTGAACTATAGACATATTTGATGAGCTCTTATTTTGTGCATGCCATGAATAATTGTCATGTCCCCAAAATAGCAATACCATAAAGACCAAGTGTTAAAATACAAATAAATTAATAAATAAAATAAATAGCAATATTAATATTAAATATAAAATAAATGTGTACCATATCAATATAAAAATATATAAATATGAAATAACAAATATAATAATAATATATAGGCAAATTATTGTTGTTACATTCTAGTAATAAATAACTTAATATCAAAAATAATAATAATAAATAAATATTATAATCAAATTGGCAAATTGGTTTTATTATTAACTTTAATGTTAAAATAAGTTAAATAAAACATCAAAATAAAATAATAAGTACATAATTTGAAATATCATAATTATTAGTAATAATATATTATTTTTAAAAATAGATATTATTGTGATAATAAGCCTTTAAAGGCAGCAATTAAATCTAACAAAGGGATATATTTTATGAAAAGTCACCTCTTTCACCAAACAATACATTTCCCCCATGAGTCACCTACCTTGAATGGCATAAATAGAAGGAAGGACAATAAGGAAGACAAAAAAACATTGAGAAAATACAATCTGCAATTCAGAACAGTAGCAACAATGATTGTTATGCATTAGAATATATATATATATATATAAAAGCATACAAGTATATATGCATACATATAGATAAATTTTATAAGGAATAATATGCAATGAATAAAGAATATATATGAATAAGGAAAGAATAATTATATAAACATATATATGAATACTAATGGATATAAGTAAAAGAATAATTATATATATATATATATATATATATATATATATATATATATATACATACAGGATTATGCAATAATGATACTTATAAGTAATGATGACTCTTTAATATAAACATATAATCTCTATTATGTATATTTATGAATTGTCCTCATCCTATGATCAATTCAGTACAAGGTTGAAGGAGGCGAGTAAGGAAAGATGGAGAGATATAGCAACTTAGGTGATGTACTCACTTAGCAATAATATTTACCATATTTTGAATATAAGAAACAAATATTGCGAGTCTGATTATTGCCGTAATGCTTTCTTTAATATTATCATGATGATAATGATGTTCATATTGACTTCAAGAATCAGTAATAAAAGCAAATGTATTTGATTGCTAAAAGATTGTCTTCCTTGTGTTTTACAAGCTTATTGGGAGGAAGGGTGTGAGGGAAGTGGTGCCAGAAACTCCACTTAAGTCCGCCCTCGAAACCCAAGGCAGGGATGGGCCTTGGAGGGGTGGAAATTCCACTCATAGCCCGCCCAATCCCAAGGCCTGGGTGGGAGGGGTGGGGGTTACACTCATAGTCCGTTGCAGCCATGGAGGGGTGGTAGGCCCGGGCCACTTATCCGTTCCCCCGACTATCCCCGATAAGTCAAGTGTCTTTCGAGGTGCTGACATGGCTAGAGAAAGCAGGTACCAGTGTTTCCACTAAGCATGCCACTTCGAGTATGGAATAGTCTTAGTTTGGATGTTCAGCTCGGAGCCAAGGGGTGGGTTGTCTTGAGGGGATGCTTGTGCCCTTGGGCTTAGATGGATAGCTTCGGGAGGATCTACCCATGCCACTCCTTTTTTGTCTTCATTATTACTTTTGTGATTACGCTTATATTTTGGATATCTAGATATAATGCTAACAGATATGTTGTTAATATGGTGAATACAAGATTCCAATCTAGGGTTATTGCATTAGGAGAGCATTCATTTGGAAAAGAAGAAGCCTTAAACCTAATCTACAAGCGAATTTTAGGGCAAACCGGGTTAATGCATTCAAGGACATGGGAAAAATTAATAGGATCAATCAAGCTGTTAATAATGCTAGGGATGTGCAAATGTTTATCTCCAGCCACCACACTTAATATGCAATATTGAAGACCTTCTATAAAAAGGAATTTTTGAAACATGTAGAGACTAGATCTGCATCATACTTCATTCTCTTAGAGAGGATGCTTATTGCATCTAATGGTCATGACAATCGAATGGAATTTATGGCTCAATTCTAGATTAGGGCTAAGGAAGAGGGTGAAGGAGGTGGTAGAGAGTGACATTTCTTGGGCTAATGCAAAATATATTTATATCTATTATACTCTAGTCTTTATAGTCATTAGATATGGTGATGTTAATGCATCTAGTCTGGAGAAGTGTATGACAGCATTGATAGTATGCTTGATCAAACAAAGGCCATTTTATATGAGAAAGATCCCGCTTTATAGTTCTATCATGAAGATTTTCAGCCAATAATTCAACAAATTTGGGAGAAGCTCAACACCCCCTTGTACATGGTTGCCTATGTATTGAACCTAAATTGGTATAAGGAAAGGATTGGTAGAGCTACGTTCACAGAGGATGTTAAGGTGAAGGCAAGGTTCATGAAGGCTATTTAAAAGACATTTAGTGTCGAAAATGTTGCCACCATTCATATTTAGTCGACAAAATTTGGCACTTAGGGGATATCTAGAAGAGGCCAAGATAGATAGGGAGACTATGGCACAATATGACCCAATTCTATGGAAGACTATGCACAAGTGTCATTCTTTGAATACTATACTAGCCACTCATTTGCTGTCCTAGGTTTCTAGCTCCTTTGTGTAGAGGAACTAGTCTACTTACAACTTCAGCACTTTGTTAAGAGGATTACGCTAACCTCTTGGAGGTCAGAGAAGTATGTAGTTGTAAATAACACATTATATCTTGTTGAACACATGTTTTAGTACAAGGGGATTCCAATAGCTTGATGGTATGTAGAGCCAAAGGAGTCAACACATTTTGATGATTATGCAGCACAAACAGGGCTGGTTGGTATTGTTTGGGAGGAACTTGATCTCAAGGAGTCTAGCAGTTTGATTGTTGAGGAGTTTGGCATGGGCTTGAGTCTAGCAGTTTGAGTGATGAGGAGTTTGGCATGGGCTTTGGGGATGGTTAGAGGCATTGGGCCATTGGCTAACTGTGTTTGAATTTTGAATATAATCATCATTTTGAATAGTTATATATTGATTTTCGGTATTTTGATATTTCATTGCTCAATGTAGTGTGTTTAGCATTTCAAGGTTCATTTTTATTCCATAAAGACTATTTTATAAGTAAATTTTCAAGTATGTATGTATATATGCACCACCATCCCCAAATTGGGGTCCATTGTCCTAAGATTCCATACAACATTGGTTATTTTGGACTTATCCATTTGTCCAAACTAACTATTTGTTCAATTTGAGCATATCACTAACATATCTTGATAGTTTATTGAATGAGCACTTAAAGTTATGGACTCTGCTGTAAGTGAAAGTGGGATGTTTGATTGCTCATTGAACCACTTGTTGAGCATTTCTGTTCCTTTCTCTGAAATCCTCTCGATTGAAATCTTCTCCATGGTGTTTAACAATGTGGAAGATTAATGTATAATTCACATGGTTGAAGTGAATAACTTTTTGCCCCCTTTTGTTAGATTGATTGAGGGTAGTATAGTGAATCCGCTTGAGAGGAGGCTGAGAACCACTTCTTGTTAGGCATGGAAATATGCACATTTAAGGGGCCTAGATTAACAATGAAGTCACTGTTATTTTGATACGGCAAGTGAAGTCACTCCTATTTTGATATGGCAATAATAAGAGGTTAAAACACTCTTGTTTTAATGGTTTTAATGCCTTCTTAATTGGGCATGGGTTCCCAATATTTGTCAAGGACTTGTTCAAGAAATAAGGAATTAAAATTCTACTCTTAAGGAATTGGTTTTGAAAATATAAAAAAAAATGCTTTGAGTGAAAATATAATTGAATTAGAAACAAGAAGTTAGATAGAAAATACAAATTAAATTTACTGACACCTAGGAGCTAATGAAAATATTTGCTTGAAACAATAAAAAATAAAAATAACGAAGGTTCAATTTTATAATTCATTGAAAATTGATTAACTTAGTATCTTTGAATAGATTGGGCTAAAATAAAGCGCTTGATTAACCAAAGGGATGATCTCATGCTAATTTCTTGCAAATAGCATAGGCACATATGAAAAGAAGTAATAGAGTCACAATACAAACCTTTTTATTGAAATTCCTATTATGGGGAACATCCATAGGAGAGGTTCTAGTATGTGCTATTAATCAAGAACACATAAAACAAAAAGGGTTGCAATGTCTCTTGCTCATAATACAACCATACAAAGGCTGATGTCTATGCCAATAAGAAAAAGATACATGTAGTGACCATCACCAAAAATTGCAAAGTAATTGAAATTTAAATCTACTTTGTTCTCCTTCCTAAGATTTGTCTCCACTTACAAATTGTATCCTCTACACTATCCATTACATATTTATAGCTGCAGTTATAAGATGGAATAAGGAATATGAACTCAATGGTTGCAACCATGTCTCTTCAATTTCCTTAAACAATTATGATCTTGTCTCGTCAAGTTCTTGCTTTCTCTCTTTGTTTCTTTGCTGCTTAGTCATTTGGTGTTATTGAAATGCAACAAATGTATTAAAGATAACTTTGTTGTGGGGAATTTTCGCTAAACATTTAGCTGTGTATTTCTTTCCCATCTTCTTTTATGTTTTGGACTTGCCACAAGCATTTCAAAGATCTTTGTTGGCTGGTCATATTCTTCTTTTTTGGTGTTAAAAAATATTTTTCAAAATAAGCTTTAGGGATTAAATAACTCACTAGGTTAAATATACCAGCACACATGTTGTCGATTAAAATCTAGAGGAAAATAAGAAAATATTGAGAAGGATTGCAACATGTGCCACTTCCTTGTCTACTTAGACAAGAAGGAAGATGACATGGGAAATATATTAATGTAGAGGAAACAACTTGGAGAGAGAAGGTACCTCGAAGGAAATTAAACTAGAACAAGGGAATGACAAGTTCATTCTCTGTTTAAACAAAGGACCCTAAACACTTAAAAAGTCTTTTGTAAAATGTTTCGAAGAGATACATTGCGAGGTTGTCACAAATGTCACAATATCATGACTTGTAAGACAGATTGAAAATAAAAATGGAAAAGGGGCAAGGAAAATGGAAACAAGGATTCCTCACTTGGTGTATTCTCACTCACTTTGAAAAAAAATGTGGAAAAGTCAAGCTTGGTATGTTAGACAAAAGGTGTTGGTATGTAACAATTTTGATACAACAACAAAAATCTTCTCGTTTCCTTCACTCATATCCATTCCAGATGCTTCAAGGTTATTGGCCTATCTTTCATGAAAAGAGATCATGTGTCATTAAGTAGAGGATAGATTGTCATGGGTCATTTGTGAAGGAGCCTAGGGTTGTAGAACACTAGATTTTGCAGATTTCTTGAGGCAAAGAAGAAGAAATCAGATTCAAGTCACAAGATTGTTTGGTGAATTATTGATGTTTGCTAAGGTTTTAAATTTATTTGAATGAACCATGGTTAGAATCAGGGAATTGCATCGGAATCACTACAACTATTTTTGGCCACGACTTTTTTGGGTGGATGCTATTATCGGAGAATCACTATCCCGAGATCTTGTAGAAAATTTATTTGGAGATGGAACTATTTTTATAAAATCTTCTAAGAAGATCAATTATTGGATGTATTCTTGATTTAGATTTTATGTTTGTTGAAAGAATTGTATTGTGAGCTTGCTTTGTGTGCAAGCAAACCACTGATAGCACAAAAAATTTAGTTAACTTTTTTATTTGAAATTGCAAATATTGTTAATAATTATTTTTAGACCTACTTTTTGCTTGCCCTACTCTACCTACTCTATAATGGGTGGGCTGGGGTAGTGACACCTAATCCATTGACTTCATTGGGGTAGTCACATGTAATCACACTCAAAATGGTTTGTTCGATTTGATGGTGTTTCGAAGTAAACCCTTCCTTTGGGTGGGACAAAACCAATCTCCTCAGGGCTTAGGGAATATTGGCACAACTTATTAGATACTGTTGTTGTTGGGGTTGGAATGCATCTTTGAGAGGGAGAGTAGTTCAATTCTGGCTATGGGTTCAGCCCTTGTATCGAATGAAAGATCGAATATTTGGAAGAAAAGGTGGTTATTTGAATCATAGTTTACAAGTGAATGTTTGGCCAACCCAACTATCTCCTCCCACCAACCCCGTTCTCAAAAGTAGAGCTCAGGTGAGGGAGGGAATAGTGCAAAGAAGGCATGGTTTGATTTGTGAGAAAAGTGCCCTACTATCTTATAAGTCAACGGTTCAACAACCAAACTATATTTGTTTGCATTTCCTCCATGGCCAACGGGTGGGGAGGCTTATTTGTTTCAGTTATGCCACTCGCCCACCTTGACACTAGTTATAGTAGCCCCCCACCCTTTTGATAGTGGGACATGTTACATATACAATCTAGCACTCCCTCCCAACTGAGCCTTCAATTTCAATAAGGTACTAATGAATACATGCCCGATATTTTTGAAAGGAGGTCCACTGCACATTCCTCCCTCCCCACCCGCTACCCCTTCTATGTTTGTGGGCTTGCCCCTGAATAGTGGTGAGTGCTTCGACACACCACTATTAGATGAACCAACTACGCACAATATTTCTTTCTCGATATGTTTGCTATCTCAAACTCCTTCAGTGGGTTATCCAACTATAGAAAGTAGCGGGGGCGGGGGGGGGCGGTTGCTTTTTTATTTTAGGAGGAAAGAAAGCCCTACTCCATCCATAATAACTAGGCGAAATACACATAAAAGGACAACTATTTCGAACTCATCCTACTCTATAATGGGTGCTAGTGAGTGACCGTACTTACTAGTGTAGATACTGAAGTGACAGTGGGATGCATAGATTAGATACTTGTGTCTGAATTCACCCCCTACTGATGCATAAGATCGATAGGCGAAAAATTTAGAAGATGAATTGGATTGGAAAGGTCGTCATTGACGTGGATGATGCAATAGCTTCATTTGGAGCAAACCCCAAAATGGCGTGATTGAATGATTGTTTAGCCAATGATGGATTCTGCGCGATGGGATGAATCGAGGGACTAGGAATGTTTGTAGTATCGGTAGTAGCTCTTGCTGAAGCAATTGTAGTTGCTCCGACACCTATTGATTTCGTATCTTCCAACATCTCGAGAAGTTTCTTGGTGGTTCTCGCTTCACAACATCAATCCTGCCATGGTGACATTTATAGTCCATCCATGGTGATTTTTTTTTTCATATTAATGAAAATCGAAGACGACGAAAGCATGAATAAATGCTTTTGTCAATGGAAGCATTTGTTTGTTGATTACTCCCCCCCCAATTTATAGAGGTAGGGAGTGGTACATGGGGTCCTGGCTAGCTTAATGGAGATCGGATCACAGATGGTATCTCTCCATGTCCTTTTGCCTTTGGAAGCATAGGCTTTGTATTGTAGGTTTCATTGAAGAAGTTATTGTAGCTTTGTATATAATACCATCTAACCAGTTTGCTAAATTGTGTTTCTTGTTCTCACTCTAGCTCTTGTGTTGTACTCACACTTTTTAGTCCTTGCCTTTGGTTAGAGATTTTGAGCATTTTGTTAGCTATTGTGGGTATTTATTTTCATGAAAAGATATACAAATCTCATCTTGAATTGAAGTGTTGATAAGCCTTGTGTCCCTACTTGAGAATTAAAAAGACAGATAATTTCTTTAGTTTGTTTGCAATGAGTGCCCATAACCCTAATATTTAACTTCTACATATTACTAAAAGCTAGAGGTCGTTTCCTTAGGTTCTAGGTTTGAGTTCTTTTTTTTGTTTTGTTAAAATTGAGTTTCTTGTTCTAGTTTGAAGAAATGTTTATCCTTGTACATGGTTTCATTTTGTATTGTATTGAAAGGTGCAAATTAAAATGCTAACATATTCGAAGAACAAATATAAAAATTGATTGAAGAAAATAATGCTTCATGAACTAAAAAGATTAAAATTCATTAAGTTGCACCTTTCCCATTAATTCATAGTTAATTTTTGAAGAACCGGTGGCCCCAATTTTTGCAAGAAATTTAGTAGTATTGTTGGTAATGATAGGGTTATTTTGTTGTGTTCACATGATTGGTGATGAATCGAGTCATTGAGGATGGAAGTTGAATTGATGATTTGCCATCATGCCATGTGTGATAGTCATGGTGGATATTTAGGTCATGAAGGGTATAAACTTGGTGAATATTGAGATTGCAAAGGTCAAAGAGGTTATAGTGGAGGTCAGTCCCATGGTAGAGATCAAGGTAGATATCAAAATAAGCCAGATAAATTTGTCATTAGTGAGATAAGTATGGTATTTGTGCATCCAAATATCAAACTTATGATTGTTTTTAGATATTAGATAGATAGTATGATAGAAACAATTGCTATAGTTCCACTCTATGTTGAGAAAAGTAATGATGGTGATACTCAACAGATTCAACTTTTACAATTTGCCTTGATGAGGCCTAGTATGAGTTAGTTTATATAGCGATACATTAGGCAACAACATATGCAAATGATACAAGTTATACAAGAAATTTAGTTAATTTGTGGATAATTGAAATAGGTACATGTCAACACATGACCCTTTAGAGGGACTTGTTTTGCATATACAAAAGAGCTAAATTGAATAGAATTTGCTAAGCTAGATTAATGTTCATTAACCACTTGGGTTTAGTTCTATAAGACTTTGATTTGCAAATGGATTTAAAAAGTACATTCATAATGTTTGGCATATCTCTACATTGGGAAGTCTTTCTTTTTTCTGATTTCCATTTGGAGATGGTTTGTTGAAGTTTAGTTCTCCAAAATAAAATTCATATAGGATTTGACGAAGGGAACTTGGTTTTAATATGTTGACATGTAATTCTTAGTGGGGTTAAATATCAGCGTTCCATGGGGATGTGTCCCCCCCAAAAAACCCCGTGTTTCCTAGACGGGGATGTCTCAGAGACTTGGGGACTTGGGGAGGACGTCCCCCCACTAGCCCATCACTAGTGCCACCATCCCACCACTAGTGTCGCTGTCTCCAAGATGCCACTAGGACTTCGAGGATGCTGGGGTGTCCTCAAGACGTCTAGGGGACTCCTAGTTGTCTCCAAGATGTATAATTCTTACACTTATACATCTTTTTATAACTATTTTTTCAAGTACTATATGTATTTCAGCACCCTGCTGCCTTGGTGCCGCCTCTATACCCCCGCTGCCTCCAAACTTAGACCCCCGTGTCCCCGAAATGTGTCCATTGCCGTCCCCCCATCCCCGTCTCTGTGGAGCTGCAAGTATAGGTATATGTATGAATAAATAGAGATTTTCCCAAACAATAAGAAAATGGAAAAATGTCTTTCCCTAATTTCAATCTGGATGCATCCATTAGATCAACTAGCTGCTCATCTCTTTATATTGCCATCTCGGGTCAGTTGAAATGGTAATCTACATCAGGGTGTGTATCTCCAAGTTTTAATAACATTTCCTACATAATTATAACTTTGTTTCTATTTGGTTAATTGTTTGACTAGCACCTGTTGATACTTTTACAGTTCTTGATTTAAAGATAGTAATCTAATTTCATCTTAGGTGTTTAAGTAAGATTTTACAAGGTTAAATGATTTCTAGACCTCTGCTTCTGTGACTAATATGCTGCATTTTCTTAATTCGAAGTTTTATACTGTTTGCAACAAATTTATTGGATATGTGCTTGCACAACAAGGTACTTCTAGTTTTCTTAGCTTCTGGAGTTTTGTATTTACTCTTCCTTAATAAGAATTATTTTCTTGCTTCCTCCCTTAATTCGTAAATATTTCACTCCATGAAAAATTGAATGAAAAAAAGAAAATAATTTACAAGGCTTGTTTATGGGGTGCACTCAATAAGATGTTTCATGTTAACAGGTTGATGCTATTGTTGGACGTGAAATTGAAGTTGGCGGTTTTTATAAAGGTGTAATAACATCCATTAAAGATTATGGGGCTTTTGTTAACTTAGGCGGTGATACAGAGGGCCTTCTACACATATCACAACTGTCCCATAATCAGGTGCTTTTAATCTTTAAAATTGGTATCACTTCTTAAAAGGAGTTTCAAAAATTTATGATTATGTGATGACCACAATTTTAATGCTTCATTTATTGGTCTTAATCTCTTCATTCTGGTACTTGGTTTAGAGTATTAAATAATGTCAGTTGTAACTTATGTTTCAACTCTAATAGATTCTTAGAATTCAGATCTGATATTTACTTCGATGGCTGTGTTGTCAATGCTAACTATTTAAATTCTTCTTGGTGAAATTAGAGGATTCTAATGAGAATAGGACCATATGACAGTTGGCAAACCAAAAGATAGCAATTTTTTCAATAGGTGCATATTCTTTGCCAGGTTTGGTGAGTGATGTTACGGATTTGTTCTTGCAACTGGGAAACTGATTGTCTCAGCTAGTCTATAAGTGTGGAGGTTTGACATCTCCTCTAGTGAGAACTGCCCTTGTAGTGCTCATTTTGATGCATTTTGGCCCTCTTGCTGGGTGCATTGATCCAAAGCAGCAACACAATGTTCCTTCCTCTTTAATTTTGTCATTTGATAAGCGAGTTTGATTTGTTTAATTCTGTTGCAATTTTGAAGTTTATATATCAAGGATGCTTCCTTTCAACAAAATCTACCCAATACTCTCATGTAGGTAGATATTTATTTTCACTCTCGCACCTGCATAGATAATGCACTTCTAGGGGTTCATATTGACACTTCAACAATCAAAACCTATTGCTGTAATTCACATCTATCTCTTCCACCAAATCTTTCATAGTGTTGATACCCACTAAAGTTGTACAAATTGTCTGATGCCAGTGTAATGTCCCTTACCTGATTTTCCCTAGAGTTCATCTGTTGATTAGATTTAAGAATTCTTCTTTTCCAAATGAATGTTCTCTTAATGCAATAACCCTAGATAAGAATCTTGTATTCATCATATTAACAACATATCTATTAGCATTAATATCTAGATATCAAAATATAAGCATAATCAAAAAGTAATAATGAAGACAAAAGAGGAGTGGCATGGGTCGATCCTCCCGAAGCTATGCATCTAAGCCCAAGGGCACAAGCATCCTTTCAAGACAACCCACCCCTTGGCTCCGAGTTGAACATCCAAACTAAGACCATTCCATACTTAGAGTGGCGTGCTTAGTGGAAACACTAGTACCTGCTTTCTCTACCCATGTCAGCACCTCAGAAGACACTTGACTTATTGGGGATAGTTGGGGGAACGGATAAGTGGTCCGGGCCTACCACTCCTCCATGGTTGCAGCGGACTATGAATGGAACCCCCACCCCTCCATGGCCCACCCAGGCCTTGGGACTGGGTGGACTATGAGTGGAATTTCCACCCCTCCAAGGCCCATCCCTGCCTTGGGTTTCAAGGACGGACTTAAGTGGGGTTTTTAGGCACCACTTCCCTCACACACTTCCTCCCAATAAGCTTGCAAACACAAGGAAGACAATCTTTTAACAATCAAATACATTTTCTTTTATTACTGATTCTTGAAGTCAATATCAACATCGTTATCATCTTGATAATATAAAAGAAAGCTTACGCCAATAATCAGACTAGCAATATTTGTTTCTATATTCAAAATATGCTAAACATTATTGCTAAGTGAGTACATCACCTAATCGGCTGTGTCTTCCAATGACTCTTTATTCCCTAATCAACTTCCTTCAATCTTACATTTGATTGATCATAGAATAAAAAACATATATAAATAAATGTTAATTTATTCATTTTTATATTAAGACCTTAATTACTTATAAGGCTCAATAATTGTTGTAACCATCATTATTGCACAATCGTGAATATATATATATATTCTACATGTATACATATTTATATTTAAAATAGTATTAAACTTACTGCTCAAGTGTAATCTTGACAATATATTTTATCCTTATTTTCATATGTTGCCTTCTTAACTTGTTGAATGAATAATATATTGATTCCCTCCCCCATGATCCCTTTCTTCCAGCCACGATATCCTCTATTATACTCTCCTATGGGAGGTGATCCAAACTAGAGACACACCATTTCCAATGAATAGACACCTCCTTTGTAGATTGTACCTTTCCCTCAACCCAAATCAGACCCCTTTTTATCACAACATATAATAATCTTTGTTTGTTAATTGCTACCTTGTATAAATAAGGATTGCTGTTTTTATTTATTCTTTTAAATATAGTAATTGCTTAGGATTGCTACTGTTTAAGAGGAATCGATTCTTTTATTTGTTGTTAATATATTTATTTAAATATTTCAAGTTTGATTATTTTATATTGTTTCTTTGTGAATATTTTATTTATACTCATTTACAATTAACAGTTTAATTAGTTATGTTTTGTATTTCTATAATAATGATTTTATAACTATAATGTTATCTATGAACTATAGTTATTTATTTTATTTATTTGTATTTCAATGATTCTTATTTCAACACTAGAATATAGTGGCATTAAATTGTTAATATGTATTTTGTTATTATTATTATTTTTATTTATTTGCATTTTGATGTGTTATCATTTTGGGGACATGACAATCCACCCCACCCAAGATTGCTTGCCCTCAAGCAATCACAACTCAAAACATCTTTTCCCATATATTGTTGCATTTGGATACTAATAATAGTTCAATTTTAGATAAGTTAATTTGTTAGTGCCTTCCAACTCCATAAACATTTTGAAAGACAACATTGACATTTTCGTAGTTTTTAAGCATAAAGTAAACACAATGATGGACTCCACATGAATCATAAATTAAAGCAAACAACCAAGCAGCTCAACCAAGCAGGTAGGTAGCTCAACCAAGCAAACAAGTAGCTCAAGCAAGTAGGTCGGTAGCTCAAGCACACAAGCAGGTAGCTCAAATAGGCAAAAAAGCAGCTCAAGCACATCGTCAAGTAGCTCAAGCACACATGTAAGTAGCTCAAGCAAGTAGGAAACTAGCTCAAGTAGACAAGCAGGTAGCTCAAGTAAACAAGCAGGTAGCTCAATCACGCAAGCAAGTAGGCAACCAACTCAAGTAGACAACCAACCGGCTCAAGCAAGTAGGCAACTAGCTGAAGTAGGCAAGCAAGTAGGTCAAGCAAGTAGGTCAAGCAAGTAGCCAACCAGCTCAAGCACACACAAGATGGTAGGAAAGATGCTTTGATACCACTGTAATGTCCCTTACCCGATTTTCCCTAGAGTTCATCTGTTGATTAGGTTTAAGAATTCTTCTTTTCCAAATGAATGTTCTCTTAATGCAATAACCCTAGATAAGAATCTTGTATTCACCATATTAACAACATATCTATTAGCATTAATATCTAGATATCAAAATATAAGCATAACCAAAAAGTAATAATGAAGACAAAAGAGGAGTGGCATGGGTAGATCCTCCTGAAGCTATCCATCTAAGCCTAAGGGCACAAACATCCTCTCAAGACAACCCACCCCTTGGCTCCGAGCTGAACATCCAACTAAGACCATTCCATACTCAGAGCGGCGTGCTTAGTGGAAACACTGTTACTTGCTTTCTCTACCCATGTCAGCACCTCGGAAGACACTTGACTTATTGGGGATAGTTGGGGGAACGGATAACTGGCCCGGGCCTACCACCCCTCCATGGCCGCAACGGACTATGAGTGGAACCCCCACCCCTCCATGGCCCACCCAGGCCTTGGGACTGGGCAGACTATGAGTGGAATTTCCACCCCTCCAAGGCCCATCCCTACCTTGGGTTCCGGGGACGGACTTAAGTGGGCTTTTTAGGCACCACTTCCCTCACACCCTTCCTCCCAACAAGCTTGCAAACACAAGGAAGACAATCTTTTAACAATCAAATACATTTTCTTTTATTATTGATTCTTGAAGTCAATATCAACATCATTATCATCATGATAATATTAAAGTAAGCATTACGCCATATCAGACTAGCAATATTTGTTTCTATATTCAAAATATGCTAAATATTATTGCTAAGTGAGTACATCACCTAATCGGCTGTGTTTTCCCATGACTCTTTATTCCCTAATCGCCTTCCTTCAATCTTACATTTGATTGGTCATAGAATAAAAAACATATATAAATAAATGTTAGTTTATTCATTTTTATATTAAGATCGTAATTATTTATAAGGCTCAATAATTGTTGTAAGCATCATTATTGCACAATTGTGAATATAAATATAAATATATATCATAGTTACACCGAGTTTCGGGGATGGGGACGGGACACAGGGGACGGGTTTGGGGGGCTGGGGCCTAAGTTTGAGGGGACGTTGGGGCCTGAAATACACATAGTACTTGAAAAATTAGTTGAAATTGAGGGCGAGGCTGACTGGCGAACTGTTGAGTGAATCCCTCAAAGGGATGGGAGCTCATGGAAGGCGACATTGTCACCTCTTCCATGAGCTCGCATCCCTTTGAGGGATTCGCTCCCGTCTCCCGACCTCCTGTTGCCAATGCCGAATGCCCTAGCGGCTGAAATCAAAATAAAAAATGCTAAATCCAAAATTGTAAATATAAAATACCTGTTACTAAGTGTTCAATAATGACGCCTTGGAAAACCGAAAATCCGAAAACCTTGATTTGGTTCAGTTTGCAGTTCGCACATTCACTCTCAGGCAAAGTCTCGAATGCTTGCACAGGCACACACGGGTAGGAAATGAGATAAAAGTTAAAAGTTTTTTGTTTTACTTACATATCATTCATGAATCAATATCGTAATAGTTAAATTTTAATAAATTTGATTTTAATTAAAATTTAATACATTTGAATGAAGGGGACGTGGGAAATTCGGAGGCTTGGAGACTCCCAGAAGACCCCCAAAGGAGACGCCCATAAGACTCCGAGACTTCCAGAAGACTCCCTATGAAGGAAATGTCCAGGGGACGGCGGAGGGACGGGGAGACGGCAGGGGGATGTTTCCCTGACGTCTTCGTGTCTCGGAAACATCCCCGTCTTCGAGACGGCTGCTTTTTCGAGGGGGACGCGTCCCCGTGGAACTATGATATTATATATTCTACATATATATATATATATATATATATATATATTCCACATGTATACATATTTATATCCAAAATAGTATTAAACTTACTGCTCAAGTGTAATCTTGACAATATATTTTATCCTTATTTTCATATGTTCCTTTTCAACTTGTTGAATGAATAATATATTGATTCCCTCCCCCATGATCCCTTTCTTCCAGCCACGATATCCTCTATTATACTCTCCTATGGGAGGTGATCCAAACTAGAGACACACCATTTCCAATGAATAGACACCTCCTTTGTAGATCGAACCTTTCCCTCAACCCAAATCACAACCCTTTTTATCATAACATATAATAATCTTTGTTTGTTAATTGCTACCTTGTATAAATAAGGATTGCTGCTTTTATTTATTCTTTTAAATATAGTAATTGCTTAGGATTGCTGCTGTTTGAGAGGAATCGATTCTTTTATTTGTTGTTAATATATTTATTTAAATATTTCAAGTTTGATTATTTTATATTGTTTCTTTGTGAATATTTATTTATACTCATTTTCAATTAACAGTTTAATTAGTTATGTTTTGTATTTCTATAATAATGATTTTATAACTATAATGTTATCTATGAACTATAGTTATTTATTTTGATATTTGTTTTATTTATTTGTATTTGAATGATTCTTATTTCAACACTAGAATATAATGGCATTAAATTGTTAATATGTATTTTGTTATTATTATTATTATTTTTATTTATTTGCATTTTGATGTGATCATTTGGGGACATGACAGTCAACACTTTTATCTGCACATTAACCCTGTTGATTGCATATTGCCTCACATTGGCACTTGTAGCTTCCTATGTTGTTTCCCTCACAATCAACACTTCTATTTACAATTTGTCACATTCAGAGAGACACATATTGGGTAGCCATCAACTCACTGATTCACACTTCTAGGACTAAATCTGTGCTGATACCATTTGATGCAGTGAAAGATAGGAAGCCAAATGAATGGTGGTATTGTCTTTGCAGTCCACACCCAGATTTAATCCACTCTAGGGAAGATGAAAAACATGGATTCGGGAGGTTTTCAAGCAACAAAAATTATACATGCATAAATAAAATACTGATATGTTCAATTCATCTCTCTGGAAGGGTTCAACAACAATGAATCTTGCTCATTCACAAAGCAAAGGACTTGTATATGAATTTCATATTTCTGCAAAAAAATATAAGAGTTTTCAATAACTCTATTCTTGCTAACACAAAAAAATTGACAAAGTTTTGATATCAATTTGTCAAACTTGAACGAATGTCATGATAGATAATCATCATTCAAATTAAGATAATTATTTTTTTAATTAACATCACATGGGTCATTATTAAGATCGACGTCGTACTCAATAAAAGATTTTGCTCATTTTCATTTATGATGGAGTCATCTTCTCAATCATTGAATCAATGCAATTGTAAATATTTCTCAAAACATGGCTTATCCATGTTAATAAAGCAGATCATACTCATGAGGGGCTTGGTGAAACTAAAATGATATTCCATGTGATCCCACCGAGTGTCATCTTGTAATGTCCCCATTTTAGCCATTTGTAGCTCATCAGAGGTAAAATTAGGGTTTCCTATTTTATTGGGGTTCTAAAGCATTTTTGAAGGGTTGAATGTAAGAGTTTCTGATGCATGTCTAGTGGAGTTTTCTAGGTTTTTGGAGAGTTTCAAAATGGTGTAACATGCATCTCCATCTGACAACCTTTTTCGGAACTTGCTATTTTTAGCCAGAATATGGGAGGTTTGAGATTTGGATTGCAGATTCTTTCTGGGTTTTCAAAGAGCTTCACGATGTTATGATATGCAAAGTGAGTTGAGCAACTTTCCAGAATTTACTATTTTTAGTAAGTTCTATTATTAGTAGTAGTCTGGTTGGCATTATCACAGTAAGCTTTCCACTTTGAGTTGAGTAGTTGAGTTTTTCTAAATTTGGCTTTCTGAGGTGCATTTTTAAAAGAAATGATTATTTAAATCATTTAATTATTTTAATATTTTTATGACCCCTTGGCTTAGCATAATAACTTCATGTTATTTTAAAAAGGGGACTTGGAGGGTGGACGCCTCATCAGGAGGTAAATTAAATATTTCTAAAGTAAATCTCTCTCTGAGCTTTGGATGCCACATTAAGAAAAGATTAAATACTTTATTGATTATTTCCTCAAGTCTTGGACGCCTTGGATGGAGGAATAAAGGTGATTTAAAAATTAAATAATTGCAAAAAAGAATTGGGCGTCCCTTTGGAGGATAGATGGAAACATTGGAAAGCCAACAGTCACCTTCGAAATGCTAATTGTATCGAAATGCTGTTGGATTGAATTTAGAACCCGGCTAAGGGAAAGCTTAGCTATCTACACCATTCTTCGGGCCTGAAACTATGGTTCCCTAGATGGTTGATTGAGAGTCTGCTTCATTCAGAAGTACATATTGAGCTCATTGTTGGAGATTTGATGTTATTATGAGATTATATGTTTGCTGGTACATGCTTGGCTGAAGAGGAATTTTGATCATAGATCTTTGTACGAATTTTTATGCATTCTGGGCATTTGCTCATTCAATACCTATGCTCATGGCGCCCCATATTGCAAAGTTTCAGATTTAATAGTGAAGCCTTGAATTTTCTAGAGAAGGCCGTAGCTCTTGCTAGGGCCGCACCTTCTTCTTCTCCTCATTGGGATTCAATCTGGACCTATGGTATGTGTTTGGCATTGAAATAATCTTGATTTCTGGGCGCATAGCCTTTAGAAACTATTGTTTCAGTTTTGAGGAGCATTTAAGGTGTTTAGAGGGAGAAATAAGCCTTTGGTGTTGGTTCAACTTGCTGGTCTGTACTTTCAATTTGCTGGTACTTCATATCAGACCTTTATAATTCTATTCTATGCTCAAATACTTTGATGTTCTAACTCATATTTGAAATCAGAAGTATAGTATAACTCTTGTAGAAGTTTAGAGCAGATTTCAATTGTATATTTATTGCAATAAGCTCATTGTAAATGCTGGTAACAGTAGTACTGTTCCAGTCATTCTTATTTCAGCATTTACTTGTGTTTAATTTCACACATTGTAACCCCTGGATGGTTTACTACCAGTGTGGAGAAAAGAATAATTAAATCTCTCATTTCTCATCCACTGAAAAGTATCGAATTCCCACTGTTGAGTGGATGCCTACTGAGAAGCAGATGAATTGTTTACATTGTAATAACTTTCCTCCCACTGAATAAGTGGTAGCGTGGAATTCTTTATGGCCGGATCACCGCCTACCTTCATTCCAGTTGTTGTTTTGTTTCTATCGCCATATGCTATCACCTCACCTTCCAAAAGGATCTTGGTGAACATTCTTGGCGTAGATTACTTTCAGTTTGATTATCTTTTGGAAGCTAACGCCAACATTTGGCGTATTGCTGGTTGTATGGGGCAATTTCAAAGAAAAAATTAAGGGGCACATTACACATCTATAATCATTTGCTCATTATCTGCCCTCTCATTGTTGGATTGCCTCCAGATGGACCAAGATTGGTTGTTCACCATGTTTTAAAGTGTCTCTTATCTTCACAAGTCATTTCAAGATGATTGTGTTAGATATAAATGAAAAAATGAAAAACAAAAAAGAATGCATACTTAAATTTTAAAAATAAATTACCAAAATGAAACATAAAATTTAAAAATTGCATTGCTTCAATCTTAGTCACAAGGTTTGTTGAATTTGAAGGATGAAGTTCAGATTTGGGCGAATTTGAAAGTCTTTTAAAATATTTGTTGAAATTTGTCATTAAATTCGTATGGACGGATTATCAAGTGATTTTTTTAAAAACATTTTTTAGGGTTATAAAAGATGTTTTTTAGGGTTTCAAACATTTGATGAGGTTCTTTTCTATAAAATGCCTTTTTAGGGAACATTATAGTCACATTTATTAAAGGACTATTTCTTGCATCCTTTTATCTATTGGAAATGATGGACACCCTTGGTTGTTTCCATGAGGCTCTATTGGGAGCCAATGAAGTTTCTATATTTTTGATCTCATTTGAGATTAAGGTGTTGTGCACCTTCTCATAACTAGGGCTTATGTACCCTTTTGGAGCATGATTTACTTTTCTCATCATATTTTGGCAGTATGGTGATCAAACAACATTGAAGGACAAATGATTTGCATAGAGGTGTTTTGCAATGGTTTGATCAACAATACCTCTAGCATCATTTTGAAATGCCCTTTTTAATGGTCCCTTTGCTCTCTTCATATTAATATTCTCTTCTTCATTCCTATCCAAAAATAAGTTGCTCTCTTCTAGAACATTAGGGACAATACTAGGTGATGGAGAAGCATGTGGACTCCATGACCTCCTTCATGTCAAATGGGATAGAAGGTTGAGTTTTGAGCTCTCTGATCATCATCTTATTGTTACCAATAAACGATGTATCATCCACATACAAGACAATGATTAATATTTCATTATCATTAATCTTAATATAAAAAACAATCATCTTCTTTGCTCTTGACAAAACACAATTCCAATGCAAAGTTATCAAACTTGTGGTATCACATCCTAGGTGAGTGTTTTAGACCATACAATAATTGTTTCAACCTGCAAACCATCTGTTCCTTTCTTTTCATTGTAAAACCATCAAGTTGTTGCATATAAATTTCCTCGAAATTCCCATGCAAGAAAGTAGTTTTAACTGTTAGATTTAGGATCAGAAATGCGATAAGCAGAAAACACAACACAAAACAATGAACACAGTATTTTACCTTGGGAAAACCCTCCTACTCAAGGGAGAAAAACCCAGCAAGATATTCTCTTATAAATCAGAAAAATATCAAGCCTTGGAAAGGCCGAATACAATACAATGGATCTGCACTTGTATATGGTGCGATTTCTTGAATATACAAAATATTTAACTCTTCTCCTTGAATCAAATCTGCTGCTCTTGAAGGGTGAACCTGCTGCTGAAGAAATTCGAACTTGGAGTGAATTATTGAATGAGGAAACTCTTCCTCCTATATATACATGTCTAGGTGATGCTCTCCTCTTGAGAAGACCTAGGACATTCAACATTTTGTTTATGATACATAGACCGACTTGCCTTTGATGAGTTTTGCTTAGGCAAATACCTCCCACGGCTATAAAACACTAACACTCCCTCTTAGCTAGGAAGGTATTCTCAAATATCCATGTCATGGAGTCTCTCAACATGACGTCCACAATGGCTACATCCATTTGTGAAAAGAACATATCTCAGTCTTAGAGATGTACAAAAAATATCCTCGTCATCGAATCTCAACATGACATCTCATCTCAGTCTCAAAGATGTACAAAATATCCTCATCATGGAGTCTCTCAACATGACGTCTCATCTCAGTCCCAGAGATGTACAAGATATCCTCCTCATGGAGTCTCAATATCATGTTTCATCTCAATCTCAGAGATGTACAAGACATCCTCGTCATGGAGTCTCTCAACATGATGTTTCATCTCAGTCTCAAAGATGTACAAGATATCCTCATCATGGAGTCTCTCAACATGATGTCTCATCTCAGTCTCAAAGATGTACAAGGGCTTTCACCTCATATTTCTCTATCTCAAAGAAATATACACTACAAAGGCTTTCACCTCATATTTCTCTGTCTCAGAGAAATATACATTACAACAAATCTTCATGATGATGTGACTCCCTCTGAAGCTCCAAGTACTTGCATCAACTTCCTAACCTCCTCGTCCAAGATTGCTTGCAATGCTCACCTTAGAGGAACAGTTTCCAATGCACACCTCTGGCACTACTACTTGTGAGAGTCTAGGATTGTCCTCCTTGACCTCATCCCAGATCACCCTATTTTGAATAGGTTTGCGGTGCTACCAATGTCAAAACAAGGTTGATTGCCTTGTGCAATTCCGTTCTTTGTAGCTGAAGAGGTCTTCCAAGGACTTAGCACCTGGTCTTGCAACACGACAACCTACTTTAGTTCCTTGAGTCATAAGACTCCATTTTGTTTGACACAGAACTCCCTCTTGATCCCTGCCTCGATACAGAGATTGCAAAAATCCTCCAGAAGTGAACTCCCCTCCATTGTTTGATCTCAGAACCTTAATCCTCTTCCCGGACATGTTCTCAACTCGTGCCTGCTATGGTTGCTCTGGATAAACAATGACGTCTTGCCAACTCCAATCGTCTAGTCATCTTGATGTTTTAAGTGTTTTCCACTTGCCATGTATGATGCTTCCTCACCCATATCCTTGTGATGCAAGTCATCAATAAGTAGTCCTTCTTCTTCCATGGCAATCTCTTCTTCAACCTTGTGGTCTTCATGGACACTTATGTATTCCTCATTAGGTGATTCTCCTTTATCCTCATAGGGTTGAAGTACATTGTTTCCTTTGTCCTTTTTTAGGGCTTGGGGCTCGATCTTCAATATGCATGGACTAGTTTATATTCTCCTCATGATCATTTGTAGGCTGCAATGGCTTTCATGGAAGCTTCTGATTTTTCTTTCTCTTTTCTCAATTTTCTGATTTCTGTTGTAGAATTTTGTGCTTGACAAGTCTGCCCTAACTCTAGATCTGATATTGGCAGCAATTCTGGACTGTCTACAGCAACTGAAGGCATACTTAGGCTCATTGAGAATCCCATATATTGCTTCAGCACACTCTCATGTCCACCAAGCTCCAGTATAAAGTCCTAGTTACCTTGTGAGGGCCGATAGTGCCAAAAATTCAAGAAATAAGGCACATCTAAGTCTGTAATGAAATGCTTAGTCTTCCTGAGTGCTCGAATCACTTCTACAACCTCCCAATAACCTTCAGATGGCAGCTATGCTAGCATCTTGGGTATCGAAATAATATTGTCTCTTCCTAATCTGCCTTTGATCCTTGTCTTCCCGTGATTTCTGGCTTCATGCGATACTTCTTTCTGAATCGCAACTTTAGGAAATTGAAACATTAATATGCCGATATACATATACGCCAAATCCCTTATTGGATAGTGAAGACACTCCCACTACCATTTAAGAATATTTTGATTGAGAAGCTGGTTCCCACGATTCGCCTCCTATGACTTTCCTTATGAGAAACGGCTTTGCAATCAATTCACATATCATAGAATTAAAACTATGATTCCAATTTATAAATTCATCGCTTCATTCTATATCTCACGATCCTTTGGACGTATATGGTCTTCAGTAATAAATCAAGCTTGCCACAATATATGTCGATTTGTCTTTTCCTCTTTTACAAAACCACAGTTTGGCAGCTATATTGGTGACTCGATAATCTTCCAAAATTTCCTTTAAATTATATTCACAACCTGTTTTGGTATTGGCTATTTGCACATGAAATCACATATCTTAATTTATCTCCATCGACGTTGTCTTTATCGATCTGCACATAGAGAGTCGATTTATGTCACTAGTGGTGGTCAAACATTTCTGACGGCTCACTTATTTTTGTCTCATTCTAGATTGGACCTTCGTTATGCCTAGGCAATGATATCACTTGTGCCTTTACTACTTTGTCACTTCCAAAGATATTCCGACTCCTTTAACCTTTCTTATCTCATATGAATTCCACGCTGTATTTGTCTTCAAGCGGCTGGGGCGATTTGTAGCTTAGAGAAGACAATAACTCTACCCCAATAAAGTGAATTGTCAGAAATCTCCTATTATGCAATGATACCAATCAAAATGCCCATTGGCTTATGCAGTTTGTCCTTTCTGCAATTCTCAACCTCTGCTGATCAGTTTTCTACTCTTCATATTTGATCACGCACTTGGCAATTTCATGTGAGATTAACCTCATTTCATCTACTTTGTGTGCCCACTTATTCAGCTATGTGGATTTAGGTCTATCAAGTCTACCTCATTTCTATTTAGAGGGATGTGGATCACCATGAAAACACTAGGTACCAAAAAAAATTGGCTTGTCGAGGCATCAAAACTTCAGGACAATAGGTTGTGTACCAACACGTCCAAATTGAGATATCAGGTTCCAATTTTTGGAAATTGATTTCACTTCTCCAGAACTAACTACAAGAGAGAGACGACAACATTAATGATTTACAGGCACATATCTTTGCCTCTAATATCGTTACTCCAAATTTTCAGCAACTCCAAGAGATTGTTTGCCTAATTCAAAACAATCGGAGTTGTTCCTTTAGGTCAAATTTGATGCAAAGAAAGTTTGCTTGCCGAGACATTTAACCTCTGGATTCTTAGACTTCCTAAGTTGTTCACACCTTCTTTCAGGATTCTCTTGGTCTAAAAGACATCTATGAACAAAGCACGCTTAACTCTAGAAAAACCCTTTTAATTAGATTTTGATCCAGTGAAAGTGTTGACAAACCCTTAGAGCTAAATCTTTACAATTTCCCACCTCAGGAATGTTAATCTTGAATAATGAGCTGACTTATACTGCTTAGCCAAATCTGATCAGATCTTTTATAAACCCACTTTGATACCATGTTAGATTTAGGATCAGAAATGCAATAAGCAGAAAACACAACACATAGAACAATGAACACAGTATTTTACCCTAGGAAAACCCTCCTACACGAGGGAGAAAAACCCAGCAAGATATTCTCTTATAAATCAGAAAAATATCAGGCCCTGGAAAGGCCGAATACAATACAATGGATCTGCACTTGTATATGGTGCGATTTCTTGAATATAAAAAATATTTAACTCTTCTCCTTGAGTCAAATCTGCTGCTTTTGAAGGGCGAACCTGCTGCTGAAGAATTTCAAACTTGGAGTGAATTATTGTAGGAGGAAACTTGTCATGTCCCCAAAATAACAAAACCATAAAGATCAAGTGTTAAAATACAAATCAATTAATAAATAAAATAAATAGCAATATTAATATTAAATATAAAATAAATGTGTATCATATCAATAGATAAATATATAAATATATAAAATGAAATAACAAATATAATAATAATATATAGGCAAATTATTGTTATTACATTATAGTATTAAATAACTTAGTATAAAAAAATAATAATAAAAAAATATTATAATCATTACACATCGAAGAATATAGAATATATATGAATAAAGAATATATATGAATAAGGAAATAATAATTATATAAATATATATATATATGGATTGTCCTCATCCTATAATCAATTTAGTACAAGGTTGAAGGAAGCGAGTAAGGAAACATGGAGAGATATAGCAATTCAAGTGATGTACTCACTTAGCAATAATATTCAGTATATTTTGAATATAAGAAACTAATATTGCTCATTGATTATTGGTGCAATGTTTTCCTTTGATGTTATCAATATTATAATAGTTTTATGAATTGACGATGGTTGCTTTAGCATTATCATGACCATGAATGAAACTAAAGGGTATGATATGGCGACATTTAGTTTCCATCATTGTTAATATTACATTGGATAGTATCATTGATCATAGACAACTAAATATGATGAGAATTGGCATTGTTGTAGTAATATAGATCCATGTACTTTTTTTCGCATTATGTTACATGTTCATGCATCCATATAATACTCTCAGACATGATACAAGCATATAGATAATTCAATAGTAAATGCATAAGTGACTGTCCAAAGATTGTTTGCTCTGTGATTGTTACCCTATTAGGATGAGGGAGAAGCATCACCAAGTGGATTGCCTAAAAACCCCATTCTCAGGCCCGTAGGCCCAAGCAAGGGATTGGTCATGAAGGGTGGGGGTCCCACCTCAGCATTCTATTATTTAGGGGGGTGGTAGGCCTTAGGCCCTTGGTACTTAGGGTTTCTCCCTCCACTCCTAATAGGGCCATTGTCTTCCGAGGTACTGCCATTGGTGGAGAATGCAGGTACTAGGTCGTTGGGAAAGGAGGACTGCATAAGCAGCCTCTTGTGCCCAACATGAAGGCTTCAGGGCGGATCCACCCATGACACTCCTCTTGCTTGTTAAATTACATTTATGATTATGCTTATATTTTGGATATCTAGATATTAATGCTAATAGATATATTTGTATGTGGAAATGTTGTTTATATGGTGAATGCAGATTTTAAACCAAGTTTACTTCACTAAAAAGAACATTCATTTGGAAGGAAGAAACCCTAAACCTAATCTACAAGCAAATTCTAGGGTGAATCTGGTAAGGGACATTACAAAACTTTTCCTCCTATAGATACATGTCTAGGAGATGCTCTCCTCTTGAGCCGACCTAGGACATTCAACATTTTGTTTATGATACATAGGCTGACTTGCCTTGGAAATAATCTGGCCGACTTGCCTTTGATGAGTTTTGCTTAGGGAAATACCTCCCGCAGCTATAAAACACTAACATTAACATCTATTTGCTCAATTTCAAAATCACAAGTTGCATCAATAGATAAAAGGAATCTAATTGAAGATAACTTAGTAGCAAGAGGGAAAAATTTCGCTGAAGTCAACTCTTCTTTGGGAGTAACATGTGGTCATTGATATGGTTACTACTTTAACTGATTGTTTGATTTGAATTTATTTTTGTACGCCCACTTGCAACCAATGGGCATTCTTTCTTTGACAAAATTAATAAGATTCTAGGTGTCATAACTCCCTAAGTCCATCATCTCCTCTTGCATGGCTTGCATCTAAGACTCACTATTCTCTGAAGAAAAATCCTTTTTAAAAGATCTAGGTTCATTGGCAATACTTAACAAAGAAAATATACAACAAAAAATTGGCAGACTATATTTGTCAATTGGGTTTTGTTGTCATGTGGACCTTTGCAAGGTAGGAGTAATGGACTCTAACCGTTCTTTTGTGTGCTTGTCTTGTATATCATCATCTAAACTCATTGAACCCTCTTATTCTTCTCCATCCTTTGTTTCATCTAATTGTTCTTGCATATGTGCATTTTCATGTTTTTCTATTTTTGTTTCAAAGTGTACTGCTTTTATTCTTTGGTTCTTTTTCTCTTGAATATGCTCTAAACTCCCAAAAAATCACATCTTTGGAAAAATTCAAATTTTTGGGCCAGAGGACTGGAAAGATTATAACTTTTAACATTCTACCATAACTAACAAAGATGTATTTTTGAACTATTGGATTTAGTTTAGTTCACTTTTCTTGAGGTATACGAGGATAAGCCTCACAACCATATGTTTGTAAATGTGAAACTAAAGGCCTTTTACTTGTCCACACTTCATAAGGAGTTTTGTCAACAAAGAATAAAGGGGATTGAATAATCAAATAAGAAACAATACTTATAGTTTCTATGCAAAATCACTGATTTAGTTGTTTATCACTTAGCACTTCTAGCTCTTTCCATTAAGGTTTGGTTTATTATTTCTACTATCACATTTTGTTGAGGAGTATAAAGTGTAGTCTTATGCCAAACAATACCTATATGTTTAAAAAGTTCATAAAATTCCTTGGAATAATATTTCCCACCATTGTCACATCTCAACACCCCTATCTTATAATTTTTTTTTTTTTGTTTAGTTACTTAGGCTTTGAATTCCTTAAACTTAGTGAAATTTTAAAATTTTAAACACAGAAATAAATCTAGTTGTATCTAAAGACATCATCATTGAATATAATGTAATAACAAAATTTTCCCATGGAACCCACATCAATTGGAACAAACACACCTGAATCAATGATTTCTAATAATTTCTTAGCTCAATTGCTTCCATTTTTTTTTTTTTGAGATTGATTATGTTTAACAAACACACAATAGTCTCATAAATATTTTTTACCAATAGAATAATAAAAAGAGCCATCAACCAATTTTTTATTAATAATGGTTTTAAGATCTTTTTCACTAATGTGACCAAACCTTGGTGCCACAACATACATGCATTTTCAATTTTAGTTATATTGACAAAATTACAAAAGGTGGAGACATTAAATTTAAATGGACTCCCAATTTGAGATCCTCTAGTAATCATCAATTCCCTCTTACCAACTTGCAACTAGACTTGCCAAATGTTGCATGTACTCGAGAATCATTTAACTTGGATGCAAAAAGTAAATTTCTAGCTAGACTTGGAATATGTAAAACATAATCAAGAGTTTAACCCTTCCATTAATGAAACACAATTGTAACTTTCTCTTGTTAACAATCCACTTGGTGTTGTCTCCAAGGAAAATCTCTCCTCCATCATACATTGTATATGTAGAAAATTACTCCTTGTGAGAAATCATATGGTAGGAGCAACTTAAATCAATAAGCTAAGCATAATCATTTATAGTGTTAGGAAAAATAAATAAAGTATCATTGTTAGTGTCGTCAGAGGAATTTTCTATGGAGGAATCTAAACCTTTTTTCTTGTTTTTGTATTTCTTCTTCACATGTCCTCGTTTGCCATAGTTCTAGAACTTTACTCTGCTTTTCCTTGGGGTTCCAAAATGTTCTTTAGACTTAGATCTATCGTTCTTATTATCCTTGTTAGGCTCAACATTTTCTTTGGACCTTTCTTGTACATGCAAAGGATTTTTTGAGTCTTCATTCATGGATTTTCTTCTCGTTTCTTGAGAAAGGAGAGTAGCAATAAGATTGTCCATTTTTAGCTTTGCACCAATGTCACTAATAGCAATGATTAGGTTTTCCCAAGTATCTAGTAAAGAAAAGTGATAAGATGCATTTGTCTTATTGAGTGTTGAACACTTTTTGACATTTCACTCCCCCAAGAGTTCACACAACTTGTGGGGAGGAGTGTCCATAGGAGTGAATAGGAGGTTGACATGTGTCACTCTCTCCTCCAAGGGTTTCCAACCCTTGACTCCTATTTGAATCCTTTGGAGAGCCAAAGGAAAGATTTCGTTTTTTGGGGGGATTTGTGCTTGGATTGCTTTGGAAAAGGAAAGTTTGGCTTGGTCTTGGAGGAGTAGAGATTTGGAGTTCATCTTCAACCCTTCCTCATTGTTGGCTTGGATTTGAGGTAGGTTTTATTCTACCTTTATGTATGTTCCTCTTTTCTTTCATCTCTTTGTATGAAAGTGTGAGAAGATGGGTTATGTGGGTTGTTTGTTCATTTATGTGCCTTTGCATTTCCATGTGTTTGGTTTGGGGTTGTATAGGATAAACTCACCAAATGTGGGAAGAGAATCCTTGTGGGGGATAGGAATGTGTAGGAACTTCTATGGGGAGATTGTTCCATCTTTGAAAAGGAGAGGCACAAAATAGGGTATTAGCACCCAAATATGTTTCATGATAGTATGGTGTATTGGAAGATTGTTGTATGGAGGGTGTATGATATGAAGAATTTTGATGAATGGGTGAATTGGAGAAGAAGAAAAATGGTGATGTTTGGGTATTTTTACTTGCTAGCAACTCTCCCCATATAGAAGTGATGTCCACCTCTATCCCCATCTTTGGATTCTTTTAGAATCCTTATGTAAATGTGCTAATCTTGGTTGGGAGTATTTTGTTGAGTGTTGTGGTTTGGAATGGTTTATTTATTCTACTGTTGTGTGTACCCGGTAGCTTGGTTACCTCCCAGCCCAGGGGTGGTTGGTTTTCCAACCCAAGGTTGGGAGGTGAGCACACCCGATTGGCCATGAAAGAAAGTTGTGCTATGTGTTTGCTTGCAAGTTGTTGAGAGCTACTGGTTTGGAGTTCTTATGTGCTCTTTGTAGAGGAAAAGAAAGAAATTTAGTATGATATTTCAAATGAAGTCTGTCACTGTTTAAATGTAAAAGTATTGAAAGAGAGTTGTTGAAAGCTTATGTGCATTCTGTTATTTCTGTGCTTAAATATATTGATAGAAAACTGCTTGTTGCAAGACAACAGAAAATAATGCTTACATTGGGCTGAAAATCAAACTATGGTTGCAAGTTTACTTAGATTCGTTCCACACTCCTGTAAATGCAGATTTAAATGGTTTTTGTTTTTTGGTGTATATACTGCTGAAAAAAAAAAAGAACTTGTTATACAAAAAGAAATGTGCAATCAGGCTTCTCTTATAGGCTAATTTAAGAAGAAATGTGGCTGTTAATTTATGTGTTTGGATTAAGTTAGAAATGTATAAAAATGTGCAATACTCATTACTCTACCTTGTTAGAAAACACGTTGGAATGGGGCATTGCTTTTTGTTTAAATAAAATGCAAATAGAATCTGCCTAGAACTTTTACAGCTTATAGTATAAGTTTGTAAACAAAGAAAAAGGGGGGAAAGCATAGTTTTGTTGGGGTTGCGCAGCCCTTGCTGGCCCAACAGGGGATCGTGAGCCTTCCCCACTCCCTTGAAGGCCGCTGTGCTTAAGTTAGGGCATGGGCCCTGCCCAGCACAGGAGAAGAAAAGAAATGAAAAGAGATGTATACCATAAATAATTAAGTTTGCAACCTGTAACCAGTTGGGTCTTGTGGGTGCACATCTCATGCAAATTGCTCCCTCACCAACCCTCTCCGGCACCAGTAAAATCAAGCCAAAACAAAAAATTACAGGGTAGAACTCTATTCTGGAAGACTTATCTACGCAGCCTGGCGTTACACAAAGAGTCTTTATTTTGGCTTTTCGTTATTTCAATGATGGTTGCTATTGTAAAATTGCTTATCACGCATAGCTTAATGTTTATCAACGGTCCTCTATTCTTTCGTTGCCTGTACCTGAGAGAAACATTTAATTGACCGTCAATATTTTATGATGAATTCAAGCCAATAAATTGTATAAAAATCTAGGCTTACTAGTCTCCGAATTGCTCCATTGTAAGATTGAGTATCCAAAATTAATCATCACTAAATTTAATGAGCCTATGCGCCATGAGGTATTGCCCAGAGGTTGCTGCACCAGATTTTATGGCACCCAACTAATTCATCAAGTTGAAGATTTGGCAGAGTTATCTCAAGCACTGGGAATAATAATTGCAGCAGTTAATACCTGCGCAGTTCTGGGCGGCTGGAAATTGGTATGGCAGATATTAATAATAGTGCAACATAAACCTGATTCAACACGACAACTTTATCTATTATTTTTTTTAAAATCAGATCCCAACTTGCTATCCATGGCAATATTTTCATGAGTTTATCTCACGCGATAAGATTGATATTATGAATAATATGGCTAGTAGTATTATCACACTAATAATAGTTGCAACCATAATATCTACGTTGAGCATAATACTATGGCTATTAATGAATGTAATATATATATTTATTTATTCGTATGATCAGGTTAAAAAGAATACTACTAATAATCCTCATGGGGGCATTAGAGTACATTTTGGGTAACAACAAAATGACAGACAAACCTCCCGTGCAACTGAATGACCTCCTGAATCTTCTAGGTCATGAAGGTGGCTGATCTTTGTAAACGCAAAACAGTACAATGGGATCTTAAGGCGAAGGTTGGCTAAAAAACGGAAGCTAAAGCAAAACCAAAAGAAAAAATTCACTTTGATTTTGCCAAAGGTGTGTAACAGCAAGGCAGATTTGTCTGGGGTGGTACCTCAAAAAGAAGAGCAAACAAAACAAGCTGAGCATAAAGGTATTGATAAGAAAATAGATGGCACAATGAATCCAGAGCCAAGCATGGTTAAGTTGGATGAGATCATGGGCAAAACAGATGAGTCCATTGCAAACAAAAATGTTAATGAAAAGTCACCTCAGGAACTCTACAACCCTACGTCCTCACCACTTTTATGGTCATCAGAGTTATATGTTGAAGAGCTCATGAGAATGAAAAGTAGGCTTGATGTTCTAGAAACGAAGGGGTTGTACGAAGACAACAGGTTTAAAATAGTCACCGAGGCAAACTACAGGCTGGAAAACGACAACAAAAAGCTGCAAGAACAAATTTTAAAGCTGCAAATGAATTTGGAGAGGGGACAACATGAATTGGTCACTCTAAAACAAGAGTTAGACCAAATAAAAACAGCAAAAAATGAGAAATCAGAAGTAGAGGGAGGAGAAAACAAAATGGAACTAAAGGCGATACAATCAACATTAGTAGACTTGGAGATAAAAGAGAACCAGTTAAGAGATCAGATAGAAGAGGCCAAATCATGGTCACAAGTGGTGAGTGGCCCCTCAAACGAGTAAAAAGGAATCATTGAAAAACAAGTTAAAAGGCAACTAAGGGAAGAAAAAGATAAACAAAGCAAGGCTGCAAACATTATTATTAAAGGTTTGAGAAACTTTGGAGAGAAAGAGAGAACCGACATTTTGGCAAGGGACTTTCTGAAAGATAAGTTGAATTGGACAGGGCATATTCAGCAAGCTAACAAAATTGGCAAAAAGATAGATGGAGGAAAAGATAGGCATGTAAGGGTCATCTTGATAAATCTAGAAGATAAGAATAGGATTCTGAAAAACAGGGGGTCACTTAGAGGCACATATATTTATCTAGATGAGGATCTGACCTTTGAGCAGCAGGAAGAACAAAGGAAAGAATGGGAGAAGGTGAAGGCAACAAGAAATGAAGGTAAGTGGGCTTGGTTGAAGGATGGGAAAGCTCAAATCAGCAATCGTTTTTCAAACAAGAAATAGGAAATAGGGGCCCCACAGGAATATCTACATATTGTAAGTTGGAATTGTAGAGGTTATCCATGGAGAAGAGGACTTGGATTGGGGCCCATAGCAAATGGGAAGGATATTATTATTCTTACTGAAACGCATGAACATGACGGCTGCAAAGTTCTGGATTTCGAGGGGTATAAAAAGGTCTCAGTTTGGAATGAAGGGAATGAAACAGGCAAAGGTCATGGAGGGGTTACAGTACTAATAGATGAAAAGTGGCAGGGAATCGTTGAATTCGTAAAAGAAGATGCAAATAAACAGTACATTTGGCTGAAAATAACTAAGAATGGGGTCACTTTTAGTTTAGTTGCCTGCTACTTTGCTCCAAAAAATTCTAAGTTCTATAAGAAGCGAAATTTAGACAATGAAGACCCGTATGCATCACTAAAAAAAGATCTCTATTTTCAACATGCTTGGAAATGTAGTTTTAATGGGTGACTTTAACGCAAGGATTGCTAATAATCAATCTCTTCAGTTGAGCAACGAAGCTAAAGGGGAGAACAATCCTTTGTGGTTAGAGGAAGGGGGTAGTATTCTTTGGGAATGTACATCTTAAGATGGTAATGGCATTGTGAACTCGTTTGGGACAGGATTACTCGGTCTTTGTAGTCTTTTTGGCATGGTCATCTGCAATGGTATGAGAGAGTGGCCAAAGTCAGGGGGTATCACTTGCAAAACTTATAATGGTCAAAGTGTGGTGGACTACGTGGTTTGTTCTCAGAGTTTTAGCTCTAGGATGGTGGAGTTTGATATCGAGGACTGCCCTATTGGGATGAAATCTGACCACTTACCTCTTCGGGTTAAGCTACGCATTTCTCTTATTAGCCAACACAATAAACAGGTTCAGCACATGCAAAAAAATGCCCTTCCCAAGGGTAAAATCCTCATAAATCAGGAAAATAGGGAAATATTTAGTGCTGCTCTTAAGCATCATGTCCATGGTTTGGAAAATAATGGGGAGTCAAAAATAGCAAATAAGGTAGATGTCCACATTCACAGCAATTTACTGATCCCGATAATCCACAAGGCTTTAAATACGTGCAAAAGGTCCCATCCCAAGGTAGGGACAGCAAACACCTTTCCGGCAAATCCGTAATATGATGAAGAATGTAAGGCAGCCAAGAGATCGCTAAAGGAGAGTGGAATGGACAAAGAGTATAAGAAAAAATATGAAAAATTAGTGCAGTCCAAAAAAGCAGAGTATGTAAATGAAAGACGGAAGGAGCTAATCTCTCTTGGGAAACATAATCCTAAAGGCTTTTGGAGGGAATTGCAGCAAAAAAAGAAGAAGTTGGAAAACAATATTACAGATGTCCAATGGTTAGAGTATGCTAGACTTCTCTATGAGCGGGTTCACGAGAAAGACTACCCTCCAGTTGTTAACACTTAAATGGAGCTATTCGATGTGGATGATATTAAACAAGGAATAAAAAACTTAGCAAGTGGTAAAGCGCAGGACATAGATGGGATACAGGCCGAATTATTAAAATGGGGGATTGAAACTCTTGCTCCTCACATAAAAGGAATTTTCAACAATGTTAATCGGGAAGGTTTGCCTATGGAGTGGACTACTAGTGTCGTCATCCCTCTGTTTAAAAGTGGTGATATCAATAACCCATCTAACTATCGCACAATTATGGTCAATCCTATCTTTGGCAAACTTTTTGGGAGCATGATTGAGCGTAAGATCAGCAATTGGGTAGAAAATGAGGGCAAAAGGGCAAAGGGGCAGGCGGGCTTTAGGTCCAAGCACTCTACCATTGATCACTGCATCACCCTTAGACACTTGATTAAGAAAATTTGGGATACTCAGGGCGAGGAAGCTTTCTGCTGCTTTGTTGACTTTAAAAAAGCTTTCGACACGGTGCCTAGAGACAAACTATGGAATAGGATGGAAGAACTAGACATTCCCAAGGTGTATAGAGCTGCGGTTCATAGGTTATATGAGAAAGTTAGTGCTAAAATCAAAACAAGTGATGGTATGTTAGAATGTTTTGGCAGTGATATTGGTGTAAAACAGGGCTGCCATTTATCTCCCACACTTTTTGGGTTATACATTGATAAGTTGGAAGCTTGGTTAAACATGGAAGGTGGGGATAGTATTCAGTTGGCTGAGTACGTAGTGAAACTACTTCTATATGCTGATGATCTTATTTTAATCTCTAAAACTGCTCATGGGTTAAGAGAACATTTGAAAGCTCTATAACACTTTTGTCAGGAAGTTGGGATGCAAGTGAACACCTCCAAGACCAAAATCATGATTTTCTCTTTGAATAGAAAAGATAAACATCATACCTTTCTTTTTGAAGGCAGCCCGCTTGATATTGTGAAAGAATACAAATATCTTGGGATTGATTTTCACAATAAGCTCAGTTGCGAAATTTGCAGAACAAAAAGCAAAAAGGATACAGGGAGGTTGGAAAGCCTCTTACTTGCTTCAAAATAGATGCAGAAAAGTTGAACTTTGGGATTGGAAAACCAAAAAAACCCTTTTTGGTTTACTTGTCACCTCGGTTGTTCTCTATGGGTGTGAAGTGTGGTGAAGCAATACGTCAAAGAGCAGTTGGAGACAAATAGAAAGAATCCAGAAACACCTAATAACAAGCAATCTCAAAGTCAAAGCCACAATCCTTTATGAGATCCTTTTAGCTGAAGTGGGGGCTTTTCCTTTGGAAGCATAAGCAATAACTCGGTTGATTGGTTATCTAAAGAAGGTCGAAAACATGAATAATCACCGATGGCCCAAAACGGTTATGGAGGAGACGTTCGACTGAAGAAAGAAAACTTGGATGAAGCAGAACAACAAGTGGTTGAACAAGTGGGACATCAAATTGCATGAGTGTCTTGGCACCAATAGTGAAATAAAAAACTATGTGAGGGAAAAATTTAGGACTGCCATGTGGTCAAATCAGATTGGGCGAAAAAAAAACATATTACATCAAAGAGTTTAACCCAACAAAGGATCATGGGGAAAAAACCTATTTAGGTGCAGCTATTAAAGGGAAGGCGAGGTTGTTAGTTGCGCAATTGAGAACGGGATTGCACCATCTTAGATGCGAGACTGGTAGGTGGAAGATTCCTAAAGAGGCTTGGGAAGAAAAAACGTGCATATTCTGTAATAAGGGGGCGGTAGAAACGGAATGGCAGTTCGTCATGGAATGCACAGCTTATGAAGATATCCGCAATCAGTTCACAAACAGTTTGGGGGTGGACAATATGCAACAGTTATTTGAGGAGGATAAGATCAATCAGACCGCCAACCTTCTAGTCAAAATCAATAGTAGGAGGTCCGACTTGGAAAAGAGCTTGAAGACAAATTAAGTTGTTTGTCTCGGTCCCATAAACTGTTTAGTCTTGTGGACGTCATTAAAATCTTTCATTCATTCATTCATAGCAAAGCTAAGATCGAAGTGGTTAAATAACACAGTAATTAGAGAATAATACCGTTATTTTCCATGTTAACGCAATACTTGAACTAATTTAACAATCAGAGTGTAACGTTAATACAGGCGATTAAATATAATAGTCAATATTAACGGCATTAACGCTCATTCTATCGCCATATCAATAATAAATTCAATACTAGTTTTTTTTTTTTTATAACACAACGTATTGCTAATATCGATATTAGTCATAAAGCATAATATTAATATTTAAATAATATTGAAATTACAATAAGTGAAATCCTAATAATCTCTTTAAGCGTAGTATTATTAATTCCATTATTTATAATGCTTAAACCTTGGGGACCATGCAGCCACTAGACTTGGATAATATTGAAAACTGCTTTTGGGCTCCCCATATCGAACTGCTGTTTACGATTAAACACGCTATTACCATACTATTATTTTAGTGCCGTCATTGGGGCTTGTACTGTCTACTCTTATATTATTAATATTATAAACTTTGTTTCAAACGTAAAAGCATGGACAATAAATTCATATGGAAAATTAGCTTTGGGATTATATAATACTTATAATGCAATGGCTTATATTGCCAAGGTAAAAATAAAAATGAAAAAATAAAACGTTATTTACCCATAACCACATTAGCTTAGTGAAATTTGTAACTAAATAAAATTATATATCCTTGCATGGCAATATGGTCATGGTAAATGTGCAAAATAATGCTAAGTCAAAGGAAAGAAAAATACATAAATAAATAAAAGAACCACGAAGGTAAAATAATTCACATTAGCCTAAAAGAATCTTTAACCCATTTCTCACGTTTAAATGGTTCTTCATTAAAGGAATCAAAAGAATATATATATATCCCCACTCCCTTAGATAAAGATTTTTTGTAATTTAAAATGAGTATGTATAAAGGTAAATTAATTAAGTACTTAATTAAATATTTCTGCCATTCCTTTAAAAACAAGAAAAAAATATTCTATTGGTTATTTTTTTAGGCCTTTCTAAAGTAAAGTAATATATATAAAAATATATATTTATTAATAGGAAATATATATTCTTAAAGGATAATCATAGAAAATAAAGGATAATTCATAATTATCCTAATTGTAAAATTATTTCATATATAATATGTATATAAAAATAAATTTTATATTATTCCATAGACTATAAATACATATACATATTTATATATTTCAGGGATAAATAAATGACAACTAAATAAATAGATAAAATGATAATAATAATTTATCCTATCTTTTGGGTTTAGTTTAAATGTTAGTTTCAGCAATTATCTTTTATAATACCGAAAAATGGGAAAGAATCAGGAAGGCAAGACCCTAAGGCAGGATACCATGGATGACTCCGAGACTGTCTGGAAGAACAACCTGGAAATGTTAAAGGAGGATTGGGAGCTTATTAACAGTCCCAAGGAGTAAACTTCTGTGCTGTGCTGTGTTCTCTTTTTGCTGTTTGCTTAGGTTCTGTTCTGGCCTGCGTGCTTATTTCTTTCTAGCCTGTGAGCTCTTAATGTTTTATTCTGTGTACCTTCTTAGTTGTTAGTAGTTTGGTCGGTAAGACTTGTAGGGCCTTTTGTTTTTGCTCTTGCTGTTCTGTAAACTGTTGGGATCAGGGTCCTTTCCCTACTTTTTTAATCAAAAACATAGTATTTATTTGAGAAATCCTTTTGGAAAAAAAAATACCTCCACATGAGAAAGATGACAAGTATTTATTAATCTTCAAAGAATAGATACATCCACACACTAACACTTTGATCTTTGATAGCACTTTGGTAGCACCTGTGTGCTTGTAAACAATCTCATAAAACTACTATCTCATGCCTCCAATGTATAGAGAATTGGGAGAAGAATATCACAAAATTCCCAAAACAAAATGCAAAAAGCTTTTACTTCCGAAATTAATTTTGAGAATAGTAAATGTAACTACCAATGAAGCCGGGAATAGCAAAAATAACCTCCATACTAATAATATATGATATCTTTGACTTGTAAGCCCTCTATGATGGCTCATATTCCAAGGCAGATGTCCAAAATCATTACCCATTTCATATGGGACCCACCAATAACATTTAAGATGCTCAACTATTCAATTCTCATGCCCAAGTAGAGAGACCTGCTAAAAATAGTTTTGTAACTGCCACTTCCAACTCCACCTCCTTCATGAATGCATAAGACAACTAATGTCAAGATTATGAAAGAATCTAAATTACAAATTAATTTCCAATTACACTCTAGACATCCAAGAACACTTTATAGGAATGTTGGAGACTCATGAATAATACTTAGGATTGTAAGGTAAATGTCAACTTAATCCTACCAAATTGCCAGCCCATTGTTTGCTAAGGAATGGTCTAGTTCCTGATGTATTTTCCATTATTTATTTAATACAATTCATTTTGAACTCTTTTAGCTAAAAAAAATTAAAACAGAATAATGATTCTGTTCATAATATTGCATATTTGATGTTACAGCTGTCTGCCTTCTGAAATCCTTTTAACTGACGCATCTTTTGTTTTCAGGATTCCATAATAGATGTGATTCTTAAAAGTCTTCAAAGTTTTCTTTGACTGTATACAAGAAAGTGGCTTAGCCCATTTTTGGTTTACTGCAGATTATATTTTTGATTGGATTTATGAATCTCAGTGGTTTCTTCCCATGTTTATTGTAAGATTTTTCTGCTATAAATTTTCTTTTCTGATTGGAGAGTGCTAGTGTATACTGCAAGGCAGTCTGCTCCTGCTAACTGACCTCAGGGAGAACCCATGCAGGAAGAATTTTCCTAGGAACCTAAGCAAAAGGACCTCTTGCAGTACCCTAATTGAAAATTTCAGATTATCTTGTAAATCTGTATTGGTGCTTTGTCCAGTGTCCAGAAACAGGATGGAGATAACTTTGCAGCTAATTTTGTGAAAGTTTTAAGTGATTCAACTAGAGTAACAATGTTTGAATGGGACTTAAATAAGTTGGAAGTGCTTTGAAATGCTCCAAACCATTTCTAAATTTCCTTCAAATCAGTAGCTTTAAATAATTTAAAGACCAAAAGTAGATAGATAACAGCATAAACAATGTCTCTTAGCGTTGTAGCAAATAAATAACTTGAGACTAATTGCCTGATACCTATGTTTTGCCTGGAATAGGTTATATCTTAACAAAATCCAGGCAGGCTTTAGTTATCTTTCTGGTTACAAATACCTGAACAGTGTTAACATTTATGGCATACAAAGCTAAATGCAGCATCAATGCATCTCTTAAAATTCAAATTCCAGGGTGATAGAACTACACTCTTGGAGGAACTGGAAGAGCTGCTGCTAATGGTGCAAGGGTTTATTAGAAAAAAAAAAAGATCCTGTGTGGAGGGGAAAGGTGGCTAATGAGAAAAGAATACCAGGAATGATATTGCTCTATTTTAGATGGAGAAGCTGCTGCAGTGCACAAGGGCCACTAGGATAAATTAGGGCACAAAGCAGGAAAAAGGCTATTATATCAGCCAATATGAACTCAAATGGTGAATCTAAAACAGAAATTTACAAAGTGAAATTGAAAAACGAGAGCATTTTCAATACTCAATACAATTGATGATTTCAGACATGAGAAAAGATGGACCTTTTTATAAACCCATGCCCTCCTTTATAACTGGCACCTTTTATAACCCAAGGAAATCTAATAAAGTAGATTCAAAACTTAAAAGTGTGACCCATGTGTTATTTTTCCAGCTGTCACATGTTATATAAAATGAAGCTTATTAATGCCAAGTATAACAAATTATAATATATACTGGGAACGTTTACAACACCAAATTGAAGTACTCATCGTATACTAAAGCTGTTAGAGGATGATCTCAAGCCCCAAATTTTAAACTCTTTCTAATGGTTGTTCCTTATCTGTATTGATCTAATTATATGCAGTCACCATTTCCATTTGTAAATCAGATTCTTCTGGTTATACTGTTATTCGCTTCAATATCAAACTGCAAACTTATATATGAATGACTTTATATTTTGCCGCCACTGTCATAGTTTTGTCATTAATAATATTTAGATTAAAAAAGAAGCAAAAATAAATTGTCACCCACAGGAAAGGAACATTGATAGTGTGTGTTTAGGTTTGTATTTAGGTGACTTGTATTCTCAAATTCTGTTTTTATGTTGCAGATCGCTCGAGTTTCAGATGTTGTGTCTCTTGGGCAACAACTCACATTGAAGTGCATTGAACGAGATGTCAGAGGCAACATAAAACTCTCACTAAAGGATACTCTGCAAAAAAGCAAGCCAGAACAGCAGAATATTACCATCAAAGAATCCAACCTGCCACATGTAAATGCATCTTCTTTGACTTCCAATTCTTCGGGCTATAACATGTCAATCAGAGATTCCAATTTAGAATCTGTTTCACTAAGCAATGATCTTCAGGAAATTCAAAGATCTGACGTTAATATAGTACCTGTAACTACAAATGGAGTTGAGCAGACAGATCTCATTTCTTTATATTCTTCACCATCAGTGGTCATTCGCAGTGCTGTTGAATGTGACGAGAAAAGATATTCCGAAGAGGCTGTCCAGGCATCAGAAAGCAAGCAAGCGAGGAAAAAGTCTCAACCGAGTTCACCTAAAAAGAAACAGAAATTGACACGTAAGGTGGAAGTCAAAAGTAGTGAAGTGCATGAGGAACAAGTTATGATTGAAAATGACAAAGAAAGGTCCTCCCAAGAAGTCACCCAAACGTCAAAAATTAAGCCAACTAAGAAAGAGTCTAAATCAAGATCAACTTCTCAAAAGAGCAGCATCTCAACTATTCAGCCCAACATAATTGACTTGTCAAGGTCAGCATCTCAAAAGACAACTAAAACTATGATTAAAGTGGAAACTGAGAGCAGTGAAATGAATAAGATGCCAGTGGTTGGAGATGTTGCTGACGTTGCTCCATCTTCTGACCTATCAGAATTCTTTCGCAATGTTGCTGGCTCCAACAAAGATAGTACATGTAAAACTCCTTATACAGTTGAAACAGAGAGCATTACTGACCTATCAGAATTCTTTCGCAATGTTTCTGGCTCCAACAAAGATAGTACATGTAAAACTCCTTATACTGTTGAAACAGAGAGCATTAAAGTGCACGAGAAGCCTGTTCTAGTTGGTGACAACTGTACAGTTAGGGTGCAGGAGATTCGCACATTTGGTCTTGTCGTTCAGCTTGCTAATGGAGATAAAGGAATGCTTCGGTTTGAGGTAATGTCTAGCATATAAGCCTTTCTAATTGATGCATCAAGTCTTTTGTATGCTATAATGACATTGCTTTTATTTTTTAAATAGATTGAGTTGGTTGAAATGCTCCTGAAAATGTAATCCCTGTTTTTGTATGATATCAGTATCTTGTATGTTTATGCACTCGGCACTGCACATAATCATTTCTTGCATGTGGTTGAGGTAGAAAACTCTAATACATTTAGAAAAGAGTGAGGAGTAGAAACTTCCAACCAAAAGAAACAAAAGCAGGAATTATTAGTAACAACTCAGCTCAAAATAACGCTCTGCCTGATTAATATACGATGGTTATTGGGGTTTTATTAATAGAAGGGGTTCACATGTATTCCATTGCACAGATTTGCTTTCTTCCTTAAAGGACAATATGCTGATTCCTTAGTGGGAGCTATGTTTGTAGTCAGTCACAGATGGCAGTCAGATACATGGTTAAATACAAATTCTTAATAGCTGTAGCACATTTATTGAACAAATAAAACACTTTAGGCCTGAGACAAAAAATGTCTTTATCATTTTTTCCTAGACATTAAGTGGAAATTGTGGCTCAAAATTTTATCAGGAGAGATAGTTTTTCAATCATCATGGTATGTTGTTATATGCTTAATATCACAAATAGATGAACATAATTATAATAGACTAATAATATGTAACATTTGAGAATAAATAACTGAACAGTATCAGAGGGTTGATGGTATCCATCAAGAAATCCTTCACTTTTGTTTATGTATCAAAGGGTTGTATCCACATCATTATCACTTCAAAATTATTTGCCAAATATTTCAGTATGATATGCATGTCATGTAGGAGCTCCAAATGTGATATCAGAATTGAAGTTGTTTCCATCAGTTGCCCTTAATCCTGAACTTGACACAAACACATTATCTATTCAAGTTTGTCTATATGTGTAATTTCTTGTTGCTTTCTTGATATGTATTCCCCACTTGTTCCTTTTCCTCTACCTCCTGTCCAATTCAAACAGTGCAACGCTACTCATGATTTCTCAGCTTAGGAACTTTATAATCAGGGGGGAAAGCAACTGAAGATTATAGACAGAATACTTCTGTTCATGAGTCAAGTATTGCAGTCAAGATCCTGGAAAAACAGCAGAGAAATCCTTCATTTTATTGATTTTTCTATTCATTTCAAATTTGTTGATGCTGCTTTCCACTTTGATCTTCCTGCAATCTTAGCAGATAGTGAAGTTGAAGCAAGAAATTTCATGTATGTTCACATTTGATTTTTCTAAAATGTGCAGGCTGGGGGAAGGAACAAGTTTGAAGTTGGTGAAGAACTTCAGGTTAAATGCATGAGAATTAATGACAAGGGCATTCCTGTGTTTTCCTTATTGGAGATGGACTGATTTTTTCGATCAATTAGTGTTCTATTGGGAAAAATGGCGATCCCAAGTTATTCAATGCCCTTAGAGTCTCAATTGAGAATGGGAGTGCAAGTTTTTATGTGATTCTCTACATTGTAAATTGCTGATTTTCTCAGTATAGTTTAATCCTTCTCTTGAAAGAGCTCACATTATGACACTGGCATGACGCTGCCAGAGTCAATTGCCACAACTTCCTAAATTTTTTTTTTTTTTAACTATGAAATTTAAAACAGCGGCATACCAGTATAAGATTGCTTCAGAAGAGAGTCCCAAGGCACTAGTTTTCTCTTACATAAAATTTCATAGAAGTGGGGGTTAAGATAATTTGTTCACATGCTTTTAGGGGTGTTCCATTTTTGCTAAATTTGTATTAACTTGCAAATGTGTATCATTGATGAGAACGTATCTCAGGTATTCAAATACCTTCGGCAGTAAAATGTACAATAGTTCAATATTGGTTGTTGTAATGCCATCACCTTTGTATACATATTGATAACTAATAGATATTTATCAGTGAATGTGATCCCTTTTTGTGTTATTTGAATACATTGATAACTCTGCTAGATGGGCGATTGGATCTTGAATGCCCAAAAGACTAATATTTTATTGAAAGTTCTGAATTGTTTTGCAGATTAGCCGAATAAAATCTTCCCATCATGACAATTGCTACATTCAAATATAATACTACCAATAGTATGACTGGACAGGTCACTGAATTTTATCATGCCAACAAAAATTTCTAAAAATATCTATTTCCTTGCTTTATTTGTAATTTCCAAGTTACCATTGATCCTGCTCGAGTTTCAGCTACCGTCTGGATCATTGACTGCTTAATGAGTGATGGAATCAAGACATGGTCTCATATTGAAGAACGTTATTCCAATGATGAGATTAGGAGATTCTTTGTAACTGGCTTAAAGGTAAGTAATAGTTTTTGTCCTTTGTTTAAGCTAAGATTAGACTATCGATTTATGCTTATACACTAATGATTGACATACATGGCAGAGGATAATGTTTGACCTATGTTCATGCTTAGCCGGTGATTTTGCCACTAATAGTTTGCCCAAAGGTAAGGGATAGTGTTTTCCCCTTTTATAGACGGCATTCCTCATGATAAAGGATTGTTACATTAGTCCATATCTTGGGAGGGGGTCATTATATCACTCAGTGAATGATATTGCATAGTCGTGCGTGCAGGCTAGAATATCGATCTAAATTATTAATAATAGAAATGTCAAGTTAACAAGATTACTTTCTTATAATCCTGCAGATTATTAAACAACACAAAAATTGCCTAAATAATTGGAATGGTCTTCAGAATAAAGAATATTGGGTACATTATATGAAATATCAATTGCCCAATGAAAAAAATCAGCATTTCCACCAAAAAAATCCACAATTTTATTTGAATATTAAAAATATTTAATACAAAGCCTAGAATAATATCAAATTGGTGGTAAGCAACAATGTTCTTCTTTGGCCATAAACTGTTTGCATTAAATATTAAGAAAATATGATCATTATAACACAAAATCTAGAATGATCTCAAAATTTTCTTGGTACACATAATTGAAACAAATCTTTAGTGTCATAAAGTGTTCTTTGTTTCATATGCATTATGTAAGTTCTAGGATCAAACACACAAAATTAAAAATTACATTTGTAAATAATATAAAAGTAAAACATAAATTTTATCATGCTTATGTTAATCAAGTGAGCTGTTTTTGGATTAAAATTGTGTTAATTTTTGCATCAACGTTTCAGATCATACTCCATGATCTATCATCAAGAATGAATGAATGAGATTTTAATGACGTCCACGAGACCAAATAGTCTAAGCGACCAAGGGCCAAAAAGCTAAGAGATTTCCATATGGGCCAAAAAGCTAAGATGATATGCAAGCACAAAAGAAAGAGAGTAAAAAAATTAACAAAGTTTTAATCTAGAAACAACTCACTTGATTATCATGGACTGTGGAAACTTTATGATTTTAATCATGCTTATGTTTTCAATATGGATTAAGTTATTCAATGCTTTTTATAAATGTTCACTCTTATTTTTACCACCATTTTTTTTAAAGGAACTAACTATTAACTATTCAACATAAATAATAAATTATTAAATTAATATAAACCCTTCATTACATAACATGAGCCATTTTGGATTTTAAACCTAACAAACTCCCTTGCTCCAAAGAGGACCAAAGGATATTTTGGAGCATCCATCAACTTGGCTTATGCCAATTGCAAATTGAGCCTCCTATCGTCTAGTACTAATCAACATATGCAACACTTGTATGCATCTTTTTGATGCTTGACCAAATTGCTTCACATTTATGTGCACTTGCTAGTCTTTAGTACTTTGTGTCACTACCTCTTGTAGTTTGATGATCCATAGCTTCGTCCTAACACTATCTAACATAAACATGGTGAACTTTATCTATCAACATACCTTTGACCATTGGGACCATATGCCATAACAAGTAAATTTCTTCATTATCCAATTGTAACGACTATTGTCTAGATATTCCTTATTCTTGGAACCCTCAAGTGCATCCTCAATTGATGACCATTTGCTTGACTATATATCAATTGACTTCACATTGCCTCTACTCTTTTGCACATGCAACACCTTTTAAATATTGAAAACCATTCATGTCTACTTTCTTCCATAGTCAAGAGATGGAAACAAAATAACATGACTTATTAGACCAATGATTTGTGTCAATGTCTGATAAAAATAATTATTAAAACTTAACACATTGCAATACAAAGTGGGAACACATATTATTGGCTAAAATGTAGACCATCAATTCTTAATAAAAATGACATTCGAGCATTTTACTTATTCTTTGAGTGAATAGCTAATGTAAAAATGGAATGGTTGTCCAACCTCCATTTGACCCCATTTAGATATTAGCTTTTGAATGTATCATGCAAAGTATGAAGAGCTCCAAAAACACAAGCATGAGAAGATGATTTTTTTTTCATTTGGAAGGTGTTAAACAATAAAATATATCTTATTATACTGTCCCTTAATTCTCCATAGAAGAAAAAAAAAATTTGCAATAACAAAAATTTAGCACCTTATGTTTATGTTTCAAATGGGATTTGTAAGTCTAGCCTTATATAATTTTCACAATATTTAAAAGAGGATAAATAGATTCAAACATCCCATCTCTTCTGCTCCTAGCAATCTATCAAGTCCTAATTTTCAATCAATTTACATATCCATGTGAGATTCAAATTGGAATTTTTTTATATGAAATTTAACTATTGAAAAAGTTAAATAAAGTAATTGTGACAAAGTTCACACTATTTTTAACTTATCCAACATTAATCAAATTAATGATAAAGTTTTGGACATTTTTAATTGCAAATAAATATTTTTGATGCCCCAACTTATAGTCGTAACAATATTAGAATATTTTTCTAATGAACTTGGCAAAATATGTTGAACACGTAGAAATATTACATAAATGAAAAAATAGAATTGCATTTATTGTCTTTGTAGTGCCACTTTGAGGGGTCAACCTTTGAATAAAGCATGCACACTAATTACAAATATTCCAAGGCACCTTCTCAATTGAAACATCATTATAATAGATAGTGTCCCAAAGGCAACTACTACCATTAGATACATGTGGGATATGCAGTTAATCTAATAGCTAGTGGGATGACTTACAAAGCATATGCCTATTTTTGTTAATGGTACCTAAGGACCACTTACAAAGCATGTGTCCCAACTAATATTAGCGAACATAAAGTAGAAGGGGCACATAACATTGATGCCCATTTTGAAAATTGTCCTTAAAGCTTAGGACGAGGAAGTTTGTAGAGAATGTTGGTAGAACCCTATGTGGTATCTTTAGGTTGCATGCCCTTCCAATGTACTAAAAAATCCTTAATAGAATGATTATGTAGGTGCTTGGTTTGTTTGTCAAAAATAGACCCAAGTTCTAAAAATATCAATCCCTCATTCAATACAAATAGCTCTATTGGTAATCAATATTTTCTTGGGATAAATAGATAAAAAATTGGGTGGATTTGAGGTGATAGAAGTGCCAACTTATATGCCACCTCACTTATGCACTTGATCCCCTAATAGATACCATATAATTTAAGAGCCAACTTACGACTGCACTTGTCTTGTAATGAAAGTTGCTTCTAAGGCTAGAGACATAAAGAAGCCTAATCACCAATGTCAAAGAAAATTTAGCCTTATGTTGATTGACCTGCTATTTCATGTGATTTTGGGTCAGAGTTAGATTGACCTTAAGTTGTTGAGAGATGTCTTCTTACTTACCTAAAATGTTTAACTATTGCAACTTTAGAAGAACCTCAAACAAGTATTTTAGGAGTGTGGGGGAGTACCATAAAGGGTGTCCTAAGGGGTTATTTTGGAAGCACAATGATAAGTAGCATAGTACCACCAATTAGCCATAGGTAGATGCTTGTCCATTGTTCCTATTTCTCATACATAAAACAACACAAATAGGTATCAAGGAACTTGTCAAGCTTTTTTTGACCATTATTTTGAGGATGATAAGTTGGACTCATATTAAAATGTGGTGCCTTGCAACTTGAACAACTCTTGCTAGAATTTATTGGTGAAAGATTGATCATGATAATTCATAATAGAACAAGACATCTTATGAAGTTTGAAGACTACATCCAAAAAATGTCAAGGAATCATAATAATAGTGTAAGGTTGAGGTAATGCACATAAATGCATATGTTTGGTCAAGTGATCCACCACATCAAGATGACTTGTTTACCACTTGAGAGTGAAAGCCCTATAATTAATACCATGAAAGTCACTCTATGCTTGATTGGGGATAAAATCTGGATGCAACAATCTTACGACTTTGAGAATTTCCCCTTTAGTTCTTTGGCATGCATCACATTCAATTACAAATGCCTAAATGTCCTTAAGGCCATTTCAAAAGAAATATTGCTTCACTCTTATTGGTCTTCAAGAAACCCAAATGTCCTATAACATGGGAGGAGTACAATTCCATTAACAATTGAGGCTTGGGTGTTGAGTTGGGAGGTAAATAAATCTGTATGTGATTGTTGATGATGTGGCTTGTCCAACAAAAACTCAATACTAGTTATGGATCCCATTCTAATTGTTGAATGATATCTTGACTTGGATACCAACATGTAAAGAGAAAAGATGGCACCTTCTTCACATTAGCATGAGTGTGCATTTGCTACCACATTTTCCTTACTCTTCTTGTAGACAATTTTGTAGTTATATCCATGATTTTTTACTTGCCATTTTTGTTGTCTAGGGGAGGGCACTCTTTGTTGCAAAAAAGAGAGAGGCTATGATCTATTAGCATAGGCTATTTAAAGGGTGTTTTTGCCTTAAATATCTTTGACTAACCACATATTGATTCATCTCAATTGAATTAATTCATGAGCAAGGAGATCACATAATAGAAACAATCATATTTAGCACCTCCGTATATTAGTAGTATTCACCATCCTTACCATTCTCGCTAGTCCCATTGTCACTAATTACTAGATCCATATGACTAATTATTTCTAGTCAACATAGATCCTTGCCCATCCACCATACACAAATGACACTTTTTGATTCGAGTGATTTTCTTACTCTTATTATTTGTTTTGGGAAAGGGTAAGTCCTAGTTGAATGTACATAACATAAAAAAGATTGGAGAATCGATGGTAGGAAACCCATTTTTGAATGTCCTTTAAATCTTATCAATTCATTTGGAAGTTGTGGCCCAAAATAGGAAATGCCACAATTGTTGGTTGGTATGGAGGATATCCAAAATTTATTTTTTATATGTTTATTTAACCAAATTGATTATGGCATGTGAGTTGCTTGTTGTGATGGATATGGGTTGTCCTTGCATCAACATTGCATGTATGTTCATGCCAAAGGAATCATATTTTATAATGAAGGGTTTGTGAAAATTGAGTAGAGACAATGTTGTAGAACACATGGTTTTGAGTGCATTAATCTCTATTGCTTCTTTTTGAGCAAAGCTATCATGAGCCCAACAATTTTACCATACTTATTAATGCAAGGGCATCACCCTTTGCATCACCTTATGTTGGTTTGCACAAATTTGGTTTTATTTTGTTTTTAGTTTTTGGTTTTGGGCTTATATCGACTTTTCGTTTCCTTGTTTTCTATGACAAGTGGCAAATCCATGGGTGGAAGTGAGCTTGCTTGTTTGGGGCCTATTAAACTCTCTTCTTGGTCTAGAGAGGAAGCGATTGGGTAGTTACAAAGAATCACCTCCATTTGGTGCAGGAGTTGTTGCTAGTTGAAAGGATGGTTATTGGAAAAGAAAAACAGGCCGAGCTAAGTGGTTGTTGGGAGAAAATGATTCTGCAAAGAGGCCCATGGGATCTTGTTTGAAAAAAGAAGCTGATTTTTGAGAGTTTTTTTGTTGATGAAAGAAGAGAGAATGGTTCTTGGAGGAACCTAAGTTGTGATTGCATGAAAGACAACAAAAAGAAAAACAAAGTGAACAGAGGATGTGAGGTAAGCAACAAAAGACTATTAATTGTGCACATTGATGTTGATGTCCTTATAATCTGCTATTGCCATCATGGTGCTCTGTTTGCATAGTATTAGTACAATATATCTAAATCCCTATCATTGGAGTTTGGTGAGCTTGTATTTTTGTTTGTGTTGCAAAGTGAAATGAAATTGGGGTTTGTTCAATCGCCCTTGAGCATCAATCTATAGCTGCCATCATCGTTTTCAGTTTTTGTATTGTTTCAATTTCTTTTAACTATGTTTCTTATCGCCTTTGGCCAAAAATCGGCCTCATGGTTTGGGGCAGCTCTCTGTAGTATGTAATTGTTGTCCATCAATGGTTGTTGTTGGCTTTATCGCTCCATCTTCTATAGACTCTACATTTGGGATTTTTTAATTGTGCAACTTCTTGTCTTAATGATATTGCAGCAACTGTAATTAATATATAGCCATTATATTTTGTTATCAGAGCCATAAGAGGTTGGGAGATTGGGAAGTGGGCAATATGCCATTGAGGAGGATGAGAAGAGGAGGTGCTTGAGGTGGTGGTCGAAGAGGCCACAAAGAAGGAATCTTGGAGATGTTACAGAACTTAACATGAATAGATGCAATGGAACATGCACAATGAAGGGGAGTAGTTACAGATGATACAAGTGAAATTGAGCAAGAAGAGCAACCACAAGCTAAAGATGAAGCTCAAGAAGAACCAAAAGGACTGTAAGAAAGATTGATTAGAGTTGTGATGGATGTGGGAGCTAGGCCAAGAATTGAAGTTCCTACGTACTCGGGAAGCCTGAATGGAGAAGAGCTCATTGATTGGATTAATGATTTGGATAAGTATTTTGAATATGAAGGAGTTGTAGAAGAAAGAAAAGTGAAGTCTTCCTGTACAAGACTTAAAGGTCATGCTGCAATGTGGTGGGATTTCATGTAGTCGGAAAGACAGAAGAAAAAAAGAAAAGATCACCTCCTGGGATCGAATGGTTGCCAAATTGAAGATGAAGTTCCTTCCAACAGATTATTAAACCAATCTTTTCAAAAGATTGCAGAATCTCAAGCTAAAGTATATGTCAGTCAAGGAATATATGGAAGAATTCTACAAATTGGTGATTTGGTCAGGCCACAATGAAGAGGATATGGAAAAGGATGCAAGGTATCTAAATGGATTGAAATATAGTTTACATGATGAGTTAAGTTTAGTGTCTCTGAGAACTCTTGAGGAAGCCTATTAGTTTTCCATTGAGGCATAAGAGAAGCTCGTGAGGAAGAAAAATTAGTAAGGAAGAAATAGGGGAGGATGCTTTAGAGGAAGAGGACCACAGGTTGGTACAGGGAAACAAACTCATCAAGATGAAGGAGCTAGTAGTTTTAGTGGACTAGCTCATCAAGAAAGAGGAGGCTATTAGAACAAATGAGGAAGATATTTTGGAAGAGATGGTTATTAGGGAAGAGGAAGAGGATTTGCAGGTAAATGTTTCAAATGCAATCAATATGTTGGTCATAAGAGTTAGGAGTGTTCGAAGTTCGTAAAGGAAGGGGATACAAGGCCAGAAAGGAGCATTCAAATTGTGCAAGAAGAGCAAGAAAGCATGAGATCACCTGCTCATCACACCAAGGAACTTGAGACGAGAGAGTCTTTGTTGTTCAAGAGAGTGTTGTTGAAGCCACCGAAGGAGAGTAAAGAACTATAGCAAAGAAGAGCCTTATTCAAGACAAAGTGCAAGGCTAAAGGTAAGTGCTGAAAATTGATTATTGACAATGGTATTAATGAATAATTTAGTGGTTGTGGAAATGGTAGATAATTTTGGTCTTAAGAGGATTAAATATCTTACTCCTTATAAAGTTTCTTGGCTTCATAAAGGGCATCAATTGTTAGTAGATGAGCAGGCTTTAGTAGAATTTTAGATTGGCAGTTATAAGGATAGTGTGATATATGATATCTTTCCCATGGATGTGTGCCATATATTGCTTGGCAAGCCTTGGCAATTTGATTGAAAAGTTGTACATGATGGAAGGGGTAACACCTATACCTTTGAGAATGATGGAATCAAGCATACTTTGTTGTCTATGCGTGAGAAAGAAGAGGACAACAGTAGTAGTAGCAACAACAAGACAATGTTGGTGGGAGGAAAAGAGTTGTTGCATATCATGAAGAGGGGATAAAGGGGAATTTATTTGGTGCTCAAACCCAAGGAGTTGCTCAGCTCTACAAAATTGGAAGAATTTTCTGAGGTAAAATATATCTTGGAGGAACATAAGGATATTGTTGCAGTTGATTTGTCTAATGAGCTGCCTCCTATGTGTAGTATTAGTCATCACATGGATTTGATTCCAAGGGCTAGCCTTCCAAACAAGGCTAGCTACAGATTGACTCCCTAAGAAAATGATGAGATCAAAAGGCAAGTTGAGGAATTACTTTAGAAAGGGTTAATACGAGAGAGTCTTAGTCCTTGTGCAGTCCCTATAGTCTTGGTGCCTAAGAAGGGAAATGAATGGAGAATGTGCATAGACTCGAGGGCCATTAATAAGATAACTATCAAATATAGGTTTCCAATTCTCATAATATATGATTTGATGGATTCCTAGGTGGTGCTACATATTTTTCGAAGATAGATCTGATAAGTGTTTATCATCAGATTTAGATCAGACCTGGAGATGAGTGAAAGACAAATGAATGATGGACTCTAAATGACTGTTTATGCCCTTTGGGCTCATGAATGCACCCAATACTTTTATGGAGCTCATGAATGAAGTCTTAAAACCTTTTCTAGGGAAGTTTTATGATTGTATATCTTGATGGCATCTTGGTGTTTAGTAGGTCTAAAGAAGAGCATCTACAAAATTTGAGGATGGTGATAACAAGGCTACATGAAGAGAAGTTGCAGATTAATTTGAAGAAGTGTGTGTTTATGAAAATTGAACTGATTTATTTGGGTTTTGTGGTATCCAGTGAATGTCTGAAAATGGATAAGGATAAGGTTCAAACTATTATTGATTGGCCAACACTAAGGAGCGCACCTGAGGTAAGGATTTTTCATGAGCTTGCTAGCTTTTACAGGAATATCAAAAAATTTAGTCATGTAGTTGCTCCTATACTTGAAACCATAAAGGGATCTAAAAAGTAGTTTATATGGACTGAAGAGGTTGAAAAGAGTTTTAAATTTCTTAAACATAGAGTAACTGAGCAACCTATACTTGCATTGTCCGATTTCAATAAAGCATTTGAAGTGGAGTGTGATGCCAGTGGTTTGACCATAAGGGTTGTTCTTAGCGAAGAAGGTAAACTAGTGGTTTATTTTAGTGAGAAACTGAATGAAGCTAAGAAAAAATATTCTGCTTATGATCTTGAATTATATGCATTGATTCAATCGTTGAAGAAGTGGAGGCATTACTTGCTTCCTAAGGAGTTTGTTGTTTACACCTAATCATGTATTACAATTCATTAATAGTAAACATAAATTAAATAAAATGCATACAAAGTGGGTAGAGTATCTTCAAAGATAATTTTGTCTTGAAGCATAAGAGTGGGCAAACAAATAAGGTTGCTAATGCATTAAGTAGAAGAAGTTTATTGTTGCATGAAATTTAGGCTAATAGTGTTGGTTTTGATAGTTTAAAGGAGTTGTATGTAGATGATGTAGATTTCAAAGATTCTTATGAAGCTTGCAACAATCCAATCAATAGAGATAGGGGTCCTTGGATTGAGTATATGCTACAGGAAGGTTTGTTGTTCAAAGGCAGTCAATTGTGCATACCTAAGGGATCAATGAGGGAGAATCTCTTAAAAGAGAAGCATAGTGGCAGTCTAAGAGGACACTTTGGATAGGATAAAACTTATTTGTAGTTGAGTATGCACTATTACTGGCCACAGATGAGATGATGTCAGGAAGTATGTGGAGAGATGCAGAGTGTGTCAACATGTAAAGGGAAGAAGTCAGAATACAGGGTTGTATCGACCATTGCCAGTTCCATCTTGACCATGGGATTCTGTGGGTATGGATTTTGCTATGGGTTTGCCGAGGACTCAAAGAGGAAATGATTCAATATTTATAGTTGTGGATAAGTTTTCTAAAATGGTGCATTTTATCCCATGCAAAAAGGCTAGTGATGCAACCAATATTGCTAATATGTTTTTCAAAGAAGTGATTCGTTTGCATGGTATTCCATGAAGTATTGTGTCGGATAGGGATACAAAGTTTGTTGGGCATTTTTGGAGAACCTTTTGGAAAAAATTGGGAAAACATCTTAGTTTCAGTTCCTCTTATCACCCCCAAATGGATGGCCAAACCAAGGTGGTGAATAGAATTCTTGGTGACATGTTGAGGTACCTTGTTGGGAAAATGCTTGGTAACTAGGATATGGCTTTGGACAGGCTAAATTTTATTTCAATGATTCTCCAAATCAAAGTACAAATTTTAGTCCTTTTTATATAGTTTATGACATGCATCCTAGGGGTGTCTTGAAACTTAGAAATTTTGGTGACATGGAGAAAAGAAGTGCATATGGAGAAGATTTCACACAAGTCATTTATGACCTTCATGAGGAGGTTGAGCTGAACATTGAAGGAAGTAATCAACAATACAAACAGTATGCTAATAAGAAGTGGAGAGAGTCATTTTCAAGTGGGGGACCTTGTGTTAACACATCTTAAGAAAGAACGATTTCCTACAGGTGAATATGCTAATAAGAAGTGGAGAGATTCATTTTCAAGTGGGGGACCTTGTGTTAACACATCTTAGGAAAGAACGATTTCCTACAGGTGAATATAATAAACTGAAGATGAAGAAATTCGTTCCTTGCAAGATTCTACAAATTTTTTTAGCGAATTCCTATGAGATTAGTCTTCCTCTGGGCATGGGGATTTCACCAATATTCAATGTGGCAGATGAAGAAACAACAGAGTTGGAGTTGGAATCCGCTGAAGACTAGCATGTGACCAAACCCGGTCCGTTGGATATTGAATGCATTCTGGAGAAATAATTGTTGAAGAAGACTCACGACAAATAGTATTTCAGATATTTGGTAAAATGGAATGATCATCCTTTGGAGGATGCGTCATGGTTAACTGTACCTAAAAATGCCACCTATGGTCATTCTATCGATGACCTCATGAATGGGAGTTCATGATCTTTTGCTTCCCCCAGGGAGCTTGATGCAGGGGCATCACACTTTGCATCGCCTTATGTTGGTTTTCACAGTTTTGGTTTTATTTTGTTTTTTGTTTTTTGGTTTTGGGCTTATATCAACTTTTCCTTTCCTTGTTATCTGTGACAAGTGGCAATCCATGGGTGGAAGCAAGCTTGCTTGTTTGGGGCCTATCGAGCTCTCTGCTTGGTCTGGAGAGGAATCGAATGGGTAGTTACAAAGCATCACCCCCATTTGGTGCAGGAGTTGCTGCCAGTTGAAAGGACGATTATTGGAAAAGAAAAATAGGCTGAGCCAAGTGGTTGCTAAGAGAAAAGGATTCTACAAAGAGGCCCACAGGATCTTGTTTGGAAAAATAAGCTAATTTTTGAGAGTTTGCTGTGTATGAAAGTAGAGAGAATGGTTCTCGGAGGAACCCAATTTGTGATTGCATGAAAGAAAACAAAAGACAAACAAAGTGAACAGAGGATGTGAGGTAGGGAAGAAAAGAATGCTAATCGTGCACATTGATGTTGATGTACTTGTAATCTGCTATTTCCATCGTGGTGCTCTGTTTGCATAGTATTAATATAATATATCATAATCCCTATCGTTGGAGTTTGGTGAGATTATATTTATGTTTGTATTGCATTGTGAAATGAAATTGGGGATTGTTCAATCGCCCTTGAGCATCAATCTGTAGCTGCCATCTTTGTTTTCAATTTTTGCATTGTTATAATTCCTTTCAACTCTGTTTCTTATCGCCTTTGGCCAAGAATCGGCCTCATGGTTTGGGGAAGCTCTCTGTAGCATGTAATTGTTGTCCATCAGGGCTATTGGTGGCTTTATCGTTCCATCTTCTGTAGACTCTACATTTGTGATTTGTTAATTGTGCAACTTCCTTTCTTAGTGATATTGCAGCGACTCTGTAATGAACAGTTAGCCATTACTTATACACAAAATTGTGATAGTACCTTATAATGTCTAAGAAACCTCACAAGGTTTTGAGTGACTTAGGGTGTGACGACTCTAGCATTGTGATAATCTTCTTGGGGTCAACTTGGACACCTACTAGTGAAACACTATAATGAAGTACTCCATCTATTGGACTCCGAAGGCAAACTTAGAGCACTTAGCAAATAGATAATGCTCTTCTAAATTCTTGAGGGTGATCTCCACATGATGATGAATTTGACTTGTCCATGTCTTTCTATAGATAAGTGTGATAAAAGAAGACAAATATAAATTTATGTATGCAATCATGAAACATAATGTTCACAAGGATCTAAAAAAAGAGGGGGAATTCGATAGTTCAAAGGGCATGGGAAAATATTCACAAGGGCCTTAATAGGTCTTTAGGAATATTGGCTTTTATAAATTGAATTAGGTGATACTTAAATGGAGATCTAGTATAGTGAATAATTTCCAATAAATAATCAATAATAGGGATTTTTTAATCCTTGATTGTTAATTTTTTGAGCTCACAAAAATTAGGGCACATTCACCAATCCTCATCTTTCTTAAGAACCACATTCTTGGGGGAGTAAGTATCAGTACTAGGATGGATGAGACCTGCTTCTTCGAGCTCCTTCATGATATTCTCAATTTCATTATTTTTCTCAAAAAGACACCAATAGGGTCAAATATTAAGAGGATGGATACTAAGGATGATGGGAGTAGAATGGTCATTGGACATTGGAGGTCGTAAGCATGTGGATTCCTCAAATATGTGTTGATACTTATGAAGGAGGCCTTGAAAATTGTGCAACGAAGAATGAGAAAGAGGTTGAGCCTATAGAGAGTGGAATTGGGCAAGAATACCATCCCATGCATGTGAGATAAATACTTTATTCTAACTAGTGGGATGACTTACAAAGAATATGCATCCCTTTATTAATGCTATCTAAGGGTGACTTACAAAGCATATACACCCAACTAATACTAGCTATCGTAAAGTAGAATGTGGTACATAATAATTTCCAACACCAAAAATTATTGTACAGTATTAACGACTCCAACAATTTTCCTATACTTTGTTAGTGGCATCAAACAACCAATAAATGATTTCCAATGCCAAATAGCATTAAACAATCAATGAATAAATTTTAGCAAAATATTCCACATTAAAAAACACCTTTTAATAGAGTTGAATTTCCCTAGGTAGATTACAAACACCTCCTTGAAACACATGACAAAAAACATACTTCAACATAAGTAGAAAATATTAAATTGTAACACCAATTTTTTAAGATATTTTAATGAAAATTTAATGCTTTGATTTGACTTAATAAAAAACCACTTCCATTTTTAGCAAATCCAATCTTTATTTTGAACACCATATCTTAGTTTCCACACTCCATGCCTTTATCCACAATGTTTTTGATTAGAGGTAAATAATGGGTTTTGAAGGGGCCCAAAACCCTTTACAAAAAAGAGCTATTGAAACAAAAGAAAACTACAATAAGTATATATCAGCCCATACACAGTGCACCATCAGCAAAAAATTAGCCAAACAAGAGGAACACAATCACCAACATTAAATATTCTTCAATATATCCATAGCCTCCACATCGCATGTCATATCCTTCTGACCCTCATCCAAGGCATTAGACAGTTCTTTAACAGGAGCCCCAACCCGAGCTTTGTCTTGTTACGAGTTCTAGCCCCAAGCCCACCCACATTCACTTCACTAATCAAAACATTATTCTTATCACCACCCTTATCAATAGACACCTCTCCCTCCAGCAGCTTACCACCAACACCAATATCACCAGAATGAGCAGTCTCCTTGCATTTTTTGGCACTATCAAAAGGAGAGGTAATACCAACAAACTCAAAATTAACCCCAAATTTAGTCCCTTCCCCACCCTTATCCATGTTAGCATAAATCCTCTTCAGATGATTTTCAAGGGTGAGAAATCTACCTTCTAGATTTTGCTTCATGTTGAGCATTTCCTCCGCCACAATTTTCAAAGAGTTCATCAGATCATCAATCTGATTCTGAACTGGGGACTCATCAACTTTACTCATCACACCATGAACTTTCACATTGGTCATATTAAGTTCATGGAACATCCATTTAAATAACTTGTAAAAAACAATGGAACCCTCTCTAGCAGTTCCCAAAACATCAACAATATTTTCCTTATCAATGTTGAAAATTCCCTTACCCACAACATCCTCCTCATGAGAGGAGCTTACCTTATCCTGATTGGCAGAGACTTCCTTCCCCTTCCTAGCAGCAACTGGCATTTTAATTTTTCAAATAGACTCCACAATCTCCGTAGCAACTGCCTTTCTTTTCTTCTGCCTATCTGGGTCCACAACTGGAGAATCCTCAACACCTTGCCCCACCTCTACCACGACCTTCCTTTCCATCTGCAAGTCCAAAACCTCAATCGGTGAATCCACAACACCTTGTTCGCCTACAATCTCTTAAGTGGAGAATTCATCTCCAGCAGTTGGCTCGTAGACCTAACAACCGGCTTATTATTACTTCCCATCTCCAACTCCTTTTTTTGTTTCATCCCCATAAACTTTATCCACAATGTTAAAAGCCACTTGATTAGATATTTGACCTTTTGATAAAATTCCAACAAGCATTAAATGAATCAATCCTCAACTCCAACACTCATGAAAAATCTCAATGCTTCCTAAATGACTTTTAATTTCTCTAGGCGAGATAAATCTTCTCCAACCAAATACAAATTTTAAATTTCAAATCAAGAAATGATGCTTCAAGAAACCATATGGCACTCTAGGTAGTACTATAAAACCTTACAAAATAATAATTTAAAAAATGAAATCCGAAGATTTCATCGAAATCTCTTCCTCATGGACAAACCTTTAGGAAAATCATGGCTCTTTCATCTTTGTCATGGATTAGTCAAAACCATAAGTATTTTATACTATTATAGGCTCCAAGATAAAACACAAATAAAATTAAGAATTAGATTTGTAAATAAGTAAAAGAACACAAAAGTATATTATGTTTGTGTTTTCAATATAGATTATATTATTTAATGACCTTTATAAATATCATCACTCTTTTAACTTTTACAACCACTTTTCCCATAGAAACCAGCTATTAAATATACTCAACAAAAACCATAAGTTATTAAACTTACACAACACTATTAAGTAACCATAAATTAAACATTTTGGATCATAAACCTTACATATTCTTATTAGATTTGTATTTGGTTTGTATTGCATTTAGTTGTGCATGAAATTCATTAGTTTTATTTATAAACAAAACTTTATTGTGTACCTTAGAGGTTTTTTTATTTGACCACCTTAGGAGGTGTGCTTAATGCTAAGAATCCATTTGAATATGTTTACTAGTGGAACAATGTTATTAAAACACAACACATACTATTTTTTACCTAGCATGATAAATCAACAAGTGTAGACATGGGGCATATATTTCTTTCCCTTTAAGTCAATGAATCTTATAAAACAATATTTTTCACCCTTAGTAATAAGTGAAATCAATTGCCAAGCTTAGGGAAATACTATTCCCATGATCCTGACATTATTCACTACCCTTTAAGCCACTGGTTGGTTGCTCAATGACTAAACATAAATAATTATTTTTAGCAACATTTTTACCACAAATTGTTCCATACTACATATGTATTATTATAAGAATTGAAATTAGTTTGTATGACATCTAGTTGTAGAATATGTAGACACTATTACTCTAAGTTTACCTTGATAGCTTAATTTATTATTTGAAAAAGAAAATAATTCATTTGTAATAGTGGATAATTTGCAATATCTACCTTATATATTAGAACTAGAAGTTAGTCCTAATTAATATTTTAATTAGTTCCATAGTTCACTTTAATTGAATTCAATGTCAAATTAGATAACCAAGTTAACTAGACTCATCAACTAAGTAGGTTAAGCCAATACAATTCAGTAAGCATTAAGTTAGGTTTTAACTTGCAATTCCTATAAAAAAGACACGTGATGTAATGATAAGAGTAAAATAATTTAATATTAGATTTTTTTTGTTATTCTTCTGGTTGTTCTAGTGTTGTATTGTTAAATTGGCAAGAGTTTATTTTAGATGGATTTTATGTGTCAATGAGGTCTTTATTAAAATTCCATAGTTGTATTCAACATGGCATTAGATATTTCATGGTTTTATCAACATTCATTTTTTTTGCTTCATAGGTGCTTTCTAGAGTTCTCATGGATCTAAAACCACGCTTGCCACTCTACTTTTTGAATTATAGTTTTTTCTAAAGGTAGATCTCATTAGGCTTTTCTATTGTCTTATTGCAAGTACATATTTTGATTTTGTATTTTTATTTTGGTCTATCTTGTGACTTTTCCAAATAAAGTTCTTTGTTTGATTTGAAATTTGACCAAAAAAGGGATTGAGATGTTTATGTCAAATTTTGATTCTACTTCAATTGTAAATTCAACTATTTATAGTATTTGTTTTGAACTTAATGTTTTTATCAAAGATCCAATTTCTTGGGGTAGATTAGTTTTTATGGATAATTAGGTTATAAAGATATTAACATTTTCACCCTTAAGTTGATTATAACATGTTGAGTAAGCTTACACTTATACTAGAGGTCTTAGCTAAGTTGCCATGATTAATATGACATGTTGAGTACTCTTACACTTATACTAGAGGTCTTAAATAAGTTGCCATGACTAGGAGGATCCATTCATTAAAAAATTCCCAAGGATTAAAAGTGGCATTCATCACATTCAAAAATTTGTACCTTGGTTGATTCTGCAATAAACCATCATTCTTACCAATTAAGCTACAACCCCTTTGGTGGATAGACATTTTTTGTGAAGGCATGTTTATAGTTTAAACCAATTATCTCTTAATTCTTGCGTGTTTAATGATTATCGGTGAAAACTATATTTTGTTAGCTCACTATCACATTTTTTTCCAAGTAAACATCTATTATTTAGTTATTAATTTTTTATACATATACGAATTTTAATGTTATAGAACTAGGTGGATAGTTAATTTAGATAACTATACATTAGTAATGACTTATCCAACATTAATTTAGTAGAATTGTTTTGTAGTTTTTACTCATTAGTTTTATAATTCCTATTACAAAACTTTTAGGGGCCGTAATTTTTTATATTGGAGGTGGTTTTTGTGAACGTGGATAAGTTGAAGGAAATCTCAAGAGGGAAAACGACAAGAAAAATTAGATCCAACCACAAAACCAAAACCCAATTTGATCAAATTAAACTCATTACCAATAAAGTCATTAGCTAAAATTGAATGAAAGAAAACATGAAACAAAAGAACAAATGAAATCTAATCTACTTTTTTAGCTCACCCAAGAAGATTGCTAACCCTCCATTTCTGACAATGTGAGCATTATGCCTTTTAGATATGTGGATTACTCAATGCTAAGCATAACTCAATTGTGCAAAAGCTTGAAATATTGATGGCTATGGAGGATAGATCACTATGGACTTCAAATTCCAAAGAGAGAAGTCCTTTGAATGAAGGATGAGAATTATTTTATAGCTTTTGTAGAGGGGGACCAACCACACCAAGGCTCCAGGTCACGAAGAGCTGAGAGCGGAAGGCTGCCATGATCTACCTCAGATTGGCCAAGTGTTTAAGGTCAAGGATAGAGAATGAAGAGCACTCTCAAGTGCTCCTATCACTCTACTAGCCCGAGAGTTTTAATGGGGATAAATGAATAGGATTCTGGAACCCAAACTATACCCAGACAACTCTCTTCCAGAGGACAACAGTGTAGGTTAAGGATGATAGTGCGACAAATTGGTATCTCATAGGAGCACTAGCATTTACACAACCAAAAAGTACAAAAGTACAGTAAAGAGTGTCAAAAAACCACTAACAACTTAGTGGTTGAGGTTTGAAATGCTAACTTAAATGATAACTAACAAAATAAGCAAAATAACTAGAAGGATGATATATTAGTGACAAAATAAAAGGTGGTGGAAGTGAACTCACGAAGGGTCCAATTCACCAGCAAGCTCCATATGAACGCGTACCTACGCAAAACCAAGAGAGGAAAAATGTTGGGGCTATATAAGGGTTTGTGGCAATCAAACCATCACTTTGGTGATTCCACCTCCACAGACAACTAGATAGATAGAGAGATAAAAATATGATAAAGAAAATGATGTTGGAACATAAATGAAACCAAGCACTACGAGAGACACTAAGCTACTCAAATCCAACAACAAAGTAATACGAAAAAGTTACCACCCTCGATCAAAGGCAATTGAGGCCAATGAGAGAGGAATGCAAGTCCATATCTATGGAAGAGTCGACATAGCTGCAACACCTAAAGCAGCCTCACAAGACACCAAGCTATAGATTCTGTGGTAGATGTGTAGAATGTTGTGATTGTTGGAAATGTGGAGCCAATAGTACAACAAGTAGCTCAAGAGCATGAGGAGATGTGTGAATTGCCTTCAAGAATGTTCAAGCATGTAGAGAAATGAGTCAGAATGAAGAATAACCATTTAAAGGTGAGTTTAAGAGGGAAAACATTCTTCAAAGGTCGATAAGAAGGCGTAGGGGCGTTACGTTTCGTCACCAATGGAGAACCTAATGCCTTTTCAAATTACAAAGATAGGAATCCTATCAGGATGGAAACACATCGCGTAGATGTCCATGTGCCATGCACGCGTCTTCAAAGAAAATGCCCCACCGATACTAAAAACAAGTACCAAGTGGAATGGGTACAGAATGAGGATGTGAAATTACTTGGTCGTATTTGATTTTTCTAAAGTGAAGGGTGTAAAAGGGGAATTTGCAAGGGGGGTGAAAATTCACTCCTATACATTTTTTCCCCACTTTAGAAAACATGAGTGCCAATGAGTGTTCGATAAAGTAGATAGAAATAGTTTAGACACGTATACTTGAACCAACAAGGAAGCAAATCGCAAACTGGCGAGCTTGAAAGCGTAGGGTAGGAAAATGGCTCCACAGGTAATCTCTCTTGAGGAGGATTGAATAAAGTGCATCGAAGGTCCACACACCAATGATGGACAAATCTCACAATATATACACTTCATAGGTCCTTAGACCTACAAAGAAGGAACCCCTAGGTACTCTCTCTTGAAGGAAGCTCAATGTGAGGGGACTTCGTAGAGTTGGATTGGAAAACAACTTCATAGGCGCACCTGCAAAGCAACATGTTAATATGCAGACAAAATATGTTAGATATCAAAGAGTAGCCACACAAGCAAGCAAGAAGGTAGACAATCACATAGACAGTCAAAAGCTGAAGGAAGAGCTTTCAAAGGGCTCCCTTGGTAACCCTTCAAAATAAAAGGAGTCCATTCAACGGACACTCGGTTTGAAAGTATAAGAGTGTTTTCACAAATCAATTCAACATCAAGGAATCCTTTTAAAAGATGTTCACTTCATCAAGGAATTCAAAAGGAAGAAGGTCCCCTCACAAGGGGAAGGTCAAAAATTTTCCCACAGGAGAAGGTGCTCCCTTAGAGGAAAGTTTTTCAAATTCTTTATTTATGAACCCATGCTGAAGGAAAAATATTCCATTAGGGGTTAAGGAATGCAATTTTTGAAAATGTTGGATTTTGTTGGTACGTGGTTATCATTTATGTCAACACTATTGGCATTAATGCATTAGAGGCTGTATATGTCGAGGATATTGAGAAAATTGTAATAAAATAAGTTGCAGGTTGTCAGTGGTGAAGTGAAGTTCAGTATGTTGATGATCAAAGGTTGTGGATTAAAGGATTTTTTGTTGAGTATATCTAGTTTATCCATTTTAATTTTTTGAGATCTGCATGAATATTTGATCGAGTTATGAGTATCTGTGTTCTGAGATTTTTTTTGTTGCTTCTGTTGGTGTTCCTGAAAGAGGGTGTTGTAATTCTAGTAAGTTCAATTGTTGTGGATGCTTCTATGGTGATCCATGATACTTGTGGATGTTTCTAGATCATTCTCTATCTGTGTTGTATTCCCACATTGATCATTGTACTCTTGATTGGTGATTTTCTTTTGCGTGTTCATGTTTTTCATGTTCATGGCCGACAGGGTGATTGTAGTGTGTTGTGGATCTTCAAGGAATAATTATTGAAGATTTTTCGTGTTCGAGGATGTTGTTTTGGGTCCTCACTATGTTGTGGCTGACATTGGTTGAGTCACATTGATAATTATTTATGTTTTGGGCCAACAATTTGTATTCATTTTATATTTTATTGAAGCCGACATATAGATGATGTTATTCCTAGTTGCAGATATATATGAGCGACTGTTTACATCATTTGAGACATACGAGATGTGCGAAGTGCGAGTGCTATGTGCGAATAAAGTTCAGATCTTTTGAAAGTAGAAGTAAACTGTGAAGAAGAGTGAGTAGAAGAAAGAGTGTTCATGTGCTTAACCATAACTGTAATAAACCATTAATAGATGCCATATTCTCAGTTCACAATCTCTCAAATGGATTTAATCTGAATGTGACTGTAAGACAATGTGTCTTCCTTTGGGCAGTAATCCTTTTTGTATTTGAGCAGTGAGCTCTAGGCAGTGTGCTTGAATGCATGTGCATTCCCAATTTACTATACTTTTAACAGAGTATAAACTTGTGGATTAACCTCCACCATGGTTTTTTCCCTAATAGGGTTTCCACACAAAAATCTTGGTGTTATGTGTGTTTCTGATGTGGTGATGGTTTTTGCTTTCATGTTTAATTATCAGATCTGAGAATAAGTTTAAAATTTTGAGACAACTGATTCACCCCCCATCTTAGTTGTCTACCCTTATGTTGCCAAAAATTGGTATCAGAGCAGGTTCCTCTAGAGGAGTTTAATAGCTTGAGATGATCTGGGATGGCGACATATAAGAATGATAGTCCAAGATTTGATGGACCTAATTATTCTCTATGGAAGACTTGAATGGATTGTCATCTGAGATGAATTGGTGAACCTTATTGTAACATTAAAAAGAATAGATACTTCATCCCACAAAATGGTCCTTCTACTGTAGGTGAGATTAAAGATGTCGAGTACAATATCAGGGCTAAGGAAGCATTTTTGAGTGCTCTGACTAATTCCAAAATGATAAATGTAATGGATCTAAAGACTGATTATGAGATATGGGAAAAAGTTGGGAACTTTGTATGAAGGTGATGCCCATGTGAAGATTGCTAAGCTACAAAGTCTAAAATGGAAATATGAAACATTGAAAATGGGTGAAGATGAGAACATCACTGCTTTTATGCAGAGAGTGAATGAAATTTTGTTTAATATCAGATGTGCTGGTGGAACATTGGAGGAATCAAAGATTGTTGCTAAAGTGCTCATATCCTTGCTTACTACATACAAACACAAAGTTGCTACTATTGAGGAGATCCATACTATGACAAATGTAACCAAACATGTTGATTGGTAAGCTTGCTGCTTTTGAGTTAAGTGAGTTTGGTGATGCTCTTCCTAAGATAGAATCTGCATTCAAAGCTACTACCTCTAGAAAAGATAAGTAGAAATATCATCCGGGAGAAAGTTCCTCTAGAAACTTTTCCAAGTACGAGCAGGAAATGAGAGAGATTGAAGAAGAAGAGAGAAAACTAGATGAGCTTGAAGCACTTCTTGTCAAGAGGGTAGCCAAAGGAGAAGGTAATTATAAAGGGAAATTGCCTCTTAAATGTTTTTCATGCAATAAGATAGGTCATTTTGCCTCAAGGTGTCCAAAAAGAGTTTCTAAGACAAGACCTAACAAGCCTAGATTCCAAAGAAAGTGTTATTATGCTATTGATGAAGGTGTGACAAATGATGAATATGATAAAGGAAATGTAAGTGAGGATGAGTTTGTATTTATTGCTATCAAGGAAAGTAATCCTGTACCTACTGAATCTGGTAGTTGCATGAATGTGGAGAAAGCTCTAACTATTCGAGTTGAAGAAAAAGATGAATGGGTGATTGGCAGTGGATTCTCTCATCACATGACAGGTTATACAAGTAAATTTGCGAGTCTTCAAAAGTATGATGGTGGTGTTTTAAGATTTGGTGATGACAAAGCTGGTGTAATCTATGGCAGAGGATCCATTTCTTTTGATGGTAAGCATAACACTGATGATGTTCTATATGTGGAAGGTTTGAAGCATAATATTTTAAGTGTTGGACAGATGGTTGACAAGGGATACAATCTTTAATTCAAGGATGGAATATATAGAATATTGGGGAGTTTTGGAAATATGATTGCATCAGGTACAAAAACAAAAGGTAATATCTTTCACCTAAGTGCTGCTAGTAAAAGTTGTCTAATTGATCAAGTTGATGAAAGTTGGTTGTGGCATAGGAGATTGTGTCATGTAAACTTTGACAATATTATCAAGATAAGTTCTACTCAGGTTGTGAGAGATCTTCCTAAGTTGATAAAACCTACTAATACTATATGCAAGGAATGTCAGTTAGGGAAGCAAACTATAGTTTCATTTTGGAGCAAACAACATTGTTCAAATGAAGTATTGGAGCTTGTGAACATTGATCTGTGTGGTCCTTCTAGAGTCAGAAATTTACAAGGAGATAGGTATTTCATGTTACTCATTGATGATTATTCTAGATTGATGTGGGTTGCTTTCTTAGGAGAAAATTTTGAAGCTCTAGAGAAATTCAATATTTTTAAGGCTAAGGTTGAGACAAAGACAGGTCTGAAGATTAAATGTTTGAGATCAGATAGAGGCGGTGAATTCATTTCTGGTGAGTTTAATTCCTTTTTGTGAAGAGCATGGGATAAAGAGACAATTATCTACCCCGCGGACCCCTCAACAAAATGGAGTTATGGAAAGGAAGAACAAGACAGTTCTAGATGCTGCTAGGACTATGATGCTGGAAGGAAATGTTCCACATATCTATTGGAGAGAAGCTGTGAGTACTGTTGTTTACACTCTCAATTGGGTACATATCGAAGGTGATATTGGTAAGACCCCTTATGAGCTATGGTTTGGTCATAAGCCTACTGCTAGATACTTCAACTTTTTTGGGAGTAAATGTTATATCAAAAGAGATAAAGATATAGGAAAGTTTGATGCTAGGAGTGATGAAGGAATATTTCTTGGTTACTGTACTAAAAGTAAAGCCTACCGATGCTTCAAAAAGAGATTGAGGAAAGTAGTTGAAAGTGCTAATTTCAAGGTTGATGAAGACATGGTTAGACCATCCAAAACTTATGGATATGATTTAGATAATCAAAATGTCAGTTCAATTCAGACTCAGAATCAAGTACAGATCATTCTGGTGAATCAGGAAAGCCAAGAGGAAGGAACTAGTGAAAGTGCAAAAGTGAGATCACAAGAGCCTGAAGTTCAAGAACATCCTTAGACTCCAAGGTATGTAAGATTGAATCATTCAAAAGATCAAATTATAAGGTGATAAGAACAAAGGTGTTCAAACTAGGAGAAGAATTGTAGAAGAACACTGTTTGATATCAAAGACTGAGCCAAATAGTGTAAATGAATCATGAAAAGATGAACATTGGATGGAAGCAATGAAAGAAGAGCTACTGCAAATTGAGAAGAATGATACATGGATTCTTTTTCCTAGACCTAAGGACAAAAATGTAATTGGAACTAAGTGGGTCTTTTAGAACAAACTAAATGAGCAAGGCGAAGTTGTTAGAAACAAAGAAAGATTGGTGTGTAAAGGATACTCTCAGATGGAAGGAATTGACTTTGAAGAAATTTTTTCCCCTGTTGCTAGGATTTAAGTCGTGAGACTGTTTCTTGCTTATGCTGCTTACAAAAACTTCAAGGTTTATCAGATGGATGACAAGTCAACATTTCTAAATGGTGAATTGGAAGGAGAAGTGTATATTGAGCAACCTAATGGATTTCAATTGACTGATCAGGGAGATATGGCTTGTAGGTTGAAGAAAGCATTGTATGGACTTAAGAAAGCCCCAAGAGCATGGTATGCCAGATTGGATAAGTATTTGTTGAAGCTTGGATTTAACAAAGGTACTGCTGATAGTAATTTGTATTTCAAGATTGACCATGATAAAGATTTGATTGTTGAAGTCTATGTTGATGATATCTTTTTTGGAGGAGATGATAGTTTGTGCACAAATTTTTCTAATGAGATGCAAAGTGAGTTTGAGATGTCTATGATTGGAGAAATGAAATTATTTTTGGGATTGCAAATGACTCAGCTAGATAAAGGGATTTTTATATCCTAGTCCAAGTATGTGAAAGAACTGCTAAACAAGTTTGGTATGGATTATTCAAAGCCAGTTGGCACACCTATGGTGACTGGATGTAAGTTGAAACAAGATGATGATTCTCCTAAGACAAATAAGACTACATATAGATCCATGATTGGTGGATTGTTGTATTTGACTCAAACTAGACTTGATATCATGAATGTCATGTGCATTGTTGCAAGATTTCAAGTTGATCCTAAGGAATCTCATGTGATTGCTATGAAGAGGATTTTAAGATACTTGAAGGGGATAGTTGATTTTGGCCTATGGTATCCTAAAGAAGATGATTTTAATTTGAGTGCTTTTACTGATGCTGATTGAGTAGGAGATGTGAATGACAAAAAGAGTACTCGTGGTGGTGCATTTTTCTTGGGAAAGAAGCTGATTTCATTGTTAAGTAAGAAGTAGAATGCCATTTCTTTATCTACTGCAGGGGCATAATACATTGTTGCTGCTAACAATTTTACTCAAGTATTGTGGATGAATAAGATGTTGAAAGATATCAGAGTTATGTATGATGAACCTATTGCCATATTCTATGATAATTCAAGTGCTATTAACATTTCTAAGAATCCAGTGCTCCATTAAAAAACCAAGCATATATCTATCAAGTTTCACTTTTTGAGAGAGAAGGTGAGTGAGAAGGAAGTCATATTGGAGTATGTGCCCACTAAAGAATAGATTGTAAATATCTTTACCAAGCCCTTGCCTAAGGATAATTTTGAGTTTCTCAGAGGGAAGCTAGGGGTGATTACCCCTCCTAATCAGAACTAAGGTGCATTGACTTGCATCAGTCCGTGCATTTCATAGTCATATCTTGATCCATATTGATGTTGTGGTGGTTGCTACTCAGGGGGAGTATTCAGATAAAAAATGTGGTTCAAATCTTGTGTGGAGAAAGATACACATTATCTTTGTCATTGATGTCAAAGGGGTAGAAGAGTCATGTGAAAAACTGTGAACTATCTAGGGAGTAGAGTCAAAATCTAAGGGGGAGAAAGTGCTAAGAGAAAGTTGTGTTGATGGTGTTTTTCACATCATGTGCCATCAATGCCAAAGGGGGAGATTGTTGGATGTTTCTGGTATGTGGTTTTCATTGATGTCAACACTATTGGCATTAATGCATTAGAGGCTGTATATGTCGAGGATATTGAGAAAATTGTTATAAAATAAGTTGCAGGTTGTTAGTGGTGAAGTGAAGTTCAGTATGTTGGATAGCTCAGTATGTTGATGATCAAAGGTTATGGATTAAATGGTTTTCTGTCAAGTATATCTAGTTTATCCATGTGAAGTTTCTAAGATCCACATGAAGATTTGATCGAGTTATGAGTATTTGTGTTTTGAGAGTTTTTCTGTTGCTTTAATTGGTGTTCCTGAAAGAGGGTGTTGTAGTTCTAGTAAGTTTAGTTGTTATAGATGCTTCTTTGGTGATCCATGATGCTTGTGGAGGTTTCTAGATCATTCTCTATCTATGTTGTACGTCCACATTGATCATTGTGCTCGCGATTGGTGATTTTATTTTGCGTGTTAATGTTTTTCATTTTCATGGCCAACAGGGTGATTGTAGCATGTTGTGGGTCTTTGAGGAATAATTATTGAAGATGTTTCATGTTCGAGGATGTTGTTTTGGGTCCTCACTATGTTGTGGCTGACATTGGTTGATTCACATTGATAAATATTTATGTTTTGGGCCGACAATTTGTATTCATTTTATATTTTATTGAAGCCAACATGTAGATGATGTTATTCCTAGTTTTGGATATATATGAGCGACTATTTACATCATTTGAGACATGTGAGATTTGCAAAGTGTGAGTGCTATGTGTTAATAAAGTTTAGATCTTTTGAAGGCAAAAGTAAAGTGTGAAGAAGAGTGAGCAGAAGAAAGAGTGTTCATGTGCTTAACCAAAACTATAATTAGGCATTAGTAGATGCCATCTTCTCAGTTCAAAATCTCTCAGATGGATTTAATCTAAATGTGACTATAAGATAGTGTGTATTCATTTGGGTAGTTAGCCTTTCTATATTTGAGCAGTGAGTTCTAGGTAGTGTTCCTGAATGCATGTGCATTCCCCATTTACTATACTTTTTAACATAGTATAAACTTGTGGATTAACCTCCACCGTGTTTTTTCCCCTAATAGAGTTTCCACGTAAAATCTTGGTGTTATGTGTGTTTCTGATGTGGTGATGGTTTTTGCTTTCATGTTTAATTATTAGATCTGAGAATAAGTTTAATAAGTTTAAATTTTTGAGACAACTGATTCACCCCCCCTCTCAGTTGTCTACCCTTGTGTTGCCAACATAAAATATTTTCAAGAAAATATTTTTTGGCCACCGAATCTATTTTCTAAAAATTGAAGTGACATGATAGCCCCCCCTTAGGATGGTGCATGCCAAACACAAGGGGCACACGACATCATAAGGAGAGAAAAGAAAGAATGAAAAAGTGATGTTGTGGCTCACAAAATATAATGAGATGTAACTATGGTAATGCTATCACACACGTGAGGGACACCACATGAGAACCACAACATCATGAAACAAGAACGAATAATAAGTGCAAAGAAAGAAGAGAAAATAACATCACAAAAAAGGGACATGGGGGATCTAATATTTTGGGGTTAGAGCTGCTCATAAATATAGATAAATAGATATAATAGTATATAAATGAACTATGATCAACCCCCTACTATATCATACCATATGAAGAAATTACGTGGATAAAATAATTATAAAAAAATGGGTCAACATGGAAGGGAAGCCTAAATGCCCCCAACTCTTTGCATTGTCCCCAATTTTTGAAAATCAATACACAATAGAGGAAGAATGATGTGACAAATAGAAGTTTCATAACATAAAAAACTCATGTATGCAAGCACCTATGAGGGTGACAAGGGTCATCTAGGAACATATAATGCAAGCACAGGGGAACACAATACACACACACAATCTAATCTACATATAAAGAAGAGGTGCCCCCTAGTCCTCATCAACCAAGAGGTCATTGTTCTCTCAATATAGATCATTGTACAAGGAGGGTTTACACGCATATAAGGACATAATATCAAGGGGAAAACACTCCGAACCTCCTGTAAAAAGAGCCAAGGCAGAAGGCCCCTCGAGGTCTTCTTTGCTCAGTTCTTGTGGGATGAACATCAGTGATTTTGTGAAGATCACTGATAAGGTCAAGATCTTGCCCACAAAATTGAACATGCACTTCACAAAAGTGTCATGTTAATTCAACAGGCAAGGGAGGTAGTGCCTATGATCCATTGCTAGGCTCACCAAATGACTTAGGAGTAGTGATGAACTCCGAGGATGTTGGGGCTTCTTCCATCACTAGGATGGCACAAGCCAAGGTAGAACCATTCTAGGAAGAAAGTGAACCCTTTTTTTAACCCCCATTGCTAGTAAGGTCGTCCTCCATCTTTTTCTTCATCGAGGGATGCGAGATACCCATGGACGAAGTAGAAGGCATGAAGGAAGAGGAGAAGACTATGACAAACACCACCAAGGTATTCAATATGTCCACATATTTCTAGAATGACGGTATGTCCGAAAGGGACATTAGAAGGGGTGGCTCAATCGAAGGAGAAATAAACACCTGCACCCTCTTCGGGTGAGGATTTCTTATGCTTGCGGTGGGAGCCAAAAGAAAGATCGGAGTTGAAGGAATTGAACCAGAGGCAATGGAAGAGGAGGACACAATAAAAGGTGCCAAAGCAGGAGCTATCAGATCCTCTTCCATCTTCTGTAGGGTGGCCTGCTTAGTGGCTAGAGCCTTTCTCTGACACTTGCACTCATGCGCAAGGCAGTTTTTGTGACTCTGAGAGCTAGAGGATGGGGGATGAGAAAGGATGGAATACTTGTGTTGGACCATCGAAGTATCCATCATGACCATTTTTTATGGAGGGAGAGGCTCCTGGACGAGAACAGGAGGGAGAGGTTGAGAGGATGATGGAACAACAGTAGAGGGAGCCGACTCTAATGCCTCAGTGGTGGGCCTCTTCCCCTTCACTGCCTTAGAGGCAAGAACAATAGTAGGTCACAGAGGTTGAGACATAGAGGACACCCATGGGGACCCTTCCTCTTACCATACCAAATGGATCGAGGCACCATGGGTAAGATGGGAAGTTTGAATGCTAGACACTTGGGCTTTCACCAAGCGGGAACCATCAAATTCTCTAGTAAACACCTAGGAGTAGAAGATAATGGCACCACAACATGGTGAGAAGAAGTGACAAAAAAAACAATGGAAGAGGAGGAAGAACCCTGAGCACACTTTTGTTCCTCCCTTCTATGAGCCAAGGTGGCTTTATTGTCTACCTTCAAGAAAGCTCTATGCAAGATGGCATAGGGAGAAGGAGGGTATCTCACCTTAGGCATTATTCCCCCACTCTTGTACCTTACATAAGTTTGGTACAAGAGGTCTTTCCTAGGAGTAAGCAGACCAATGAGCGTAAGCTAGAAGTGATCCAATGAGTAGCTCCCATGCACAATCGTTGGCTTATAACCAATGTTATAGACTACATGTACCATACCCTCATGGGAAAACTTTAGGCACTTATGAACCATCAAGGGAACTACATTCATAGCGACCAACCAAGGGATACTTAGTTTCACTCTGAAGAGCTCAGACCTTGGGATAATGTCAAAAAGTGCATTTAAGGATCTAGGTCCAACTAAGATTGACAAGGTGATGCAACCGATGGGAGAAATGGAAAGCTCATCGTGTGTATGAATAGTGCTCCTACATTCGTCATACCCATCCTTGTGTAAGAAATTAATCAACTTTATCTCCTCAGTGATGGCATTCACCTGACACGTAGGGTCAACGAGGACACCTGTTATAGTGTTTCCATTGACTCATGCAAGGATGTATAAGGGAGATGGTTCTTTGTTATAATTCAGTGGAAAGTCCTACGAAGTGAAAGTTATGGAAAGAGATCCACTAGCAGGTTGCACATATGGGATGGGTAGATGTCAAAAGGAGGCCATTTCTTCATACAGTAAATAGGACTTTCATAGATGTCCCAAGGGTTTGACAACTAGACGATGACCCACTGAAGGTTTCATTCCATGATGCTTATGAAACCTTACAGTTATGCCAATAGGGGTTGTAGGTTGGGTTGCAAGGCTAGGTTCCTCACAAAAATCACATCCACAACACTCCTAAGATACGAGGAAAGGGTCTTTTAGCACTGCTAAACATAGAAAAATGGTTCACATTGGGTTCACCAAAATGTAGAAGAGGGGGACCAGCAACACTAAGGCTCTAGGTCATGGAGAGCCGAGAGCGGAAGGATTCCCTGATCTACCTCATGTTGGACAAATGTTTAAGGTCAAGGATAGAGAATGAAGAGCACTCTCAAGTGCTTCTATCACTCTACTAACTCAAGAGTTTTAATGGGGCTAAATGAGTAGGCTTCTCAAACCCAAACTATACCTCAGACAAATCTCTGCTAGAGGACAACAATATATATTAGGGACAAAAACACAACGTGCTAGTTTCTCACAAGAGCGTTGGCATCTGTACAACCAAAAATTATGAAAGTACAATAAAGAGTGTCAAAAACCCACTAACAGCTTAGCGATTGAGGTTTGAAGTACTAACTAAAATGATAACTAACATAATAAGTAAAATAACTAGAAGGATGATATAGAAGTAACAAAAGAAAAGGTGGTGGAAGTGAACTCACGAAGGGTCCAGTTTACTAGCAAGCTCCACACAAACTCATACCTACACACAACCAAGAGAGGAAAAATGTTGGGGCTGTATAGGGTTTTTCCATAGTCAAACTCCCAATTTGGTGTTTCCACCTCCATAGTAAACCAGATAGATAGAGAGATAGAAATATGATAAATAAAATGATGCTGGAATGGAAATGAAATTAAGCACTATGAGATACACTAATCTACTCAAATCCAACAACAAAGTAATATGAAAGTGTTACCACCCTCGACCAAAGGCACTCAAGAAAAATGAGAGAGGAATGCAAGTCCATAGCTATGGTAGAGTCGACGTAGCCACAATAACGCTAAAAGCAGTCTCGTAAGACACCAAGCTGCAACTTCTATGGTAGATGTATAAGATGTGATTGTTGGAAATGTGAAGCCAATACTACTACAAGTAGCTCAAGAGCATGAGGAGATTTGTGAATTGCCTTCAATAATGTTCAAGCGTGTAGAGAGATGAATCAAAATGAAGAATAACCATTTGGAGGTGAGTTTGAGAGGGAAAGATCCATTCAAAGGTCAGCATGAAGGCACCGGGGCATTGCATTTTGTCACCAATGGAGAACGTAATGCCTCTGTAGATTCCAGAGGCAAGAATCTTGTCAGGATGACATCGCGCCACATAGACGCTCGCATGCGATGCACGTGTCCCTGACAAAAATCCCCCCACCAACACTAAAAATAAATGCCAAGTGGAAGGGATATGTAATGAGAACATGGAATTACTTGGTTGAATTTGATTTTTCTAAAGTGAAGGGTGTAAAAAGGGAATTTGCAAGGGGGGTGCAAATTCACTCCTATATAGATTTGAAGATATTCAATCGACGATCAAGATTGAATGTTAAGATCAACAATGGAGAGTGATTGAAGGGTGGAGAGGCAATGCATGGAGAGGAAAGGTTCAATTAACTGAAACTCTTCCCTAAAATTTAGGAAGATATTTTGAGATATTTATAGAGGGAGATATTTTCAAATTTGAATTAGGATTGAATTTGAGTTTAGAATATTTCTTTTTGAGAGGGAATGCGCTAATTAATTCATGTAATTATTGAAGAACATTATCTAGCTAAATAATTAGGAAATTATTTGACTATGTAAGAGAAGAAGAAATACAGATTTTTAATGAAATAATTACAAAATATTTAATCAGGGGAATATGAAGAAAATTAGAAATTAATTAAATAATAAGAATTAATCAAATGGATGAAGAAAATGATGAATTAAGCAAATAATTAAAATTATTTAATTAATAGAGGAAAATAGGTTAATTTTATCAAATAATTAGAAATTATTGAATTAAAATGTAATAAAAGAGGATGATGAGTGATAATGATGAAAATGATGATTTAGAAGAATTCATGATGCATTAGACATTTTTAGGTGTCTACATTTTTCCCCTCTTTGAGATAATGTACCTTCTACGTTGTTTCAAATACATGGTGCTAATTTGGAAAAAAAATGATGATGCCCCACTATGCCCCAGTAGATGAAGGAATGATGGGAGGATGGTAGGCTACCCCCTCGAGAGGTCAATTGGAAATAAATGAACTTTCAGGTTGGGTCCATGATAGGAAGACAAGATAGGTTCAGTGAAGAATGGAATGAAAAATGGGGCTAGGGTAGCGAGGAAATTGATCAAGAAGTTTGGGGAAAGAGGAAAATGGGATGCAGGGTTGGGATGGGTGAAATCTTGGGTTTAGGGGTCTATATATAGGCCCTTGGGGGTCATTTCACCTCATTTGCATAGTCCTAGCTTCTAGTTTTCAAAACTTTGAAATAGATTAGTGAGTGAAGTTGCTATAGCGATGGCCCCCATTCCATGTGCTACACACCACCTAGATCAAGTTCGTCAGTTCTAGAGGCCAACTAGAGTATCTCCCTTGGTATGTATCTAACCTTTTTGTGTTTAAACATAGTTTTAGGTACAATAAATGCTATGTCTAAGGATTTAATCAAACACATCAATCTAGAATCGACGTTTTTGAAAGCTGACACGATGCGTTTGTAACTCAACATGATGCTTTTGAAGGTGTTGTGACACGTTTGACATGTCATGTCACTTTTGAAATTTGGTTTGCTTTTGACTTGGTTAGATTGAAACACTTGATAAATAACTCACTTTTGATTTGGTAAAGTGATACTTTGAGAAATATCTCACTAATGATTGGTATAAAACAACGCTTTTGAAAAAATCTCACTATTTATTAAGATGTTTGCAAAATTAGATTTTTTTTCAAATTTTTGATAGTTTGACATTGTGGGTGTTGTGCTTGTAGGCTGTTCTAGATCCTATCTTTTCGTGGGAGCATCAACCTCAATTCTTAGATTGGATATCTTAGATGAGAGAGATGGATGCTGATTTTCTTGGAGCTATCAATTTATTTTATATTGTGTTAATGCTTGAGATCTCTGCACATTGGGCCTTCATGACTGCCATTTTTGAGAGGTGGCACAAGGAGATCTTGTCCGTGAAGTTTTTGATTGGAGAGGTGACTATCACCCTTGAGTATGTGTGGAGGATACTGGGGATACCAATTGAGGGAGCTCGAGATAGATATGACACAAACACTAGTGTAGTGGCCTTAAAGCGAGTACTCTATGATGATGAGCTTGAATTGATGACAAACATATAGAATTGAGAAAGTCTATTGGAATTATTGACAACGTTATCCTGGTGATTAGAGGAATTATTTCAGGTGTGATCATCCCTGATTGGTGATCTAGGGGGTTTTCTATTGGATGGGGCCACATTCTTGAGAGGATAATGACAAATGAAGTTGTCTATGCATGAGGACCTTGCATATTAGCACACCTCTATCACGATATACACCAAGTGGTGTATAAATCTGTGACTAGTCTATCAACCATGGTCACACTTATGCATGTTTAGGTGTGGGATTTGATGGTTGGAAGTTCAACCAACAAAAATATGCCTTTCTATTATTTCACTACTCTCTTCAGATTGTGACAAAATATAAATATAACAGAGGTGAAAAGAAAATAAAACACAGTGATATGATGAAGAACAATGTCAACACTCAATTTTCTTTTGCAAAGGATTTTGGAATTTTCAAAGCTCTCTCATCTTATTCAAGAAATTGCTTATTTTTATACATGACAAACAACATTTATATTGGCCAACATCACATTTGGTTTGCAAATTGAGCAAGGAAAACAAAGAAGGGATATACAAGTTTCAACTGCACAATGCACAATTGCTTTTGGTGTTCATCTCGAGATTGTAAAGTGTAGAAGTTGTCAAAACCAACTTCAGAGTCCAAGAACACCTGCATGCAAAGGGATACCTGTCACAGGGAAGATAATGGAGGAAAAAGCAATCGAGGGTTTGAAGCTTTGAAATATTGAGAGGTTTCATTATCAGAACAATAGAATGAAAATATACAATGGATCAATCCTTAAGAAAGGAGATAATGAAAAACCTAAAAGTAACCCTAATAGAGAAATCTTAAGAGAGGAATAAAGGTGACTTAATTAACATAATTAAGTTAAAACCTTTACTCTAACACCCCCCCTTAAGATGAGCAAGAGTGAAACTACAAAAAAGTGCAAGAAAGCAAAAGTAACTACAATGCATGAAAGAAAATAAGGGTCCCGACAACTAGGCCTGATCAGGTACCTGAATACAATGAGAAATAGAGAAAACCTCATGGGAAAAAATATACTCGAAAAAGAGATGCAAAAAGAAAGTACAAATGAAATTTCTCAAGAGACTCTCTCAATAACATATGCAAATATACAATTAGATACCCCCCCATGAGAGAGAGTGGAGACTCCAAAGCCCCCCTAGAATGAAGGAACCCTTGTGCCAATGATCAAACCAATGTGTCTCCTCAGAGGAAGAAACAAATCCCATGGTTGAGGAAGAGGAAATCCTTGGATGTGAGGTGAAAATAGAAGTTCTGGATGATGCCCACTGAAGAAATGAACTAACACATGAGTGTTTGAATAACAAAATGGTGAATCAAACAACTCAAGATGATCCTGAAATGGAATCTCCAATGAAGAAGGGATAAAAGGTGTGCTGAATTTGTCATTTGTGAGGAAAGGAATATCCTCTGATATGGCCTCAACAACTGCACTTGATGGCTCGATGAGTGGAGCAAAAATGTCAGTCACAGCTGAAGAGGAATCCCGCTGAACAAATGTGATCTCAATAGGAGGAAGAGGTGTAGAAGTCTCAACACTAGTCTCATGAGCATATGGGAGAACACATAAGTTCAAGTGACCGAAATTCTCCTTAGATATTGCATGCTCTCTTGTAGAAAGAGAGGGAGATGGTGGACCAAAGTGTGTGAATGCATACAATCGGGAAGAATGACCAACTATCCCTGTTGCAACAATGTTGCCAATCTGAATGTCTTTGATGTGCACTGAATCAGGTGTGAACTTAACTATCTTCCCTTTCACACTATGAGCAATCTAATAGATGGAGAGAAGGTTAGTGGACAAATATGGTACACATAGTACATCATTGAATTTACCATCATCAATGTCGATATAACCTTTCCCATATACACTCATATAAGTGTTATTACCCATCAATATGTGTGGTGAGGATGCAACCTAGAAAGATGAGAACATGTCTTGAGAAGATGCCATATGGTGTGAAGCACCTAAATCTAGTAGCCATCTAGATGAATGTGAACTGGTGGTTGCACATAATGCATGACCCTTATGTGGGGCCTGTCCATCTATCTGGAATTATGGTGAAGAAGAACACCCAGCTGATGCAGATGAAGAAGAGTGATGAATATGGTTCGTCTCAAGAAGAGAAGTCAAATCTAAAACCTATTTTGCATATCCATCTATTTTCTTCTCATAACACTTGGACTCATCATGTCCTGGATTAGTACAATAAGCACACTAAGATATGTCTTTCTTTGATGATTCCCCCTTAGGAGAAGGTGAATCAGAAGTGTTATGTGAACATGAATCTTTCCAATGCTCTGTGATCTTTGGTTTTTATTTCTGCTTCTACTTATGCTTCCCCTGAGATGACTGTGCTACCAATGCTTGGTGCGATGATCCTGTGAGATCATCCAACTGTGATATCTTGGCCTGCTCTCATGTCAATTGATCACAAAATACCTCAAAAGTAGGGATGGTAAAATGTGCACCCAAGGCATCCATAGTGGAATGGAAGGTAGATGAGAATATCTGAAAGTTCCCATGAAGCTTTGACAAAATCAGGTAAATACACTCTGTATCAGTCTTAACCTTACCACAATCCTGTAGAAGAGATTTCTGTTGTTTGAATTTCATCAGAAAGTCCTCAATGGAGGGAAAAGAATCAGGAACAAGTGAAGTCAACTTTGCCTCAATCCATAGTGCATGGAACTGATTGATGGTACCAAATAAATCATTGAACTTGGTCCACATTTCAAGAGGACTGTTACACGCATCAAGATGAAACAACAAGCTGTCTGAAACATGTAAGGAAATCAAACCCATAGCCTCATCCATCTTATTTCTATGTTGCATAACCTCAAATGGCCTGGTCAAAACTGGTTGAACCGTATCTAAACAGGACCACAACCCTTTTGATCTGAGAAGATGTGTCATGAATTCCTTCCAGGTATGATAGTTATGAGGTGTGAGAAGTTCAATAGAAGAAGAGTTTTCAGCCATGTTTGGAGAGGTTTAATGAATGTTTAATGTGAAGATTTTTTGATTTTCTGAAGTAAATGACAGAAAGCAAGAAAAAAACTCCCCCCACAATGCAAGAAACCAAACCCCAGAAGAGATTTTGCAACGAAAAAGCAGGAAAAAGAAAAAAAATCTTTAGACTTAATCTTGTGTACCTGGTAATTTTTCTGGAAAAAATAACAGAATATTTGAATAGAGCACATTTACAACTTTCCGATGCCTATTCGTTTTCAAAAAATAGAGCAAAATTGACCAAGTTATGCCCTTCGGAGTGCACAAAAATCATCTGCCTTTGACTACAAAAAAGGCAACCAAACCGCAAAATTTTGAAAAATTTCCTACACCATCAGAATGGGCTCAGAGCCAGCTTTCCAATGCCTATTTTTGTTTGAAAAATTGAGAAAAAATGCCCGAGATATGCTTGTTTGAGTGAAAATGGGTCAAAATAAATTAGGAAGGGGCCATGAGGCTCCTTGGCGGTGCTCCCGTGGCTGGTGGCAGCACCGTGGTGGCATGTGAGTGGCGTGGTGACAGAGCTCTGATGGCCGGCTGACGAAGGCTGAGCGTCGATGGTGGTTGGGCGGCCGATCGACGGAGGTGGCGGCCTAATGGCTATTGCTGGCAGTTGTCGCCTCTACTGGTGGCCGCTTGGCTGCAGAGCGACAACGGCTTCCAAATGTATGGCAGGCACATAAATTGTTTTTAAAAAATTATAAAAATCAATTTAAAATTGATTTTTTTTCTTGAAAATTGTACCATGAGGTTGTACGGCCTTGGGGCCAAATTTGTTTTGCCTTTTCGGTCGATAGAGGCCAAAATAGATAAATTTTATATGAAAATAGGGGTTTTTGGATGCTGTGGACTCAATGGCGAGGTCTATTTTGTCCAAAAATGCCCAAAAAATTAGGTGACCCCCAGACCCACAAAAAATCACACTGAAAAACTGTGAAGGCCTGATCAAACCCTAATAGCTCCAAATTCTTCAAACAAGAACATGCTACAATAGGTCCGCTTTGATACCATGTAGAAGTTGTCAAAACCAACTTCAATGTCCAAGAACACCTGCATGCAAAGGGATACTTTTCACAGGGAAGAGAATGAAGGAAAAAACAATTGAGGTTTTGAAGCTCTGAAATATTGAGAGATTTTATTATCAAAAAATAGAATGAAAATATACAATGGATCAATCCTTAAGAAAGGAGATCATGCAAAACCTAAAAGTAACCCTAATAGGAAGACATTTAATAATTAATAAATGTCACATTATGCAAACTAAAGTAAAATCTTAAGAGAGGAATAAAGGTCACTTAATTAAAATAATTAAGTTAAAACCTTTACTCTAATATCTTATTCAAGAAATTCCTTATTTTTATACATGACAAACAACATTTACATTGGCCAACATCACATTTGGTTTGCAACTTGAGCAAGGAATACAAAGAAGGGATATACAAGTTTCAACTACACAATGCATAGTTGCTTTGGTGTTCATCTGGAGGCTACAAAGGTTAAATCAAGGCCAGTCCTAACTTCTTCCCTCATCATGATTGTTCTACCCCATTTCTTAGCTCTTCAACCCCTCCTAATGAATTGTTCACTCTAATCATCTACCTCCTTCCCTATTGATGTCCAATATCTCTTTGCAAATGAAAACTATAACTGTTTCTTTGTGATCCTTCCCTACTGTGGAAGTGTGGGTATTTTTTGGTCATGTTCACATTTACCTTTAGATCAACGAGTCCCATCTAGTGCTTAGCACCACAGAGTGGGAAAATCTGGAAAAATTTAGCACACTATAACACCATGCCCCTAAAATTCTAGTCTCAAGCCAAAATTTGGGTACAAAGACCCACAAAACCAAACACCAACACAAAAAAAAAGAAAACCAAAAACTTGAAAGTTGATGCTCCTACATTAGGAGCACATCACTACCACATGACTAGTGGCGGATGTTGCTTGGGCAATAGGAGATCCTTATGTTTACATATATGATACCATGTTGACTTAGAGGAGACTAGGTGATTTGGATTATTGGTAGAGGGCCCTTGATGAGGCCGAAAAGTTCATTTGGAGGCCATGGTTACACTGTGAAGTTTGGGTAGATGACCATATACATATCCCATACTGCAAGCATACTAGGTGGCTGATTGGGTGGACACCACAATTTTGGAGAGGTACCTACCTGACAGGGTCAAGAGGTAGTTTGGAGAGGAACAAGATATTTCTACTATAGATTTCCATGCCATTTTTTCTCACACTCAATGATATATTGGTGAGTGGGGGCCCATGGCGAGTCCTCAAGTTGTAGTTATTGAGTACATTCACTTGATACCATTATGGTGGGGTTGGACTACATGTGTCGGGGATGCAGGGAATACACCCAAGTATGATGCCTGGTGAGACATATAAAGGCCACTTAGATTCACTCATATTGGTGGCAAGGTAGTGGGGAGACAAAGGAGGAGGGAGGCAAAGCTAGGCAGGGCTCACCAAAAACATAAAAAATTAGAGGCAACTATAGGAGGAGGTGGAGGAGGTCTTGATTATGGACACCAATAGGTGGTAGTGCCAGTTGTGGAAGCTAAATTAGAGGAGCAGAAAGGGGAGGATAAGTGAAGAGGAGGAGGCGTTGATGATATCAGGCTTGTAGTGGCACTCTCAGAGTGAGATTAGACCCACTGAGAGATAGATGGCTACAAAGCTGAGAGAGATAACCTCACTGTACATGTAGCCCATAGGATGATAGAGAGAGATACAAAGATATCCTGCTGCTAGTAGATGGAGGCTCAAGTGGTTCAACTGACTATAGAGAGGGATGTAGAGTGAACATGGTGACAAAAACTAGAGGCAACTGGGCAAGGTACTATGGTCCCCATGGAGTAGTATACGTGAGAGATGAGGATGCTCATTCAGGAGGCTACATATTATCGAACCCTATACAAGGTTGCAATGCTTGTTGGGAGGAGAGATCCCAAATTTTCCTCAAGGAGTGTAGTAGTTGGAAATTTTGAGAGGTCAGATGGAGGGTCAGTGGAGCATATACCATTAGTACCACAACAAAAACAATAGTCAAGGGGATAGGGACTTGGGGCATAACAGGTTGCAAGAAAACAAATTTCTCCTCTCCATCCTCCTTCTCTTGGTCGGTTGGAGGAGAGGGGGAGTTCCATGTAGTTTGATGTTTTTGTATATATATGATGTACAAGTATTCGATGTAGACACATTTTTACATACCTACAGGTAGATTGTATATACATTGATCGCTCTTTATCGAATTTTGTAGAAACATATGATGTATATTGATTTTGTATCATGACACTTTTTTGATGATATATATGTGATGTGATGAGATGTTGATGTGATTTAATATGATGTTATGCTGGATTATATGATTCTATGATGTATCGTGCATGCGATGATTTCTATTTGATTTTATGATGTATGACAAATGGATGATATGATGATTAGATTAGGTGATGATATAATGTGATTTTTTTTTTTTTTTGACAATGCATATATATGATTGATTATGGGATGATGTTTATGATTATGGATGCATGATGTTATGTCCTAACAATTCTATGGTTATGAATGCAATATATATGATGTTGTGATGATACTATGATTTATGGATGCGGGATGAGATGGTTATTTTATTTGTTTATATCATGATACATGGATAAAATAGTTAGTATGATAAGTAGGACAGAAGAAATGATAGATGATTAGATGGATATATGAATAGATAAATATATGGATAGATAGAATAGTAGATTATGTTGATCAAATATCAAGAAAGGTATGATTTTAGATTTTATTGAAAAATTGGGATGAGATAGATGATTTTTCTTTTGCTTTAGGTTATGCGAAATAATGTAGAGCAATATTTATTCTGATATAGCAAGTAAACACAATGCACCAAGGTATGAAGAACTAGGGTGGCATCGTATCCATTGCATGAAATTTGACTCTGCAAAAAAATAGGAGTATCCTTGTTCATACTAACATACAAAAACCTTGTTTGATCATGTGAGAATGAAGCTTCAAAACAAGTTAGGCCTTATACGCAAAAGGTATAAAGAACTTGATATACAGAGGTCATTGTATTGCTTGAAACTATCCCTACACACACAAGAAAAGTATTTTCCATGGTTGTATTACAAGAACATCCCACAAACACAATAGATGAAAGAAATGGCCATGCCCCATTATGTACTGCTCTAGAGACACCAAGATATTGAAGATCAAGGTGGCTATGAAAAAGCGATGAAATAAGATAAAAGATAAATCAAAAGGAAAGACTGAACGACAAAACATCTCAAAGCCAATGTATCTCTTGTCAAAGAGATTGTAATTGTTGATCCACAATATTGTGCCTATTGTAGGATTGATGTATCTATCAAGAAAAAAAATGTTGGGTGTTGAATTAGATGCTTTATGTAGTTGGTGAGTAGTGGGTTTGTTCTAACAATGATTGATACTAGTGATTTGTTCATGAATGTTCTAGGTTTCGATGATTTTCACAATTAATTTTTCTTACTTTGTCAAAGATGAGGGTGATGATAGGTTTATTATGGACAATTATTTTATTGTGGATGGGTGAGTTGTGTTGATTTATTTTTGAACATTTTTAGAGTTTTTTGAATATGTTTAGACTTTTTAAATGTTTTTGACTTTTGAGAATATTTGAATGTTTTTGGATTTTGAGAATATTTGAATGTTTTTTGATTTTTTGTTGGAACATTTGGATGTTTTTGGATTTTTTGGTGGAATATCTAGATTTTTTGGGTTTTTGTTGTTGGAATATCTAGATGTTTTTGGTTTTTTGAGTTTATCTAGATTTTTTAGGTTTTTGTGATTTAGGTAATGAACAATGATCCAATCCGACTACTAGGTTTAGGAAATTCCCCTAGTTAGATGTAAGGTTGTATTAATATGGACAAGATGAGTCACCTTAGAAGTAGACTAGGTGATATGGGTAATACTAGATACTGGTAAATTACCAAGCTATGTTAGGTTTGTGGGTGAAAAATATGATAAATGGATGGATGGAAATGGATGAAATGATAGATTTATTCTAAAGAAAGTGGAAAATGATCTTGATAGATGGTAGATGGTTCTTACTACACATGGAACATGTTTTCTAGGTTTTCACCAATGTAATTATCCAAAGTACCATTAAAGTGGTTTTCACTAGAGGATGGTTTTTTATATTTACTATTTAATCCTTTTTTAGATATTTTGAAGTTTTTTTGAGTTTTTGAATGTGCTACCATGATGGGTTTAAGTGTGGAACTACTTGAGATGAATATTATTGATGGGATCTTATAAGGGATCAAATTTGAGTGTAGCTAGTTGATAGACTCCTGAGCCATAACTGATTGTAGCCACAAATGGTCCCAACCAATTTGGTTCAAATTTTTCTTTGTTTTCTTGATCTAGTTGGTTCTTTTGATTTTCCTTGAGTACTAGATCAACCATTTGGAAGTTCTTATTCTGGATATTTTTATTATAACTATGATGAAGGCGATTTTGGTAAGATTGAAGATGATTGAGTGCATCAAGACATCTTTCGTTTATCAGTTCTAGCTCCTATACTTTGGATACTCTATATTTTTCATTTTTGACTAGACGTTCAATGACACCCTTAATGACGGAAGTTCAACCTCGATAGGTAATATTTACTTGATGCCATAAGCTAGGGAAAATGGTTTAGCACCAATATGTGTTCAGATACTAGTACAATAAGCCCATAAGACATGATTAGGTTGGAGGTGCCAGCCATAACCAACATCCTTAACTACTATCTTGAGGATTTTTATGATAGTTTTATTAGATGCTTCAGCTTGACCATTTCCATGGGGGTAATATGGCATGGGAAAGCGATGTTGGATATTAAATCAAGAGAAAATATTTTAGAAATCCTTATTTTTGAAGGGTGTTCTATTATTTGTGATGATGACGTGAGAAAAATAATATAAAAAAATTAGGTAATTTAGGATAAATTTAGATATTTGTTTGTCAGTAATGTAGGTGCGAGGGATGGATTCTATCCACTTCATTAAATACTTAGTGGCAGTTATAATCAACTTATGACTGTTATAGGATGTGGGAGAGATATTTCCTATGAGGTCGAGTCTCCATTGTGAAAAGGGCCATGGTGTAGTAATAGGCCTCAACTCTTGTGCTTGTGCATATACATAATCGCTATGTTGTTGACATTGTAGGAACTTCTTAGAAAATTGGTGTGCTTCATGATCCATGGTGGTCCAATAGTATCTTGTCCTTTGTAACTTCTTAGCAAGGGTAGGGCCACTAGAATTCAAACCACAAACACCTTCGTATACCTCACATATGGAACTTATAGATTCTTACTAGTTGGGACATCTAAGTAATGCACCATCGAGGATCTTTCGATAAAGGGTTTCACCAAGAATGGTAAAGTGAGATGATTGTTTTCTTAAGGTTTGTGGTAAGGTTAGGTGGTATGGTACCATTTTGGAGATAGGTGTAAATTTCATGGTACCAAGGGGAATTGGGACCAATAATTTCAGACATAAATTCTGATTTGGGGACCTTGAATGCTGGCATCAATAACTATTCCACAAGAAATTCATACTTTTGACTATTATGGGGCATGTCTAGGAGAGACCCAATGGTTGCCATAGAGTCTGTGACCTTGTTGAATCTTGGTATTTGTTCAAATGAAATAGTAGTGAATTATTATTTTACACTATCTACCATTATTTTATATGGAAGCAACGTATCATCTTTTGTCTTATAATCATCATTGACAAGTCGAACCACTAGTTCTAAATCACCATAGACTTGTGTATCTTTGATATGCCATTTTATATCCATTTTGATTCTTATAATAAATTCTTCATATTTAGCTATATTTTTTTGTGCATGGGAATGCTAGCCAATATGACTTTGGAATGCAATCACCTTTAGGGTGATAAATAGGACTCCTGCCCTTGAACTATGTTAGGTGTGTGATCCATCAAAATATAGCTTCCATTGACTTATATGAGTGATGTTGAAGATTGCCTCATCTTGGAATTATGATATTAGAGGATTCTCATCACATAATTGTGCCTCTACCAATTGATCTGCTATGATTTATCCTTTGATATATTTTTTGTCTACATATTCTATATCAATTTTTTTGAGTATCTTTACCCATTTAGCCATGCAACCTGTGAGTTTTTCTTTTGATAACAAATAATTTAACACATCTACCTTAGAGATGAACTTAGTTTAGCAATTGAGCATATAGTTTCAAAGATTTTTTGAAGAAAATAAGATAGATAAACATGATTGCTCAATGGGAGTATAGTTCAGCTCATAACCTACTAAGGTTCGGTTGATGTAGTAAACTGCTCTTTCTTTCAAAAAACAATCATGTTGTGCTGCAATTGTACCCAATTCTATAAATTTATCTGATATGTATAATATCAAAGGTCTATCTAGAATTAGAGGCATCAATACTAGAGGTGATGGTAGATAATCCTTTAGCTATTGGAAGGCTTGTTGACATTTTTCATCCCATTTGAATGTTACATCCTTGTGTAGGAGATGAGTAAATGGGTGACACTTATCTTCCAATTGTGCTATTAACCTTTTGATAGATTGGAGCTTCCCTTGGAGACAACAAAGTTGTTTTAGTGTTCTTGAAGGAGGCATATCAATGATTAATTTTACCTTTTTGAGGTCCACTTGCATACCTCTATGAGACACTATGTATCCCAATAGTTTTCTTGAAGTAACTCCAAATTCACACTTCTTTGGGTTGAGCCTTACTTGATATTTCTCTAGCTAATCAAATATGCGTGCTAGAACTTCTAGATGTACCTTCCTTGGAATTGAATTTACTAAAATTTCATCTATATACTCCTCCATTATGTCATGAACCATGTCGTGTAAGATAATTGTCATAGCTCTTTGATAGGTTGCACCGAAATTTTTGAGATCGAATGACATGAAATTACAACAATACATACCCAAAGGGCATGTGAAGGTTGTCTTATGTTGGTCTTCTTGTGCTATGTAGATTTGATTATACCCTAAAAATCATCCATGAGGAAAAGCATCTCATGACCTATTGTCAAATCCATTATAATGCCTATGTTGGGTAATGGGAAGTCATCCTTAAGACAATCCTTGTTAAGATCTCTAAATTTGGTTCAAATGTGTATGCCCCTAGTGGTATTAGAAAGAGTTACTAGATTTGACACCCATTTTGGATAATAAATTGGTCTTATAAAACAAACATCTAAGAGTTTTTGTAGGTCAACTTTGACTAGTAATACAATTCAAGGATGAATATTTTGTAGCTTTTGTTTCATTGGTTTTGCATATAGATATACTATTAAGTGATGGATCACTAATGTTGTATTTAATCCAAGAATGTTAGCATAAGACAATGCAAAATAGAAATTTTGTTCTTCCAAGAATGATGTAATTTTTTTTTCTCCTCAATATCTAGAGATGCTACATAGAGTGTGACTTTAGGATTTTCGGTGGTTCCAACATTGATCTATTCTAATATTCCACTAATTCCACTAATTTCTCTTGATGTTTAGTGGTACTTGGGAGGTTTAATCCTTCATCCTAAGTTGCCTTAGAGAGGATTTAACCCTTGGATACATTCTTTATTTTACATTTTCATGATCCAAAAGTGCCACATTGTGATTTTCACTTGGGGTTCTATTTTTGATTTTTATGTTTTCATTTTTGCGACTAAAGGATTTGGGGTTCCCCCAAAATTGTATGCTTTTACATCAAGTTCTATTTCAAAACCCGCTTTGTGATCTATAGAAGACATGTCATCTCTAAGTCCCATAAACTCAACAATAGCTTGATCATTTTAAATAAATCTAGAATCGGTGCTTGTTGTTGGTCCCAATCGATAAGTTGGGGGTTAGCGAGTTGAAGTCTATCATCTTGTAAATATGGGGTAAATGAAAAGGTCATAATGGTGTTGATGGATACATTCTCATATAGACCTATGATGTACATAGGAGAGTCCTTGATGGTATCATCATTAGAAGTGTCAACTGTGGGAGAATCTCCAGCTACCTCACTAGGGATACTCTCAATGTTTGAGGTATTATTATTTTGTGAACCATACCCAAGCCCTTCGTATTTTTGTATTTTTTATAGAACAGTGAGTTGTCTAATTCCTTGCTAATGTAGACCAAGGCTTCTATGGCCTATGAATCCCATGTTCTTAATGATCAAGAAACCTTTTCAATTTGGATCAACTGGGAGAGTAGCTTGTTCCTTTTCCTCTTAGTAAAACCATTTGGAAACATCTTCCTCTATGAATTATTTATTGAGCTATCCCCATTTGGAGAAAATAGTAAACTTGAGCTCCATAGTAGCAGATGTTTTATCAATGTGTTGTGGTTTCCCATATGTCTTAGGAGAAAATGAAAGTTGTCCTACATAAAAGGATCATTTAAGACCTTAATATCCACAACCATTATCCTATGCTTGAACCTTGATATCGAAAAGAGATTTATGAATAGTGGATGAGGAGGCTAATTTTTATGGATCCACATAAGATTTTGAATGGGAGGATACATCATTGTTAGGTACTTGGAGTAATTTTTGATATTTGTCTTCCAATTTCTTACAATAATGAAAAGGTTGGGGGTCCCCATAAATAGTGACCTTGATTTCATTGAGGAAGTCTTATACATTGGTGATAGGTTGAAGGGATATCCTGCATGTTGTGTATCCATGGGTGTCTTAGGAGGATGTTATAAGGTAAATCAAGGTCTAAGACTTGACAAGTTATTTCTGCAACATCGAAAATAACATGAATTGGAAGTTTGATAGTCCCCTCTGCTTCATGTTCATTATCATCATATGCTCTAATTGTAATACCCTTTTATTTCTCAATGAACTTGTCAAAGTATCCCAATTGTTTGACCAATTTTAAAGTACAAATATTTAAACCTGCTCCACCATCTACCAAGAATCTTTTGATCTTATTCTTGTGGATAAAAACTTTAAAATGTAGGGCATGAATATGGTATGTATTTGAAGGGAGATCATTCTTTCAATAATAGGTAGTGATTAGATTGATATTTCTTACCATGGCCTAGAATTGATCAATATCTATGTTGGTAGGAATGAATGATTCTAAGATTCCTTCGTCAAATATTTGTTTATACGATTGAGAAATTCTAAGAAGCTCCAAGATGGATATTTGAGTTGGGATTTCTTACAATGTTCTATGAGATTGTAATCAGTTGGTATCACCTTAGTTAAACTTTTGGATTAGGGTGGAGCTCCTTGGATATTGAATTTTCTACATTGTGTAGTAACTGCAAACTCAAGATTCTTACTAGGTATAGTGATAAAGGAAAAAAAATTGTTAGATTATTGTATGTGTCCTACAACATTATCATAGGAGTGGGTAACTTTGTCATAGTATTTTTATTTTATCGATTCATTTCCCTTACCATGGTTGGGGATTGGATCCTTGTAAATCCCTAGATCATTATTTCCAAAATTTCTAGGATGTTGATCGATGCTAACATCTCCTTAGTCAATGAGATCTTGTATTAGACTTTTAAGTTTCATGCAATTTGTTATTTTATGACATTTTGTCTATGGTATTAATAATGATAATTATCATTATACCATGAGGGTTATAATTGAGGTTCATTATAATTTATGTTTTGAGAGTTTGATAAGATTCAATTGAATTAATATTTCAAGATTACCTCAATTGGCTCCCCTAAGAGAGTGTACTTATGTCTAGTTGTGTTACTAGGTCTTGGTGGTCCTCTTGAAGGATTTTCATTTTGGTTATTCTATTGATTATTTGATGGGGGTTGTATGTTATGGACAATTTTTGAATCTAAAACACCATCATTTTTTATATTCTTATTTTTGGCCCATAGAAAAGGTTTATCATCTGAGTTTGATAGTTGATCCCTGTTATCTTTATAGATTTTAACAAGTCCTTTAGTGATAAGTACATTTTCAATAGTGATACCTTTCTCTATAACTTCTTCAAGGCTATTAGTACATTGTATAGTTAAATAGAAGCCAATTTTGGCGTTAAGGTTCTAGAAAAATATATCCACAAGTTGTTTCTCAAGAATAGGCTATTTGCATTTGCTGGCTTTATGTGTCCATCGTTTTAGGAAGGAAGCTAATGTTTCTCCTACATTTTTCTTTGTTTTAAATATAAGTCGGTCATGGTAGTGTCATGTTATATATTGTATGAGAAATGACCACCTAAAACAAAGAAAAATGGAGAACCCTAGGTCTTATGTCTAAAACCTAGGATTGAAATGTTGTGTGTGGGGTCTTTTTCTAATGTTTCATTAAGATGTAGATCACAAGATGAATATATTGACATGCAACCCCGATGGTGATCCAATCAGACCTAGATCTTCATATTTTTGAGCCTTGGAAATGGATTGGAATTGATTTTCTTTGATTAACCTAATTAAACTATGTTCCCTAGTATGAAAAATGCAAGCTTTTGAAAATTAACAGACTGAAAAAAAGATATACAAGTAGGCCTAGGAAGGGAAAAGTGTTGTGTACCTATCTTGAAAGTTTGGTGTCAGAAATTGTAGGAGGATAGAGTCTCCCAAGGGCATCTAGGTCCTTGTAGGGGTGTCTTGCTCTACTTTTATAGTCCTTTGATAACATTTATGAGATCCTTGTTTCTATTTGCAGACTTGTTGGATCATTGTCAAATAATTGTATAGGTGAGTTTTCATGAGTTGACAAGGTGTAGGGATTTGAATGCAACAAAAAATGAATAATCTTCAAGCTTCCTTCAATCTTCTCCAAACCTGAAATCTGCACATTCAAAAAGAGAAGAAATGTTGTACCATTTAGGGGCTTTCCTTTGTCAAACCCTATGTTAGTGGTTCTATTTCAACAATGGAAATGTCAATGATAAAATAGATAAATGATAGGAAGGAATGATGAAATCATAAAGTGCTACAACTCACCACCCTTCAATTGCTTCCTTGAAGGACCGAGCTCATGCAAATCACTTCAAGGTCTTGGATATTTATTTCTTGAATTGCTTAGAGACCTACAAAAAGGGCTAGCCTTCACAAACAATGATAACATAAACATACATAAACTCACATAGGATTTGACATGATGCTTGGATCTTGAATTTCTACAAAAAAACTCTAAAATGTTGCTCTTGACTTGCTTGATAGTGCTATTTTACAATAATAATTGCTTAGTCATTCCACTTAGTTTTCAAATGATGCAATAACTAGTTATTTATAGGAATTTATTAAATTTCCCACAAATTAAATCCTAATACCTGACATTTGCAAATTGAATTTCAAATGTTATAATGCTGACATCGACATATTCAAATTTGGATCTCAAAAAAATAGGGGGTTGGGACACCCAAGGGAATCCCAGTCCTAGACCTATTTTCCAAGACTTAGGGTGTCATGGGTAAAACATTAAACTAATGCATTTGTTCAATGCTCACAATTTCTCAAAAAATGATAAAAATAGGCTATATAATGCATAATTTAGGAAATTAGGTGCTTAATTAGGCTCAATAATTTAGGGGGGACAAAACATAGTGTGAAATCATCAAGGGTGACAATTTATGACACTACACCACCAAAATTTTCCAAAAGTTCGTGGAACATTTTGATGCCTTGTGGTAGGTGAGAGAACCATTCGATTGCTTTTCCACCTAGACTTTGAGGAAAGAGGCACATTAAATATGTATCATTATATTCTACCTCCGAAATACTATGCATAATTCTTGGATGTGTTCCCGTGGGTCACCTTTTCCCTTATATTTATCAAAATTGAGCATTTCAAAATTGTGAGGAAAGGGTATCATAGCTATGTTTCTATCAAAAGTATATGGATAAATATCTTCAAGTGTATAAATTTTCTTTTCCTGTCCCATTTTTATATCATTGATTTTCTTATTCAAGTTTTATAATCGCAACTCCAAGTCATTAGTTTGGTTATTTTATAGATTAGTTTGTAGTTGTAGTATGCATTTTTTTTGTATAGGGTTATATGGATTATAGGGAGTGTTTTGGTTTTGTTGAGTGAGTTGTTATTGTGGATGGATATGTTGTCATGGTATGTATTGTTTTTGTTGTTGTGAGTTTTGTTGGTGAGGGATGTATTTTTATTGTGGGATGTGTTGTTGATGAATGTATTATTATTGTGAGATGTGTTGTTGATGAATGTATTATTGTCGGGGAATGTATTATTGTTGAGGGATATTGGTACAGTCATGGTAGGAGGGTCCTCAAAGAGAACTATCCAAACCTTGAAGCTAGAGTTACACAATAGAAGTAGCACATAACATGGAGGAAAATGAAGATTCAAACATTCTCATTAATAAAATTTTTGATTACAATCGACCGGTAACATCCAAACTTATAGATTCGACTCATAGGCCTGATATAACATACATGCTCCTTAATGAGAGAAAAAATCTTACAGATCAAACTCTATATTCTTCTTAATCTATTTTTATCTTTCTTGATTTCTATCCTCATGATCTATTACAAGATTTATATCATATCCATAGATCTAGAAACATCCGTATTGGCCAAAGATCATTGCAATCTCTGATGAAGGAAATGTAACATGTGCATGAACAGGTTGGCCTCAAATTTGAATTTTATCCATGGAAGGTGCATATGATGAAGTGTGGACCTAAAATTAAGGTCGGGGACACTCCACAAAATAATTCAAAACACCTCACAAGGATCTGAAAGCTATGAGAAAGATCCACGATCGATCAAACTAGTCGTTAGGTTTGGAATTATTCTATGGCCAATTCCAAAAACAATCACTTAATCCGAAAGCGATAACTTTATGAAAAAAGATCCAATCGAGCTAAAATATTGGAATAAGGAAAATGAACATTTCCTTGATGAAAACATAGATCCATAGGGTCTGGTGAATAAACATGATGAAATACCGAATCTTCCAACTTGAACTGAACAAGAACAAAACTGAATAAAAATATTTTTGGTTGATGCAAGATTGTCAAGAACCAAGGATGCTCCTGCATCAGACATCCAGGGTTATTTGAAAAGTGAGTCCCTCACTTTGTTGGGGCTAAAGAAAAACCAATACGGTCTACCTCAGCCTAAGAAATCCAGGAAGAATCCTCCACTGGTCTACCTTTCCACTTCACAAGATACTCTTTGTACTATCTTCCATGAGTTTTCCTCCCATATTTGACATCCAAAATCTCTTCTATCTCATCTGATTGTTGTTTAGGAAGTTTTTCTTCCAATTTTGCTTTACTGTCTTCATTGAATCCTGTTTCATGGTACTGATGTAGATTTGCAATGTTGAATGTAGGTGATATACCCATGCCATCTAGTAACTCTACTTCATATGCATTTCTTGAATCAAATTTCTTCAAAATATTATAGTGTCCAAACTTCCTCATCTTGAGCTTACTGTATGTGCCAACTGGAAATATTTCCTTCCTCAAATACACCATCACTTCATATCCAACTTCAAACTCCTTATGTCTCCTCTTTTCATCTGCTTGTTCCTTATACTTTCGGTTCATATCTTCCAACTGTTGCTTTACTTGAGTATGTACTTTCTTCATATGTTCTGCAAATTCCTCTACTTCAACACTTCTTTTATCCTCCTTGTTGATGTCTCACAACTCTGATATACCTCTAGTAACAATCTCAAAAGGTTTTTTTCTAGTACTCTTGTTCATTGAATTATTGTAGGAAAACTCTAATTGAGCAAGGAATAAATCCCAACTTCCGGTCTTCTCTCCAACCAAACATCTTAGAAAATTTCCCAAACTCCTATTTACTACCTTTGTCTATCCATCAGTCTGTGGGTGAAAAGTAGAATTGAACTTCAAATATGTCTTCAACTTCTTCCAAAGCGTCCTCCAAAAGTAACCAACAAACTTTGTATCTCTGTCTAAAACAATAATCCTAGGTAATCCATGCAATCTAACCACTTGCTTGAAAAAAAAGTCTTCTTACAAGGTATAAAATATGTCATCTTAGAAAATCAGTGCACCACCAAAAATATAGAATCATTACCTCTCCATGTCTTAGGAAAACCAGCTATGAAATCCATGTTGATATCCTCCCAAGGTTTTTCTGGAACTGTCAAAGGTTTATACAATCCAACATTTTGACTGCTCCCTTTTACAACTTGATAAACTCTGCAACTTTGCATAAATCTCCTAACATCCTTATGAATCTGAGGCCAAAAGTAATTCTCACTTACCAATGTTACTATCTTATCAACTCCAAAGTGTCCTACCAGTCCTCCACTATGTTTCTCTTTCACCAAGTTATCCCTCATTGAACTCCGGGGTATACACAATTGATTCCCTTTGAACAACATATCCTCTTGAATGAAATAATCCAACCACTGACTCCTATCTTCTAAGACTGGTTCTTTACAAGCTCTCCAAGGTTTTGCAAAATCTGGGTCTTCCTCATACAAGTTCTTCAATTCATCAAAGTCTAATACCTCCACTCTCATCTTTACTAGTAAATTCCTTCTCCTAATCAAAGCATCAACAACTCTATTTGACTTTCCACTCCTATGTTTCAAAACAAAAGTATAAATCTACAAGAATTCCACCCATCTCATGTGTTTCTGATTCAACTTACCTTGATTGTTCAAATATTGCAATGCTTGATGATCTGTATACAACACAAACTCCTTAGACAACAAGTAATGTCTCCACTTCTTCAAGGCTTGAACTATGGAATAAAACTCCTGATCATACACTGAATACTTTTTCCTTGCATCATTCAACTTCTCACAAGCTACCGGTCTTCCTTCTTGACTTAATACTGCTCCAATTATATTTCCACTTGCATGACAGTCTACCTGAAATACCTTATTAAAGTCTGGTAAAGCCAACATAGGCTGCTTAATCACCCTCTGTTTCAACAACTCAAAACTTTGGTCTACTTCAGATGTCCATCTGAAATCTTTCTTATCCCCTCTCATTGTTTCTATCATAGGGATGCAAATAGAACTGAAATTCCTAGTGAACTTTCAGTAGAAACTAGCCAATCCATGAAATGATCTTACCTCTCCAATTGTTTATGGTGTAGGCCATTCAAAAATTGCTCTTACCTTCTCAGGATCCATCTTCAATCCATCCATTGATATCACAAATCCCAGATATACCAATTCTTCCTTCATGAAACTACACTTCTTAATGTTTATCAACAACTACTCTTCTCTCAACCTTTGCAAAAACTTGTCTTATATGCAACAAATGTTCTTCTCTAGTCTTACTAAAAATCAAGATGTCATCCAAATAGACAATCACAAACTTACCCAAGAATTTATTCAACACCTCATTCATCAGCCTCATGAAAGTACTCGATGCATTTTTTAGTCCAAAAGGCATCACCAACCACTCATACAATCCTTCATTTGTCTTGAATGTTGTCTTCCATTCATCCCCTTCTCTGATTCTTATATGATGATATCCACTCTTTAAATCTATCTTTGTAAAGTATTTAGCTCCGCTCAAATAATCCATAATGTCATCCATCCGGGGCAAAGGAAATCTATACTTCACTTTGATCTTGTTTATGGCTCTAGAGTCTATACACATCCTCCATTCTCCATCCTTCTTAGGTGCTAGCACTACAGGTACTGCACAAGGACTTAAGATTTCTTTGATCAACCCTTTTCTAAACAACTCTTGCACTTGTTTGTTCAATTCTTCATTTTATGCCAGTTTCATATGGTGTGTTGCTTTATTAGGTAAACTATCTCCAGGAATCAAATCCATGCAATGACTAATACTCCTCACAGGTGGCAATCCATCGGATACATTATTTGAAATGATAGCTTCATATTCTACCAACAATTCCTTTATCTCTTTTGGTTGTTCTTCTACATAGTTCAAGTCTTCAACCTTCTTAGGAACCAAGGTGTAACACATGCTCTCATGTCTCAGTCCATCCAAAAATCTCCTTCCATCAACCAAACAAATTCTAGCATTTGTGCAAACCTCAATTTTAGGAACATCCTCTAATGGTAACAAAGTTTGCTTCATTCCATTTGAAAAAATGGTTTATATATTCTTCTTTCCATCATGAATAGCCTATCTATCATACTACCAAGGCCTTCCCAACAAAACATGGCATTCATCCATAGGAATGATATCACACAAAACTTCATCATGGTAATTTCCTATCTTTAATTTCACCAAACATTGTTCACTTACCAGTATCTTATGCTCATCTTGAATCCATGCTATCGAATAGGGCTTCAAGTGTTTCAACCTTTCCAAATTTAATTTGGTCACCATTTCTTTAGAAACTAGGTTCTCTAAGCTTCCACTATCAATTATCACTTTGCAACATTTACTAGCTACCTTACATTTGGTTCAGAATAAATTCTTCCTCTGCAATAGTTCCTCTGCTCCATCTCACTTTGACACAATACTCTTCTATTCACCAACACTTCCCCCTCTTTCGGTTCATTAGACGATCCAACATGATCCTCCTCAATAAAGGTTGCTCTTCTATTGTTCTCTATCCTTCTACTTGCTTCTCCTTGATTACATTCAAATGATCTATGTCCTTCTCCACCACACTTATAGAAAGTTCCTCTGAATATTATTTTTTCCTATCCTCTATCACCTATTCTATAACCCTCATTCTAGTAACCACCATATCCTCCTCTTTGGCAAGAGTTTCCATCATTTCTATAGTACAAATTATTATTCTTACCGACTTCCTTATCTTTGTTCTGATTTGCAAAAGATCCTCTTCCTCCTCTAGTAAAAATTCTTCCTCTCTGAAATCTTCCACCTCTTCCTCTCTGTCTCTGCTCATGTCTTTTATTGAACTTCTCTTCTGCTTTTAGGGCACATTGATATGCCTCCTCCACACTCAGTAACTTAATCAAACTGATCTATTCCTGTATAGATGACCTCAAACCATTCACATATCTAGCTACTTGCTTGATCTCATCTTCTGAATTTTCAGATCTGTTATTCAACTTGTAGAACTCTTCAGTATACCCTGCCACACTTGACTCCTTCTGCTTCAAATTCTACAACTTTCAGAACAAACTGATTTGATAGTCTACAGGCATAAAATTTATCTTTAACTTATTCACCATCCAATCCCATGATTTTATCTTCTCCTTTCCTCTTCTCTACCTATCTGTCTGCAAATATTCCCACCAAATGGATGCATGTCCTTTCAACTTTGTACAACCAAATTTCACCTTCTTGTCTTCTGTGGTTCCTTCAAAATCAAAGTACTTCTCCATCTTCGTTATCCAATCAAGCAATTCATCTAAATCCAACTTGCCACTATAATTTGGTTGATTGAAATGTGGTTTAGTATTTACTCTGGTTAGGGATCTTATGAACCTCTCTTCTCCCTAATTAAGGCCAGGTTGATCTTCTCTTTCCCTTTCTTCCCGTTCTTTTACCTCTTCATCACTCACATCATCAAATGGTCAACCTCTCCTCTGGGCCGTTTCGACTACTTCCAATTTAGCAACAATTCCTCTCAACATCTCAATTATAGCTAGGTCTACATTTCCACGCATTCCATTTCCTCTACCATTTCTTCTTCCTGCCATCTTTACACAAGTCATCTGCAGCTATAGGTCAGATCCTCAATCTGCCACCCCCCAATAAATCTTCAATAGGACTTTGCAAACTTTGACAATCTTCCACAGAACAAGTCTCGCTCTGATACCAATTTTGGTGCAATCACGATAAGAGGGTCCTCAAAGAGAATTATCTGGACTGTGCAAATAGAGTTACACAACAAAAGCAACACAAAATATGGAGGAAAATTCAGATTCAAAATTTCTCATTAACACAAAATTTGATTACAATCGAACGGTAACATCTGGGCTTATAGATTCGGCTCACAGGCCTGATATAACATACATGCTCCTTAATGTGAGTGAAAATATTATAGATAAAACTATATATTCTTCTTAATCTATTTTTGTCTTTCTTGATTTCTATCCTCATGATATATTAAAAGCTTTATAACATATCCATAGATCTAGAAACATTCACGTCGGCCAAAGATCATTACAATCTTCGATGAAGGAAATGTAACGTGTGCATGAACAGGTTGGCCTCAAATTTGAATTTCTCCATGAAAGGTGCATATGATTAAGTGTGGACCTCAAATTAAGGCCAGGGACACTTCACAAAACAATTCAAAATACCTCACAAGGATCCACAAGATACGGGAAAGATCCAAGATCAATCAAACTAGCTGTTAGGTTTGAAATTATTTTGGGGCCAATTCCAAAAACAATCACTTAATCCGAAAGTCATAACTTGCCAAAAAAGATCCAATTGAGATGGAATCTTGGAATAAAAAAAATGAACATGTCCTCGATGAAAAAATAGATCCGTAGGGTCTGGTGAGAAAACATGATTAAATACCGAATGTCCTAACTTGAACTGAACAAGAATAAAACTGAATAAAAATATTCTTGGTTGATGCAAGATTGTCAAGAACTAAGGATGCTCCTAGATCAGATATGTTGTTGGGGAATGCATTGTTGTTGAGGGATATACTGTTGTTGTGGGATTTATTGTTTTAGATGGATGTGATGTTGATGGTTTTGTTGTTATTAATGGATGTGTTTTTTTTGGGGGATGTGTTATTGAGGGATTTATTGTTGTTGAGGTATTTGTTGTTGTTGAGGGTTTTGCATGCCATTAGATTTTGATATGTTATACATGGAGTCTTGTTTTGTGATGTTAAGTGATGGGTTGCCAAGATTATATGTGCTCCTTATTACATTAGCTGCTTGTGTAGTATAAGGAATGATAAGAGTCACATATGGTGTAGGAGTTTTTGTTGTGAAAAGGTTATTTGAGTAATTTGGTATGTTTTGTGATGAAGGGTGAGGAATTTTATTTTTTGGAGGATTTGGTAGAATCATGTTTATTTGGTTGGATGCATGTGGAATGTTTGTGTTAGGGGGTTTTGGATTTATGAAATTGTTTGTTCAACCATGTTCAAATTATGATATAATGGATTTATGAATTGTTTAGATAACAATATTTAATCCATGTCATATGGGGGTATTTTTGGTTGACTTGGTATATTTTTCATTAGAGGTTGAGGTATCAGTTCATTGATAGTTTGAATTTTGGGTTGGTTCTCATTTGATGGAATGTTTAATTACATGACTCACATTAGGGCTTGTTCACTACTCGACTATATTAAAATAAAAAGGTAGCTTGAAACCATGTTGTGAAAGTCTAATAAAATAGGTGTTGGGATCAATAAAAATGAGAGCATCAAGTGCTCTAGCCAAGGAAGGATCTTGTTACATTTCTAAGAATTGTTCCTCAGTGAATTCCTCATATGCCTCATGTAATACCCCTCCGTTTTGATTCTTGTTCAAGTTGCTTTATGATATGTTTGGTTGCAATTACTTTGATACTGGATACATTTTGTTATGATGTTTTGATCGCTACTATTGAGCGACACCTATTATTGTGGGATGTAGTTATTTGATTATTGTTTCACATGCATTATGGATTAATGATGTTGTAGAGTTAACATGAGATGTTATTATGAGATTACTGGATTATGATGGAAGTGTCAGTTTCAATGAGTGTATTGGTGAAGAGGACGGTTTCGCATCACTCGATTGCGAGCGCCCTGCGAATCCGTAATTCTTTCTTCACAGTGTGTATTATATGCTGGATATATTGTATAAGGTTGTTTACTTGGTTGCAGGATTGCAGGTACATGACATCGACTCCACCTGGTTTCACAAGTTTGAGCGTGTCGATCCAACGGTTAAGTTGAACGGGAGATAGTAGCTAGGTAACATGTGTCAAGTTTACACCCTAGCCTTAGTGTGTCGTCAGTTGTGTGTGTTGAGTCATTGTTTGTCTTGCTTTGATGTTATTTAATTCTGAAGAATTTTTGATTTTGAAATAGATATTTAGAATAATTGCATTTAAATCATGTTGATGGTTATTTAATTTAAATAATGCAATGTGGATAAAAGTTTATATTTAAATTAATTAATTATATTTAGTTTATTTAATTAATTAAATTTGATCCAAGGGGTTGAATTTAGCTATTAAATAATTAAATTAATTAATTAAACGTGATGCAAGAGAATGAAAGGAAATAAAAGAATTAAAATTAAATTTAGAATTTAATTTCAACATGTGGGAATTAAATTAGAAATTGTAATTAAATGTTTATTTGGGAAATTAGTTGCAACTTTGAAAATTAATTTATTATTTGAAATTGCATTTTAAATTGAAATTGATATCTAATTTGCATGTAATGTGAATTAGGGTTGTAAAAATTGAAATTGAAATATCTAATTTGCATGTAATGTGAATTAGGGTTGTATTAGATATTTTTGATTTATAAATAATACATATTTTAATTTTAGGGCAGCAGAAAGAGATTTAGAAAAAAATACATTTTTAAAGTAAGGAAGAAATTTTGGAAAATTTGCACAAGGGTTTGAAGAAAGTTTGATTGTAGAATTGATTGAAGGAAAGATTGTTTGCATTTGTTGGATTTTGGATTGGATTCATTGGAAGATTGAAGAAAATTCAGGAAATCCTTGGAGGAGGCTTGCATCAGAAATTCATCTTTTCCTTTAGCTTCTTGTACCAGGTTTTCCTCTTTGTGTTTTATTGTTCTTGATTATTTTCTTTAAAATAGTAATGATTAAAGATTTGTTTGTTAAATCTATTTTAGAAAATAAATTTGATATTAGAAGAAAATAATTAAATAAATTTACAGCCTTTGCTTGTGAAAATTCTTGAGTGAAAATTGTGAAAATCTCAGTTGAATTTAAATTATTTGGGGAAAATGATTTTGTTGTTATTGAAATCAAATATAGAGATTGAACAATGCATTTAGAATGTTTTTAGAAAATGAAACCTTCTGTTTATTATTAAAAATCGGATTTTAAAATCTGCAGGATAGTTATATTTTTCATGATAAAATGGTCTAGTTGCGTCGCCTATAACTTCACTTACACAAACTGGGTTGTCAGAAAATTTAAAGGGTTTTTGTATTTTGAAATTTTCTTATCTCTTTCAAAAAATCGCAAATACCCAGATCGTAGTTTTTGAATTATACTTGAAACATGAGATTGCTGTTAAGTTATTTTCCCATGGCTGCTTTGAAAATAAAATAATAATAAATTGATATTTATAAATATTAATATTTTATGTATTGTTATTATAATATTAAAATATTATTTAATAATATTTTATATTATAATATATAATATTAAAGTATTATATTTATTTATATTATTTTAAATAAAATTTGTATATTAGATTAGTGGAATTAAAATTATAAACGTATGGAGAAATTATTGATTATTTTAAAATGGCAAGTTAAAGTTTAATTGAAGGAGTTAAATATTTGATTTAAAGAATGCATAATTTAAAATTTAATTGTGGAAGTTAAATTCATGTGTAAAAAGGCCAATTATTAATTTGATTTAATTGGAAAAATATATATATATTTTGGAAAATTAATGATAAAGGATATTTTATTTTGAATTAAACAATTTGATATTCTGTAAAGAATAGAAGATATATTAATGATTAAATATATTAATTTATATTTAGTATATATATATTGAAGGTATATATCCATTTGAGAGAATAAATAATATTTTATATTATTTTATTCCGTTGTTGGCAAATTGGGTATTATTAGTGTTCTAAAAGAAATGATTAGTATGCGTAGAAAATGTATAGAAAAAGATATTTTTTAATAGAAGTAATTACTTGATTTAAAAAGAAATATTTATTTTGTTAATATAATTGAAGAAAATATATTGAGATGTATATATATATCCATGAGTATTTTCAATCAGTATTTACCTTGTTTTATTTAAGTGCGTGTAATTTAGTTTTGCATGAAGAATTTAAATGATAAGCTTTGAATGTATGGTCAAAATTGATAAGGAAAAAGATATTTAAATATATTGAAGAATTATAGAAATATTTATATTTAAATGTTTGTTTTAATTAATGAGATTTAATTAGAAACAATATGAATGCGTGGTCAAATAGATAAGCCAAAATATATTTTTATACATTGATGAAATTGCATGTTTTTAAATGGATAGTTGAAGAGACATAGACTCCGGATAGAAAATTGAAAAGATTGTTTGCAATAGTGTTAGGTTGCATTAGAAGTAAATTTAAGAACTAACTACATTGAAAAAGGCAAATAGTATTATGTTTTATTTAGTTCCATAGAGTAATCTAGTCATTGTGAATGGAATATTAAAGAATATATGTAATTAAATTTATTAATATATATATTTGGTGTCTATATAATATAGAACATATATATATTAAGTGTAAAATTCATTATCGTATTTTATTTTAATGAGATGCATGCAATATATTATTGAATAGAGATTTAAAAATGGATTGATTAGTGTATATGAAAAATGGTTAGAGAAACAATATGTTATTATATTAAAGTGACTGAATGTTTTAAATAAAAATTGAATGAGACGTAAGATTTGGTTAGGAAATGGAAAGAATTTACTTGCATGGATTTGTGTCGATTTAAAAGTAAATTAAGAAGTTGTTTTATTGATGAGACAATCAATTATGTGATTTATTAATTTCTATTTAGATTAATTGAATCATTGTGATTGGATTATGAAAGAGATATGGATTTAGTATATCCAAAAGTAGTATCTTCCTCATGATTATCTTAAAGGATTTAATTATCTGTATTTAGTAAAGGGAAGTAAGTTTAATTGTTTTAGATTTTCAATAATGAAAAGGGAAATAGAGGTTATGATTATTTTAGATGATCTAGTTATCGTATCTTTGACTTTGTCAACACTACCTATTGAATGAGTATGGATTTAGGAAATCCAAATATTAGATTTGATTGATGACTTGAGTGCTTTTGTTGCAATGTCGTCAAGTTGCATTGTTGGTTTTGAGATTTAGTGTTAGTCCTAAATTATAAGTCTTCCAGAAGATCTTAGATGATAAAGGTTGTTGAATCTTTATGCCATCCAATTGGTTTCCCTTGGGTAGTGCATGGCGTCTTTTCAGTTTTACTAGTTTTCATGAACGGATATGTTTGCACCTCCTTGGTTTAGGAGCGGATTATGGGATTCGTGTCTCTTTGTATGGAGTGACCTTGTGATGTGGTTTCATCTTGTTGCCTCCTATGAAAGGAGTGGACTATGTGTTTGTTGCCTCCAAGATGTTTGGAGTGAGTTCTATTATTTGTATCCTCCTTGTGTTGGAGTGGATTATGATGCCTAGTTGGTATGCACTTGTGTTTCCCTTGGTGGATTGTTTGGGTGTGTGTTGTCGAATAGAAGAGTGACTTTTGTTAGGGGTCGGAGCTCAAAGTGGTAAACCGGGTAACCTTCAAAAGTGAGTTAATCAAATAATAATTAAATTAATGTACTTAGATGATTAGGATGCAATTCACACTAATCAAGATAATTTAATCCTCACTCATAGACACAAGGGCTCGTTTAGACTTGGGATGAGTGAGAAGGCCTGGAATGGTAAGATCAACTATCTTGTCCTTACGAGAGGTAGTTGATTCTGCTTGAGTAAGTATGAGTGTCGGGATTCGATTGAGGCCACCAGGATTACTTGTGCCAGAGCCTATGAAGAATACTCAGAGGAGATCTCATGACAAACCTTGCGATGACACTCTATCTAGGACAACTGTTGTTAATTGTTTTATATGTATGGTTCTGTGAATATACTTGATCTACTTTATGTCTGGAAGTAATGTGACCTATGTCAGTGATGTGAATGTTGTATTTGAGTTGTACTGAAATTGTACTTATTGATGACATTTATTTGGTTATGTCAGTTTGAGTCAGTATGAGTCTGCCTTTGGTTAGAGGTAGTAGAATCTTTGTCCATGTTACTTTGTTACTATCTCCTAGCATGGGGGGTGGGCCTTCGGGTACCACATTGGTTGGGTGGAACATGCACCAAAATCATTGGGTCCCCATTGATCTTCAGTACTTAGTGGCGAGACATCTAGATGGACTGCTCATAGTTCTTGTTGTATTATCTTGCATTGTAATATTTCACTTTGTATAAGTTATTTTATCCCTCTTATGTTTATGAGGTGGAAGTTTGTAATTGTAACCTAATGTATTACTGTCTCATTCTGGGAATGAGTGATGTAACTATTGGTTTAAGATAATGTTTATGGGATTGTATCTTGGTTGATTATCTTATTATGTTATGTGGTATTCTTATGATGTATGATGGTTATTTCATAAAGTTCATAATGCTATGGTTATATGTAATATGTATGTGTGGGTTTTAATAATCCTAACCTTGTAGCCTTAGAGGTTGTTGTTAATTAGTAAGTGAATGTGTATGTTAAATGCACTTTATAAAAAAAAAAATTGGTTCGCTTATGATGTTAATTGCAACTTCCTTTAAGGTTACTTGGCGGGGCATTACACCTCAGATCTATTTGTTATGTCTTTAGTGATAACTTGTTGATGATGAGGTGGTTATTGTAGGGTTTGATATTCATGAGGGTCAAATAGGTCCCTAGGCATTCCCAATGATGTTTTGGTAGTGCCCATAGGTTTTGTGACATTTGACCTACTTGGATTAGATTCCATGATCTTCTTATTTTGAGACCTTGTAATAGACATAAAAATATTAAGATGACCTTATGAAGGATGAGATGAAATTGAAGGTTGATAATAGGATGGATGTGTTATTCTTTCAGGATGTACCTATGAGAGACACATTTATATAGATTTGGACAAAGGATGATGCTGATGATGTTTGGTGGATGGAGGATATGAAAACCTCTAAAAGTCAAAGTTAATCTAGATCTCTTTTGTGATAGGCATTGATGATGATATTTACTTATACTAGACTAATGAGTGTAAGAAAAGTGATGATGATGAGTTTATGAACTTAGAAGTAGATGAGACCAATAATCTAGTTTTCCCATGGATATTTGACATTAATTCAACTATTTACTTGAAAAGATTTACTTCCAAGAAAAAAAGATAAACTAGGAGATAAGATGAGAGATCTAAATAAGACAATTGACTGATATTGTTTGATGGTGGTTTTATGTTTGCTAGTGATTATGATAATATTGTTTGTCCAAATCTAAGGATAGGTAACCCTAAATTTTTTTAAATGAAAGATGGTATGAAGTGGGCGTGAGAGTTGGTTTATTGTGTAGTGATGGATTCTTGTTATAGGTCAATTGTATTACAAGTCTCAAATCCTAAATTGATTGTCTTGAATTTTAGAAATTGAGAATTTTGAATATTCAAGAAATTTATTTATGACAATCAAAAGCATTGATATGTATACCAAACACATCACTATGTTTTGCAAAGGCATCAAGGTGTATATCAAACACATCACTGTTTATCAATAGTGTCACACCACCCCTATCAAATGTGAGAAACTACGTCAAAGGAATTGATACAATTTGAAAAGAATTGTTGTGTTTATCAAAAGTGTTAGCTTATTTCAAAAGCATCACGATGGAGATATGAATGTTTAGATTGAAAAAGTTTTAAAATTTTGATTAAAAGCATCAAATTTGGCAAAAGTGTCGCTTTACAATTTATATGCGTCATTGTGTTTTTAGTAGATACATCAAAATACAATCATAAATATTGCATGTTTATCAAAAGTGTCACTATGACAGTAAAGGCATCACTGTAACTTCAAAAATGTAATTCAGAGACTAAACCTAAAATTTTCTCTAGTCTTTTGATGTTCTAACTAATTTTAACTTATTTTTTACTAGAAAGAGATTAAAAACAACAAAGAATAACAATGAGAATGAATTCAAGGTTTAGTACGAGTTTGAAATTCACGAGTCTTTCCAATGAAACACACACTGTTGGTATTCATGGGTCTTTACAATGAAGCACACCAAGAAGTATAACCTAATTAGTAGTAAAGGTGTATTGAATTAGTGTAGGCCCACCCATCAAAGTATAATACCTTCAAATGAATGAGTAAATAGGGTATGCTAAGGCCATGTACCACCTTAACACCCCTTACCTCAGAAGGATGAGGTCATAACAAGGAATAATTGTCACCTTAACAAGAGAAGAGTACATAGTGAGTAACATTGGGCATGCTACTTTACCTTGCACCACACTAAGCCAATGGTCGAAGGTATTAAAGGATTCCTAAAAATAAGGTTAGTAGTGGTTTCATGAATAGTGAGCCTATCAAAGAATTCCCAAGTTGAGGGGGGCATCCCATCTTCTCATCACCTAGATAAATGTCTCAACAGAACGAGGAACATGAGGCTTTGATTTTACGATGTTGGTCACACCTCAGAGTACAACTTTCATTCTCCCCCTTTATATACCCTACCATTAAACATGGTTGAGGTTATCCTTGAGGTGATGAAATCCTCGAGAAGGTCTCCTACTGAATTAAATGGAATATGCTAAGGTTTTTGATTCTCAAGATCACATGAAGCGCAAGAGAAGAGAATACTTTGCTAGTATTCCTTAAGTATGCATAACAAGATGGAATGAAGCATAAGGAAAGAGAACACACACTAGTAGCCAACCAAACATGACAAATAATTATTTAATTAAAACCCAAATTCAAATATGAGTTATTCTAGAAATCAAAGCATTTAAATGTTTGGTTCTACATTAGATATATTAGTAGTTTTCTTTATTTGTCTTCTCCAAACATTCACAAAAAGCTGCATAGATATGTTAGTTCTAAAAAACAAAGAAAATGTTAGGGTTAGTGGAAAAAATCAAGAATTAGAATCAGAAGTGTCATTGGAAATATCAAAAGCGACACTGTAAAAATAAAACGTGTTGATATACCTTGCAGAAGCACTGATTTACCTCAATAGCATTGATGTGCAGAACAAAGGCATCGATGTAATTTGTAGAAGCATCATTATAAACCTACATACTTGCAAAACAAAGAGAACAAACACATCGATATACCTTTCAAAATTTTCATTGTGGGTTGTAAAAGAATCATCGTACTATCAAAATAATTGATCTATGTTTCAAATCTGTCGATCCGCATCAAATACATCACTGTAAAATGTAACTCGAAAAAATTCAAATTGACATTAAATCGGGGTCCTACTAGGCATGCCAAAATGTGAAGGGGATAAATGGAAGGAAAGATAAGAGGGAAAATAACAAGAAAGGTTAGATCCAATCACAAAACCAAGACCTAATTGATCAAATTAAACCCATTATCAATGAAGTCATTAACTAAAATTGAATGAAATCAAACAAGAAACAAAAGTATAAATGAAATATAATCTACTTTTTTACCTCACCTAAGAAGATTGTGGACCCTCACTCCAGTATTGACAATGTGAGCATTATGCCTTTTAGATATGGGGATTTCTCAATGCTAAGCATAACTCAATTGTGTAAAATCTTGAAAGATCGATGGTTAAGGAGGTTAGATCACTATGGAGTTCAAATTCCAAATAGAGAGGTGCTTTGAATGAAGGATGAGGGTTGTTTTAAATATTTGTAGAGTCGAGATTGAATGTTATGATCAATAATGAAGAGTGATTGAAGGTTGTGCAAAGGTTGATTGGATGAAGTTCTTCCCTAAAATTTAGGAAGCTATATTGAGTTATTTATGAAGGGAGATATTTTCAAATTTGAATTAGGATTTGAATTTAAATTTTGAATATTCCTTTTTGAGAGGGAATGTGCAACTAAATAATTCATTTAATTGTTGAAGAATATTAGATATTTAAATAATTAGGAAATTATTTAATTATGTAGGAGAAGAAAAATAATGATTTTTAATTAAATAATTAAAAAATATTTAATCAGGGGGATATGAAGAAAATAAGAAATTAATTAAATAATAAAAATTATTTAATTAAAGTGGGTGAGGAAAATGATGTAATGAATTACATAATTAAAAATAATTTCATTAAAGGTGGATAAAGGGAAAAATGATGAATTAATCAAATAATTAAATATCATTAAAAATAATTTCATTAAAGGTGGATAAAGGGAAAAATGATGAATTAATCAAATAATTAAAATTATTTAATTAATAGAGGAAAACAAGTTAATTTAATCAAATAATTAGAAATTGTTTAATTAAAAGGTGAAAATGGGATGATGAGTGATAATGATGAAAATGATGATTCAAAAGAATTTTTGATGCGTTAGGCATTTTAGGTGTCTACAGTTTAATTTTTAAATCAACATGTCTTGAGAACTATGCAGTAGTGTAATTAATTCTAGCCTATTATAATTTATTAGCTGATAGGCTAAATATAGTGTGAGAATTGAGCTTGAAACAAGTCTCGCGCCTGCAAACCACTGTTGAGTCATCATAAAACAAGTTTTAGTTGTCGTTTAATGACAAAATAGTTGCCATTTAATGGTAAAAAGCCTCCAAAATCTCATTTATCATGTAAAAGTCAAATAAATATTGATTTTCCAACTAGATGGGAACATGTTCTATTTCCAATTACAATATTTTTTGTCAATTTGATGACAATTTTTTTTTCATTTGCATTGCTTTATGTTTTAAATATGTATGCAAATATTTCAAAATCAAATAATACTTAATTTCTTTGAAGAAAAAATCTAGAATTCTCTAAGTTTATTTCATTTAATTATTTGGTACTTATTATTATTTGTTTAAACCAACCACATACAATTATAATTTGTAACACATGGCATCCATACAACTCATGCAAAAAAATGTACTCTCTAACATATTAACATACATATAGTATTTCTATTGACATAATCGTTGAACCTCCTTTAGGTGCAAGTGCTAGTTTAATTTATTTTGTTGCTTTAAAATTTTTTTACGTTGTCTGATGCAACCAATATTCACAACATATAAATAATTAATATTAAAAAATGGACACAAAAATTTCAAAATACTTTTACAGATTATCCTTTACTCCTCATTTCATTTTACTCTCAAAACTGAAAACTAACTTCATTTTAAGTACAAATCCAAAAAATTGCCCTTTTTCGGCAATTTGTAGAAAAATCTAAAAACTACCTTTTTTGACAATTTTTATTAAAATCTAAAAAATAGATTTTTTTTACAATTTTTAGCAAAATCTAAAAATTACATTTTTGACAATTTTATCAAAATTTGAAAATCTTTTTGGCAATTTTTAACAAAATCCGAAAATTACCTTTTTTGGCAATTTTTTTTGTAGCTTATTCACCTTTTTTTTTTGGTAATTTCTCATGCTTATTTGCATGGCCTAAGGAAGTTACCAATTATTTGAAACTAATTAAAATGAAACTAATCATCAACTTACTAATCTAATTACATGCAAGAGTTTGAAATTAAATAGAAGAAATAAATTGGAAAAATCTTGAAAAATCACAAAGAGCTCAATTGGACTGGCAGGTCAAAATTTGTGACCTCCATAAGTTCTTGCATCATTTTCACTTTGGGGAATTGCAATTTATAACAACAAATTATAGGTTGAAAGGGGTTATAAAAATGGCAATTTTAGAGGAATTTTTTTATTCTTACAACTATTTGTCTCTTGTAATGATTTGTGCTCATTTTGTAAAACCATAAACTTGTACTATTATTTTTAAATCTTCTCTATTTTTAAAATTTGATCACAATGTTAGAATAAAAAATTCCTCTTGTCAAACCTTACAATTTTTTTCATGGGCGAGCTTATGGTAGACTAACTTAGAAGTAGAGGTTTGCATCTTTCAATGATAGGATAAAAGACACACCTAATGATATTGAAAAGATAAAATTCTTCAACTACATTGATAATTCCTTGAGCTTACTAGTTTCTTAGTTTCACTATATCTTATGTTTCACATTATGTTATTATTTTGATGCTTGTGAGAAGCTTTCATGTTTGTTTGAAAAATCATTATCTTTGTATTGGGTAATTTGAATGTGTGACAATATGATTGTGTGCTTACATTAGTTGATTTATTATGGTTGTTATCTATTTAGTTTTTATTGATGTTGATTATGATAATTAATTTAAAGTTACAAATTGATCATACTAGTTACACTATATACAACCATTTTGATCGGACAGAGAGAGATGTGTTGAATATCTTATATAATCTAAAACAAGTGCAAAATAATAAGAAATCAAAGCATACATAAAAATATCAGATTTATCTTGAAAAACTCAACAAGAAACATAAAACTCAAATATATGATCTAAAGAACAAGATTATAATATATAGAGAAATTTATTTGTGCCCAAATAGTTTCTTAACCATTGAAATTTGACAAGGCACACCTTTGGAAAACTTGTTCTTAATGAAACATACACTCAAAGAGAACATCTTCTCAATACACTCCATGTGCTTATCTTCTTGTGGTCAATTTGACAACATCTAGAAACATATTACAAGACCATGTAACCATACATCAATTAACATGTCTTCTCTAGATATTGTCACAATAATATGCAACATGTTTGTGTATTTAATCAATGCTATCCTCAATCCTAAGCATCTCATATAGGCAAGAAAAAAATAAGAAAAAGTTGCCCCATGTCTATCTCTTTACATTCCAAGACTATCTATTAGGGTTCCTTGTCCTATATGACCCAAGAACCCAAGCATGACCTTTCACCTTTTGATGTCTTATCTCTTTTCTTGTTCTTATTTGATCCTAATTCTATTATCAATTTAAATATATTATATATGACATTACATTAGGATACATCAATCTAGTAACTAATTGTAGCGTACTGTTCTATAAAGTCTGCAACTTACAACATTTAATGTTATTACACAAACTACAAAATCCACCTCCCTCACAATATTACAATGTCATTATGCAAGTTATACAACACAATTATCCTACACATATGTATATGCATATGCATATAGATAGAAATCACACACATATACATATATTTGAGTTTTTATATGGGTATACATGTGTGCGTGTGTTTTCAAAAAAAATTTCATGAGTGATTTTAATGTGTTTTCATGTTTTGGTTTTGCATGTATCAAGAGCAAAGGATGAAAAATTGATGGATATTATGAATAAAATAAAGATATAGCCTTGGTTTATCTAGCTCCTTAATACCCATTATGCTTTATTTTATAATAATTTTGTTGGTTTAATGTAACTATCTATGCATACATACCCAAATTGACACAAAATCAATGAATAAATAAAATTATCCCTATTTTTATTAAAGAATTTTTTTAATAAAAGACCAAATTGAAAAAGGAAATGAATTACAATGCATACAACCTTGGATTCCTTGAGAGAAATTTTAGAGTTTATTTTTAGGATTAAGGTTCCATTTACCTTGCAATCATATGTATATTTTATGTACATCTCCTGTGAGATGGTAAAATGGGATCTAAGGCTAATGACTAACCTAAATCACACATTCCACCATCAACATTGGGGGGCACCAAAGTAACCAAGGCACACAATTCAAGGTTGTTTTCCTTAAGGAAGAGCTAGAATAGTTGGTCAAGGTTCTGGTCCCCTTTTTGTTGAGATGGATGAGATGTGATGATTGGAACATGAAATATTGCAAATATAGCTAAAATAAGACCAGAGAGGCAAAGTTTCACATAATCTAGAAAATATATAAGTGCAAAAACAAAATGTAGAGCTAAAAAGTATAGAGATGGGGGAACTTGGAATAAATATCTGAGGTGGAATTGGTTGGACAAGGGAAAGGGTGTCCTAGTCTAGAAGTGGTGACTTTTAGAGTTTCAAGACTTGTGCAAGTGCATTAGAGTCTGTAGATCTTTCCCTACCGAGGTCTGATTTTGAAATCTGTTAGTCTATGAATAATCATCTTGCCCTAATTTGATGAGATAAGGTGTTTGAACATGCTTGTCTTAGGGTTTTGAAGTCTTGAGATCTCTAATCCACTTGAATCCACTTTAGACCTGTAACCACTCAAATTTGCATTCCTTGTTGTGTTTTAGTCAATAGGCTCATCATGTACAAGGATAAATTGGTGGTTGCTTGAAGATACTTTATACTAGTATTGATATGAAACCCTAAGTTACTAATATGAGAAATCCTAAGTCAATTCCCTTATTGTGGTTTCTAAGTGTCTAGTTAAATTCTAAGTCTCTTTGTGATTGTGGGGCCCTTGTCATTTTATTAGGTTGTAGGCTTATAGGTGGATTGGGGACCTATACACTTTTTGCACAAAGTATCAGGGTTCTAGGTTCCCTTAGAACCCTAACCTCCACCCAATTGTTATCTCTTTCATGAATTCCTTCAAGGTTCTTGGGTCCACATATGGAATTGAGACTATTTCTTGATTTCCTCAATTCCCATGGGGTCTCAGTCTTTGAATCCCTCCTTCCTTTTCTTAGAAATACATAACTCTTTGGAACCTTGGGACCCCCAACCTTGTCTCTCTTTGTCCTTATCCCCTAAATTATGAACCTCTAAGAGGAGCCTATACATTAGTACCATGCCCATGATGTTAGGTCTTTTAGGGTTCCTAAAATCCATATTCATCATGTCACTCCATTCCTTGCTTCCCTATTTATTTTTGATTCTCCATTGGGCACTAGGTTCTCAAGGTATCTATTTCCTTTCAGGCTATTCAGTGGTCCTTAGTCCTTCTTGGACTTTGGATCTCATTACACCCTGGTCCTTCTCAAACCTTGAGACTCAATAGACTCTTGAACCTTCTTTTTTCCTATCTTTCATCCCTCTCCTTTCCTTGATCTTGCTATTTCCCTTATCTCTTGTCCTTCCTCTAGGTTACAATTTTTTTTTATGGATTTGGGACGTAGGGAATTCTCTAAGTTCCCTAATCCTAGCTCCCTCCTCACTCTTTTCCTCATATTTATTCTCAAACTTGGTTCTTTCTCCGATCTTGGTTTCTAATCCTGTTCTAGACTTAGCTCACATGGTTTTTCTTCTCCCTAGCTTCCATAAATCCAAGTTCCTCCTAATCCCTAGTTCTCAATCATAAATTTCTCTTGCAAACTCAAGTGAAGGTTCTCAGGCCCCTCCTAAATGTAGAACCTCTTTAGGTCCTTTCATGCCCCAAAAACTCTAAGAACCCTATTTCACCTATCTTTGTAGCTCATCCATCACTTCATTCATCCTTGGAGTACATATATCTAAAACCAATTGTGTGTTTTCACATAGAAAATTGAATACATACAACATGGGTGACCATGCTATAATATAATTAAGGTTTTTTTGGTTCCAATAACTCAAATTCACCCATGATTTTTGTATGTTGCTCATTTTGAAAGTTTGACACAGGCTTGTAAAATTTCCACATGCCACATTCATATATTTATGCCATCTTGAAGTCCCCATGAGTTGTTGGACAAAAAAATTGAAGATATATAAATAAAATTTCATTCTACTTTCAAAAGGTTGGTCTTTGAGCCAACTTTATAGTCTACAAGTGCCTTAAATAGATTCTAGGGCATCAAGTGCTACATGTCTGAGCTACAAATACAAGAATGTATTGGAAAATCATTCTTCATTTCTAATTCCTTTGTACTCTATACATGTTTATGTGTTTGAACCTATCTCACCCAACATAGATAATCAATCTAATAAATATATTCTAGTAAATTGAAAGACATTATATTAGTGCTTAAAAATATTAATCCTTAAATAATTGGTAATATTAATTTAGAATTGAATATATATAAAATTAAAAGCCACTAAAAATAGGGGAGAGGGGCCCATAGTAGGGCAGGTCAACTTTGCAGGTCCATGTGGACCAATTTTTTTTAAAATATACCGCCATGTCACGCTATCACTTGTGCATTGGCACATATATATGTATATATATATATATATATATATATATATATATATATATATATATATATATATATTTAAATGATGATCCCGCCACCTGTCACATACGATTTATTCCAATGTGTCAAAAATGGGCCAATTTTTCCCTCCTCCCAAAAGTGGAGCCCACCCCCCTCGTTAATCGGTGAGAACATCTACGTACACAAGATTAGACAACCACGTGTACATGATAGCTTCACCACCCTGAACCATCAGTCTAAAGCATTAAATGCTCGCCACCTCCTTCGTTTCCTCCACTAAACAACTTGCCTTATGCGTGGCTTCGCTTTTACTAGGACTGTCAGGTGTGTTAATTGAAGATCAAGGTTCATTTAATGCTTCACATTCTCACATATCTCACTTACTCTCATTCCTTTTGTTTGAAAACATTCTCAACTGATCGGTTGGCTTCGCTCAGAAACTTGTTCAGATCTCCATGCTTCATTGTTCAGCTCTTCCCACTTCTTCCTTTGGCTCTGCACTCTCGATAGCTCCGTTTCTCTTTCAGGTCAGGTTATCAGCCTCGCTCAGCCCATACCATAGTCTTTAACTGGTTTTTTTTTCCTCTTCACTCAACATGCACTAGTAAACTTATGATATTCATTGCACCTCTACATTGGGCATTTCATATTTGCATAGTTATACAAAATATGAAATGGGTTTGACTGGTTTATAATGGTTTTTCATTACTATTACACTTCTTTGATGAAATTTGGAAAGGGTTTGATTGGTTTTTGTCATTGCACAAACTTTAAATCTGCAAATTGGTTTTTACATTTGTTTGTTATTCCAAAATACATAAATGGATACAATATATTTGCTTGTTACTAGGAAATATTCATAGGGCTTTAATTTCTACCATTTCGAGGGTTTATGCCATGCTCTTGCATTCATGTCTTCCTCATTCCATAGACTTCATCTCTACAATTTTCTTCAAATATTCTCATGTTATTTTGAAATATGAAAATTGTATGACTAGTTTTCATTTCGAAGATATTATGGCATGTTTATGTATCATTATGTTCTTCCATGCACAATAGTTATGTCTGTGAAATTATTTTTTCATTTCATTGTTACTACCAAACATGGAAAGGGTTTCACTGGTTCTAAATTACAAGGTTTTCTCTTTGACAATACACAAACTTTGACTCTATAATTCCCCTTCAATATTTTTTTGTTATTCCCAAATATCAACATGGATTCACTTGTTTTCATTCCAAAGTTATTCTACCATTCAATTATATTATTCTGTTCTTATATATGTATTTGTCTTTCCATACATACATATACATATTGTGCATGGAAGAATACAATAATACATAGACATATTTCCATACTTATATATTTCCATACATGTATATGGTATGACTGGTTTTCATTTCAAAGATATTCTGCCATGCAATCGTATTATTTTGTTCATCCATTCACAATAGTTCACTTTGCGAAATGCTATTTGAGGGTTTTCACTGGTTCACAACTTCAAGGTTTTCTTCCATGCACTTGTAGTCCTCTCTTTGACAATGCACAAAATAACTCTACAATTTGCCTTTAATATTTGTTTGTTATTCCAAAATATAAAAATAGATTCACTTTATTTCATTTCAAAAATATTTTGCCATGCAATTATATTATTCTCTTCCTATATATGCATTTTTCTATATATATATATATTGTGCATGGAAGGAACATAATAATACATAGACATATATTCTGCCATGCAATTATATTTTTCTCTTCCTATATATATATTATTCTGTTCCTTCCATGCACTATATATATATACATAGACATATACATAGTGCATGGAAGGAACAAAACACTACATAGACATATATATGTACACACACACACACACACACACACACACACACACACACACACACACATATATGTAATTGTTTCTATGATTGTTAATATGAAATTTGTTTTATATATTTATGTCCGGCTCTCCACGTTTCATTATTCAACTCTACACTCAAGAAAGATCCATTTCTCTTTCAGTTGAGGTTTTCTACCTCACTATGAATGTACCGTTGTATTTCCTTTTGACAATGTTTGTTCATGTCTCACTAAACAAATCTGCTCTAAGTAATTTCAATTGAAATAATAAAATACAACAAACTGTCAACATGCACAATAAATCTAATTGCATTACAAACTATTCCTTAAAACAATACAAAATAAAGACAATAAAAACAAACTGTTCATGCACAATAAAGGCAATTTCATTACAATCTGTCGAAAATTGCCTAAATATGTTTGTTCATGTTCAACTAAAAAGATCTCCAAGCCATTTCAATTCAAATAATGAAATTGAAGAAAGTGTCATCATGCATCTATTGAATAAAATCAAGAGCATGGCTGAGAACCCTGTAATTGTGAACCATTGAATCCAATTCCATGTTTACCCATTACATGACAAAAAGCCCTGTAATAACATGATATAAAAAAAGGTTGTTGTTTCAGGGAAGTGTTGATGTACTAAAGTGCATATTATGTTGTTGGAGAAAATTAATGCCTGAATGAGCTGAACCTAACAGAAAAAATTCAGATCGGGTTTTACCTCCACGGTAAACATATGATTGTATTCATGTATTTTTTTTAGGTTCCACTCATTCACTTTGGTATTTTTCCCTCCACCCGAAAGTGGAGCCCACCCTCCTCCTTAATCGGCGAGAACATCTACTTACACATGATCGGACAACCGCATGCACATGACAGCCTCACCACCCTGAACCATTAGTTTAGAGCATTAAACGCTTGCCTCCTCCTTCGTTTCCTCCATTGACCAACATGCCTTACGTGTCACTTTGCATTTACTCACACTATCGAGCACGTTAATCAGAGATCAAGGTTCATTCAATGCTCCACATTCTCGCATATCCTGCTTACTCTCATTCTTTTTGTTTGCAAACATTCTCGACTGTTCGGTTGGCTTCGCTCCGAAACTTGTTCGGCTCTCCATGCTTCATTTTTTGGCTCTTCACGCTTCATTGTTCGACTCTGCACTCTCGAAAGCTCCCTTTCTCTTTCGGGTGAGATTTTTTTACCTCACTATGCCTCTACCACTACCTATATATATTAAAATCAACATACACACACACACACACACATATATATGAATACATAGATACATACATACATACATAATGTGTATGTATGTATGTATATATGTGTATGTATTCATATATACATATATGTATATGTATGTATGCGTATTTTTTCATATATATATGTATATTTATGTATATGTATTCATATACATATATATGTATATGTATGTATATGTATTCATATACATATTTATATATATGTATGTATATATATAAATATACACACATATATATAGATATACTTTGTTGCATATATATACATTCATTCATAAATACATACATATATATAAATTCCATTCTCTTGTATGATATGCATATGTTTTCCATGAATCTATAAATATATGGGGTTTCACAATGATGCTCTTCACAATAAATTGTAACTCAGTCTCTGGTGTTTCAACTTACACTATTTATGAGTTTTAAGACATATCAACTCAATTTGATTGTTCAATTGGATTGTTCAATTTGATTGATCATTTGGATTCTTGAATTGCATTGTTCAATTAGATTATTCTATTTGATTGATCATTTGGATTCTTGAATTGCATTGTTCAATTGGATTGTTCTATTTGATTGTTCAATTTCTTTGTTCAATTGGATTGTTCAATTTGATTTATAAATTGTATTGTCCAATTTCATAGTTCATTTGCATTGTTAAAACTTATTGTTCTATTGCATTTTTCTTTTGGATTGTTCAAATGGATTGTTCTATTCGATTGATCAATTGGAATGTTCAATTTTATTGTTCAATTGCATTATTCAATTGGAATGTTAAATTTCATTTTTCACTTGCAATGTTCAATTCGATTGTTCAATTTGAATGTGATATATGTCATGTATATTCGTGAGCAGTTATTTGTTTCATTGTTTTAGACATGTTGGTATATTCGGCCGACACTTGTAAATTTATGTCTTGTTCAATGTTCTTTGATGGGGTGCAATTTCAATTCATTATTGGCCTCGTCATGGTGAATTTCATGTCAAAGGTAAACATAAAAGGATACTATACATTCTTATTGTAAGTTAAACAGTTTCCTTAGTACACTTTTATTATTAATGACTATTTTCATATATGTTTGCAAGATTCAGTTGGAGAAATTCACCATACCATTGGCCATCTCCAATTCATAGAGGTGAGGTTTTTAACCTCACTAAAGCTGCACCATTGTCTCATGTCATTCCCTTTTCTTTCTTCCTTTCACTTATTTGTTTTGTTATGTGTGTGTTGTGTTACTTAAGGTCAATGTTATTATTTATTTTTTTGTTGATTTTGAACATAATATTTAATGTGTTTATTTGATTGTCCATAGATTGAAGGTTCTCTTCCGTTCTAAGTGCATCGACAATGTTCTCCATGATGTTTATGGCATGTATGGTGTTTATGAACACTTCCAATACTCTTGTTCATAAACACACTCAGTTTGTCAGGGAGATATATGGTTCTCTTCATGCATCACTGTGACTTTAATGGGTTTAATCTTTTCATTTAATTTCTATCTATACATACACTATAGCTTTCAATCTATATATCAGTGTATGTATGTATATATCTATATATCTGTGTATATATATATATGTACATGGAATATATGTATGTATATATATACATACATACATATATTTATGTATGTATATATATATACATATATATATATGTATATACATATATATCTATATATACATACATACATATATATAGATATATTTGTAGATACACTCTAATATATATGTAGATAAATATATATATATATATATGTCTAGATACACATTGATATATATGTGGATACATATATATATATACACATGTACATACACATTTATATATGTACATACATATTGTCATATACATACATGTGCATTTGTATGCACATAGGTATATATGTAATACCCCTTCGTTTTGTCTTTTTGATTGAACAGTGTTCTGCTCTTTTATGTTGTACTTTCTGTTAGTACCTTGACTATGGTACTCGGCTTCTATTTGATCGCTATCTACAAAGCAACGTTAATGTTATCTTTTGATGTGATGGTATTTTAATATGATGCTATTTTTATGTCATGTTTTGAATTAACATAAATGGATATTCGAATTAATGATGTCTATGCTTTGGATTATATTAGCATGTTAGATTTGTCAGTTAGCTACATTGTATTGGTGAAGGGGATGGTATCACATCACTCGCTTGCGAGCGCCCTGCGATTCCGTGATTTCCTCTTCACGATGTGCCTTATTTATGACATATTATTGCATGTGGATATACTCTTTGTTTGCAGGTTGACAGGTACAGAACATCGACTCCACCTGGTTTCACAGGTTTGAGCATGTCCAATGCCCAACGGTATTCGATTGGGAGATAGTAGCTAGGTTTTCCGTGCCAAGTCGTCACCCTAGTCCTAGTGTGTCACCAGTCTTAGTGTGGTCCAGTTGCTTTAATATTGTTCAATTTGCCTTGTTTTAGTTTAATTCCAAGTTAGAAAATGGTAATTAATTGCTTTATGTATTTAAAGTTATTGATTAAATTAATTGGGTTATAACGTTAGAGATGCTGTTTAATTTATTAATTAATTTAATTTGATTAATAAAATGATTTAATCTTGAATTAAGATTTATTTTATTAATTAATTAAATTAGATTGTGTTGAAATGAATTAAATTATTCATTTTGGAAATTTATGGATATTTGGTTTGGAATTGAAAATAAATGAAAATGTTTAAAAGTCAATTTAGAAAATTTGAATTCAATTTTTTTTTGGAAAAATAAGATATTTGCTATTCTGTTTTCAGAAATTGATGAGGGTTGTTGTAGGAATTTTAGGGTTTTTTCCTTATCATTGTTTTGTTCTTCACAAGTTTGATCATGGAGTTTTGGGGAGAAAATTGAAATAGAAAGAGGAAGAATTTTTTTTGCAACTTTGTGGGTTTTTGATTTTTGATTTGGAGAAGCTGATTGGGAGTTCCTGAAGGATCTAGAATAGAGGAGAAGGCTTTGCTTCTTTATCAGCTATCAAGCTTTAGGAATTAGGTTCATTTCAATTAGAGATTTCTTTGTTTGGAAAGGTTAGATAGTTTGTTTATGCTGTTGATAATCTTTTAAATTCTGGTTGTGAATTGTTAGAACAAAACCCATGTTGAAAATGATTCTACCCAGAATTTTATTTGTCCTATTAGTTTTCTGATTTGATTATTTTTGCAAAAAAAAAAAAACATATATATTATATGTATCTATGAGTATATATGCATATATATATATATATATATATATATATATATATATATATATATACATACATATACACCTTCTGTTAAATATTGTTGTTAAAAAAACCGGAATAAAAATGAGCGGATTTCTTTTAAAAAAAATCCGCAGTCAAAGAAGAAACGAAATTACGTTTTTTGTTAGGGTTTAAAAAAAATTTAAATTTTTTTTTGGGAGTTCGCTGGGGGCTCACCCCCACTGCGCCCCCCATGGGAGGCGGGTGGAGGGAGCTGCGCCTAGTGTGCTCCCCTCCCCCCTCCACAGCCGCGCCCACATGGGACGACTGTGTTTACACATAGTCGCCCCCATTAATGGGGGTCGGTTATGTGTAAACACAACCGCCCATGTTGTGTGGGGGGCGCGCACAGATCAAGGTAAGTGTTGGTTGTTTTTTTTTTAATTAATTCATTTATTTTTATATATTTTATTTTATTTAATATTTTAGTATTATATATTTATAATATTAAATATTAATATTTATTATTATAATATATAATATTATAATATTAGTATAAAATAAATATATTAATATGTATTATTATATTATATAATATTAAAATATTAATATTTAATATTATATTTTATAATATTAAAGTTTTAAATAATTAAATATGTGTATTATTTGATATACATATTTATGGGAGAATTATTTTGGTAATTGGATTAAATAATTTTAAATATTTCATTATGGCATATTGTAAAAACATTGATTTAAATCAATGATTATGTTTTTAAATGTACATGTGAGAATTAGAATACGTAGCTTTTAGTCAAATTATCAGTTGAAATTTTAAATGCATTTTTTGAAAGGTTAAACTTAGAATTGACAAGAAATGTGTTTAGCATCGTAATTATTTAATAATTTATTTTGCAATAAACCTATTGTAATTTCTAAACGTTATATTCAAAAACGTAGAAAGATAAATGATTACTTGTTACCATTGAAACAATTAGTGAAATTAAACATTTGATTTGAATTTTATCTTTCGTTTTAAAGAGACGATATTTAATTCAGTTTTCTTAAGGCTATTAAGTATTGAATACAAATGAAAGATGTGGATTTAGGAAATCCGAAGTAGATATAATTCTGATTAAGCTGCTTGTTTAAAAGTAATCTCTTACATTATCGCATTGGGGTAAATTGGTTAGAAGGGTTGTTAAGTCTTCCAGATGAGGATTTTATATTATGTGGGTTGTCATGTCATGTTTGTCCACCTACTGTGAGTTCCTTGGGTAGTGCATGATGTCTAGTCAGTGTTTACCCGGTTTCCACGAATGGGGATGTTTTGTGTCTCCTATGAAAGGAGTGGATTATGGGATCCGTGCCTCCTTGTAAGGAGTGACCTCATTATTTGGTTTGTTGCCTCCAGTGTTGGAGTGAGTTTCATTTTATGTCGCCTCTTGTGAAAGGAGTGGTCATGATATCTTGTTTGTTGCACTTTGTACCATTGGTGATTGGATGGTATGTGTGTTGTCAAGTAGAAGAGTGGCTTCCATAGGGGCCAGAGCCCAGAAGAGGTAAGATTGGGTAACCTTCGGAAGTGGTTTAATCAAGTGAAACTAAATCAATACTTAGAAGATTAGGACTAACCTATCACTAATCAAGATAAGTTGGCCTCACTCATAGACACAAGGGCTCATTTAGACTTGGGATGAGTGGGAAGGCTTGGAATGGCAAGGTCATCTATCCTATCTGTATGTAAAGTATTTGATCCCGCATTAGTAAGTATGAGGGCCAGGGGATCGGTAGAGGCCGCTAGATTAGTCGGAGCCTATGAAGATCCGCTTGGGTAACTTATGACGAGCTGTGTGATGACACTCTGTCTAGGACAACAATTGGTATTTGATTATTATGGGTATGGTTTCCTTAACATACCTGATGTGACCATAGTTGGTACTTGTTGTTATGTGTATGGTTCTCTTAACATACTTAATCTATTTTATATCTGGAAGCAATGTGATCATGCTAGAGTTGTTCTTGTGTGGGTCATGCGATTGGTTGTGTCAGTTTGGTTCAGTTATATTTTAACTCGTGTCTAGAGGTAGATGGTCTTGGCTAGGATTCCTTGTTACTATCTCCTAGCACGGGGGGTGGGCCTTCGGGTACCACTTGGTTGGGTGGCATGCACCTTATCCGTTGGGCTTTCTTCATGTTCGTATGGATGAGATTTCCAGTTGGAGAGCTCATGGGATTCAGTTCCAGTTCTTGCTTTTTATCATTTCAGTTGCTCTTGTGATTTATTACCCCTCATTTTTTATCGAGGTGGAAGTTGTAATTGTAACCTTATTTATTTGACTTGCCTCGTTCGGGGAATGAGAGATGTAATTGTAATATTTAATTATGGATAAATGGAGTTGGAAGTTATCTCTTATGCTTTGATGTATGTTATCTTATTTGGAATGTATGTGTCTATTTCTTAATTAAATAATTGACATGGTTTAGATTCATGTTTTTGTTGAGGTTCTATATAACCTCTGTGTCGTAGCCTTAGAGGTTGTTGGTATTAGTTAGTGAACTTGCTTATTAATTGTACTTAAACAAAAAAAAATAGTCCGTTTAAGTAGTTAATTGCAACTTCCTCTGGGGTTGCGTGGTGGGGCGTTACAATATATGTACATACGTATTGACATAGACATACATCTAAATACGTATGCACATAGATACATATGTACATCCTTATGCACATGGATATATATGTAGTAATGTATGCACATATAAGCCCTACATATATCCTCGAAAGGAAAACCAATCAAACAAATTTCATATTTGGGGATAACAAACAAATGTTATAAGCAAATTGCAGATTCAAAGTTCGTGCAATGATAAACATAATAATAGGGGATAAATATAAGCATATAGGTCAAATAGGTCACATCCATCTCTACTATTCACAAAACAAGAGTGAACTGTAATGTACCGAAACAAATAAACTTTAGATAAGATATACATATAGGTTATCTTTTGTAGAGGTATAGGCTAAAAGTAATTTTCAATTGAGCTACTGATATACAAAAGGATATATTACACAAACCAATTTCATATTTGGGGATAACAAACAAACGTTATAAGAAAATTTCAGATTTAAAGTTTGTGTAATGATGAAAATAATAATAGGGGATAGATATAATCATATAGGTCAAATAGGTCAAATCCATCTCTACCATTCACAAATCAAGATATTATAAGATTATCAACATTGAATATTTTTTTCACAAATGTAGAATAGATATTATAAACATACTAATTCTTGTAAACAAAATTGAAATAGTATATCTGCATACAATATATTTGTAGAAATGTAGAATATGCTCTTATAAACATAGCAATTATGGTAAGGAAAATTGAAACATAATATCTACATACAATATATTTTATGAAAGGTAGATTATAAGACAACCATAAAAAAGTTATTGACATAGTCATCAATGGGCCCGACACTAGAGTGCCTTAATATGCAATTGTAAAATAGTTTTCACCCACAAAGTCAACCAAGGTATTGGTATGACATTAAAAAATAGATTTAGTTCCAAATAATAAACAAATTCAGTTCACATTTTTAAACAGATGCAACACAATTAAAATGGCATCCCCAACTACAACTAAATAAAAAAAAGCCAAGATTTAATGGCATCCCAAACTCAATCGAATGCTCCAAGGAATGAATCTAGAGATGTGTTCTCGTCTCCTGCTATTGCATATAGAATTTCCATAAACTGATTTTCATTTGCATTTGTTAGTTGTATGCAGCTTACATTTGATGGTGCTAGTGGTGAAGAAGTATGACCATCTAGAAATTGAGTGCAACTAACTTGAGATGAGCTGGGACTGAAACACACATTTCCTGTAGAAAACATAGGGATGTTATTAATGGTTATATCTCAAAAGTAACTGTGGTTATCAGATAAGGGAGTTGCAAGACTGCTTAAGCATCTATCTCACATCAATTCTTGATCGGAAGCCTCAATCTCCCTTTCCTTCTTCTCTTGTTCTTTTTGTATCCTCTCTTGCTCCTTCTTCTACTCTTTTTCCTTTCTTTGCAGCTGTTTATGGTGCTCTCTTTCCTTGTGCTCAATTTCCTTTTCAATTTTATTTTATTCCTTCCACTCCAAGGCCAAACTCCATGCTTCCTTTTTCTCCTCAGTTTGTTGCCTCTTTCTGATTTTTAATTCTTGCAGTTCTTCTTTTCTTCATTCTTGCTCCATTATGAGAGTCATGTAATAGTCAATAGTCAACAACTGAGACTACCAACTCACTCGAAGAGCACCACCAACCGAATTTCTTGTTCTTCCATTCTCTCTATGACTTGGAAACCTAAGGAAGTTACTATTCTGAGAACCACTTTCTATTTGAATTGTTTCATTCACTTGGGAGGAAGTAAACTCCACCTGGTTTGGTGTACCCTGACTTTCGTTGCTTATATCTACATAAAATTGCACTATTTCTTCTAGAGGTGTGGGTGTTTGAGAAGGGAATGTGAAATCCCCCATGTCTTCTTGTGCAAGTTGGCTTTCCATGTCCTCAAGTTCTTGCTGTGCACCTTCATGCACTTGACTATCCATTGGAGTTTGCAATGTTTGTGAAAATTCATCTGTTGAAACATCAAGTCCTGAAAGACTAAGGATGTTCTGCACTACAGAAGCATCGTTGGTGTCGGCAATGACATGTGTCTTGCTAGGATGCATGTCACGCACGAGTGCATCAAAATTGAGGGGCCATATCCTTGTACTTTTAAAGCCACCTTTTATGTTAGTTAGAGTCAAAGCTCTTCTGAGTGCCTTACTGCCTAACTCCGCCAATTCTGCCCTTCTAATATCAATATTTGGGAATCTAGTGAGAAAATCTGCTTGTTTTGATTTGAAATATTGCTTGAATGGTGCAAACACGATAACATCCAAAGGCTGTAGAGCATGAGAAGTATGAGTAAGAAGTGTAAGGAGGTCAATGCCTAACTCCCTTTCCCTTTGGATAGTTGATAATGCAACATGACTTCCATGGCCGTAAAAAATCAACAGGTGTCTATTAGTAGGTGAGACTCCCCTAGAAACCGACACATAGAAATGTTCCATCCATTCATAGAAAAGCTCCTTCATCATCCAAGCATGTGCTTGGGTTGCCATAGTTGCACATGGTTCATAGTTCACAATGTAATTCTCTATCTTTGTATTGCCCTTGAAGAGATAGAAACTAGGTATGCTTTGGCCAGATGCATTAACACAACATAGAATTGTTATCCATTCTCTACTTTTTGGAGTGGTGTAGGAGAAATTCCTACTGCCTTGTCTTGCCAAGACCCTCATAGTTCCATTTCTTCCAGCTTGAATGCTTGTTTCATCATAGTTCCAATTTTTTTCAGGACCGTATGGGGTGGTTTCATATGCTGTTGTCAGCGTTCTATAAAATTCAGCTACTATATCGGATCTAAGGTTTAGCGCCCTATCTTTGTTAGGACCTTCAACTATGCACAAGGTCAATTTTGGATGACGCCTTTTGAATCCAGTCCACCATGATTTTCTGGGCAGCCCCTCGGTGAAAGGGTTTGGTCTTGTCTAGCATATCTGAGAAACCTCTTGCTTGAGATTCATAATCTCAAGCTCGTGGCCAATGTCTACCATATTTGTGCACCACTTCACAATCAAACCCTCCTCGTCTTATGTGAGGGCTATGGGTGGACCCTTCTTTGAAGTACTATTGAGGTTGCCTAACCAATTGCTAAGTGTTGTAGCTAGGATTTTCCACTTCTTCACAACACCTCTCGTCGACATCCCATTTGTTTCAACATCCTCCAATGCCCTCTCCATGTCCTCTGATGGCCATTCCCTTTCCTTTGGTGCTCTTGGCCATTGGATTAGTGGTGCAACAACCTCATGGACAACCTCAACAGGTTATGGATTAATGTTTACTTGTGCAACGTTGGTGACTCTTACATTGTCTTTCCTTGTACGAGACATCTTTGCAGTCTTGGTTTTAGTTTTTGACCTCAGTTCACCTTGAGATCGCACCTGCAGATGTTAAAAAAGATGTTTGGAGCAGTTAAATAAAACAAGAAATTAAACACTATTGAAGTCACAGTGATGCATGAACAATTCAAATATATTTAATATGCATCTTGACATTTTGAATTTGAATGGTCTGGTTTTTATGAACACTTTGAAATGCATTTGTCTTTATTGTGCATGATTAGTTTGTTTTTATTGTCTTTATTTTGCTTGGTTCTTAGGAACAATTTGTAATGCAATTGGATTTATTGTGCATTTTGATAGTTTGTTGTATTTTATTATTTCAATTTAAATTACTTAGAGTAGATCTATTTAGTGAGACATGAACAAACATTGTCAAAAGGAAATACAATGGTACATGCATAGTGAGATAGAAAACCTCAACTAAAAGAGAACTAGAGCTTTCTTGAGTGCACAGTCGAACATTGAAATGTGGAGAGCCAAACATATATATGTAAAACAAATTTTATAGTAACAATCACATAAATAATTACATATATATACATATACAAATATATATATCTATATATTTATAAAAATATGTTTATGTATTATTTTGTTCCTTCCATGCACAATATATATATATATAAATATATATATATATAAATATAAATATAAATATAAATATATATATATATATATAAATATATAAATATATAAATATATAAATATATATATATATATATATATATATATATATATATATATATATATATATATGTATGGAAATATGTCTATGTATTATTTTGTTCCTTCCATGCACAATATATATATATATATATATATAGAAAAATACATATATAGGAAGAGAATAATATAATTGCATGGCATAATATCTTTGAAATGAAATAAAGTGAATCCATTTTCATATTTTGGAATAACAAAAAAATATTAAAGGAAAATTGTAGAGTTATTTTATGCATTGTCAAAGAGAGGACTACAAGTGCATGGCAGAAAACCCTAAAATTGTGAACCAGTGGAAACCCTCAAATAGCATTTCGTAGAGTGAACTATTGTGAATGGAAGAATAGAATAATATGATTGCATGGTAGAATATCTTTGAAATGAAACCAGCCATACCATATACATGTATGGGAATATATAAGTATGGAAATATGTCTATGTATTATTGTCTTCTTCCATGCACAATATGTATATGTATGTATGTATGGAAAGACAAATACATATATAAGAACAAAATAATATATTTTCATGGCATAATAAAATCAGAATGAAAACAAGTGAATCCATGTTGATATTTGGGAATAACAAAAAAATATTGAAGGGGAATTGCAGAGTCAAACTTTGTGCATTGTCAAAGAGAAAACCTTGTAATTTAGAACCAATGAAACCCTTTCCATGTTTGGTAGTAATAATGAAAAGAAAAAAGAATTTCATAGACATAACTATTGTGCATGGAAGAACATAATTATTAATAAACATGCCATAATATATTCGAAATGAAAAACAGTTATACCATTTTCATATTTCGAAATCACATGAGAATATTTGAAGAAAATCGCATAGATGAAGTCTATACAATGAGGAAGACATGAATGCAAGTGCATGGCATAAACCCTCGAAATGATAGACATTAAAGCCATATGAATATTTCCTAGTAACAACAAAATATATTGTATCCATTTCCGTATTTTGAAATAAAAAATAAATATAAAAAGCAAATTGTAGAGTTAATGTATGTGCAATGACGAACACACGAATACAAATGCATGGATGAAAACTAGTCAAATCCTTTCCATAATTCATCGAACAAGTCTAATAGTAATGAAAAACCATTTAAACCAGTTAAACCCATTTCATATTTCTTATAAGGAAGCAAATATGAAAAACACAATGCAGAGTAAATGCCCTGAAATGAATAACACAATATTACAAAAAAGACAAATTGACGAGCATAGAGGAAAGGAAAACCAGTGAAAACCTGAACTTGAATTGAATTGTTTTGACATTCATATAAAGTGTAAGTTGAAACCCCAGATATTGAGTTACAGGTCAATATGAAAAAAATTGACATCCTATAAAATATATTTGCATTCACAGGCAGCCAAAATTTGTAGTAGTAGAATACCTGAAGCTTGTCACGATGTTGTTGTTGCTGCCTTTAGACTTTCTTCATATTTTTGGAGAAAATTGTATAACTGATAATGAGAGTGGGACATGCTAAATGGAAATTGCAAGAGATTGAGTAATGCATTTTTGAATTTGAAAATGTCCTTATATGTTCAATACTGGTTTGGTGCGGAGTCTTTAATTCCCGTCCTTTTAATTTCAAATTTGAATTCTTCATCGGATGCCTTCAATTGCTGAGATTGTATGTATTAATGGCATTCATTTCTTTTTTTCTTGACAAGAGAATTTTGTGGCTTTAACACCATTGTTTTAGTGGTTGTAGGTGGGAAAAACTGGAGGAGGAGCCAGTAGTAGAGAGGTTTGATTTGAAAGATGGGACTCATATGAATGATTGCTACTTGTCTGAGTGTTGTGTTGGTGGGCCAGTGGAATGGGGGTTTGAGTGGATTGGATTTGGTGATGGGGCATTCTTGCCTCATAGTTCTACTCCTAGCATGCAAAGTGCCCGAAAGGTGGTTGTGATGTAATGCAAGTTGTGACATTAAAGGGGAGCTTGGGCTATACTAATTTTATACTATGGCCTTTTGTTTTCAAGTGACGGGCCAGTAACAAGCAGCATGGCTTGTATGTTTGTCATGTCAGATGTTCTTTGAATATTCTCTAATATGTAAGACTACAAATATCTATTTGTGTATGGGACAAATATTCTTCAATTATAATACAATTTTGATGGTACATGGATACATATACCTTTGTTGACTTTATGGGTGAAAACTATTTTATAATTGCATATTAATGTGGTCTAGAGTGGGGCCCACGTGGGACTACTTTCATCCCCAGTATAGGCCCTCACCCTACTATGGGACCCTCTCCCCTATAGCTTTTCTAAGCCAATATTCCAAGTTACTCCTAAAAATTGAAACCTACATTACATGTCCAAGGTTCCAAGTTCCTCCCAAAACCCAAACCCCAATAGGTTCCAAGATCCCTCTTATGCCTAAATTAATATAGGCACTAAGATGCCCAAAATTTTACCCCAAGGCTCAACACACTCTTTTTACCTACTCTCCAACCTTTCATGGACTCCATTAATGACTAAAAATATTATATATTAAATTAATATGGTTCTCCATACTTTCTAGGCACATAAGGAAATGATTGAGGTAGATTTAAAGCACCAAAATGATGAAAACATGATGCATATGTATGTGCACCCCCTGCAAGTGCCTTAGGTCATGGATCTTTTATGAAATTCTTACAATATTACATGCTCCCCAATTTGGATCAAACCACAATAGGGTATAAATGCCTTGATTTTCATTATTGAAGGGGATGGGAAAAATATTTTAAAGAATACACTTCTAGTAAACTAGGGTTTCAACTCTACCAAATGGAAAATACATTTTTTACATTTTGATGATCTTAGTTGATCTGAAACTTCTAATAAAATTATTGTAATCTTTGAAGAATTATTTTAAAGTGTGGATTCAACCTTGAGTGAGTGTTTGTGTTGGCAATGTGTTCATTTTTAAATGTATTAGTGATCAACTAGCCAACTAAATGTCTACAAAAACTCTTAAAAATTCTTGCATGGTGTCTTTTAATAGTAATAAAGGAAATTTTCAAGTCTATACTTAGATTACTAAGTAGAATAATTTAATATTCTAAAAGATTTGTTATTTATTTGAATGCATGTGTAGAACCTAGTTTACTTGTATTCTGAGAGGTATATTTTTTAGTGAAATGCTTAATAAGGTGCCACAACAAGATCTGAATCATTACATGTTTTAAATAAATCCATGAATTTTTTTTCATATTGAGATTGACACCAATTTTATATTGTCAAGTTACTTCTCATCATCTCATCACATTAAAATAAATAAATGATACTCTTTTTTAGTTGTGTTGCATAATTTTATTTCTACTTCCATGTATATGTGCATAAAAACAATAGGGTTTGTTCATTTATATTTTAAACACCATACCTAATAATCATTATTGTTATGAAAATGTATAACCTTATAATTTTCAATCCAACACATAAATAAATTGTGAAAACCAGAATAGGGGTACTTTATGTAGTGGGTATAGTTTGTGACAAGGAAACTATTTAGTCCAAATAATATCATATAAATCAATATTTTAGGGAAACCCCTTGGTATTGCATAGCTCAAAGTGAAGGAGGTCCTACAAACCTCAATAATTGGTCTTCACTTTACCAACGCAAATATAGATTTTTCAATATCCTTCCAAGGTTTAATACCCATGACACTTGGGAGAATATATAGTCTTAGGGATTTGAAGCCTAGAAACTGGATCATTAATTTAATTGATGTCGATTTTGGGGATTTTTTAAAATTAGCATTTAATTTGAGGACCCAAGTTAATCAAAAAGTTTTGTGCAACAAGGATAACTAATTTCTGGTTGATATATTCAAAGATTTTTCTCATAAAAAAATACTTCTCTCGATTTTAAGAGTGGTGAATTTTTCAAGGATAAACTCAAAATTCATATATAGGAAAGAGAAGTAAAAATGGAGAAATTACATCAATTTGGAGATCAAAGACAATATGAATGGAATTTTATTGATGTGAGTAGATGAAAATCTGAGTGGAGAGCTAAAAATCTATGTATTTTATCTATCCATGATTCTTAAAGTACTAAATTAGTAGGCACAATGATTGAGGGAAGATAATTAAGGGAAAATATCAATACACCTTAAATTAATCAGCTAAACATCGGGTTAGAACTATTAGGAGAACTCTCAAATTTTATTATAGTTTGCTTGCGAATGACATAAATGTTAGTATAATAAATATGGTTACAATAATTGGATATTGAAGGTGTAGATATGAATTTACCTTCACCTCCATGTCTAATAAATCCAAGTAGAAGTATACATCACAACTCCCCTACCTTATCTCATGAAATTGAACATGGGGTGGATTCTCTTTTTTAGGATGTTGATACAACTACTCAATTAGACAATGAATGCAGGGAAAGAGAGTTAGATCAAGATATAAACATAATTGATGATCTTGGACAAATGAAACATGAACTAGAGGCCCAAATTGATTCATGAAAAAGATAAATTGAATCCACAAGCCTAGGAAATGAACCAAAATGAAAATATTATTTAACAAAAAATAGAAATCATAACAATGCACAAAATATTCTAAATTAGTAGATGCATAATGTGGAACAAAATCAATAGTTCCAAATCAACAAAATACTTAGCAAAAAAATGTGAGACACAACATGAGAGTTAACTCCATAAGACATGCTTAGATATTTACTCTAAAATGAAAAAATTAGGAAGGGAAATATATATACAACTTAAATTCTAGGATATCATAATCCAATTCCAAATGAGATTAGGGGAAAGGCACAAAAATTCCAAGGCAACAACACTGTTACTAGTGAAAACCACTTAAGAGATTTTTTTTTATCATTGTGATAAATGAATATGAGATGTAAGATGGTGATGCCATGATGAAAGGTTTTTTGTAGTTACTAGGGGAGAGTGTAAAGAGTGGTATGAGATCCTTCCAAATAGAAACATAGACACATGTGATGAGTTTATGAAGGTTTTAAAACTATAGTATGGAGAAAGAGTGAATCCAAAATTTATAGTTCATGAGTTGACAACCATAAAGAAAGGGTGAATGAAATAATTGTTGATTCCAATAATAGTTTTTTGATGATAGTGGAGAAAGTGGCTCCCCATGTGAGGAAAAATGAAGTTGTGTCTTATTTTATATTGTAGAGAATTTGATGTCAATTTAGGCTATTTATTTCATGATAAAAACTTTCAAACATTAAAGGAATATTATGCCATGGCTAGAAATATAGAGATAATTTAGTAAAAGAATTAAAAGATTTGATGTAAAACTTAAAAAATTAAGTGCAACAATGTCAACCAAGTCCTTCACCATTAAGAAAAAACTTGAAAAATTAATGGATGATATGAAGGATCTCTCTTATAGAGTTGTAAGAAATGAGAAGAGGTTACCTTCAATAATGTGGCTACTAATTTAGTTGAAGGTTAGAGACTACACAAAATGCAATACAATTATGACTGATCTAAAAAACTTGGACAAAATTATTCATATAAATGTAAACACAGGATGTTGTAATGAAATAGCTTGCACAATAGAAGATATAATATTAAATATGTTACAAAACTTGATATCAACATGCCACTTCAGGGGGGCAACCTAACAATCCACTTCGAAATGGATACCTCCAGAATTATTCAGTATAAACTCAATACTCAACATGATCATAATAACCTACCCATACTGCCTTTATACACCATACTTATTCCTAGGATATCACCCAATAAGACCTAGATAACCCTCTAGAAGCCTTAGGATGACCTACAAAACTAAATAATAATATGAATTAATTAAGAGTTGAGGTAGCCACGATCTGACTACTCATAACACTATACACACTATAGGTTAGGAGCATAACATTTCCATCCTCTTTACAAAAGCATTGTCTTCAATGCTAACTTTTTCTTTTTCTTCTTCATGTCCTTTTTTACTTTCACTTCTTCTTATACTACTTCTTGTTCTTGTTCTTCTTATTCTTGCTCTTGTTCTCACTCTTATTCTTGTTCTTGTTCTTGTTCTTTCTCTTTCTCTTTCTCTTTCTCTTTCTCTTGTTCTAATTCTTGTTATTTTTTTCTTCTTTATATGGCTACTTTTTGTTGTGAAGAAGTTATAGAAAGATATTTTTTTAATTAATCACACAAATGAAGTCAAAATATTCTCATTTTTTTGTAACTTACCAAGACCTATGTTGAACTTTCCCAAAAAATCTCCCAAAAATTATGTGTTTTGTAGCCTTGAGAGTGAATTATTGAGAAACACTAATTATTCAATATATCACTTAATCCTACTCTAATTACTTTGAAATTTTCACTGTAGGCTCATCTTTTATTGATTCAAATACCCACTAAAAATTAGGAAGAAATTCATTAGGATTTGGAAGATTATTTATTAAAAAATAAATTGGGTAGAAACCCTAATTTTGTAATAAATCACTCAATTATGCTCTAATTCCTCTAAAATTTGGACTTCAGCTGCTTGAGTATTCTCCTAAAAAACTATTTCAAAATTAGACAAAAAATCACCTAAACTGGGAGATATGTGTTTCACTAGGAGTCCTAGGAATGAGAGTGTAGTGAGGCCACAAATTACAACAAACTCATTAAATGTCCTTTCAAACTCCTCAAATCTATGAAAAAGACCCATTTTATCTCAAGAAAACTCTCTTACAACTTGCATCATAAATAGACAAAGATAAAAGGAAAAATATTCAAGGGGAATTAGAGTATGGCTATTCCATTTGTGTAAAAAATACTATAGGGGTAACTATACTAGATTTTATTGTCATCTTTTATGGATAGGTGGTCAAGGAGTGAAAGGTTGTAAAACTTTAACTCCAACTGGGAAAGCTAAGGAATCTAGATTACATATGAAGGGGGGGAAAGAAAGAAGGGAATTCCATTGGAGAGTATGCAACCTAGTGTGCCATTTCCTACAAGATCTATGGATGTCGGAATTCAAGGGGAATATGGTTATACTTATACAAAGGGAAAGAAGATAAATACTAACTTGTAAATTTGTTTAACATACAATCATGAGATGTCATTGAGTCTTCTACTGCTAATTTTTTTATGCTCATGTCATACCATTTCATGTGGCACATTCACCATAGTTTAAATAAATGTTAAAATATGTAATAGTTTTTGGTCTCTCATTCATCCCACCTTGAGGACACAAGTTATACACCACCCTCCTTTATAGAGATTATTATAAGGTGAATGTGTTGATGGAAGATATGAAACAATATTGGAAAAGGGATGGATGCTCCATCATCATGTATGGGTGGATTGATATCATACATCAACCACTCATCAATATTATTGTTACAAGTTTAGTTGGATCTTATTTTCTTAGAGATATTGATAGTTTAGGGGAGAGAAGGATGAAAAATTATAATTTCAAAATTTTAAAGATTTCATAGAAGAGGTTGGAGCCTTTAATACTATAAATTTAATGACCAATTTAGCTCGTGTATGTAAGCTAGCTAGCTTGATGATAGAGGGTTCTTACAAGCACATTTTCTTGACCCCGTGCTATGTTCATGCATTAAAAAATACATTGAAGGAAATTAGGAAGATAGGTTGAGTGAAGGCTATGGTGTTAGAGGATAGAGATATGTAGATGCTCATTTGTAGCCATCAAATTTAACTTTATTTGTAGAGGAATTTTTTTAGCAAGAAATTATGCAAGACCATGGATACTAGATATGCCAACTATATTTTTTAGAGAGGATTCTTGAAGTCCATTAGGCTTTACAATTAATGGTGGCTAATTCAAAGTGGGGTATATGGTTAGAGGAAAGGACACCTGAAGGAAGAAGTATGAAACAAAAAATACGTGATGATGAATGGTGGTTCATAATGAGGTAAGAAATGTGTTGGTTTTACTATTAAATTTTTTAAAAGTTAATTTATTAATGTTTCTAAATTGTAAAATATTTTCACTCTTTGTAATAGAATTCACTCTATCATTTGATTCTTAAATTCTTAATCATTTTAGATATTTTAATTTTTGTAGCTGGTTTTCATTTGTAGATATGTTTTCCCCTTCATTGAGCCTATTGTGCAAGTAATAAGATATGTTGATATTGAATCTCTTAGAATTGTAGATGTTTATGAGACCTTTGATAGAATTATTGGGTAGATGAAACTAGTAATTCATAGTAGGGATCCAACTTTGGTATTTTGTGAGGAGCATCTTAAACCCATTGTGACATGATAGTGGAACACTATTAACACCTTGCCTCATATGGAAGCCTATGCTCTAAATCCAAGTATATATGTAACTAAGCTTGGAAGAGTGCCTCCACCTCATGATGAAGAGGTGAAAGTAGGGCTCATGAAGGCCTTCAAAAATATATGTTGAAGAGGAATATACTTTACTTTGCATAAAATGGCTTGCATTTTTCAATATTTATTCTCCAACCTTCAAAAAACCAAAGGTGAGGATGGATAGAGACACATTAGATAAAACTAACCCTATTGGATGGTGGATGTGGTAAGGAAATAATACACAAAAGTTGAGGACACTTTCCATTCATTTACTTTCATAGGTTACTATTTAATCTAGTGAGAGGAATTGGTCCACATATAGCTTCACCCAATCAATCAAGAGTAACAACCTTATCTCTAGATGATTGGAAAATTAGTAGCCATACATAGTGCCTTGTGGCTATCGAATCGATAGACCCCTTAGTATCACTACACTCCAACTTTGCATTGGGATGTTGATCATGAAAATGCTATACAAATTGATGAGAAGAAACAAGGGGGATTGGTTGGTGTTCCATTGTTTGAAGCAACCCCTCATAGTGGTAGTGACTTGAACTCGAGATCCAATTTTGGTACTGACTTACCAAGTGCATCTACTAGTTTAGATAAGCTACGACTATATATTTTCAATGTCTTTGTAATTTTATAGTTGAAACTTGTATCCTTTGGTATTTTTTTTTATAATTCTTATATAATATGTATGCACATTGATAATGCAAGAATTTGAGTTTCATTAATTTATTTGTTAATTTTCATGTGAAGCTTCTATAATGTCTATGATGAATTATTTATCAAGTATATGATATGGAAATTTTAAATTTCTCTATATTTTTAAAAATTTCCTTAATTTTTAATAATGATCCACTACCATCCCCTAAAAATGGCCAAAAAATTTCTCACACTATAAGCATGCCTTGTTGTCCCCTACCATCCATATCTTGGAAACTTAGGGGAGCATAGCTTGAAAATGGTAATGATGTTGGTCATCAATACCACATACATGGTGACTCTATGTCACGGTGTAACATGTGCTACATGTCTCATAGGGAATGTGTTATCATATAGGCCTTCATGAGGAAATAAATAAATTAGAACAATTCACTTATGGGATTTGAGTGATTGGTTTAACATGTCTCAATCCCACATGCATTGTGACTCTTATGGTGTAGCATGCATTATACTAACTGGGATCACTTATGGGATTTGAGTGAAAATGAAAAAATCAACTCTTATGGTAGGGATATACCTAGTTCTCCAAATTATTTTAGGAATAACATTTATCTTGCGAAAACATAAGCCTTTTTCTTTGGTATGAGGATAATAGTATTATGACTAAGTATGAGATTTTTGGGAACAACCTAGCTATGGATTTAGACAAGGTGTTCAAATATTTAAGTGACCATGAAGATTACCATGGGGAAACCATTTTAGATTTCATTCTTATTAAATATTCACATTAGGAAATTTTTTACCACCAAGTATGCATCTGTGAGCTAGATGTGAGTTTAATACTTTAAATTTGATAAACACATATTATGGTATGAATGTGAGATGGAATTGAGTGAATAGATTTTTATTCCTAGTTTATGATAGTATGTTGAATAATACATATGCTAATGAGTTGCATGTTGGAAGTTTGAATTAGAAGTTGGTTTTATTTGTGCATTCTCCCATGATTCTTATGTGCCATGTCAGATTATTTATTGTGTATCTCAATTTTGTATTTCTATGTTCCATTATAATGGTCATGTGATAACAAGGTGCATGAGGTGGTAAGTTTTCATGAGATGATGATCCATGTGGTCATGACAATGAGTTGAATTGTTCATTATTTTTTGTTTGAAACTAGAAGTTAAGTAATCATTTTAGGTGCATCCACAATTATTCTAATCATTATATCAAATAAAAAATAGTAGATGTTATTGTGTTAGGAAAATATACATATTATAATAAGTAGAATGAAGAACATAAGACATAGAGAAAAAAATTGCATAACATGTGTAACAAAATACTCACCTAAACCCCCATTTTATAGAAAATATAGGAAACATAAATAAAATAAATATGTATTCACAATAATTCCATATAGATATACAATGTTTTTGATTGATTAATTAGGGGAAGGGTCCTAATCCCTTATAGAAGTAGTAAAACTATCCAGGGAAACAACACCCACACAAACCAAAAAAATAGAGGAGATAACAAGATTAGAAACAAAAATACATCTCCTCACCAAAACCAATCAAAAACACATCAACCAAAACCAACATAATCAAAAAATTTATGCCTATACATGATCCACTAAAATTTTAATCAAACCATATTATCATCAACCCAAAAAACTAAGGAAGGTATAACCTGTCATAAGTTCTTAGCAAGTCAAGAATCCTCAGATCAAAAGTATAGAGTAAATTAACACATTTTAGACTTATCAATCCATTATCCAAAACTAACCTAAGAAAGATACCAAAAAACTAGTTAACTAAAGACATGAAGAAGAAAAAACATACATAGACCAGAGGACTAAGTTTCCTCAATTAGGCTCCAAGCCATCTACAGGTCTCCCACTATTTTCTTAAGGTTGTCCTTTGTCTCCATCTTCCCAGACCAATCGACTTCATCCGTGTTTCCTATTTTTCTCTACTTATTTTTGATCTTTCCATATCTAGATATGGTAGCCATCACTTCCCTTTTCATTACACTATCCATAATCCTACATACATTCCTTACTGCCTCCTCAATGAATTGGAACCTATTTGAGTTGTCTTATTTCTACAATATCCTTTTGAGCAACTCCATCCCGCCTTCCAACATTTCCATTCTTGTCTTAACAAATTTCATTTCCTTTTCTTTTAGATTATCAACATTACAAGGGGTCTCAATGTTAATTTTAGTATCCTCCAGGTTGATAGGGGTTTCATTCATGTTTCCTTTCCTTATTCCTTTATTTTCTCCTCTTCTACATCATGCTCCTCCTATTGATTATTACCAACTTACTCTTCTTGACTCAAATCCTCAATATCCTCAAAACCTGACACCTCTTCCTTCAATTTTCCACCTTCACCCAAACTATCAAGCACATACTCCTCTGAGGAAGTATATTTCTTATTCCTTTCAAAAATATTTCCTTTTTTCTTCTCAAGATCCCTAGGAGCTTCCATTTTATTGTCATCAAATTTTTTAGTTTTCTTGCTAGCATACAAAGCTTTAGACACAACTGGATCAAGATGGGTTGGCCTATGACCTGCAAGGTTAATGGAACCGCTTTCTGGGCTTATATCATGATCATTCGGGATTGTTATTGTGGTATTTTTAGAGCCAAGTTATTTTATCAACAATTTTATTTTCTTATTGGTAGATGAAGAGAGGGGAAAAATATTGCATTTTTCTAGGGTGATTTTAAGGAGCACCATCCATTAGGGGTCCACAACTTTAGGAGAAGGGTTCATTCTAGTTTTTGTTTTTTTCTCAGTGGAGTGGGGTCAAATTTTCAGCAGTTCAATTTTAACTAAGATTTTAGGGGTTGGGTTGTTCTCAATCAAATTATGAAAAGCGGTCAATTGTGGGGTGGTAGCAAGGACATACTTGCAGATATTTTTAATCAAACCCTAGTGTAGGGGTGGGTTAGCACCATGAGTCAAGCTTTGTTTCAACGATGATAGAAGGAAAAAAGGAAGGTTTATTTTTTCCAGATGCCTAATATGGTTTAAGATGGGGAAATGGTACCCATGCACAACCTGGAATCAACCCTCTAAAGTAAAGTATTTCATAAAAAAATAACAAACATTGTGGTAAGGAGGAAAGAGCAACAACTTGGAGTAGCCGTTCTGAAATATCTAAGATTTTTCTTTGGCTTCAATTTTTTATAAATATAGGTTTGATAATTACCCGTACTCACCTTTGTAATTTTCTTTCCTTCATAATTTAGACCCATGGCTTTGGCTACCAGCTTAGCATCCACTGTAAAATAGATCCCAACCAAATTGAACTCAACATCCTTCCATGCATTGGTGAACTTATAGCTAAGCTCCTCATTATAGCCCTCCATGGCTTCAAAGTATGGGGTAAATCCAACACATTCAAAGAGACTACATAGATCCACTTTCTTCCTCAGGGAGTTGTGTTTGCTTGGCTTAGTTCTCTATCTAGGACCTCCCATAGTTTCTTCCCTGGTAAGATAGTCCTTGCACAAAAGAAAATAATTCACACTTAGACCCTTCTCGTCCTCAGCAGAAACCATCAAGAGTTCAATTTTTTTTAACTTTGATAGTAACTTGGGGGTTTTTCATTTGGATCAGTGGTGGCTCAAATCTTCTAGTAATAATTTTAAACAGATTGTGTTGTTCACATGAAAATAATTCACATCTTCCAAACCAACCTTTATTGGAAAGGACAACTCCCCAACCATTAAGACACATAATTAATCTTTCCCAATTATCCTCTACTCTGTCATTGCCAACACATGTGAAAATGTCATGTAGATAATTATTTGCAATTTTTGTAGGGGTTTGAGTAGTTAACATCATTACATGATGTATAACAAACTCCTTTCCTTTTTACTATTACACAAGACTTCTAAAAAATTTATTTTTGTCTTATTTCTTTTATATTGCTGAAGATTTAACGTACTCCTATCATTATGATTAGAGTAACCCAAATCCCTATTCACCAAATTACCCATCTCCATTATGAATAAGGTAGTGATTATCATGAAAACTAGGCAACTATCCCAGTACTCCATCATCACTAAATTCTTTCTATCCATGTAGGATTACTTAAAAGCCCAAATTTATCTTTGGATATAATCTCCTTGATCTGACTTGGCAATTGGGAAAAGTTCCAATATTGCCACTCTAATTGTCTAAGGAAAATATTTGCCATTGCATCAACAACCATATTACCCTCCTTAAAAATATGGCCAATCTTATACTTTTGAAAAGTTTTAACCATATTTCTACAATCATTTGGTATGTCCTTTAATTCCCACGGTGTATTAGCCAAACTATTTAAATAATCTATTATTAGCTTGGAGTTGCCTTCTACCTAGACTTTGGTGTAACCTTTTTCTTTCAAATAAATTATTCATGCCCATGCTTCTTTAGCCTCTGCCATGTTGTTTGTAGCAGTACCCAGGCCTCTACTAAAACCAATGAAAAAATTATCGAGATGATCTCTAATTATTTCACCCGCTCCCACCAGACCAAGATTCCCCTTAGAGCACCTATCAAAATTATACTTTATCCATCCTGAGTCTGGAGGTATCCAGATAGTGCTCCTTCTAATAATTTATTTCACCGAGTTATTATTGGTTAAGTCTTGTGATATACCCCATAATTGCTTAGTTCATATCTCTTTGTAAGAAGGCATTTTCTTTGAAAGAGCATACTTGTAATTGTCAATGTTTTCTTGTCTCAGCTTCCTTATTGACATACACAACTCTTTACTGTTCTTAGTTGCATCCCTAAAAGTTCTATTTTTCCATTATTTTCACAACCCCCAAGTGAGGAATGGGGGCACCTACTTCTAGAGATCCATAATTATATTATGGGAATAAGGACAAAGATTCCATCCGTCAATAAACATTTTAACTGAAGGAGTTAAAACCCACTCAATTATCAGATTCCTCATGAAAAAAGACTAAAAATCTTTTGAATAGGGACATTGAAACAACAAATGCATTATGGTTTCTTCAACTTCATTACAAAGATAACATCTATCGACTAAGTAGAAGCCTTTTTTCTTAAGATTATCAATTGTAAGAATCTTGCCATGAGCTATTGTCCACCAAAAGAAATTAATCTTTGGTATTAAATTATTACTCCAGACCATATTCCAATTAAAGTTCTCCTTTTGGATCAGATGGTTTTCCAAAATATTGTACATAGATTTGATAGAGACTCTCCCAAAAGGACATTTAGTCCATATCCACTCATCATCCCTATCCTTCAAGAAAATATTAGATTCACCAATCTATTACAAAATAAAATCCAAACCAACATCCCAATTGTATTGTATTCCCCCCCTAATAACAACATTATTGATATAGTTTTTAAAATTAATCCATTTTGGCCTTAGACCATCCCAATTAATATCTTACTGAACTTTTTTCCTATAGTTATTTTCATTTTGATTTTAATTTGCTGAAGATTATTGTTTGATGACAAAGGAACACAACTTACTCAAGCATCATCCTAGAAGTATGTTCTTTGTCCATTCCATATTCTCCGTTTCACACCTTTTTTTAGAGTACCTCTAACCTTGATCAAGTTATTCCAAAAGATCGAACCATAGGGGAGATCCTCTTTCCTAAAAAATAACTTTGATCTTTGTTCCCTAGATATTTGACTATAAGAATTAAGACCTAGTCTTTAGTTCCTTTCAAAAACTACCAGCCCATTTTTTCCACTAGATCTTTATTGAATAGTTTTATTCTTTGAATGCCTAAACCACCATCTCTTTTTGGGGAAAAGCCTTTATCCCAACCAACAAGAGCCAATATTTTCCTTTCCTCCACACCTGACCATAATAATCTCCTTTGAATAATTTCAATTTTCTTAGCTATAAAGGAAGGGATGTTAAAGAGGGAAATATAATAAACATGGATGTTTTGTAAAGAAGATTTCATAAGTTGTAATTTCCCAGCATAGCTCAACAACTTTCCTTTCCACCCAACTAGTTTCTTTTGGATATTTTCAATAATATGATTCCAATAGTTATTATGAGGTTTTCTAAAAATTAGAGGAAGACCATGGTAGGTGGTTGGTAGATCAACTTTATGGCAACCAATAATGTTTATAACTCTCTCTTTTATTTCCTAGGTAATATTGAAGAAATAGATCTTGCTTTTTTTATAATTGATATATTAGCCTAACACTCTAGCATATTTATCCAAGATATATTTCTACCATCTAGTAATTGAAGCCTCCCCTAAAAGGATAGTGTCATCCACAAATTATTGGTGAGAGGCCGAAGGGATAGAGGAAGCAACTTTGAACCCTTTCAACTTATTGTTTGCAAGTTGTTTCTAGATATTTCATCCCAATGCTTATGCTACAATAAAAAAAAGGTAAGGATACCAAGGACCACCCTATCTCAAACCTCTACCACAAGAGAAGAAGCCTTTAGGCACCCCATTAACTAGGAATGAGTACTTAGGAGTAGTAACACAAGATATGATTAAGTTGATAAATTTTCCCTTGAAGCCATTTTTTTTTAACACAACAAATAAGAAAGGCCATGAGACATGATCATAAGCCTTGGAGATATCAAATTTCAAAACCATACCTTGCTTCTTTCATATGTCCATATAGTGTAGCACCTCATGAGAGTAAATTGCAACATCTATGATATGTCTTCCTTGAAAAAAAACCCTTCTGATTGACAACTATCATTTTATTTAGATCAAAATTCAATCTATTGACCATTATCTTAGAGAATATCTTATAAGTAGTGTTGCACAAACTAATTGGTCTAAAATCATTCATCGACGAATCTTCTATAGATTTAGGTATGAGAACTATAAAATTAGTATTTAGTTGATTTAGAAGTCTACTAGATCTGAAGAAATCTCTAGCAGCATTAAAAAGGTCAATTGAAACAATATCCCAAAATTATTGGAAGAAACTAGGAGGAAAGCCATCAGGCCCCAAGGCCTTATAAGCACCAAAGGAGAAAACCACCTCTTTTACTTCTTGGAGAGAAACAAATTTAGTCATCTCTTTCAAATCCTACTCCGAAATGACTTATGGAATCACCTATAGAACATCTTCTAGCTCCTCATATCAATCTTAGTTAATTGCTAGAAGTTTGGAAAGAAAGACACCACCACATTAGAAATTTCATCCTCCCCATACAAACTTAGCCCATTGCTAGATTTTAGATATCTAATCATGTTTTTGCACCTGTGTTTTAGGGTAGATGGATGAAAAAAAATTGTATTTCTATCACCTTCAATCAACCATTGTATCCTTGATTCTTGTTTCCAAAAAACCTCTTATTTTTTATTTATTTTAAACCATTGAGACCTTAAGTCCCTTTCTTGATTATAAATATTTTCATCAATATTATCGAGCTCCATCAGATCCTGAATCTCCTTGATTTTTAAACTTAGCTCTTTTTTCGTGAATATGTTCCCAAACGAGTATTTATTCCATCTCTTAACACTATCTTTAAATTTCTTTAGTTTTTGAGCTAAACAAAACATGGGAGTACCACTACAAGGATCATTCCACCAACCTTCAATAACCATTTTGAAGTCTAGATGGTGAGACCATATTATTTCATACCTGAATGGAAAAGGTCCTTTCACCACTTTATCATCCCACTCAAGAAGGAGAGCATTGTAATCTGAGCCAATTCTTGGAAGAGTAGTGAGGGAGAGGTCTTGTAAAATGTTCCAATTCAAAGAGATAAGGAAACAATCAAGTTTCACTTGGATTACATGATTATCTTGATGTCTATTAGACCAGGTAAAAAGTGACCCATTCAAAGGGATACCCAATAGACCCACAAAGCTGATGAATCCCACCAAATCCAACATACTATCTGAGAAGTTCATAAGTCCTCCACAATTTTCTGAAGGAGATATGGGAGAGTTAAAATCCTATCGCAAAAACCAAAACTCCTCCTTTCTATTGATTATAATTCCTTCAAGCATATTCCAAATATTTAGTCTATATAGGTGAGAATTAGGGCCAAAAATATTAACTAAATCCATTTTACAGAAGTATGGTCATCTTCCATTGAGACTATCAAACAATTTCTGCTACTAAAACTCAACCCACCAGATAGTCTATTTGGATTCCAACAAGTCTCTATTCCCCCCGAAGCTCTTCAACATCACTTACCTCAAAGCTAGCATTGGGCCAAAGCCATTTGATCACTTTTCCAAAATTCTCTTTTTTAATTTTCATTTCTTAGATTAGCAGAACATCTGATTTCACATCCGCCAAGAAGGATTTTAACAAATTATATTTATATGGGCCATTAAGTCCCCAAATATTCCATGACATTAAACAAACTGGAAATAGAGAGTAGCAGTATCACTTTGATACCACTAAAATAGGGGGACAACCCCCCTATTTTTTTTGGATTTGTTTCCTGCAAGGGAGTCAAGAGTTCTTTGTTTTCCTGAAGCAACATCCCTTGCAATATCCTTGTTTCTTATTTCTTTTAATAGTGATCTACCCACTTTATTACATCCTCCCATATCTAGCTTCTTATTCTTTATTGATTTTGTATTTACTTAGTTTCAATCATCATCCTCAACACCATAATTTTTTGGGGGGGAGAGGGTTTCTTTAGATTTTTCATCTTCAATACTTTTATCCTTTTCTTGTTTAGCATATGGTGTTTGAGCCATCTCCCTACCAAGAACAACCAAAGAATGATCAAGGGAGGATACCATTTCCTAAACCTTCTGAGTATCTATCTCTCCTTCCTCTATGTTTTCCATATTTTATTTTTAGAGTACTACATCTACTCCCTCTACTTCTTGTGGGAAATTCAACATACTATTTAACACAGGTTTGTTGTCAAGCATTTCAGTAACACATTGAGGATTCAAACCAGTCAACATAGAAGGGGGTAAAGGATTACTTTCAACCACAAAATTCAAGACAACCATTTCTAATATGTCAAGAAGGGAAATCCCCTCCAGGGACAACACCTTACCCTCAATAGAGTTATTTTGGGAAGACACTTTCTCCTTACTAAGAAACAAAAAACCAAAAGAGGAGCAAGGAGTGGTAGGTTCCTACAATATAACCTTAGGAGAAATTTTTTTAGTGGTAGGAGAGTTAATAAACAACCCTTTTCAGTTATTATTTAGTTCCAAAGGAATATTTTTATAGGCATATTACAAGTGGCCAAACTTCTTTTAGCCCTAACAATAAACCTTGGAATTTTCATATTCCAGAGGTTGAACCCATTTCCCAAAATTTGATTTAAGGGTCACCGTGGTTGGGAGGACTATGTTGACAATGATATTCAGAAAAATTCATGCATAGACCAGTCATGACTTAAGTTGGTTACTTTGTCCATAGTCAAAAGTGTACCAAAGGAATCAACAATTCCTTTAAAAACATTTTGGTTCCAAAATTCCAAAGGAAAACCTTGGAGCTTAACCCAAGTTGGGAGCTACCTTACCAAGGTTCACTGATTCATCATACCCTGGATTTCACTTACTTAGAGACATAATATTCTTAAATCCTCTATCAAAGACCCATGGGCCTCTTAGAAGAAATTTGATCATATCTTCTAGGACACCAAAGATAAAAAAAATAAACCTTTAGGCATGGCACTAATAGAGACACTACCCTTGACATTCCAAGTTTCTGAGGCCCACTTTTATACCTGATCGATATTCGAGTGAGACACAAAGAATTTCCCAACTAGGGATATCTTCAAGACCTCGATAGCCTCATATAGGAGAACATTAGGGATTCCTACTTCATCACCTTCCATAGTATAGAAGGCAAAAATATAAGTCGGTGAAGCATTTTTCAAAACCTTTTCTCCAACCAACTTATCCATGTAGGAAATTGGGTCCTCTCTAGCCACAAAGACGTCTTTATTCAAGGAATTGGAAATGGTATATTTAGCAAGTGCACTTTTAAACCCCTCATAGGTGAGGAAGAGGAGGAAAATTGTTGTGCAGTTTTGCACACATGCCCCTCTGAAAGTGGGGACCCTCTTTTGGCCTGCCTTTTTGGCCCATTTCTATGGCTTGCCCCCTCTTTTGAGCTTATCTTTGAAAATATTGGGGTTTTTATCTTTGGTGCTTTCCTTGGTTGTGGGTTCCTTTGTGTTGAGTTCCTGATAGTCTTGGGGTCTTGCGGATGTCCTCTCTAGGGTGGTCTTCTTTTTCCTTTTTTTTTCCCCCTTGGTGTTTTGTTTGGGTCCTAAGGGTTGGTTTTCTCCCTTGGGATTTCCTTGTTCCTTTTGTTCTGCCGGAGGAAGAACCGGGATGGGACTTAACTTTAAACTTTGGCCAAGTTCACGGTTCGGTTCCCATTCCCATTTTAGCTCTGCTTCCCACTCGCTCGCTTCCTTCTTCATTTTGTTCATTTTCATCCTAAGGGTTGGTTTCCTCCCTTAGTTTTTTCTTTTCTTCGCTTTCCCCTTCATTTGTCGGAGGTGAGACCGGGATGGAGATGAACTTTGAACTTTGGAAAATTTCACAGTTCGGTTTTCATTCCTGTTCTGGCTCCACCTCCCATGTTCTTGTTTTTCCCTCTGTTTTGTTTGTCTTCAGCCTTGGGGTCGGTTTCCACCCTTGGGTTTTCCTCGGCTTGCTTTTCTGTCATTTCGTTGGAGGCGAAATTGGGATGGAACCTAACTTTGAACTGTGGCTAAGTTCATGGTTCAATTTCTATTCCTGTTCCTACTCCGTTTCCTGTGTCTTTGTTGTTTCGCTGTGGTCGGCCTTCGGGTTGGTGTCTTTCCTTGGTTCCACTTTGGTCTTCCTTTCTTTCACTAGAACCGGGACCAAGATGGAACTTAACTTTGAACTTTGGAAAAGTTCACGGTTTGGTTCTCATTCCCGTTCCATTTCTGCCTCCACTTGTTTCCCTTTGGTTCACATTTTGGTCCCCATTCGGTTTCTGCTTCTGCTTGTCTTCCTTCCATTCTCATTTTGTTTCCAGCTCCACCTGTTTCCCTTTGGTTCCCTTTTTGGTCCCTGTTTCACCTCCGCTTCCGCCAGGGTTGGTTTTGGTTCCCCCTCTGCCTGTTTTCCTCTTCATTCTTGTCCCTGTTTTGCCTCTGCGTCTGCTTGGGTTTGTGTGTGATTCTCTTTCCTTAGGAATTCTAATGGATTGATTTGGATTTTTATGATGTATTGAGCATTAATGGTGGCTCGTTTGAATGGAGGTTGGATCGAGCTGAAGTTGTTGGGTGTACTTTTAAGATTTGGCAAGATTTACAGGTGCAGTCAAGTGCACTTTAGAGCTACTGTCAGACCAAACCCATTCCCACACATAAGGTTGATTTGGTTGGTGGCCATTAATGGTAGGCAGACATGATCTGAAAGGGGCTCAACCTAGTTTTTTTATCTGAGCTATTCATTTGCCTGGATCAGATCTGATCGGTGGCTTGTGTTCCTTCTGGTGTTCACGTGCGTTGTTGTTCATGTAGGTGGAGCATTGATGGTGGGTGTGGCTCAAGGATCTATTCCCCTAACGTTGTGTGATCCCAAATCGATCTTGTGGGGGGTGCTTGTTGCATTCAATTCTTGACGACGAGTTATTGCTGGCTATCGGGGCTGATTTGATTGGTGGTCGAGCTTCCTTGTAACCCTAGCTCTATTTCATGTGGGCATGTTTCTATAAGTATGGCACTCTGCCTCATTTGTAAAGGTTGGAATTGGCTAGGTTTGGTTCAAATTGGAAGACTAAGTCAGAAGACTTGTAATTAGTCAATTTAGCAATAGAGTAGCATGTTAGAAGATTAGAAGTTAGTTTTTACATTTCAAGAAAGTGTTGCAAATGTGATGATTTAATACAAAGTGTAGACATTGTGTTATGACTGGTGCCTTTCTCTTGCATTGAATAATCTTGCATGGTTCTTGTTCTATCTTTCAAATCGATTGGAAATGTTTGAATACATATTAGGTTTAGTTAGCAATGCTTGTGATTTAATGCTTGGAGTGTTGTAGCAATCTCTGGTTCATACTTTGGATAGCTTCTTGATTGTGGGAATGCTGTGCAAGGTCAACCTGTGCCTCATATTCATGTGCTTAGTTCAATTGTAGATATTCATTCAATCTTATTGAATGAATGCCTACAACCTGAAAATCTTTAACACCTTAGAAGATTGCACTATTTTCTACAAGATTGCAGGTATAGCCTGGGTTGAATAGAAATTAGTTTAAGGGATTGGTCCATTCCAAGTATTTCATGATTTGCATGATTAATCTTAGAAGTAGTGTTAACATTAGGACTTCTGAAACCCTCATCTTTTACTATTTCTTTTATTATATGGTTAGAACTAGAAATTAAAGCATCACCATATCCTAAAATCTGACGAGTTTAGAGCTTCTAGCATTTTTATGTAAGATCCTTTGTGATTACCAACATTTTCACATTTTATCACTGAGTTTTTTCTACTACATTGTCATGACTTGACACCCATGAGACCTTGGGGTTATCTCTTTGTTCATAGAGACGAACCTTTCAAGAGAGATATGATAAATTTTATTCTGTCTGAGTTGTTACTGTGCAGAAACACCAAACAATAGGATTGGTGCTAGAAGGAGGGTCTGAACAAGCAAGCTGGAGCATTTTCTATACGCCATTTCTCCTAAGAGGTTGAGAAGGAGAATCAAATCTATACCAGGAGAAGAAGAAGAGTTTCAAGAATTGCCACCTCCAACTAGGTCAAGAAGGACCAGAAGAAGGGAGGAACCATCATCCAATCCATCATTTCCACCATCCTCACCTCCATCCACTTCATCTTCATCCGATTCTGAGACTGGTTCCATTCCACAACCCCAACCAGTCATCCATCGACCATTACCACCTTCACTAATGGCTTTCTTGGTGAATAACCCATCACCTCTGACATTCAACAACTACAATGTTATGCCCAAGAACCTTGAGCATTTTTGCTCTAATTTTCACATGAATGACCCAAATAGGACAGCAGAAGAGCACATTAGGATCTTTCAGACTTTTCTGAGGGATAGAGGAATTAATCATGAGGATGTTACATGCATACTTTTCCCCTATTCTCTAGGAGAGGAGGCCTTTTATTGGTATAACCATTTACCTGCTGCATCCATCTCTAACTGGGCTAAGCTTGAGGCTACATTCCTACTAAAATTTAAGATTCCCATTAGTGTTAATGAGCTATATATGTAGTTTACTAAGGTAAAAAGAGAGGTTAATGAGCCTATAGGATCATTCAACAATAGGTTCCACCAAGCATTCACTATACTTCAAGCACCTTTTGCTGGAAATGAGGGAACTACCCAGAGGTCTACTTTGAATCCCTTGGAAGCCTTACCTCCACCTTCCTTAAGTGGAGAACTAACCCTCCGACTACATTGCTCACTACATATACAGAGGCTGTTAAGGTCAGTATAGACTTGAGACAACACTTGTCAGGACCTCTGCCATCTCTGGGACCTACTGCCCACCCAAGCCAAGTCCAATCTCTCAACCAAGCTCTGACCAATCACACGCCTATCATGAATCCTATTCCACAGTTGCCTCTGGTCCCTCACCCGGTTCATCCAATAAACCAGGTCCAACCAATGCTCGGTTATCCCCAACAAAATGCTAACCATCCCCTCCATTCATAGTCACAAGCTAGTTTCCCTACATATTTGCAGAACTCAAAAGTTTTGAATTAGTCTACTGGTTCTGGAGGAGTGTTGGGATACACCCCAAACACTGTGAATCTAGTCCCTTACAACAATCCTAATAAGGAAAGGTTAGATGATATGACTGAGAAAGTGAAGAAGCTAAACATAGAGGTAACCTACTTGAGGAACCAAAACAACCAATTCCAGGCTAATCAGAAGAGCATGCAATCAAGTTATAATAGAGGGCAACATTATGACATAAATAAGAACTTTGAAAGAGGATAAGGTTCTGGTCAGAAATTTGATAGAAGTCAACAAGGTGGACAAGGATTCGAAAGAATATAGCCACCTAGGCAAAATAGGCTGTGGAACATTGGGCCTAACAATGGAGGAGTTCCCACTCCACTAGATCAACCTTCAAATCCAAAGAAACCTCCAAGTGGTGTGTACTTAGTAGAAGCCGCTTTGTCTGGATGGTGTAGGCTTCATAAGACAAGTCAACACTCTGAGCTTGACTTCCCTGAATTTCAAACTGCCGCATCCATTTTTCAATATGAAGTTGAGAACAACTCCACCGACCAAGAATTGGTACCCTTAAATCCCTATGACTCCCCAATTTTGGTGTTAAATCACACTCTTTTCCCAAGGGATGAGGAGAATGAACCAAAAGAGGAATCAAGTATCCAGAATGGCGAGACTGAACAAGTGCTCAACGAAGATGAAATCTGTCAACTGTTTGATGAAGAAACTGAGAATGACAATGGCCCATGGGATGAAGGAGAAGTTGATGTTGAAGAAGTGAAAATGTTTCAGCAACCTGTCAGAAAGTATGACTTGAGGAGCAAGCCCCATAGGAATCCACAAGCTGGAGGAACGTTTACTACATCTACCCCTCCACACAATTTAACCACTCCACCAGATCCACATGCCAATAAAAATCCATCTTACTCTTAGGTGCCAACACAATACCTCTCAAAAGAAGGACAATCAGATGTTTCCAAAGGAAGCAATGCTGATGCAACAAGAGATAGGAAGAAGACTGGTCATTCCAAGGAGCTCCACACTGACATGAACATGGAACAAATGGGAGACTATATCACTGAGGATCTCAAAAAAGTGAAGGTGAGTCTTTCTGCTTTTGAGTTATAAAGAATTCCTGAAATCAGAAATGTAGTCCTAGGGTCCTTTAATTCAAGTATAGCAACACTAGGAGTAGCAACCAATGAGGCGATTTCAAGGCCTCCTAGTTCACAAACACCCAAAGATCCTAGTAAATCACAACCCAATGATAGGGGTAAAGAAAAAGATAAGGGTCAAGTTGCACAAGCTGACTCACAGTTGAATTTATTCCAAGGCAAAATGGAAACCCCTCCTTTTCTAATTTCTATTCGTATATTTGGTAAAAATATGCACAATTGCCTGCTAGATTCAAGGACATCCACAAATGTTATGCCATTTTCTATCTATAGGGCTCTTGGTATTACCCCTACAGCCTCTCAAAAAAGGTCACCCAATTGGACAAAATAGAGGTGAATATAGTAGGAGAACTGAACATGATTCCCATGCAAGTTGCCTCAGATCCTAGAGTGCAACAAATACTTAATATTAAGGTAGCTGACATTCTGGACACCTATGGTCTTATCTTGGGTAGAGATTTCACCAAGGCACTAAATAGATACACATCCACGGATCATTCTCACATGTGACTCCCCTAGAAAGGAGTCCCAAATCATATCAGAATTGAGAGAGAACCTAGAATGAAGTATGTCATTACTAAATATAAGAATACATCAAATGAGATACTGGTATCAGAAGTCAGTATGGGGAACTATGTCCTAGCCTTGCCTACTTCAGACACAAAGGAAATATTGGTGTTGCAAAGCTCTTCTAGTGAGTCCACATCAAAAGCTAGTAGCTCCGAAGTGCAATTTTAACAAACAGAGGAACTTAGTGATCAAGTAGATAGACAACTCAGTCTGTTGGATAACTTCCAGGAGTTTATCTGGAAATGTGTAGAAGATTAGATTCACTTGGGTAGAAATATGAACTTCGAAGAATTGCTTCTTCCTAGTTGGCGTAGAGTCCAAGATGCTCCTCATTTTGAACTGGAATGTTGCTTGTGTCAAACTGTAGTAGAACATATACAAAGGCATATTAACACAACCCCAACTGCTGGGCAAACATACAGAGCATTCAAAATAGTCAAAAGGGGAAGGATCCAAAACCTCTTGAAGAACCTCTGGGTGGCAACAAAGACAAAGGTATCCCAATAAAAGCGGGAGCTAGTGAATGCTTGATATTAAGGTTTGATGGATCCAAATCCAAGCAAGGTGCTGGAGAAAGGCTAGAGCTGATCAATACTAAAGGTAAAACCTACTTTGCTGCTCACAGACTCCAATTCCAGTGCACTAAAAATGTAGCCGAGTATGAAGCTCTAGTTCATGGGCTACTAATGGCATTGAGAAAGAAAGTTAAAATTCTGCAAGTGTTTTGGGAATCTGAGCTAGTGGTCAGGAAAGTGAGAAAACAATACTCATGTCATGATAGAAAGATGACCAATTATAGACATAGAATATGGGATCTTATTGAAGGATTTAATTCCTTCAACATTTAGCTAATACCTTGAAGTAAGAATCGGACTGCTGATTCTCTGGAACAAGCAACAAGTAAATTGCAACCTTTATCACTTTCAAGATTAAAGAATTTCATTGTGGAACTTGTTCTAGTACCCTCAGTGCCTTACAATATCACCAATTTTTAGGTATTTGAAGATGATAAGCATATTCTTGATTTTATCAGTAGCTGTGATGTGTTTTCTTCTCAAGTAATTGATGAGGTTGAGCCTCAAGAGGCTGAAATTGACCTAGAAGGAGTCCTCAATCTGAAGACTAATACCATCCCAAGACGCATGGTGCAATTGGAAAGGATCTTTGATCTGGATAGGATAAGAGATCAAGAGCAGAAAATGAAAAGGGAATCCCTCAACCGTCAGTGTGAAACGTACAACATGGGGACCCAAAGTGATGTCAAGAATGTCTTTATTGGTAAGGTGTGCACTCCAGAGGAGAAGAAAGGAATTATTGATGCCTTGAACACATATCAGGATGTGATAGCCTAGAATTATGATGACTTGAGGATATATGACTCTTTGATAATTACACATACTATCCCCCTCAAGTCAAATGTTAAGCCATTCAGGCAAAGACAAAGACCAATTAATTCTTTGTTGGAGCCCATTATTCAGAAGGAAGTGTAGAAGCTACTCTCAACACAAATCATATTTCCAATAAGACATTCAAAATGGGTTGCAAACTTGGTCCCGATTCGAAAGAAAAATGGAGAAATCAGATTGTGTGTTGATTTCAAGAACCTGAACAGACCATCAGAAAAGGATAATTACCTAGTCCCTTCACTGGATGAGGTGCTTTAGGTTGTCAATGGATCTCAAATGATGTCCTTTCTAGATGGGTACTCTGGATACAACTAGGTCATGGTCTAATATGAGGATAGGCACAAGACTGCCTTCACTACAAAATAGGGAACCTTTGCTTACCGGAGAATGCCCTTTGGATTAATCAATGTTGGGGCTACATTCCAAAGAGCTATGGATATTTCCTTCAAGGACATCATTGGAAAGTGCATAATCATCTATATGGATGATTTGACAGTCTTTTCCAAGATGAGAAGTGATCATGTTGCAGATTTATGCAGAGTATTTCAGAAGTGTAGGGAATTTGGTATTTCACTTAATCCAAAGAAATGCATCTTTGGGGTCACTAAGGGAAAGCTGTTAGGACATGTTATTTTAGAACAAGGTATTTCCATTGATCCTAAATGAGTGGAGGCTATACTGAAAATACAACCCCTGCAAGAAAGAAAGAAATGAAGTCATTCTTTGGCAAGATTAACTTGGTCAAAAAATTTATCACTGGATTTGTAGAAATAATCAAGCCATTGAATGCCATGTTGAAGCAAGAAGCAATGGTTGAATGGAATATAGAGGCTAAGGAAGCATTTGCAAAAATCAAGTGAGCTATTATTGAGGCCCCTATTTTGGTAAGTCCTGATTATGCTAAGCCATTCTACATCTATTCATTTGCTTCCAATCACTCCTGTGCAGGCTTGTTGACACAAAAGTCTGACCAAGGGAGTGAGCATCCCATAGCATTCATGAGCACACCTTTAAAAGATGCCAAACTGAGGTATCCTAATGTTGAAAAGAAAGCTTATGCCTTGATCTAAACTATGAAGAAGTTGAGGCACTATATATTGAGAAACAAGGTCTTTGCTATAGTCCCTGATCCTGCTGTCAAGTTATTGTTCATGCAAAATGAGTTGGGTGAATGCAGAGCCAAGTGGGTAACTATGTTACAAGAATATGATATTGAAATTCAACCCATGAAGTTGGTAAGAGGGCAGGGACTGACCGAGACAATGGAAGAAATGGGTCCTAACCTTGTAGCCCAACATTATAATCTTGAGGATGTTTCTCCAAGGGGCTGGTATGATGACATTATCTACTACTTATTGAATCAACAATGTCCCAAACACCTTAATTCAGTACAAAGGAGAGCTCTACATTTGAAGAGTGGCATTTTTATGATGAAGGGAGCTATCTTATACAAGAGAAATCATAAAGGTGTCTACCTGAGATGCCTAGGGAAGGAAGAGCTAGGGAGGGTAATGACTGAATTTCATGATAAATATGGCACAGGCCATGGTTCAACACCTTCAACTGCAAATTAGATCTTGAGGGCAGACTATTATTGGCCTACCTTGTTCAAGGACACACATCACCACATGAGAACTTGCCATGTGTGTCAAACTACAACAAGCAGGGAGAGGTGTCCAACTCTTCCACTTCGGCTTGTCATAGAGGTAAAAAAAATTTCACAGTGGGGAATGGACTTCATAGGTCCAATCAACCCATCTTCATCTGTAGGCCACAGGTATATTCTTACCATAACTGATTATTTTACTTGGTGGATTGAAGCTCTTGCTTGCAAATAATGCACTTCTAATGTAGTAATCAATTTCATGGAGTCAGGTATTATCAATCGCTTTGGTTGTCCATTGGTCGTAGTTTGTGACAATGGTTCTACATTTGCATCATTAAAGTTTTCTAACTAGGATTATGACCATGGAATTGCCATAAAATTTGCATCTAATTACTATCCACAGGGGAATGGTTTGGTTGAGTCTTCCAATAGAAACTTTTTGACAATCATCCAGAAACTACTAGAAAAGAATCCCAAGGATTGGCATACCTAGCTCATATTTTCTCTTTGGGAAGACCACACTAGATAGAAAACATCCTTAGGAACCTATCCTTATCACTTAGTGTATGGCTTGGAACCTGTCTTTCCCATCCAGCTGAAGATCCCTACCCTACAATTCATCAATGAATATTATGATGGGGAGGATAAGCGTGAAGCCCGCTTAACTGAATTGTTATACCTTGAAGTGAGAAGAGATGAAGCCCTAGAAATTTTTTCCAAACATCAGGCTATAGTGAAAAGATAGTTTGATAGGAGAGCCAAGGTGAAAGCCTTGAGAATCTTTGACTTGATTCTCTACTGGGATAAAGCCCATGACAAAAAGGGGGAGCATGAAAAATTTGACAAAATTTGGCTTGGCCCTTATCAGATTGCAGAGATTCTGGGAGATAATGCCTTCCGTTTGAAAACCCTCACTGGAGGAGATATCCCACTACCTATCAATGGGCAGTATTTGAAGCATTATTTTCAATCTTGAGTTGTTCTCAGCTATGTCCTTGTACATAAGTAGATTAGGTTTCCTTTCTATTATTTTGTTGTTGCTTTTGGTTTGGGTCTCTTTTGGTTTTGGTCTATTCTGGTCTACTTTGGTTTGCTTGGGTTTGTTTTTCCTATTGCCTTGATTTGTGGGGTTATCCTACTTTTCTCTGGGCTTGTTGCATCTGTATAGCTGGTTGCTTATCTGGGTCTGCTTTGAGATTTCTTTTACAAACTCTTATCATCTTTTTAGAGTCATTCAAATTGGTGGATTTCCTTCATATGATGTTGCATGGGCTGGGAGTTAGTGTCACTTGACTAAGTTGAATTCTGCAATGCATTTGGGTCTTATATCTTCACACAAATCTTAAGAATTCCAAGGTTACATATGGTCTTTTGGAGGTCTAACTGGGTGAAAAATCTTAAATTTTGCTCCAGTGCCACTGTAGTTCTCATCCTTGAGTGTGGGATTCATTTCCTGCAAGGTGAAAAGTAAATCTTTAAAAGAAAATGTCAAAAGAGAATATCAAAAGAAAGGAAAATAAAATATTGAAAATAAAAAATGTTCACCTTTTCAAGGGTATCCTAGTATTTCTATCGGGGCTATGGATGCATGGCTAGCAGTAGAGCTATGCTAGGGAGGGTCACAATGATAACCTCACTGGGGCTATGGATGCCTGACTGGCAGTGAGGCTCTATCCAGGTTGCTTTGGAGTTAGAATCCTTAGGTAGCCCTGTCTGACTGAGTTTGGTCCTTGTTGCAACTTAGGAAAGGAAAATGAATGCATATGCACACACTTTGACCCTGGTACATGAAAGGTTTGCTTGTTAGTGATTTTTGAAACCTTGTCTATTTGTAACCTGATGCTTGGAGTGAAACCAAAGATTATAAGTTCTTGATGCTAGTTTGTCATCAAAATGCTCTGGAGCATTTCCTCAACGGAGTCGCCATTTGTTGTGTAGTTTTGCACACACACCCCTCTGAAAATAGGGACCCTCTTTTGGCCTGCCTTTTTGGCCCACTTCTGTGGCTTACCCCCTCTTTTGAGATTATCTTTTAAAATCTTGGGGTTTTGATCTTTGGTGCTTGCCTTGGTTGTGGGTGCCTTTGTGTTGAGTTCCTGGTGGTCTTGGGGTCTTGCAAATGTCCTCTCTATGGTGGTCTTCTTTTGCCTTTTGTTTTTTCCCCTTGGTGTTTTGCCTAGGTCCTAGGGGTTGGTTTTCTCCCTTGGGTTTTCCTTGTTCCTTTTGTTCTTCCACAGGTAGAACCAGGATGTGACTTAACTTTGAACTTTGGCCTTAGGGTCGGTTTTCGCCCTTGGGTTTTCCCCAACTTGCTTTTCTATCGTTTTGTTGGAGGTGGAACCGGGATGGAACCTAACTTTGAACTTTGACTAAGTTCACGGTTCGGTTTCCGTTCCTATTTCGGCTTTGCTTCCCGTGTCTTTATTGTTTTGTTGTGGTCGGCCTTCGGGTTGGTGTCTTTCCTCGGTTCCACTTCGGTCTTCCTTTCTTTCGTTGGAATTGGGACCGGGATGAAACTTAACTTTGAACTTTGGAAAAGTTCACGGTTCAATTCTCGTTCCCATTCCGTTTCCGGCTCTACCTATTTCCCTTTGGTTCCTATTTTGGTCCCTGTTCCGTTTCCACTTCCGCTTGTCTTCCTTCCATTCTCATTTTGTTTCTACCTCTGCCTATTTCCCTTTGGTTCTCAATTTGGTCCCCGTTCTGCCTCTGCTTCTGTCGGGGTTGGTTTTGGTTCTACCTCCGCTTGTTTTCCTCTTCGTTGCCGTTCCTATTCTTGTTTTGCCTCCACGTCCACCTAGGTTTGTGCATGATTCTCTTGCCTTAGGAACTCTAATGGATCAATTTAGATTTTGATGATGTATTGAGAATTAATGGTTGCCCATTTGAATGCAGGTTGGATCGAGCTAGAGTTGTTGGGTGTACTTTAAAGATTTGGCAAGATTTGTGGGTGCAATCAAGTGTACTTTGCATTTGCTGTCAGACGAAACCCATTCCCACACACAAGGTCAATTTGGTTGGTGTCCATTAATGGCGGGCATACGTGATCTGAAAGGGGCTCAACCTGGTTTTGTTTGATCTAAGCCATTCATTTTCCCAGCTTAGATCTAATCAGTGGCTCGTGTTCCTCTTGGTGTTCATGTGCGTTGCTATTCATGCAGGTGGAGAATTGATGGTGGTCATGGCTCAAGGATTTTTCCCCCTGACATTGTGTGATCCTAGATTGATCTTGTGGGGGGTCCTTTCTGCATTCAATGCTTGATGACGAGTTACTGCTCGCTGTTGGGGCCAATTTTATTGGTGGCCGAGCTTCCTTGTAACCCTAGCTCTATTTCACGTAGGCATGTTTCTATAAGTATGGAACTCTACCTCATTTGTAAAGGTTGGAATTGGCTAGGTTCAGTTTATATTGGAAGACTAAGTCAGAAGACTTGTAATCAGTAGATTTAGCAATAGAGTAGCATGTTAGAAGATTAGAAATTAGTTTTTACATTTTAAGCAAGTGTTGTAATGGACTGGAATTGTTGCAAATGTGATGATTTAATACAAAGTGTAGACATTGTGTTATGACTGGTGCCTTCTCTTGCATTGAATAATCTTGCATGGTTCTTGTTCTATCTTTCAAATTGGTTGGAAATGTTTGAATACATCTTAGGTTTAGTTAGTAATGCTTGTGATTTAATGCTTGGAGTGTTGTAGCAATCCCCGGTTCATAGTTTGGGCAACTTCTTGATTGTGGGAATGCTTTACATGGTCAACCTATGCCTCATATTCATGTGCTTAGTTCAACTATAGATATTCATTTAGTCTTATTGAATGAATGCCTATAGCCTAAAAATATTTAACACCTTCGGAGATTGCATTGTTTTCTACAAGATTGCAAGTATAGCCTGGGTCGAACATAAATTAGTTTAAGGGATTGGTCCATTCCAAGTATTTCATCATTTGCATGATTAATCTTAGAAGTAGTATTAACATTAGGACTTCTAAAACCCTCATTTTTTGCTGTTTCTTTTATTATATGGTTAGAACCAGAAATTAAAGCATCACCATATCCTAAAATCTAATGAGTTTAGAGCTTCCAACATTTGTACGTAAGACCCCTTGTGATTACCATCATTTTCACATTTTATCACTGAGTTTGTTCTACTGCATTGTCATGACCTAACACCCATGAGACCCTGGGGTTATATCTTTGTTCATAGAGTTCAACCTTTCAAGAGAGATAGGATAACTTTTATTCTGTTTGAGTTGTTGCTGTGCAGAAACACCAAACAACAAAAATCTTTTAGAAGGAGAAAAATGCATAGGTAGGGGAGCCCCATTGGGGAAACCGCCATGCCAGACCATCAAGAATCACAAACAACACAAAAATTTGAAAATTATAGGAACACACATAAGAGGAATCTAGATATACAATGTTATATGGTGGTAAAATAATAATATATGTACAAGAAATCCCTATAGGCATATATTGTTTAATAATACAAAAATATATATACAAGAAAGCCATAATATAATCATTCCTTTAAATCAAGATGAAATAGTCAATGACTCTTTGTTCATTGAGTAGATGGAGAGGAAATAATTATTTGTTTCTTTTGAAACCACTGAATTGGCTTCTCGAATTTTATGGAAGTTCACCTAATACAATAAAAAAATATACACATTAATATAGAATAAAATTATACAATGACATATAAGTGAATAATCACTTATCACCAGCCGGTAATTGGCCTCAATCATTTGTTGCCTCTCTTCATTTGTTTGAGGGGTAGGTGCACAAACGAGAGTTGTGAACCCTTATGAAAAGCATCAAGAAAAAAAATAGAATACACATGAATATCATTCAAATTTACACTAATAGATGTGAGATAAGACCAAAAATAAAATATGAAATTTACCAATTTGGCTCATACCTCTATCAAAGGTATTGAAGATAAAATTTCCACAAGAATTCCCACCTCCATTGTGCCATGAATATCAGGATGAGTTTGAAATTATGTCATCAACTTAAAATAGAACAAATTTATTTTACCAAAATCTACCTAACTTTATTTACAATTATAATGATTAAAAATAGTTAATCTTACCTCAGTGAAACTTGTATGACCACTCCCACTACCAAGTCCTACTATTGAAGGTCCAAAATTTACCTAGTAATCATCACTTATAAATTTTAATATTATCACTCATATAAGCTTATATGCACAATGTTTACTATTTATTTACTAATTACATACCTGTGGACTCAACATGGCCACATAATTGAGATTTGAAGGGCCAATAGATGTAGGATGAACACTCTAACCTTGAAATTTTATTTCAGATACGTTACATTAATTTTCAATCATCAAAGAAGAATATAGTCAATATTATATTTCAAAATGAAATATTATAAATTACATTTAAACATTAAAAATTACTTATCCATCAATGCCAAATGTCCTAACCAACAAATCATCTATGAACACCATATCATCCAATATGGAGTGTCCTACTACTGACTCCATGCATCTTGAACATCCTCAAACCCTTAATCATAGATAAACCCATAATTTTGGTAAATGTGAGTTGATCATCAAGACCTAAGAGCCTCCTTTTCATCACCTTGTGTTAAATTCCTATTGTTCTATAACAAGGTTTGTGTGAGGGAGTTGATGGATTGTAGAGTCTCCACCTCAACACTCTCCTTCATAATGAAAGGGATAATGATGCATTGAATTTCTAGCTTAGCAAGGGTTTTTTTTGCTTGGTCTTGGGAAAATTTTGGCCCCTCTCTAGGGTAGGTGCATGAAGTTGAGTCCACAAAATGTGGAAGTTTTTGCCTTAGCCAAAATCTTGAAATTAGGTTCAATAAAATGGGATCCTATTTTTTTAATAAATGGGATCTCGTTTAGGTTCGGAGTTCCAAGCCTAAATCTAAAACTAGATCCTTTTAAAAAAAATCAAGATCCCATTTTCAAAAATTTACATTTTGGCAACTTTCCAGTTTTGAAATTTTTTCAAAACGGGATCCTGTTTTTAAAAAATTCCATTTTTGGAAACTTTTCAAAACGAGATCCATTTTGCAAAACAGGATCCCATTTCATATTTTATGAAACGAGATTTCATTTTTTAAAATTTGAATTTTTTGTCAGGTTTGTGCTTTTTTTCGGTTTGGGAAAAGACTTGGGGACCTGAACCTCAGCTTTGGACTTGGTTTGACCTATAAGTTGAAGGTCATGTCAATGTCACAAGAAAATAGTGACTTTGGACATATGTTTGAAGACCTTTTTTGTAATTTTTTTTAATGAAATTAAAACCCATTATAGATGAGGTAGTGTAGATTGCAAATATGTTTTTTTTACAATTGGATTATTTTTTCTATTTTTCAATTGATTTCTAATGAAACTTGTCCATAAAATTTAAATATTAGGGATTTTTAGTATTTTAATGACTTTTTATTAAAATATTTTTTTGTAAAACTAATTGCACAAAAATGTACTTCAGACAATTCTTTTGAATTTGAAAAAAAATCAAAATATGATAAGTTTAGGTCATCTTATGCATGACTTACATGATGAGTTTTTAAAACAATAAATGGGTGGGTGCAAAAAGTTGGAGGGCCAAAAAGTGGTCAATTTTTTTTTTTTTTTGAAAAGTCATAACATGAGCACATTATGGCTTGGTGTGATTGAGCCTGAGACTTAGTCACACCAAGCCTATAATGCGCTCGCTTTATAATCCGAGCATGTTTTGAGTCTTTATAAGAAAAAAAAGGAAACTCAAAATCATTTTACACTATCATATTTCTTCATCTACAGCCTACAAACCCTTCCAAGGCATGCTCACATTGTGGAGACCTCAAATTCATCTATTTTCTTCACCAGATTGCTACCATTTTTTTTCCAGAATGTCACCACATCGATGGGAAGCTCAAAGGAGTATGATTTTAGTAGTTTTTGTGAATTTTTTGTTAATTAGGTAGATTAAATATGTTTTTGATGTTAATTTCTTTAATTATCAGGATTTGAAAATCCACTTGATTCTCCTCAAAATCCTTGTCCTCCTCATGAACAAGCACACCAAAAAATACTGATGAACAAACACAACAAAAAAATCCTCCAATAATTACTCAACATCCTCCTAGAACTCAAAAAAAATTAATGGGGGAAATTGAAAACAACAAAAAGTAAATTGAGTTAATTGTGAGGTTGAACGATCTGGTAAGTTCAACCTTGAAAAGAACCACACTTGCAAATTCACTTCAAGCCATGTTAACACATGTAGATGAAATTATCAAGCAATTAAGCAGTTGGGAGGATAAGAGGTTGAGTGCAGAGATTTTTATGTAGATAAACTATTATACAAACAAGTAAAAAAATAAAAAATTACAAAATATGACTTGTGCTCACTATTCACTAATCCACGTACAAATCAAACTATTGACCTTAATAGCAAGAGGTTTCATATACATTGGTGCAACCAACAAGGGATTAGGAACAATTTTTGGAAGAGGTGGTGGATGGTTCTTGACCATCCTCCATTCAACAATAACAAGGTCCCCCATTATTTCTTAAGGAAACTCTACTGCGAGTTTGTCCTCAACAAAATCCCCAACTATTTTTATATGCAGGAATTTCAGGGGAGAGGAGGTGGATCAACATAGGATAGACCAGGTGCATGTCTTGATCCTCAATGGAATGGGAGATGAGCACTCACTAGGTTGAATTATGAGCACATTGCTATCCATTTTGTCATGAAGGAGAGTGCTAAGGTGGACACTCTATAGTCTATTAGCTCTTTGACCCAGAGTATCATCCAATGTGTCAGTCCTGTAGTACAATGTCAGCCAAGGGAGAGTTTGAGGGGTAGGGTTCCATCCCATTCTTGTCACGTTTGCGGGTTAGTCTGTACATATGACCCCATAGATAGTCAGGAGGCTAGTGCATAGGATATGTCTGTAGCTACCCAATTGGTGATGACAAATGTAATGTTGAATGAGGATTTCATCCTCAATACTCAGGTAAATGCTAGAATTTTCATTGAGTTTAATTTATTAAATTTCATTTTTGAAATGCAAGATTAACTAATTTAGTTTAATTTTGTAATACAATTTTATGGTCATAGTGTTGATATTGTTTACACCGGCCCTCCACCTATTTCTTACTCCAGTACATCTATTGCTAAGGTATGCAACTAGTAAACAATTATAAATATTACATGTTAATAACATTGTTATATGAATGGTATTCTAAGGATGTTGAATAGGTCAATATTGGAGGTTTCATGGCAACACCTCCCAGTGCTAGTGGAGTTCAAACCTTCACACAAGTAATACAATAAAGAGTTTAACTAATGAATTGTAATTAATAGATTTGTGTAGTTTATATTCATATCATTGACTACATTGCATTGCAAATCTTTCAAACTCAAAGTATTACTTCACATTGCATAACTAATAACTAGATATTGGTAGATGACAAAATTTCAATTACAATATAGTTTTTTATAAAGTCAACATAAGTAGTGATGCAATTACTTCACACAACATAAGTAATAACTAGGAGCAGCTACAAATTACATTTTCTTTTCATGGCATTCCATGAGACCACATTTTATTGAGGCATTTTTCAAACAATTCATTGCCTTGTCTATGCTATGGATGCTTGGAAAAAATATGTGAAAGAATAATAGTAAGCAATAGCATAGACAAGGCAATGAGTTGTTTGAAAAAATGCCTCAAAGAAATGTGGTCGCATGGTGATTCCCATCACCATGAGACCCAATTTATTTGAGGTATTTTTTCAAATAGCTCACTACCTTGTCTATATTACCACATTTTCCATACATGTCTACCAATTTTTTTTATCAAACAGTTCACTTCCCTGCTGCTATGGATAAAAACCTAAAATAGGTGCTTTCTAGCTGTGGGTGTAATTAAATGTTTTGTACCTTGTCCTAGGTCATAATTACACCTTAGTTAAGTTTACTTAGGGACCACATAGGAGTTGTTGGAGAATTTCCACCTTTGGTGGACTTATTATGTTATCACTCTATCACCTCCACCTTTCATGGACATATCATGTGATTAGGGTTCCACCTTTTGTGGTAGATCCACTATTTGTGGTGGTTATCACATTATCACCTTTCCACTTTAGGTGGAGTGATAGCTTTTCATTGTTGTCTCATGTCATAAGATTACGACACTTGTCATAATCTTATGCACTCCTATGTTCTCACCTTGGCTATATAACCAAGGGGTCTCTACTACATTTGTACACACATTGAAGCATTATCATTGACATTGAATACAGTTTATTCTTGTCATATTATTTTCTCTCTTCTTTGTGCTTTCTATTTGGTCCATAGATCTTGGCATCCATAGCCAATTCTAACACTAGCAAACTATGGATGCTTGGGAAAATCTATCAAAGCATAATAGTAAGCAATATCATAGACAAGGTAGTGATTTTTTTGAAAAAATACCTCAAAGAAATGTAGTCTCATGGTGATGGAATGCCATTCCATCACCATGAGACCACATTTCTTTGAGGCATTTTTCAAACAACTCACTATCTTAAGAATAGAAACCAAGCCTTTAGCTAAAATTCCCCTCCAAATCCTTTTCAAGATCCTCATCCTCATCCTCAATTTACCAATTCATGGAAGCTTCCACCTCTTATTCCACTTTCATATCCCACATCGTTAAAATCCATATTGTTGTGCAATTTTTGCACACACGCCCCATTGAAAGTAGGGACCCTTTTTGCTTGGTCTTCTAGCTCTTGTCTATGGCCATGACTTTTGAGCTTGTCTTTAAAAATAATGAGATTTTGGTCTTTGATGGTTTGGTCCTTTGGTCGTGGTATTGGGTTACTTTGCGCTGTTCCTAAATGCTTGTCCTATTTCTAAAGTGCCCCTATTCTAAGTTGGTGGTTATGGATTCTTCCGGTTGTCCTCTCTGGAGGTGGTTTCCTTTGCCTTTTGTTTGTCTTTGGTGTTTTGTTTGGGTCTTAGGAGTTGTTCTTTTCCTCCTAAGACCTTGTTTCCTTTTCTTTGTCGGATGCGGGACACAGGATGAAACTAAACTTCAAAACTTCACAAAGTTCTTGGTTCAGTTTTTGTTCTCGTTCCGGCTCCGGCTCTGCTTCTTTCCTTTTTATTTTTTTCGTTGTTTTGCTTGTGTTCGGCGTTTGGGTTCGTTTCCTCCCTTAGGTCTTCTTTGGTTTTCCTTTTTCTGTCATTCATCGGAGGCGGAATGCAGGATGCAACTAAAATCTGAACCTTCACAAAGTTTGTGGTTCAGTTTCCATTCCGGTTCTGGCTCTGGCTCCGCTTCTTGCCTTCCTCGCTTTCTTTATTGTTTTGCTTATGTTCGGCCTTTGGTTTCATTTCCTCCCTTCGGTTTTCATTTTTCCTTTGCCTCCTTTCCTTTTGTCAGAGATAGAACCAGGGTGGGAATTGAACTTAGGACTTTACAAAAGGTCCAGTCTAGTTTTTGTTCTGCCTCCACCTATTTTGGTTTCACCTTCACTTGTTCTATTTTCACTTCTAGTTTTGGTTCCGCCTCCACCTGTTTTGTTTCTACCTCTACTTTTTGCTTTGTTTCCACTTCTGCTTTTTGTTTTGGTTCTGCCTCCACCTATTTTTGTTCCGCCTCCACTATTTTCACTTCTGTTTTGTTTTGTTGCCGGTCCCGTCTGGTTTTGGTTCCACCTCTGCCTATTTTTTTTCCACCTCCATTTTGGCTCCGCTTCCGCCTGGCCTAAAATTCCTCAAAATTCCCTTCTGGTCTGAATTTTGCGAGGGGATGAAAATCCTAAACTTTGAGAAGGGTTCCTTAATGATATTTCAAGGGATTTTGATTGATGATTTGAATTTCTTTGATGATTAGCATGTTTTTTATGATGGACTAACTTGGATTTTGATGCAAAATTGGGTATTAATGGTGGTCCTCTTTGAATGTAGACTGGATCAGGCAGAGCAATCGTTGGTTAAGCAAGTCTAGGATCAAGAGAATGTGCATACTTTGGAGATGTTGTGGGATCTGTGGGATACAACCGAGTACACTTTACGGCTGTGGGTAGGTGGAACTCGATCATACACAGGAAGGTTAAGTCAATGAGTGCTCGAGGGCCATTCATTTGAGTTGGAAATGATATGACAGATTCAAATAATCTTGAATCGATCAAGGTCTTTCAAGTTACCAGCTTAGCTATTGATCGATGACCCATATTCAAACTCACATTATGCACTTGTTGCAGTTCTTTTGCTTTGCGTGGGTGAGGCATTAATGTCGAAAGTGACTCGTAGGGTTTATTCAGTTTGAACCAAGATTTGTAGAGATCCAAGGCCAATCTAAAGGGGTGCCTCATGCATTAAATACAGGGTGGTGATTTATTGCAACCTATCTAGGGCCGATGTGGTTGGTGGCTGACCTTCTTTGTAACCCTAGCTTGGGCTCGCACATGATGTATCTCTATAAGTATGGAATTTCACCTCTTTTGAAAGGGGTTAGATGGTTAGTTAGTCAATTAGAGAGGGTTAGACTAGAGCCAAATATGCTATAGAGGATTAGATTTTAGGGCAAGGATTTAGAATTAGGAGTTAGTTCCATTTCAAGAAAGTGTTGTAACACAAAACATAAGAATTGTTGCTATTATTGATGATTCAATACAAGTGAAGACATTGTGCTATTATTAGTGGCTTCTTTGGATTGATTTTTCTTGCATGGTTCTTATTTCATCCTTGAAACTGCTTGGAAATATTTGAATTCATTTTAGATTTAGAGTTAAATGATTTAATGGTGCTTATGATTTAGTGCTTGGAGTGTTGTAGCAATCTTTGGTTCATACTTTGGGCAGCTTCTTGATCTTGGGATTGCTATGCAAGGTCAACCTGTACCTAATATTTATGTGCTTAGTTCAATTGTGGGAATTTATCCAGTTCAATGGGATGAACATCTATGATATGAAAATATTTAATTCCTTAGAAGATTGCACTGTTTCTGTGAGATTGCAGGTATAGCCTGGGTTAAGTAGAAATTAGTTTTGAGGGATTGGTCCATTCCAAGCATTTCATCATTAGTATCATTGATATTAGGAGTAATATTAATCTTAGGATTTCTGAAACCCTTATCTTTTGTTGTTTCTTTGAAGTTTGGTTAAAATAGGAATTCGAGTATCATTATATTGCAAAATCTGATAAGTTTAGAGTTTCCAACATTTTTTTTGTAGCGTCCCTTTGTGATTACCAGCATTTTCAGATTTATCACTGAGTTATTTTGTTGCAAGTCATGACCTGACAATCGAGAGACCTTGGGGTTATCTCTTTTTCAATAGAGATTGACCTTTCAAGAGAGATAAGATACTATATATTCTGTCTGAGTTGTTCCTATGCAGAAAACATCATCAACAAGATTGGCGCTAGAAGAAGGGCTTGAATAAGCAAGTTGGAGCATTTTCTAAATGCCCTTTCTCCTGAGAGACTCAGAAGGAGAACCAAATCTACACTAGGAGAAGAAGAGTTTCAAGAACTGCCACCTCCATCTAGGTCAAGAAGGACTAGAAGAAGGGAGGAGTCATCATCCAATCCATTATTTCCACCATCCTCACCCTCATCCACCTCATCTTCATCCGATTATGAGTCTAGTTCCATTCAACAACCCCAACTGGTCATCAATTAGCCTTTGCCACCTCCATCTCCACCAATGGCTTTCTTGGAAAATAACCCATCACCTCTATCCTTCAATAATTAAAATGTCATGCCCAAGAACCCTGAGCATTTTTTCTCTAAGTTTCAAATGAGTGATCCTAATAGGACAACAAAGGAGCATATTAGGATTTTTCAGACTTGCTTGAGAGATAGAGGGATTACTCATGAGGATGTTGCATGCAAACTTTTACCTTATTCTCTGGGAGAGGATGCCTTTTATTGGTACACTCATTTACCTACTGCATCAATCCATAATTGGGCTGAACTTGAGGCTACATTTCTACAGAAGTTTAAAATCCCCATTAGTGCCAATGAGCTCTACTTCCAGTTTACCGGGGTTAAGAGAGAAGTTAATGAGCCTATAGGGTCATTCAACAATAGGTTCCACTGTGCATACACTCGATTGCAAGCACCTTATGTTGTGGATGATGCCACTGCTTTAGAGGTCTATTTTGAAGCCCTTGATAACCTTACATCCACCTTCCTTAAGTGGAGAACTGATCCCCCAACTACCTTTCTCACTGCATATACAAAGGCTATTAAGGTCAGTATAAATCTGAGACAACACTTGTCAAGACCCCTGCCATCTTTGCGACTTATTGCTTACCCAGGTCAATTTCAAGCTCTTAACCAGGCATTGACTAATCACACTCCCATTATGAATCTCATTCCATGGCTACCTTTGGTCCCACACCCAGGTCATCCAATAAGTAAGGCTCACCCAATGCCCAGTTATCCGCAACAGGGTGCCAATCAACCCCTTCATCCACAAACATAGGTTGGTTTACCTACATATTTACATAACACATAAGTTTTGAATTAGTCTATAGGTCCTTGAGGAGAGTCAAGATACCCCCCAAATAATGTGAATTCAGTGCCTTATAGTAGTCCTGATAAGGAGAGGTTAGATGAGCTAATCGAGCAAGTAAAAAAAATGAATATGGAGGTAACCTACTTGAGGAACTAGAACAACCAACTCCAAGCTACTCAAAGGATCATGCAATCAAATTACAATAGGGAGAATTGAGATGTTGCACGAGGGAAAAAAATTGATAGAGGGCAGCACTTTGTCATAAATCAAAATTTTGAAAGAGGATAGAGTTCTGGTCAAAACTTTGATAGGGGTAGACAAGGTGGACAAGGGTTTGAAAGGAGATATCCACCTAGGAAAAATAGGCCATGGAACACCATACCTAATAATGGAGGAGTCCCCACTCCACTGGATCAACCTTATAATCAAGAGAAACCTTCAAGTGGAGTATATCTAGTTGAAGCAGTTTTCTCAGGGTGGTGTAGGCTTCATAAGACAAGTCAACACTCTGAGTTGGATTGTCTTGAATTTCAAACTGGTGTTTCCATCTTTCAGTATGAAGTTGAAAACAACTCCACTGGTCAAGAATTGGTACCCTCAAATCCTTATGATTCCCTAGTTTTGGTGTTGAATCATGTTCCTTTCCCAAGGGATGAAGAGAATGAACCAGAAGAGGAGTCAAGTGGTCAGAATGAGGAGACTGAACAAGTGATGAATGGGGATGAGATTTCTTAGTTATTCAACAAAGGAAATGAGAATGATAATGGTCCCTTGGATGAGGAGGAAGCTGGTGTTGAAGAAGTACAGATGTTTCAAAAACCTACAAGAAAGTATGATTTGAGGAACAGGCCTAATAGGAATCCACCAACTGGTGGCCCATTTACTACATCTATTCCTCCAAAAAAATTACTACTGCACCAGACCCACATGCCAATAATAATCCATCTTACTCTCATGTGCCAACAAAATACTTTGCAAAAGGAGGAAAACCCGAGGCATGAAAAGGGAGCAATGTTGATACGACAAAAGATAAGAAAACTGGTCATTCTAAAGAGAACCATGTCGACATGAATGTGGAATAGTTAGGTGAATATGTGACTAAGGAACTCAAAAAGGTAAAAGCAAGTCTCTCTAATTTTGAGTTATTAAGGGTTCCTACGATAAAAAATATAGTCCTAGGGTCTTTTAATTCAAGTCAAGCACCACAAGGAGTAGCAGTCAACAAGGTGGATTGTAGGCATCCTAGTTCATAGGCACCTAAAGGTTTAAGTCAAGCACCACCTGGAGACAGAGGGAAAGAAAAATATAGGAATCAGGTTGCACAAGGTGACACTCAATTGAGTTTGTTCCAGGGAAAAATGGAAACCCCTCCCTTCTTGATTTCTATTCAAATCTTTGGGAAGAATCTGCACAATTGTCTTCTAGATTCAGGAGCATCTACAAATGTTATGCCTTTTGTTGTCTGTAGGGCTCTAGGTATTACCCCTGCATCCTCTCAGAAGAAGGTCACCCAATTGGACAATACAAAGGTAAATATAGTGGGAGAACTAAACATGATTCCCATGCAAGTTGCTTCAGATCCTAGAGTGCAACAAGTACTTAATATTCAGGTGGTTGATATTCCTTGCATGAATGATAGAGTTCACCTTCTGCTCACTGCATCCGAAAACTCACCATTAAGCTTCACACTAATCTACCACACACATAACTCACAGACACTTTCTAAATAGCATCAAAATTCACGTCTTCTTTTTGACTTATCTTCCTTCTTTTCTATTGTACATTTTTCATTGCTAGCTCATCCTGTATTTATATTTTCTCCAACCTTGAAAATATATAAAGTTGGTCATTCAAATTCAAATTCAAATTAGGTCAGCGCAAAAACATCCTAGGGTGGAATTAGAATGAGGATGACCCAAACACATGCTTCACTAAGACCCATAATAGATTCATCATGCTTCATCAACTTCAAAGATAGTGCTTAACACACGATTGACCAAACCAATGCAAAACACATAGAACAATTAAGCCCAAAACTTCCAGAAACCAAAAATATATTCAATGCAATTAGAAAATCTTATCTCTACAATCACAAGTCAAAAGACTTCATCAAAGAGATATCGAGACCAACAACATTTCTCCTGGACCTCAGCCAAAACACATAAAACCATAGTTTACAATTGGTGAACACAACTTGAACTTCTCAAAGAACCAATAGCCAAGAAACTAGATATATCGACCTTCAACAATCATGACTAGCATAACCATAGGGACAAGTACCAGATCATCATTCTGAATACCTATAAAATTCCTTTAATACAATTTTCTCAATATCCTCAACATATACAACCAATAACAACTAGTAGATAACCAGTTGAGATCAATGGAAACACTTTCATTCCTTTTTCCATTCGTGCAACAATCTCCCCCTTTGTCATTGATGGTAACACATGATGTGAAAAACCATCAAAGACACCATAAAAATTCTCAAGATATTTATTTTTTCTTCTCCCCCTCAAGAGATCATCTTCCTCATTACTTTCTTTCTTCTTATTAGCTTTCTTTCCTTTTCACATGCTTTCTCTCCCCCTTTGACATCAATAGAAAAGGAAAAAAAAGATATGTTCACTGAATCTTCCTTTGACATGAGAACAAAATACTCATAATGACAACAATTGAAACTACCTACTCCCCCTAAGAGGTAGCCACCAAAACATTAGTTCAAAAAGATAGAACAATGAATCCACCATACTGATGCATCTCCAAATGTATATTAGTTTATGAAAGGAGGGGAAATAACTACTAACTTTTCATGGAGATACTCAAAAGTATCTTTGGGAAGAGCCTTTGTAAATATATCTACAATATGATCTTTTGCCAAAACATACTCAATTTTGAATTCATTCTCCATAACCTTCTCTCTCAAGAAATGATATCTGATAGATATATGCTTCGTTCTGAAGTGCATCACATGATTCTTCGAAATGTTAATTAAAATTGTATTATCACATAAGATAGAAATGGGATCATATAGTGTGTTGTGATATATTTCAATATTTGTTTCATCCATAGAACTTATGTATAGAAATATGCAGCAACAATATACTCAGCTTCAACAGTAGACAAAGAGACTAAATATTGCTTCTTACTCAACCATGCCACCAACCTGCATCCAAGAAAAAAAGCACCATCACTTGTACTCTTTCTGTCATCAATAATTCTGACCCAATCTGCATCTGTATAAGCACTAAGTGTAAAGTCAGTATCATTAGGATACCATAATCCATAATTCAGATTTCCATTCAAATATCTGAATATTCTTTTAATTGCAACAACATGTGTTTCCTTTGGATCTTCTTGAAATATAGCTACAAGACAAACCACATGCATAATATCTGGTCTAGTAGCAATCAAATACATTAGTCCACCAATCATAGATCTATAATTTCTTTGACCGGCCTTAGGTGAATTATCATCTTTACCCAACTTGTAACCAGTCACCATAGGAGTACTTACTAGTTTGGAACCATCCATCCCAAACTTCTTCAACATTGCTCTCACATACTTAGCTTGTGAAATGAAAATTCCTTTCACTATTTGATTAATCTATAGCCCAAGAAAGAAATTTATCTCCCCAAACATAGAAATTTAAAATTATTTTTGCATCTCTTCCACAAACATCTTGCACATCTTTTTATTTCCTCCAAAGATGATGTCATCAACATATACAACTACAATCAAGATTTTTTCATTTTCAATCTTAAAGTATAAATTAATATCTATCGTACCTTTGTTAAATAAATGTTGAATCATATACTTGTCTAACCTTGCATACCAGGCTCTAGGAGCTTGCTTCAATCCATATAAATATTTCTTCAATCTGTACACCATATCCGGTTGATCTGTTAAATGAAATCCTTCTTGTTGTTTCATGTAGAATTCTTCTAGCTCAGCTTTCAAAAATGCTGATTTGAAATCCATTTGATAGACTTTGAAATATTTATAAGAAGCTAATGCCAAGAACATCCTTATAGCTTCCATTCTTGCTACCAGGGAAAATTTCTCCTAAAAATATATGCCTTCTACTTGTGAGTAGCCTTTACACACAATCCTTGCTTTGTTTCTGACAACTTCTCCATTCTTATTCAATTTATTTTTGAATACCTAGTTCGATTCAATGATATTTTTGTCTGTCGATCTTGGGACCAATTCCCAAGTTTGATTCTTCTCAAACTACAAAATTTATTTCATTTCTTCCTTTCAATGTTCATTTTTATAGGCTTCACTTACTGTCTTCGGCTCAATCTCATAGAATAAACACAAGCTAACTTTAGTAGAAACTTTTCTACTAGTTAACACACATTTTGTCTTATCTCCAATAATAAATTTTCTAAATGATTCCTCTGTAAATATTTCGGTGTCCTAGGGGACATCACTAGAGCATCTTGTCTTTCATTCTATTCATTCTTCTTTTCCTGCTCACCTTTTTCTTTTATTCTTGCACAATCATGTTCACCAAACACATATCCATCAATATCAATAGAATTCTTCACTATTTCATCAACCTTCACATTTGAGCTCTCTCCAATATTTCTCAATATTTTGTTGAAACATATATATGCCTTGCTTTTGATAGAGTATCCAAGAACTATTCCTTTATCACTTCTTGCATCAAACTTTCCCAAAGTTTCTTCATCTCTTCTAGTATAACATTTGCTTCTGAATACCTTGAAATATTTAACTATAGGAATTCTTCCGTGCCATAACTCATAGGGAGTCTTTGTACTATTTTATTTTTCTTGAACTCGATTGAATACACATACAATAGTATGAATATCTTCTTTCTAGTAAAATTTTGATAATCCAACTTCAATGATCATTGACCTAGCAGCCTCTTGAACTATTCTATTTTTCTTTTCAACAACTCCATTCTATTGAGGAGTTCACAGAGCAAATAACTATCTCTTTATTCCATGCACTTCAAAAAACATATTGAACTCATGGGAGGTGAATTCTCCACCTTTGTCAAATCTTAAGCATTTTATCTTCAAATTCACTTCATTTTCAACCATAGCCTTGAATTCCTTGAATATATCTAATGCATCTGATTTCTCTCTAAGAAATGTGACCCATGTATATCTAGAATAACCATCAATTAAAAGCATAAATTACCTTTCACCAAGTAGAATTTTCACTCTCATAGGACCAAAGAGATTTGTATGAACCAAATCTAGTAATCCAATAGTAGATTGTTCTCTTGATCTGTAATGATTTCTTTCTTGCTTCCCAAACTAATAATTCCTACAAATTGCATTGACAGGCTTTGTAATTATTGGCAAATCTCTCACAACCTAAACAACACTAATCCTTGCCAAGTTATCAAAATTCATTTGACACATTCTCCTATTCCACAACCAGTTGTCATTTATCTGAGTCATAAAGCATCATCGATCCATGCTCTTAAGCTGATAAATATTGCCTTCATATTTATTTCTTGTAGCAATCAATGTTCTAGATATTTTTTGGATCTCACATTTCTCATCCTTAAACAAAAGAACATATCCTTTTCTATACATCTAACCAACTCTCAAAAAATTATGCCTTAAACCCTTAACATAGTAAACATCATCAGTATGATGCTTTCCATCAAAAATTATTAAACCTATCCCACATATTTTAGCACCAATATCATCTCCAAACATAACCATACCTCCATCATATTTATCAAGCTTCAAAAACTTACTCTTATCATTAGTCATGTGATGTGAGCAACCACTATCAACTACCCAAAAATTCTTTTCTTGCTTAGCATGTAGGGAAGAGATAATCGTACCTTCATTTTTCTCCTTCTCCTTCTCCTTCTCTAGAGGACTTTCCTTTACCTACTTTTTTGAATTAGTAGAAGTAGGTCCATCCTTAATCACCAAGAACAAGCATTCACTTTCATTTGGATCTTCATATTTTGAATCTTCATCTGAAATACTAGCATTCTCATTTACATAGTAAGCTTTGTTAATCTTATTTTCTTTTCTTTCTCATATCTTTGTTTATTTCTTTTAGCTCTTTTCGGACACGTTGCATCATAGTGACCTATTTCTCTACAACTAAAGCACTTAAAGGGAAACTTACCTTCATACTTACCAGAGCCTTTTCTCATTCTTCTTACAAAATTGGCTTCTATTTCATCAAAGTTTTCTTCATCCGGATCTTCGGTTTTTGCAGCTTTAAAATAAGTCTCTATTTTGCCTCCATTTCTTATATTTGACTTCCTCATCTCATAAGATGTCAAAAATCCTAAGTGAAAATCCTTAGTAAAGGTCTTATAATCTATATTCTACTCAATAACACTCACCTTTTCACTATAACCATCATGAAGAATTCTGAGAATCTTCTTTAAAATCCTGGTTCTATCTATAGTAGCACCAAGAGATCACATTCTAGTCACTAACTCATCAATCTCTGTACATAAGCTTTGACATTTTCGTCTTCAGACATATGTATAAGATCAAACTATGTGTCCAAATTCTACAATTGTGTCTCTTTAACTCTTTCATCACCATCATGTGCTCTTTCTAAAGCATCCCAAACTTCCTTAGCTATCTTCAAATTCTAAACCTTAATCAACTCAGAATGTACGAAACTATTCTTCAAGATGAAATTCACTTTATTGTTCTCTTCATGTAATTTGATTTCTTTAGGTGTACTCAGACCATTAGAAGGAGGAGTGTAAAGATTCTTGTAAGATTTCTCCACATTCATATCTGCAATACTCCAAATATTCTTGCATCAATACTTTCCATATAACATAATTAGTTCCATTAAACCTCGAACAATCAAAGATCATTTTTCTAGCCATCCTAGACCTTCCTCAAGTGCTTAAGCTCTTCACCAATGAACCAAGCTCTAATACCAATTATTGGATAAGACAATTGAGATGGCGGGTGAATCAATTGTCATAGATTATAACCTTTAATTCAATTACCAGAACTAAAATTGCTTAAATTATAAACATCAAATTACAATACAAAAACTCAAAGCCAATGCACAAACACAATAACACTAGATTTATGTGGAAAACGCAATGAGGGAAAAACCATGGTGAGGATTAACTCACACTATAGTGAATATGAAAACTGATTACAAAAAGGCTCACTGCCTATAATAAGGACTCACTATCCAATAGGGCTACAACCTGAAGGGATCACTATCATAGAGATATAAATAAGACAAAAAAGACTTGTTATAGAGAGAAAACAATCCCAATACAACAAAGGATTCCACCACAATCACTAATCAACTTGCATGAATGATAGAGTTCACCTTCTACTCACTGCATCTAGAAACTCGACATTAAGCTTCACATTGATCTACCACACAAATAACTCACATAAAATTTCTAAATAACATCAAAGTCACATATGCTCTTTCACATATCTTCCTTCTTTTCCCTTGTACATTTTCATTGCTAGCTCATCCTGTATTTATACTATCTCCAACCTTGAAAAGATACAAAGTCGACCAACCAACTTCAAATTTAAATTAGGTCAGCACCAAAACATCCCAGGGTGGAATTAGAATGAGGGCAGCCCAAACACATGATTCACTAGGACCCATGATATATCCAACACACTTCATCAACTTCGAAGATAGTGCTTAACACACGGTTAAAAAAACTAGTGTAAAACACATAGAACAATTAAGCTCGAAACTTCCTGAAACCAAAAATATCTTCAATGCAATCAAAAAATCCTATCTCGAGAACTGCAAGTCAAAAGACTTCATCAAATAGAAATTTGAACCAACAAAATTTCTCCCGGACCTCAGCCAAAACTCAGAAACCATAGTTCACAACTAGCGAACACAACTCAAACTTCTCAAAGAACCAATAGCCAAGAATCTGGATATAGTAACCTTCAATAATCATGACTAACATATCTAAACCACACAACCATAGGGACAAGTACCGGATCATCATCCTGAATACCTGTAAAATTCCTTTAGTAATTTTTTCTCAATATCCTCAACATATATAACCAACAACAACTAGTAGATGACAAGTTGACCAATTGACATTAACGACAACACTTTCATTCCTTTTTCCATTCTTGCAACATATATGGAATTTTTGGACATATTTTGTATTTCATGTACTTGACATTATAAGCCTATATGGAATTATTTTAAGCCTATATGGTTATTTTTTTTATATTTTATACTTATATTGACATATATTGATGTATGCCTACATGGCTATTTGGTTAATACAATTCTTTTTATTCATGGTGTCCATATTTGCATTATAAATCCACGCTTCAATAGATATGAGTTATGTGTATTCAAGTGTATACTTTACAACTTAATTGTATACTTTGTGACTTATGTGTATTCAAGTGTATATTTTATAACTTAACTATATACTTTGTGACTTACATTTATTCCAATGTATACTTTTGGAATTACTTGTTTTCATGTGTATACCTTGTATTAATGCGTATAATTTGTATTCATGTGTATACATCATGGCTAATGTGTATTTGAGTATTATGCTTCACTTATTCACATGTATGCTTAACTTATTCATGTGTATGCTTCACTTATTCCAATGTATGTTTCACTTATTCCAATGTATGCTTCACTTATTCACGTGTATACTTCACGTATTACATGTATGCTTCATGCTTCCAATGTATACTTCACTTATTATGTCTTTCATTTTCTCATGGTCTTGACATTTAGCATTTGGTTAGCCCTAGCATTGCTCATTGTTGTCCTTCATGGTTTGTCTTGAATATTTATTAATTGATGCTAAACAACTTTAATATTTTAAAAAATGATTCACCAAGGATTTATCATTTACTTATGTGATAATTCAACGTTCTACAATACTAAATCAATATATAAAAGGCTATAAAATTACATTTCCCACCACTATAGCTTCCATCTGGATATTTTATTCATTATGCAATTGTGTGCATGCTCAAACGCATGCCTACAATTCTTATAAGCTATATTTCACACTCCTTTTATGTTACTGTTGACATGTGGCCCTTGAAATCCATAAGATAATGGTGAAGTAAATGAGCACATTGACTCTTTAGAATGTATATTAGTAAAGTCTAATGTTACTTACCCTTGTAAGTAAGAACTATTCTTCTAATCAATTGAACATATCATTCATATGCTTTCTTACGTGCTTCAATTAATGAATTAGTTGGATTAAAGTAAGAAAGTAAATAACTCAAACACACATTGAAAGAAAGATTTACAAAAAAACTATTGAAGTTGTGCTTCCTCATTTCCACTATCATCTTACAACATTTACAAGTCAATTTTGGGATTTCAAATGCATTGGGGCCTTGTCAAGAACATCTTGAATCCTCTTTTAATTTTCCTTCTTGTGGATTATATGCTTATTCAATCTATTTGTCTCTTGCACTCATGTGTAGAGTCATCTTACATTCCTAATTTGAAACTGCAACTCACAAACCTCCAAATTTGACTTCCAAGGGTTGTACTCATGCTTACACATGAGCATCTGACTCATAGAAGATTCTAAATTCCCCCACATGAATATATGGAAGAGAAATCAATTCAACTGCATGTTGGTCAATTGGTTCTACCATTTATCTCATTTAGAGTAACATCCACTGCAGCCAAACCTATATAGGTAAGATTTTCTTTTGTTGTGTGAGTTCATCTAAAGCCAAAACCTATTGATTCATTTAAGTACTCAATGGAAACTGTCACTCATGACTTCTTGTAAGTGGTATGGAGTGAAGAATGCACAAATAAACCCTCAACCTTATTATACCAATTAATCAAACCCATCACTCATGACTATTCATGCAGGTGGTGTGAAGCTTGGGATGTTTTGATTAACCCTAAGGCTCATACACCAATTCCCCTATTCCTCAATGTGGTGTTTTTTGTAGATTTGACCATTTCCTAGACTATTTTGACACCCACATGTTTTACCTCTTTCATGCAATCATATGCTTTTGGTGTGCAAAACTCATACTTGTTAACTATCATGTGAATCTTTCTCTTTTCCTTTGTTTTGCATGCCATCTTAAGGGATTGAGGTAGTTGAACGTAGCTTAAACTAATTCAGTGTGTTTGGGTATGAAAGAGGACCATGCATAACCTAAACATACCCATCTGGATGTATTGGAACAAATCATTTGGTCACATGAGTTGTAGAACAAAAGTTACACCCCTTAGCAACTTTACATTAGTTGCATTTGACACTTTTTCCAAAAGCTAAAAAGTCATCACCACTAGAAACACCACTAAGATATCAAAAATTGAGAGAGGTTATTGTAGAGGGGCCCAACATGATCCCATAGCATCAAACACATTTTTTATAAGTGTCACGATTTCTGAGTAACATCCTATCAAATATTGTAGCCATTTGCACTTTTAACTCTTTAAGGGATTAAGCCGGTTGAACATAGCTCAGACTGATTTAGCATGTTTGGGTGTGAAAGAGTACCATGATTAGGATAAACATACCCATCTATATGTGTTGGAACAATCCATTTGGTCACATGAGCTGCAAAACAAAAGTTACACCCCTTTGCAACTTTACACTACTTACATTTGACACTTTTTTGATCAACTAAAAAGTCGTCACCACTGGAAAAGTCCTTCGATATATGAAAAATAAAGAGAGACCATTGTAGAGGGTCCCAATGTGATCTTGTAGCCTTAGAAAAATAGTTTCTAAGCTTCATGATTTGTGAGTAACAACTCGCCAAAGATTGCAACTATTTTGCACTTTGGACCCTTAAGGGATTGAGTCATTTGAACGTAGCTCAGGCTGATTCGACGTGTTTGGATGCAAAAGAGGACCATGCCTAGACTAAGCCTTCCCATCGGAACATTTTGGAATAGTCCATTTGGTGACATCAGTTGTAGAATGAAAGTTACACCCCTTTGCAACTTTACATTGCTTGCATTTGACACTTTTCCCATCAACTAAAAAGTCGTCACCATTGGAAAACACCTCCAAGATATCAAAAAACCGAGAGAGTTTATTATAGAGGGACCCAATTTGATCCCATAGCCTTAGAAAAAAAGTTTCTAAGCATCACAATTTTTGAGTAACAGCTTGTCAAAGATTGTAACCATTTTGCACTATGGACTCTTAAGGAACTGAGCTGGATGAGCATAGCTTAGAATAATTCGACATGTTTGGGTATAAAAGAGGACCATTCCTAGCATAAATTTACCCATTTAGATGTGTTGGAATATTTTTTTTGGTTACATGAGTTACAAAATGAAAATTACACCCCTTTGCAACTTTACACTGCTTAACTTTTCGTGGAACTGTCGGTTTAGGCTTCAAACTAGGGCATAGGCTTAGCTTTTTTTTCCACCAACTAAATTTTTCCCAAATTTTGAATTATTGATGCTTATAGGCGTATGGGATGATGTGCCAAGTTTCATGATTTTTCCACACATGCAGGTTTCTTTTCCACAAAGCCCTTGATTTCCTAGCTTTTACATGGAAATTCATCTATTTTTAGTGAAAATTCTTGTATTTCAGTAATGTTCAAGACTAGTGACTATTTAGGCATGTTATAAATGTCTAAATACACCTTCCATATGAATTTCAAGACCTGAATAATCCATTTAGTAATTTATGCTCCATAACAGTCCTTAGAAAGAGGCCTAATTTGACTGTAAGTAGTTTTAGCCAATTTCGTACAAATTAACCCCATATGATTTTCACACATGTCTGATAAGAATTATAAGGGTATCCAAATCAAGTTTTAGATCTCCATTATCAGGTATAAGAATAAAATTACATCAAATCATCTTTGTGAAGGGATATAAGCTCATAACCTACTAGTTGTTTAAGGACACTTCATATCACATGTGAACCTACATACACCTTGAAAAAGTGCTCAAGGGAAAGTATGATAAGGGTGAGGTCTATGGAAATCATACTCATGTTCAAAGATAAGCCTTCTCAATCTCATTTTTTGATGATTGATATCACCTATAGGGGTAAAGATAATGATGGGGTTAGAGAAAAAGAAAACATGGTGCTAGAAATAAAGAACATAGTCATGTTTTCAGCCACCTACAAGTGAAGGTAGAAAGATAATGTTGTTTGAAACTATGAAAACTATAACAGTCACCAAGCCAGGTATACAAGTCATGGGACAATAAGAAATTATCATGGAGGTAGATTGTATTGTAAAGGGTAGTCATATGAGCATATGCAACTGTCCAAGGTGTAGATATGCATCAGTGAAGAATAGAAATGGAATGACAGTGCTAATCAAGAATGATAGTGCTAACCTAGAGTGATAGTGACACATGCCAATGAAACTTATAATTGTGATTATGACAACAAGTCATGGGGTCTCATGGTGATAATGGGTGATAATTTCCAATAATCAATTGTTTGATACCTCTTGTAGCATGGCCAAATTTATTCTATTTTCCCTCTTTGATTGATTTCTATACCATATTTTTTCTTACAATTCTCACTACATTATCAATGCGGTAGCAATGATAAAGTAGTGAGTTGTTTGAAAAAATTCCTAAAAGAAATTGGGTCTCTGACCTCATTTCTTTGAGGATTTTTTTAAACAACTCACACTAGGAGACCCTATTTCTTTGAGGCATTTTTTCAAATAGCTCACTACCTTGTCATTGTTATTGAATTGACAATGTAGTGAGCTTGTAAAATTTTCAATTCGGTAGCATAGACAAGGAGTTGTTTGAAAACGTGCCTTAAAGAAATGGGGTCTCTTGGTGATGTACATCACCAGGAGACCCCATTTCTTTGAGGCATTTTTTCAAACAGCTCACTACCTTGTATGTGCTACCGCATTGAAAATTTAGTGATCTTGTCAATGCTTACTACCTTGTCTATGCTACCACATTGACAACTTTGAACCAATATTCATATGTAAACTTTGAACCAAAACATATGTACAAACTTAGAACCAAAACATATGTAAAATTGAAATATAGAAACAAAAGGTCTAGCTATCAACTAATCTTGATGTGCATACTCTAAATTTTAATAGAAATTAATGTACATACTTACAAATTAATAAGAACCAATGGGCATACTTATAAATTAATCCAACAAACTATCCGAGTTTTCTCTACTCTTTATTGTGTCAAGTATTGCCTCATGGTCAAACACACACACCTTCCATAACGTCTTGTTCAAAGGGCTACCCCCATATTTGATCAAATGAACATTGGATTCCATGACAAGGTTTGAGTAATGAAGAATCTTTCGATGCATGTCAAAGTTCTAAAACATCCAAACATTAACACTCTTATGTGGGTACCTTCTAAGCCATGTTCCAGTAACAACCATTGAGCCTGTAGGGTATTATATGTTTTCTCCATCTATAATTGGGGCCTCCAATATATTTTTGGCCTCAACACAACACAAGTAATAATCCATTCCCTCTTCATTGTCTTCATATGAAATAAATGCATAAAAACTCCCTACATTGATATGTGCAACAAATTAGATGAAATTAGTAAACATTACAAATACACTACAAAGTAAGGTAACAATAGGAATTTTAAAAACTATGCAACTAGATATATTACCTGGTTGAAATTGATCTAATATGCGGTTAAATTCAACCTATGATTCCATTTGTGTCATTTCCAATGTCGTCAAAGATCAATACGTGTGAAGTGCACTAAGATAACTTAACCACCATTTTCCAACCCACTCCTTTGACTCACACTCCTTCTAGGCTTGAATTATACATGAAGAACAAAAGCATGCCACCTTTTGTATATGGATACTCCATGAACCTGCATTTGAGCTAAGGAAGAGTTTATCTCACTTGATCCTGTCAATGTCAACAATCCTCATATGGTACAATTTTAGAATCGTCTATCAACCAAAAAATATACGAACTGAAGACTTACCTTCATTTCCTGGACCCATCAAAGAATTACACCACTCGATGATTTATTTTGCATTTGTCAACTTTGTATTATCTTGATACTTTAACTCTTCTCATGCTAATTATCTTTTAATACATGCTCCTGCAGCATCATGCTCCCCCTTACCATGCTCCACCTCATAAAAGTTACACATATGTTGAAAAAATATAATAACATGCATCCTGCTCAACCAATAGAACATATGTGAGTTCTTGAACTGTGATGCATAGTTATTCAACCATATTACATGATAATTGTATTCTATGCCCCTCCTATCCAAATCACTGTAGAAAAATTGAAAGAAACCTTGCACAAACCTCTAGATAATGTGTGCGATCATCACTAATATAAAAGTGGTACTCCCTCAATACCTTCATGTTATCCTCTATACTATCAGCTACAAGAATGAATGCTCTGTGCACAAATATAGAAACCTATGTGGAGTTGTAATATTGTGCTTTCACCTCATGATGTGGTTGTAGAGTGTAGTTCTATACATATTTGACAAATGAAACTATGCTACCAACTAGAAATTTGTCCTTGCATAACTTGAATTACAAGTCCAACCATCGATCTCTATGGGTATGCATTGCATACTCATACATTATACTGTCGTGAAATGTAGACATAAACTGATACACTGGAATCTTTTGAATAACCAAATCACACCTTTTTTCTTGATTACCATCTTTTGTATTGTAGGCCACTTTTTTATACTTGCTAAACTCTACTAGTTCCTTTTCAACTACATGTGTTCTTTCCATATTTTCACATATTGGTGTATGTTGCAAGCCACCACAATACTAACATGTGTCATCCAAGCATAGTTTTTTATAGAATATTTGGCCTTCCTCTCTTTCATGTAGTTTTTTTATAAGAATTCTCTTGAAGATTTTGGTCGGGCATGTATGCCACAATCCTTCAAAACATTTTTAGTATGAAAATCTAAACATATAGAATGATAAACATCAAAATGGTTAGGAAATTCAATATATAATATACAAGTAGTGCATGTGTGATTTATCTTGACATAAAAAAGTTTGAGCATTTCAAAATATATTTGAAAACTGTTAATTTGAGGATAATCCTCTAGAAATTTATGAAAAAACTATGTTTGAGTCATATCCAAAAAATTCTTTGGATGTGGCTCACGGTTTTGAATACCGATTCTCCTTCTTACCATATCCCTTGATTTAGAGACACCCTTGTGTTATTCTTCCAATACTCATCAATTAGTGATCTCACTGCTTCAACAATTGGTTTATCTTTTCATGGGAGTGTCCTTTGGAATGCCTATAATTCAGTGGAATTGATGTCCTCAATTCTTTGTTGTCTTTGAATGACTCTTGATAAAGTTTTTCTATTAATTCTCAATTGTTGAATCATCTTTCTAATGCGATGAGCTTTCCTCATTTGATTACTTAGTAAAGTCAACGTAATGACACGTCATGTGACATTACTATCTTTTGATCATGATGTCCTACCCACACTCTCATATGCATCAATTAGATTCTTCACAATAGTTTTTTCACTTGAAGCATTTGGTGTTCTCAATCCAAGAATCTTCATGATGGACCTATACTTTATACTTCACATTATTTCATCAAATAATTGACATCTTGCGGTCTCATTTAGCTTTTCAAAAAACAATCTCCAAATCTTATGAGCATATCTTCTACAAGTGCATTGTGGAATCTTACCTTCCATTGGTTGTAAAATATTTTCATCAATATTAATCAAAAGCTTTGGCTTTCTATAAAAAATTCTAGGTGGTGTTCTCATATGTACATTCATCTCAACATTAGGAATTTCATCAATATTTAGATGGGCTAGATGGCATACCTTCAATAGAGGATAGAATAGATGACATACCTTGAGGTTGAGATGGGAATGATGGTGTACCTCCTTCCTCAAATGTGAGTGATGATGTACTCTCAACTTGAGATGCGGTAGATGGTGTCGCTCCATTTTAACTTGTGGTAGAGGGTGTGTCTCTAACTTTGGTATTCAAATCTCTCTTAGCATGAAAATTTCACATTAATTCTCTTTGTGCTGCCAATTCCATTTCTATTTTTGGTAGTTGAGGTTCCTCTTCAATTGGCATGTCTTTGTCAATCATTTCCAAGTTCTTCTTCTCACAATGTTCCCTCATCCATGCTGATTTCTTTACATTATTAGCTTCTATCTCTTCTTGTGTTGGTTTAATCCTTGATCGTTTCCTCAACATGATGCATAATTTTATCTGTAGCATGATAAAGAGACAAATATTAGTTCCTAAAAAATGAATCCATACAAATAAATGAAATATATGTCATTCAACCCTCACTAGCTTGTCAAAGCTCACATGAATTTTTTGATGGAATGCCTTAAATAAATGGGGTCTCGTGATATTCCATGATTGCAAGATAGGAAAAAAATGGAAGCATGGACAAGGCATGCAATTTTTTTGACAAATTTTTTTTGGTAGACATTTATACAAAATATGGTAGCATAGACAAGCTAGTGAGCTAGTGAGCTCACTAGCTTTTCAATGCGGTAGAATTTACAAGGTAGTGGAATTTTTGAAAAAATGCCTCATAGAAATGGGGGCTCATGATGATGTACATCATCTTGATCCCCCATTTCTATTAGGATTTTTTTCAAACAACCCACTACCTTGTCAATTCTACCACATTGACAAGCTAGTGAGCTCACTAGCTTGTCAAAGCTCACATGAATTTTTTGATGGGATTCCTTAAAGAAATGTGGTCTCATGGCATGCCATGATTGCAAGATAGGCACAAAATGGAATCATGGACAAGGCATGTGAATTTTTTGACAAAAATGTTTTGGTAGACATGTATGTAAAATGTGGTAGCATAGAGAAGCTAGTTAGCTCACTAGCTTGTTAATATGGTAGAATTGACAACGTAGTGGGTTGTTTGAAAAAATTCCTCATAGAAATGGGGGCTCATATTACATCACCATGAGACCCCATTTCTATGAGGCATTTTTTCAAATAGCCCACTACCTTGTCAATTCTAGCACATTGACAAACTAGAGAACTCACTATCTTGTCAAAGCTCAAATGAATCTTTTGATGGAATTCCTTAAAGAAATGTAGTATTGTGGCATGCCATGATTTCAAGATAGGCACAAAATGGAAGCATGTATAATGAATGTAAATTTTTTGAAAAAAATATGTTTTGGTAGACATGTATGAAAATATGGTAGCATAGAAAAGCGAATGAGCTCAATAGCTTATCAATGTGATAGAATTGACAAGGTAGTGGGCTGTTTGAAAAAAATGCCTCATATAAATGGGGGCTCATAGTGATGTACATAGAATTGACAAGGTAGTGGTATGTGAAGAAAATGCCTCATAGAAATGGGGGCTCTTTGACAAGGTAGTGGGATATTTGAAAAAATGCCTCATAGAAATGGGGGTTCATAGTGATGAGGTTGTTTGAAAATATGCATCATAGAAATGGAGGCTCATGGTGATGTACATCACCATGAGCCCCCATTTTTAAGAGGATATTTTTCAAACAGCCTAGTATCTTGTCAATTCTACCGCATTGACAAGCTAGTGAACTCACTAGCTTGTCAAAATATGTATTTTTTGATGGAGCGCCTTAAAGAAATGGGGTCTCGTGGCATGCCATGATTGAAAGATAGGAACAAAATGGAAGTAAGGACAAGTCATACGAATTTTTTGAAAAAAATCTTTTGATAGACATATATACAAAATATGGTAGCATAGACAATCTAGTGAGCTCACTAGCTTGTTAATGCAGTAGAATTGACAAGGTAGTGGGAAATTTGAAAAAATTCCTCATAGAATGGGGAATCATGGTGATGTATGAGGCATTTTTTCAAAAATCCCACCACCTTGTCAATTCTATTGCATTAATAAGCTAGTGAGCTTACTAGCTTTTCAAAGCTCACATGAATTTTTGAATGGAATTCCTTAAAGAACTGTGGTATCGTTGCATGCCATGATTGCATGATAGAAAAATTGGAAGCATGTAAAAGGCATGTGAATTGTTTGAAAAACATGTTTTGGTAGACATGTATGCAAAATTTGGTACCATGAGACAAGCTAGTGAGCTCACTAGCTTGTCAATGCAGTAGAATTAACAAGGTAGTGGGCTATTTGAAATATTTCTCATAGAAATGGGGGCTCATGGTGATGTACCCCCCATTTCTATGAGGATTTTTTTCAAACAACCCACTACCTTGTCAATTCTAATGCATTGAATCGCTAGTGAGCTCACTATACATCATCATGAGCCCCCATTACTATGAGGAATTTTCTCAAACAACCCACTACCTTATCAATTCTATCGCATTGACAAGCTCACTAGCTTGTCAAAGGTCACATGAATTTTTGGATGGAATGCCTTAAATAAACGTGGTCTCATGGCATGCCATGATTGCAAGATAGGCATAAAATTGAAGCATGTACAAGGCATGTGAATTGTTTGACAAATTTTTTTTGGTATACATGTAATCAAAATGTGGTACCATGAGACAAGCTAGTGAGATCCCTAGCTTGTCAATGTAGTAGAATTGAAAAGGTAGTGGGTTGTTTGAATAAATACCTCATAGAAATGGGGGCTCATAGTGATGTACCCAATAAATGGAGATTCGAATGGAGGAGTTCTACCCAATTATGTATTATTTATTTCTTCTTGCATCAAACTCCTCAACAATTTGGGTTTTTCACAAGCTTGTTTCCTTTTCAACATTCAATTGTATATCACTCTTGAATATAATTAATAACAACAATACAAATAACCAATGTATAATATTAAATTCCTATAATTAAATATCAATTAACATTGCAACACTACAAAAATTGAGACTTGAATTGATATATATATAAAATTCGATGTGAAAACTCTGTTATTTCCTCCTTCCTAAGTCTACAAACCATAAAAAGGTGGTGGAAAGTTCATGCAAAGGTGGTAGAATGTGAAAAATTTGCATGTGCACTTCTCTACAGCATCAAAAGCTTCTTTTTGTTGGAACACATGCATAACTAGGAGAATAATAGAGTATGTGGGCCTAGATCATGAATGTGTTGACTTTTAACCATTTTTAGAGCAATCCAAAATGTGCTCACATTATAACATGAGTGTGTTTTGGCTTGCTATACAAAATAGCTATATCTCAACTTCAAAACACATTCGTGTTAAGAAAAAAAATATTTTCTAAAGGTTTCCTCTCTCTCTCTCTCCTTAGCCATCCATCCCTCCTTACCTATCTAAGTCTCTTAACCCTAAACCCTATCCCTAAACCCTCAAACCTAGACACTATGCCTTAAACCCTAATCCCTCAACCCTATTATACCATTAAACCCTTAATACCTCAACCCTTATATCCTAAATGCTAATCTCTCTCTCTCTCCCTCTATCTTTCTCCCACTCCCTCTCACACTCCCTCTCTCCCACTCCCTCTCTCTCTCTAGTATCTCCCTCCCACCCCCTCTCCCTCTCTCACTCCCTCTATCTCTCTCTCATCCTTCTATCTCCCAATCCCTCTATCCATCTCTCTCAACTATCTCTCTCCCACCCACATCTCTCTCTCTATTAGGTCTCTCACTTAATCACCCTACCTACACAACTAGATAAATATATCTCTCTCTCTCTATCTACCACTCCCTCTCTCCCTCTCTCTCTCTATCTACCACTCCCTCTCTCCCTCTCTCTCAACCATGCCTCCCACCATACTAGATAAGTACTTCTCACTCCAACCCCCTCTCTCTCACTCCCTATCTCTCTCTTCCTCTCTTAGGTATCTCTCTCCATCCATCCCTATCTATCCTAATCCATTATCCCTCAACCCTTAAACCCTTAAACCCTCAACCCTAAACCCTCAAATATCAACCCTTAAACCCTCTACCCTCTACCCTCAACCCAATACCCTAAACCCTCAACCCTAATCCCTCAACCCTTTACACTCAACCATTAAAATCTCTACCCTAAACCCTCAACCCTCAACCCTTAATTTCTCAATCCTAATCCCTCAAACCTTAAACCCTAAACCCTAAAGCCTAAACCCTTAAACCCTTAAACCCTAAACCCTCAACCCTCAACCCTCAACCCTTAAACCCCAAACACTTAAACCCTCTACCCTCTACCCTCTACCATAATCCCTCAACCCTATATGCTCAACCCGTAAACTCTCTAGCCTAAACCATCAACCATCAACCCTTAATTCCTCAACCCTAATCCCTCAACCCTTAAACCCTAAACCCTCAACCCTTAAACCCTAAACCCTTAAACCCTCTACCCTCAACCCTATACCCTCAACCCTTAAACACTTAAACCCTTAAACTATCTACCCTAAACCCTCAACCCTCAACCCTCAACCCTAAATCCCTCAACCCTAATCCATCAACCCTTAAAACCTCTACCCTATACCCTCTACCCTATACGTTAGACCCTCAACCCTCAATTCTCAATCCTCTACCATATACATTGGATCCTCAACCATATAACTCAAACTTATATAATAAACCCTATACCATCAACCTTCAACCCGAATACCTCAACCCTAAACCCTTAAACCCTCAACCTCATCCCTCAACTCTTAAACCCTTAAACCATCAACCCTTAACCCATCAACTCTTAAATTATTAAACCCTCAACCCTCAACCCTATACATTTGACCCTATACCCTCAACCCCTATCCCTCTATCTATCTTTCTCACCTCTCTATCCCTCCCTGTCCTACACTCTCTAATTTCCTCTATCTACCCTCTCCCTCTTGCTATGTGCCTCTCACTCAATCACTCTCTCTCTCTCTCTCTCTCTAAAACCTTAAAATCTCAACCCTTAATCCCTCAACCCTCAACCCTTAAACCCTAAACCCTCAATCGCTATATACTAAACACTAAACCCTCATCCCTCAACCCTTAAACCCTTAAAAAATCAACCCTTAAACCCTTAAAATCTCAACCCTTAAACTATTAAACCCTCAACAATTAAACCCTTAATCCACCAAACCTCCACCCTATACATTGGACCTTGAACTCTAATCCCTCTACCCTCTACCATCAATCCAATACCCTAAACCCTCAAGCCTATAGGTCCTCAACCCTATACCCTCAATTCTCAACCCTCTACCCTATACATTGGATCCTCAAACCTCATCTCTCTCTCTCTCTCCTTCCCTCCTTTTCTCTCCTCTCTATCTCACTTATCCCTCCATCTCTCCCTCCCTCTCTACCCTTATCCCTTAACCCTATACCATCAACTCTTAAACCCTTAAAACCTCAAACCTAAACCCTCAACCCTCTACTCTCAACCCAATACCCTAAAACCTCAACCCTAATCCCTCAAACCTAAGCCCTCAATTCTTAAACCCTTAAAAACTCTACCATAAACCTCAACCCTTGACCCTTTAGCTCTCAACCCTAAACCCTCAACCCTCAACCCTTAATCCCTAAACCATAAACCCTAACCTATTAAACCCTAAACCCTCTACCCTATAAATTTGACTCTCAACCCTAATCCCTCAACCGTATACCCTCAATCCTCTACCCTCAATCCAATACCCTAAACCCTCAACCACTATACCCTCTACCCTATAAATTTTACTCTCAACCGCATACCCTCAATCCTCTACCCTCAATCCAATACCCTAAACCCTCAACCCTATACATTGGATCCTTAACCCTCATCTATCTTTCTCCTTCCATCCTCTTCTCTCCTTCTCTCTATCTCACTTCTCCCTCCATCTCTCCCTCCCTCCCTCTCTACCCTAATCCCTCAACCCTTAAACCCTTAAACCCTCAACCCTAATCCCTCAACCCTATACCCTCAACCCTTAAACTCTCTACCCTAAACCCTCAAACCTCATCCCTTAATCCCTCAACCATAATCCCTCAACCCTTAAACCCTAAACCCTCAACCCTTAATACCTCAACCCTTAAACCCTAATCTCTCAACCCTCAACACTTAAACGCTAATCCCTTAACCCTTAACCCTTAAACCCTCTACCCTCTACCCTATACATTAAACCCCGAGCTCTCAATTCTCAATACTCTACCTTATATATTGTATCCTCAACCATAATCCCTCAACCCTATACCCTAAACCCTAAACCCTCAACCCTAAACCCTTAAACCCTCAACCTAATCCCTCAACTCTTAAACCCTTAAACCCTCAACCCTTAAATGCTTAAACTCTCAAACCTCTACCTTATATATTAAACCCTCTACCCTATACATTGGACCGTCAACCCTAATTCCTCAACCCTATACCCTCAACCCCTATACCTCTCTATCTATCTATCTCACCTCTCTCTGCCTCTCTCTCTCCTAACCTATCTAATTATCTCTATATACCCTCTCCATCTTTCTATGTACCTCTTGATCAATCAATCCCTATCACTCTCTCTATAATACCCCCCTGTTTTTCCCTTTTGATTGAACAGTGTTATGCTCTTTTATGTTGTACTTTCTGTTAGTACCTTGACTATGGTACTCGACTGTTATTTGGTCGCTATCTATAAAGCGACGTGAATGTTATATTTTTATGTGATGGTATTTTATTATGATGTTATCATTATGACATGTTTTGGATTAGCATTATGGATGTTTGAATCAATGATGTTTTATACTTTGGATTATATTAGTATGTTAGATTTGTCAGTTAGTTACATTGTATTGGTGAAGGGGATGGTATCGCATCACTCGCTTGCGAGCGCCCTGCGATTCTGTGATTTCCTCTTCACTATGTGATTTATTTATGACATTATTGCAAGTGGATATACTCTTTGTTCACAAGTTGACAGGTACAAGACATCGACTCCACCTGATTTCACAGGTTTGAGCATGTCCATTACCCAACGACATTCGATTGGGAGGTAGTAGCTAGGTTTTCCATGCCAAGTCGTCACCCTAGTCATAGTGTGAGCATGTCCATTACCCAATCACATTTGATTGGGAGGTAGTAGCTAGGTTTTCCATGTCAAGTCGTCACCCTAGTCATAGTGTGTCGTCAGGTGTTAGTCGGGTTGTGTTGCTTTGAATATTGTTCCCTCTCTTTGATTATTTAATTGCAAGTTAAAAAGGTAATTAAATGGTTTTATGCATATAAGTTGTTAGTTAATTTGATCTAGAATTATGTTAGTAAGGTAATTTATTTTATTATTAATTTAATTTAATTAATAAATAATTTAATCGTTGATTAAATCTATTTTATTAATTAATTAAATTTATGATGTTGAAATAAGTTAAGTTATTTATTTTGAAGTTATTGTTATATTGGTTGGAATTGAAAATTAAAAGAAAATGTGTTAAAGTTCATTTTAGGAAAAGTTTGAATTCAAAAATTGAAATCGGAAGATATTTGTTATTTTGCTTTCAAAAATTAATGAGGGTTGATGCATAGATATTTTTTTGGGAATTTTTTTTTATTAATTGGATTTTGGAATGAGTTTTCAACAAGTATGAAAATTGGAGAATAGAGGAGAGGAAGAATTTTGCATTTTGTGGGTGTGGATTGAATCTGAGGAAATTGTTGATTTGAAGAAGGAATCCAAGCAAGGATTTGTGCACCATCTGAATCTTCTCAAACTCTTGCATACCAGGTTCAGATCTTTTAATTTAGTTGTTTTTGAAATTTTGTTTGTATATGTTTTGTTGTTGAAAATCATGTTGGAAAATTCAAAACTAGATCTATGTTGAAAACTTCATGTTAAATTTGTAGCAAATTATAAAGCTCTGTTTTATTTGAGTTCTCTCATTAAATTATTGATGTTCTTGGCTGGAAATTGCTATCTCAAATTTGTTTTCCCAATTTATTATACAAATTTCGTTTATAAAATATATATACATATGTGTATATATATATATACATATATTTTGTATTTTTATTTTGGGAGGGTTTGCTGTCAAATTTTTGTTAAAGCATTATAGACCCCTGTCAAATTCACGGATTCCGAAAGGGTTTGAGTAATTTTTTTTGTTTAAAAAAAAAATTCTTTTTATGAAGAAGTGTGGAGGGGAGCCATTGGGGGCTCACCCTCCACTGCGCCCCCATGGGAGGTGAGTGGGGGGGAGCTGTGCCCAACGCGATCCCCTCATTGGCTGCGTAGGGAGTTGGGGAAGGGTTGTGTGAATACACAACTGCCCCATGTAAATGGGGTCAGTTGTGTATTCCCACAGTATGCCCCCACTATGTTTGGCGTGTTCCCCACCAAAACCGTGGTGCACCCCCCGATAAGGGTGTTTACTTTTTTTATTCGAATTTTTTTTTAAAAGAAAAATATATATATATTAAAATATATTTAATATTTTCTATATTATAATTTTATAATATTAGAATATATTTAATATTTTAATATTATATTTTTATAATAATAAAATATTAATATATATATTTGTAAATAAGAGCTATAATATAATATTTAATATTATATTATATAGTTTTTAAAAATATTAATATGTATATATTAAATAATTAAATATATATACATATTATGTATATATATTTATATTATTTTAATATGTATATATTTTTATATTTTTAGTTGTGGTTGTAAATTCAATATGCATAGGAAATTGTTGTTTTTAAAAGGCATGATTTAAATCAAATTGGGAAAATAGAAAACATGATAACTTAGTTAAATCATTGTTTTATTTTTAAAACATATTTTAAAAGGATAATTAGTTTTGATATTAAATAAGATGTTTTTTTTAGGACAAGTTGATTGTTTTTAATTGGTTACAATTAAATGAGGAGGCAATAATTATTTTACATCTTTGAGTTTTGTTTATATGATTATCTGGTTAATTCATTATTAATTAAATGCCAGTAGAGAAATTAAATAATTAGTATTAATTTCTCTCTTATTTGAAAGGACGAATTTAATTCAATTTATTTAATGCAATAAATTGTTGGATGATAATGAGGAAATGGATTTAGTGAATTCAAAGTAGAATTTAATTCTTGTCTACTTGCTCGTCTTGATTGTGAACTATTTTTGTTTCCATTTGGGGGAAATTGAGTTATAGGGAATGTTAAGTCTTCCATATGGGTTTTGAATATGTGGGTTGTCATGTCATGTAGTCAACCTGCTTTGAATCCCTTGGGTAGTGCATGGTACGAGTTAGTGATTTACTCGGTTTCTATGAATGGGGATGTTTTGTACCTCTGAGTCAGTGATTTACCCAGTTTCTACGAACGGGGATGTTTTGTGCCTCCTTGGATTAGGAGTGGATTATGTGATCTGTGTCTCCTTGTAAGGAGTGAAGTTATGTTTGTTACCTCCAATGTTTGGAGAGGGTTTGAACTTATGTTGCCTCCTGAGAAAGGAGTGGTCGGGATATCTGGTTGTTTGCACTTTGTTACCCTTGGAGTTTGGATGGTATGTGTGTTGTCAAGTAGAAGAGTGGCTTCCATTAGGGGCCAGAGCCCATAAGAGGTAAGATTGGGTAACCTTCAGAAGTAGTTTAAACAAGTGTTAACTAAAGCAATACTTAGAAGATTAGGACTAACTTCTCACTAATCAAGATAAGTTCTAGCCTCACTCATATTCGCAAGTGCTTGTTTAGACTTGGGATGGGTGGGAAGGCGTAGAATGGCAAGGTCATCTATCTTGTCTTTACGAAAGGTATTTGATTCTGCATTAGTAAGTATGAGGGTTAGGGGATCGGTTGAGGCCACCAGGTTAGCTGGAGCCTATGAAGATCTGCATTGGGTAACTCATGATGAAACTTTGTCTAGGACAATAGTTGGTATTTGGTTCTATGTGTATGGTTCTCATAACATACTTGATCTGCTTTATATCTAGAAGCAATGCGACCATGTTGAGTTGTACTTGTGTTGTACTTGTGTGGTCCATGTGTTTGGTTGTGTCAGTTTGGTTCATTTATGTGTTAGTCTGTGTCTAGAGGTAGATGGCCTTGGCTAGGATTCCTTGTTACTATCTCCTAGCTCGGGGGGTGGGACTTTGGGTTCCACTTGGTTGGGTGGTGTGCACCTTAATCCGTTGGGATTTCTTCTTGTTCGTGTTGATGAGATTTCCAGTTGGAGAGCTCGTGGGATTCAATTTTAGTTCTTGCTTTATTTCAGTTCATTTGTTATCGAGGTGGGAAGTTGTAATTGTAATCTTATTCTTTGGACTTGCCTCATTCGGGGAATGAGAGTTGTAACCATATTGTTTAATTATGAATAATGAAATTGAAAGTTATCCCTTATGCTTAATGTAAATTATCTTAATTGTAATGTATGTGTTTTCTCTCTTAATTAAATAATTGACATGGTTTAGATTCATGCTTTTGTTGAGGTTCTATATAACCTTTGTCTCATAACCTTAGAGGTTGTTGGCATTAGTTAGTGAACATGCTTATTAATTATACTTAAACAAAAAAAAAATTAGTCCGTTTAAGTAGTTAATTGTAGCTTCCTCTAGGGTTGCGTGGCGAGGCGTTACTCTCTCTCTCACTCCCTCTATATCTCTCCCTCTCCCACTCTCTCTCTCTATCCCACTCCCTCTCCATCACTCCCTCCCTCTCTCACACCACCTCTCTCTCTCCCTATCTCTTAGGTCTCTCTCTCCCACCCCCCCTCTCTCTCAGTTCTCTCCCTCCCACACCCTCTCCCTCTCTCAAGTCTCTCTCTCTCCCACTCCCTCTCTCCCTCCCACCTCCCTCACACTCTCAAGTCTCTCCCTCTAGTTGTAATACCCCTTCGTTTTTCCTTCTGGTTGGATAGTGTGTCCTTGTGTGGGTATGTTACTTTGATGAGTTTCTAGTTATTTAGATGTTATCTTTATTCCATGCTTTGGATTAGCATAGTAGTTATTTGAATTACAGATGTTTATGCTTTAAATTATAATAGTATGTTAGATTTTTCAGTTATTTGCAGTGTATTAGTGAAGGGGACGGTATCGTATCACTCGCTTGTGAGTGCCCTGCGATCCCGTGATTTCCTCTTCACAGTGTGTATCTTATGTTGTTTATACTATATGTTGTTGTTTACTTGATTTTCAGGTTGACAGGTACATGACATCGACTCCACTTGGTTTCACAGGTTAGAGCGTGTTCAATACCCAACGGTATTCGATAGGGATATAGTAGCTAGGTTTTCGTGCCAAGTTGTCACCCTAGTCCTAGTGTGTCGTCAGGTGTTTGTTGGGTTGTGTTGTTTTGAATATTGTACCCTCTCTTCGTTATTTAATTGCAAGTTAAATGGAGTGATTTAAATAGCTTAATGTATTTAAGTTGTGGATTAATTTGATCTCGAAATTATGTTGAAATGTAAATGATTTTATTATTAATTTAATTTAATTAATAAATAATTTAATCGTTGATTAAATCTATTTATTAATTAATTAAATTTATGATGTTGAAAGAATTTAATTTATTTATGATTAAAGTTATTGTTATTTTGTTGAATCTAAAAATAAAGAAAATGCATGAAAGTTAATTTGGGAAATTAGGAATTGAAAAATTGAAAAAAAAAAAATTGAAAGTCAATTTGAAAGTTCGAATGCAAAAAAAATAAAGAAATTAGATATTTTTCCATTTTTCTGTTTTGAAGAATTTATGAGGGTTGTTGTAGGATTTTTGGAAGGAAATTTGCATTATCTTAGAAATTTCTTCACAAAAATAAAAATGGAGTTTTTGGAGCAAAATTTAAAAAAAGAGAAGAGGAAGGTTGCTAAATTTTGTGGGTTTGGAGGAAAAGTTTGAGGAATCTGTGGAGCACAAGAGGGTTTCAAAGCAGTAGCAGGATCTTCAGCATACTTCAAGAGAATCAAGTTCTCATCTTGTTTAATTGAAATTTTGTTGATTCAATGGTGTTGTGTTAATGGAAGATTAAATTGCAATTGTTATTTCAATCTTACTTTGCTTTCATGCTGTTCTTCAGTCTATTTGAAGCCTCAAGCTTGGTTGTATGGTTATTTAGATATATATTTATATATAGATAAATATATAGGTTTGTGATTTATTTTTGTAATTTCATATTATAAGGTTATGCTGGCCAAATTTTATTAAATCTTCAAAAAAAAATTCAAAATTTTAATATATTAGGCTATTCTGGTTCTAGTTTTTTTTTCAAAAAAATATATATATTAAAAAAAAAAATGACAGTCTTATTTTTTTTTGATATAAAATAAAATAAAATCAATTTTTTTTTAAAAGGGGCGGTTGGGGCTCACCCAACCGCTGCTTCCTTGGGAAGCGCGATGTGGGAGCATGCCCAGCGGCTTCCTCGTCCGCGGCCTGCACGAGCTGTGCAGGCAACAACCACCACAGTTGGTGGCAACACTGTTGGAGCTGCCTGTGAGGTAACCGTGGCGGTTCCTCCGCCACCTGTGCCAACCCTCCACCGCGACGGTTCTTCCATGCTCTTTGCCTCCTGCAAGCACCACCGGCGGTGCCCTCCAAACCGTCGCCGCCTCTCTATTCCGCCGCCCCTGCATAAAATGAAACCGCGGCCTATGGAAACCACGACCAGAGAAAACTCCCGCCCAACTATAACCCTAATCCGTGCACGTGGCCTGAGGCAGCCGTCCCATGACTTTTGGATGGCGTGCGGCCCGAGGGAATATAATAAAATAAATTAATATAAATAAATCTTAATGTTTTATAGATTATAATTATAATATTAAAGTATTATTTAATAATATTTTATATTATAATCTATAATATTAAAATATTATATTTATATATATTATTTTTAAATAATATTTGTATATTAGATTGGTAGATTTAAAATTAAAAATGTATAAGGAAATTATTGATTTATTCCAATGGCATGTTTTAAAGTTTAATTGGGGGAATTAAATATTTGATTTAGAGAATGCATGATTTAAATTTAATTGTGAAATTTAAATTGATGTGTAAAAGATCAATTATTAATTTGATTTATTTTATAATGATTTAGTTTGCAAGGGCAAATGGTTAATTATTTTAAATGAAATGTTCTGAGTTATAGTTGAAATAAATGTTATTTTATATTTATTAAAAGCAATTAGGGAATTAAATATTAGTGTTAATTTCTCCCTTATCTGGAAAGATGAATTCTTAATTCAGTTTTATCGATGTAATGAATTATGTAATGTAATGAGGAATGGATTTAGAATATCCAAAGGTAGCTCTTTTCTATTGCCTTAAGTGAATATGTCTTTCGTGTTTACATCTTCCGAAGTGGGTTAAATGTGCTATAAATTTGTAAGTCTTCTAGATGGTCTGTTGTTTGTGAGGGTTGTCATTTATGATGCCAACCTGTTGTGAATTCTCTTGGTAGTGCATGAGGTTGTGTCTATGTTAGTACCCAATTTTCATGAATGGGGACGTTTGTACCTCCTTGGTTTAGGAGTAGATTATGGGATCCGTGTCTCCTTGTATGGAGTGACCTTGTTATGTGGGTTGTTTCCTCCAGTGTTGGAGCGAGTTTCATTTTGTGTTGCCTCCTGTGAAAGGCAAGGTCATAGTATCTTGTTTGTTGAACCTTGGTTCCATTGATGTTTGGATGGTGTGTGTGTGTTGTCAAGTAGAAGAGTGGCTTCCGTAGGGGCCAGAGCCCGGAAGAGGTAGCCAGGATAACCTTCAGAAGTGGTTTAATCAAGTGATAACTAAAACAATACTTAGAAGATTAGGACTAACTTCTCACTAATCAAGATATTAATGCCTCACTCATGGACCCAAGTGCTCGGTTAGGCTTGGGATGGGTGGGAAGGCTTTGAATGGCAAGGTCATTTATCTTGTCTGTACGAAAGGTATTTGGCTCCACATGAGTGAGTATGGGGGCCAGGATTCGGTAAAGGTCACCAGGATAACCTTTTCTTGTGGGGGTCGGAGCCTAGGAAGAATCCCAAGGATAATCCATGATGAGCTATGTGATGACACTCCGTCTAGGACAACAGTCAGTTTTGTTTTATGGGTATGGTTTCCTTAACATACCTGATGTGACCATAGTTGGTATTCGATTATTATGTGTATGGTTCTCATAACATACTTGATCTGCTTTATTTCTGGAAGCAATGTGACCTTGTAGAGTTGTACTTGTGTTGTACTTGCATGGTATTTGATTTGTACCTTATGGTATTGTACCTGTGAGGTTCATGTGTTTGGTTGTTTCAGTTTGGTCTAGTGTATGTTAGCCTATGTCTAGAGGTAGATGGTCTTGGCTAGGATTCCTGGTTACTATCTCCTAGCATGGGGGGTGGGCCTTTGGGTTCCACTTGGTTGGGTGGCGTGCACCTAAATCCGTTGGGTTCTTTCTTCATGTTCTTGTGGACGAGGCTTCCAGTTGGAGAGCTCGTTGGTTTTCATTTCAGTTTCTTGCTTTATTTTATTTCAGTTGTTCTTGTAATTTATTTCACCCCTCAGTTGTTATCGAGGTGGAAGTTGTAATTGTAATTGTGATTATTGATCTTGCCTCATTCGGGGAATGAGAGTTGTAACCTTATTGTTTAATGAATGGTTTATTGAAATGGAAAGTTATCTTTATGCTTGTTGTAAATTATCTTATTGGAATGTATGTGTTTAAATTATTAAGTAAATAATTTTCATGGTTTAATTCTTGTTTTTTGTTGAGGTTCTCTATAACCTCTATCTCGTAATCTTAGAGGATGTTGGCATTAGTTAGTGAACTTGCATGTTAATTATACATTTTAAAAAAAAATTAGCCTATTTAAGTAGTTTTTTGCAACTTCCTCTAGGGTTGCGTGGTGGGGAGTTACACTAGTACCCTACCTACATAACTCTCTCTTTATCTCCCTCTCTCTCTCCCCCCTCTCTCTCTCCCTCTCTCTCAGGTTTGTCTCTCCCACCTCTCTCTCTCTCCCCCTCTAACCTAGATAAGTCCCTCTCACTCCAATCCCTTCTTTCCCACTCCCTCTCTCTTAGGTCTCTCCCTTCCACCCCCTCTCCCTCTCTTAGATCTCTCTCTCACTACCTCTCTACCTCCCACCCTACCTAGACAACTCTCTCTTTCTCTTAAAATTCTCCCTCCCTCTAAATACATACATACATACATATAAGAAAACAAACATACATACATGAATACATATATACTTACATACATACAAGAAGACATACATATGTACATGAAATCTTACATACATACACTGATACATACATACATACATACATACATATGTATACACATATAAACACTAATACATACATACATATATATACATATATTGATACATACATACATACATATACATGTACAATGATACATACATATAGGCATATATACATACATACAAGCATGCATGCATACATACATACAAACATACAAATATATATACATACTTTGAATAGACTATCATTTAACACAAATCAAGAAATAATGAAAGCACGAACATGCTCACATTATGTCTTGATTAGGCAAGTCTTGGGCACAAACGCAAAAAAAACATGTCAAAACTATGAAATAATGCAAGCGCATTATAACACATTCATGCTATTTCTTTCTTTGGGAATCCCCAAGCCTTAGGTTTGGTATTTTCTTTGGAATACCAACCCAAAGTCTTGGAGTTCCTTCTCAACGTCCAAAGATGTGTTTTTGCAAATTCTATAATATTTCACATAATCGCATTTGTGCTAAGCATCAGGTTTGCACGTGTTTCAAAGTCAAAAAAATCAAACACCTGGGTAATGTTAGGCTCTCTCTTAGCTATCTAGTGATGTAATGTTTTTCAAAAAAATTCAATGGTAAACCTTTGATCTATAATTTCTTTTGTTTGTGTCCATTTTTTGGCAAAAACTAGTGTTTGATTTTTTTCTTTATAAATTAACCGTTTATTGAAATTTTAAGTAAATTAGATTTTTAGAAACTAGACTCCATTCTACACATATTAAAAAATATATTTTCAATTAGTTTTCAAAATTTATAGGGGTAGCATGGCCAAAATTTTGTTTTTCAGGAAGTTTCCACTTTGAAAATTAGTAAAAAATCAAATATTCATTAAAAAATTAGAAAAATAGAGCATAAACTACATGTTGTTAGCCAATTTCTCATCTAAGCGATTTTAAAAATACCAAAAAACATTTAACCTTTTGAGGGAGCCACAAAAGTTGCTATATTATGTTTTTTTGACAAAAACAACACCAATTTTTATGGCTCCCTATATTGAGATTTATTTTAGTGAATTTAAGGACAAACCTGCTGTAATTTGTACCAAAATAGTGACCTATTTGTTTTAGCTCTTTCCATAAACTTTGCAACATAGTGACCTATTTATTTGCAACTAAAGCACTTAAAGGGAAACTTACCTTCATACTTACCGGAGCCTTTTCTCATTCTTCTTACAAAATTAGCTTCTATTTTATCAAAGTTTTCTTCATCCAGATCTTCTATTTTTCTAGCTTTAAAAGAAGTCTCTATTTTTCCTCCATTTCTTAGACTCAACTTCCTCATCTCATAAGATATCAAAAATCCTAACAACAGATCCTTAGTATAGGTCTTATAATCTATAGTCTGCTCAATAGCACCCACCTTTTCACTATAACCATCAGGAAGAGTTTTGAGAATCTTCATTACAATCCTAGTTCCATCTACAGTAGTGCCAAGAGATCACATTCCAACCACTACCTCTTCCAATCTATGTACACAAGATTTGACATTTTTCATCTTCGGACATATGTATAAGATAAAACTATGTTTACAAATTCTACAATTCCATCTCTTTAACTCTTTCATCACCATCATGTGCTCTTTCTAAATAATCCCGACTTAGCTATCTTCAAATCCTGAACCTTAATAAACTCAGAATGTACCAAACTATTCTTCAAGATGAACTTCACTTTATTGTTTGATTCATGTAATTTGATTTCTTTAGGTGTACTCAGATCTTTAGAAGGAGGAGTGTAAGGATTCTTGTAATATTTCTCCACGTCATATATGTAATACTCTAGATATCCTTCCATCAATACTTTACAGATACCATAATTAGTTCCATCAAACCTTGAGATATCAAACATCATTTTTCTAGCCATCCTAGACCTTCCTCAAGTGGTTAAGCTCTTCACCAATGAACCAAGCTCTGATACCAATTATTGGATAGGACAACTAAGAGGGGGGTGAATCAATTGTCACAGATTATAACCTTCAATTCAATTACTAGAACTAACATTGCTTAAATGATAAAAATAAAATGCCAATGTAAAAACTAAAAGCCAATGCACAAACACAATAACATTAGATTTACGTGGAAAACCCAATGAGGGAAAAACCATGGTGAGGATTAACTCACACTGTAGAGAATATCAAAACCAATTACAAAAAATCTCATTACCTACAATAAGGACTCACTATCCAATAGGGCTACAACCCAAAGGGCTCACTTCCACAAAGATATAAAGAAGACAAAGATGACTTGTTACAGAGAGACAACAATCCCAATACAAAAAAGGATTCCACCACAATCACTGATCAACTTGCATGAATGATAGAGTTTGCCTTCTGCTCATTGCATCCAGAAAATTAGCATTAAGCTTCAAACTGATGTACCACACACATAACTCATACACACTTTCTGAATAGCATCAAAGTCACATTTTCTCTTTCACTTATCTTCTTTTCTCTTGTACATTTTTTATTGCTAGCTCATCCTATATTTATACTATCTCCAACCTTGAAAAGATACAAAGTCGTCCATCCAACTTCAAATTAAAATTAGGTCAGTGCCAAAATATCCCAGGGTGGAATTAGAATGAGGGCGACCCAAACACATGCTTTACCGAAACCCATAATAGATCCAACACACTTCATCAACTTCAAAGATAGTGCTTAACACAGGGTCAACAAAACCAGTGTAAAACACATAGAAAAATTAAGCTCGAAACTTCCAGAAACCAAAAATATCTACAATGCAATCAAAACATCTTATCTCTAGTACAACAAGTCAAAATACTTCATCAAATAGAAATCCAGACCAGCAAAACTTCCCCTGGACCTTAGCCAGTACACAAAAAACCATAGTTCACAACTTGTGAACACAACTCAAACTTCTCAAAGAACCAATAGCCAAGAATCTGGATATAGCAACCTTCAACAATCATGACTAAAATATCTAAACCACATAACCATAGGGACAAGTACCAAATCATCATCTTGAATACCTATAAACTTCCTTTAATAAAATTTTATCAATATCCTCAACATCTACAACCAGCAACAACTAGTAGATAGCCAGTTGACCAGTTGACATCAACGACAACACTTTCATTCCTTTTTCCATTCTTGCAACATATATGGAATTTTTGGACATATTTTGTATTGCATATACTTGACATTGTATGCCTATATGGCATTCTTGTAAGCCTATATGGCTATTTTTTATATATTTTATACTTATATTGACATATATTGATGTATGCCTACATGGCTATTTGGTTAATATAAATATTTTTTAATTCATTGTGTCAATATTTGCATTATAAATCTACGCTTCAATAGATATGAGTTAGATGTATTCAAGTGTATACTTTACAACTTACATGTATACTTTGTGACTTACGTATATTCCAATGTATAATTTTTGACTGACTTGTTTTCATGTGTATACCTTGTATTCATGAGTATACTTTGTATTCATGTGTATACTTCATGGATTATGTTTATTTGAGTACTTTTGCTTCACTTATTCACATGTATGCTTTACTTATTCACATGTATTCTTCACTTATTCCAATGTATGCTTCATGCTTCCAATGTATACTTCACTTATTCACATGTATACTTCACGTATTACATGTATGCTTCATGCTTCCAATATATACTTCACTTATTACATCTTTCATTTTCTCATGGTCTTGACATTTAGAATTTGGTTAGCCCTATCATTTCTCATTGTTGTCCTTCATGGTTTGTCTCGAATATTTATTAATTGATGCTAAACAACTTTAATATTTTGAAAAATGATTCACCAAGGATTTATCATTTACTTATGTGCTAATTCAATGTAATACAATACTATATCAATATATAAAAGGCTACAAAATTACTTTTCTTAGGTGCACTATGGCTTCCATCTGGATATTATATTCATTATGAAATTGTGTGCATGCTCAAACACATGCCTAAATTTCTTATATTCTAGATTTCACACTCCTTTTATGTTATTGTTGGCATGTGGCCCTTGAAATCCATAAGATAATGGTGTAGTAAATGAGCACATTGACTCTTTAGATTGTATATTAGTAAAGTCTAATGTTACTTACTCTTGTAAGTAAGAACTATTCTTCTAATCAAACATATCATTCATATGCTTTCTTATGTGCTTCAATTATTGAATTAGTTGGATGAAAGTAAGAAAGTAACTAACTCAAACACACATTGAAAGATAGATTTACAAAAAATATATTGAAGTTGTGCTTCCTCATTTCCACTATCATCTTGCAATATTTACAAGTCAATTTGGGCTTTCAAATGCATTGGGGCCTTGTCAAGAACATCCACAATCCTCTATTAACTTTTCTTCTTGTGGATTATTTGCTTATTCAATCTACTTGTCTCCTGCACTCATTTGTAGAGTCATCTTATATTCCTAATTTGAAACTGCAACTCACCAACCTCCAAATTTGACTTCCAAGGGTTGTACTCAAGCTTACACAAGAGAATACGACTCATAGAAGATTCTAAATTCCCCTCACATAAATATATGGAAGATAAATCTATTCAACTGCATGTTGGTCAATTGGTTCTACCATTTATCTCATTTAGAGTAACATCCACTACAACCAAACCTGTATAGGTAAGATTTTCTTTTGTTGTGTGAGTTCATCTAAAGAAAAAACCTATTGAGTCATTTAAGTACCCAATGAAAACTACTACTCATGGCTTCATGTAAGTGGTATGGAGTGAAGAATATACAAATCAACCCTCAACCTTCTTATACCAATTAATCAAACCCACCACTCATGACTGTTTATGCAAGTGGTGTGAAGTGTAGGATGTCTGGATTAACCCTAAGGCTCATACACCAATTTACCTATTCCTCAACCTGGTGTTTTATGTATATTTTACCATTTCCTCAATTATTTTGACACCCACATGTTTTACCTCTTTCATGCAATCATATGATTTTGGTGTGGAAAACTCATACTTATTAACTGTCATGTGAATCTCTCTTTTCCTTTGTTTTGCATGCCATTTTAAGGGATTGAGCTAGTTGAACATAGCTCAAACTGATTCAGCATTTTAGGGTATGAAAGAGGACCATTCCTAACCTAAACATATCCATTTAGACATATTGAAATAGTCTCTTTTTTCACACGAGTTGTAGAACAAAATTTACACCCCTTTGCAACTTTACATTGCTTGCATTTGACACTTTTTCCAAAAACTAAAAAGTCATCACCACTAGAAAACACCTATGAGATATCAAAAACTGAGAGAGGTTATTGTAGAGGGGCCCAAAATGATCCCATAGCCTCAGACATAAAATTTTTAAGTGTCACGATTTTTGAGTAACATCCTGTCAAAGATTGTAGCCATTTTGCACTTTGGACTCTTTAAGGGATTGAGTCGGTTGAACATAGCGTAGAATGATTTGATGTGTTTTGGTGTGAAAGAGGACCATGATTAGGATAAATTTACCCATATGCATGTGTTGGAATATTCCATTTTGTCACACGAGCTACAAAATAAAAGTTACACCCCTTTGCAACTTTATATTTCTTACATTTGACACTTTTCCATCAACTGAAAAGTCGTCACCACTGGAAAATGCCTCTGATATATCAAAAATTGAGAGAGGCCATTGTACAGGGGCCCAATGCAATCTTGTATCCTTGGACAATATATTTTTAAGTGTCACGATTTGTGAGTAATAACTCATCAAAGATTGCAACCATTTTTCACTTTGGACTCTTAAGTGATTGAGTTGGTTGAACGTAGCTCAAATTGATTCGATGTGTTTGGGTGGAAAAGAGGACCATGCCTAGACTTAAAATACCCATCTAGATGTGTTGGAATATTCTATTTGGTTACATGAGTTGTAGAACAAAATTTACACCCCTTTGCAACTTTACACTGCTTGTATTTGACAATTTTTCCATCAACTAAAAAGTCGTCACCACTGGAAAACACCTCCAAGCTATAAAAACTGAGAGAGTTTATTGTAGAGGGGTCCAATGGGATCCCATATCCTTAGAAAAAATATTTCTAAGTTTCACAATTTTTGAGTAAAATCTTGTCAAAGATTGCAACCATTTTGCACTTTGGACTCTTTAGGAGTTGAGCCGGTTGAGCGTAGCTCAGACTAATTCAAAATGTTTGGGTAAAAAAGAGGACCATTCCTAGAATAAATGTACCCATTTGGATGTGTTGGAATAGTCCATTTGGTCACACGAGTTGTAGAATGAAAGTTACACCCCTATGCAACTGTACATTGCTTAACTTTTGGTGGAACTGTCGGTGTAGGCCTCAAACTAGGGCATAGGCTTAGCTTTTGTTCCCACCAACTAAATTTTCCAAAATTTTGGATTATTGATGCTTATAGGCGTATGGGATGATGTGCCAAGTTTCATGATTTTTCCACACATGCAAGTTCCATTCCCACAAAGCCCTTGATTTCCTAGCTTTTACATGGACATTTGTCTATTTTTCATGCAAATTCTTGTATTTCAGGAATGTTAAAGACTAGGGACTATTTAGGCATATTATAAATGTCCAAATACACCATCCATATGAATTTTAATACTTGACTAATCCATTTAGTAATTTCTGCTCCATAATAGTCCTTAGAAAGAGGCCTAATTTGACTGTAAGTAGTTTTAGCCAATTTCATACAAATTAACCCCAAATGATTTCCACACATGTTTGATAAGAATTATAAGGGTATCTAAATCAGGCTTTATATCTCCATTATAAGTTATAATAATAAAGTTATATCAAATCATCTATGTGAAGGGCTATAAGCTCATAACCTACTAGGTGTTTAAGGACACTTCATATCACATGTGAACCTACATCAACCTTGAAAAAGTGGTCAAGGGAAAGTATGATAAGGGTGAGGTCTATGGAAATCATACTCATGTTCAAAGAGAATCCTTCTTAATCTCATTTTTTGATGATTGATAACACCTAAAAGGGCAAAGATAATGATGGGGTTAAAGAACAAGAAAACATGGTGCTAGAAATCAAGAACATAGTCATGTTTTCAGCCACCTACAAGTAAAGGTAGAAATATAATGTTGTTTGAAACTATGAAAACTATCACAATCACCAAGCAAGGTATATGAGTCATGGGACAACAAGAAATTATCATGGATGTAGATTGTATTATAAAGGGTAGTCATATGATCATATGCAACCGTCTAAGGTGCAGATATGCATTAGTGAAGAATAGAAATAGAATGAAAGTTCTAATGAAGAATGATAGTGCTAACCTAGACTGACAATGACATGACAATGATACTTATGATTGTGATTATGAAAATAACTCATGGGGTCCCATGGTGATAATGGGTGATAATGTCTAATAATCAATTGTTTCATACCTCTTGTAGCATGGCCAAATTTATTCTATTTTCCCTCTTTGACTACTTTCTATACCATTTTTTTTTTTACAATGCTCACTACATTGTCAATGTGGTAGCAATGACTAGGTAGTGAATTGTTTGAAAAAATTCCTCAAAGAAATGGGGTCTTTGACCCCATTTATTTGATGAATTTTTTCAAACAACTCACACTAGGAGATCCTATTTCTTTAAGGAATTTTTTTTGATAGCTCACTACCTTGTCATTGCTACCGTATTGACAATGTAGTGAGCTTATAAAATTGTCAATGCAGTAGCACAAACAAGGAGCTATTTGAAAAATTTCCTCAAAGAAATGGGGTCTCCTAGTGATGTACATCACCAAGAGACCCCATTTCTTTAAGGCATTTTTTCAAACAACCCACTACCTTTTTTGTGCTACTGCATTAAAAATTTAGTGAGCTTGTCAATGCTCACTACCTTGTCTATGCTACTGCATTTACAACTTTGAACCAATATTCACATGTAAAATTTGAACCAAAACATATGTACAAACTTGGAACCAAAACATATCTAAAATTGAAATATAGAAATGAAAGGTCTAACTATCACTAATCTTGATGTGCATACTCTAAATTTTAATAGAAATTAATGTACATACTTACAAATTAATAAGAACCAATGTGCATACTTACAAATTAATCGAACGAACTATCTGAGTCTGCTCTACTCTTTATTGTGTCAAGTATTTCCTCATGGTTAGACACACACACCTTCCATAATGTCTTGTTCAAAGGGCTACCCCCATATTTGATCAAATGAACATTGGATTCCATGACAAGGTTTGAGTAATGAAGAATCTTTCGATGCATGTCAAAGTTTTGAAACATCAAAACATTAACACTCTTATGTGGGTACCTTCTAAGCCACATTACAGTAACAACCATTGAGCCTATAGGGTATTCTATTTTTTCTCCATCTATAACTGGGGCCTCCAATATCTTTTTGGCCTCAACACAATGACACAAGTAATAATTTGTTCCCTCTTCATTATCTTCATATGCAATAAATGCATAGACATGACCTACATTGTTATGTGCAAAAAATTAGATGAAATTAATCAACATTACTTATACACTACAAAGAAAGATAAGAATACGAATTTCAAAAACTATGCAATTAGATATATTACCTGGTTGAACTAGATATGATATGTGGTCAAATTCAACCTATGATTCCATCTATGTCATTTCCAATGTCATCATAGGCTGATATGTGTGAAGTGGGCTAAGATAACTTAACCACCATTCGTCAACCCACTCCTTTGACTCACACTCATTCTAGGCTTGAATTTTACATGAAGAACAAAAGCATGCCATCTTCTACATATGGATACTCCATGAACCTGTATTTGAGCTAACAAAAGAGTGTAGCTCACTTGATACTGTCAATGTCAACAATCCTCATATGGTGCAATGTTAGCATCATCTATCATCCAAAAATATCTATGAACTAAAGACATACCTTCGTTTCCTAGACCCATCAAAGCATTACACCACTCGACGATTGATTTTGCATCTATCAACTTTGCATTATCTTTATACTTTAACTCTTCTCTTGCTAATTCTCTTTTAATACATGCTCATGTACCATCATGCTCCCCCTTTCCATGCTCCGCCTCACAAAAGTTCCACATATGTTGAACACCTATAATAACATGCATCCTGTTCAATCAATAGAACATATGTGAGTTCTTGAATTATGATGCATAGTTATTCAACCATATTATATGCTAACTGTATGCTATGCCCCTCCTATCCAAATCATTGTAGAACAATTGAAAGAAACCTTGCATGAACCTCTAGATAATGTGTGTGATAATCACTAATATAAAAGTGGTGCTCTCTCAATATATTCATGTTATCCTTTGTACTATCAGCTATAGGAATGAATGCTATGTGCACAAATATAGAAACTTGTGTGGATTTGTAATATTGTGATTGCACCTCATGATGTGGTTGTAGAGTGTATTTATCTACAAATTTGACACATGAAACTATGCTACCAATTCGAAAGGTTTCCTTGCATAACTTGAATTACAAGTCCAAACATCAAGCTCTATGGGTATGCCTTGCATACTCATACACTATACTGTCATGAAATGTAGACATAAACTGATACACTGGAATCTTTTGAATAACCAAATCACACCCTTTTCCTTGATTACCATCTTTTGTATTGTAGGCCACTATTTTATACTTGCTAAACTCTACTAGTTCCTTTCCAACTACATGTTTTCTTTCCATATTTTCACATATTGGCATACATTGCAAGCCACCGATATACTAACATGTGTCATCCAAGCATAGTTTCTTGTAGAATATTTGGCCTTCCTCTCTTTCATTTAATTTTTTTGATAATAAGTCTTTTGAAGATGTTGGTGGGGAATTTATGCCAAAATCCTTCAAAACATTGTTAGTATGCAAATCTAAACATATCGAATGATAAACATCAAAATGGTTAGAAAATTCAATATGTAATCTACAACAAGTAGTGCATGTGTGATTTATCTTGACATAAAAAGGTTTGAGCATTTCAAAATATATTTGAAAAATTTTAATTTGATTATAATCCTCTAGAAGTTTATGAAAAAACTATGTTTGAGTCATATCCAAAAAATTCTTTGGATGTGGCTCACATTTTTGAATACTGATTCTTGTTCTTACCATATCGCTTTGATTCAGAGACACCCTTGTGTTATTCTTCTAGTAGTCTTCAATTAGTGATCTCAATGCGTCAACAATCGGTTTATCTTTTCATGGGAGTCTCCTTGGGAATGCCCATAATTAAGTGGAATCAGTGTCCTCAATTCTTTGGTGTCTTTGAATGGCTCTTGATAAAGTTTTTCTATTAATTCTTAATTATTGACTCATCTTTCCAATGCGACGAGCTTTCCTCATTTGATTACTTACTAAAGTCAATGTAATGACACATCATGTGACATTACTATCTTTTGAGCATGATGTCTTACCCACACTCTCATATGCATCAATTAGATTCTTCACAATATTTTTTTCACTTGAAGCATTCGATGTTCTCAACCCAAGAATCTTCATGATGGACCTATACTTTATACTTCACATCATTTCAACAAATAATTGATATTTTGCGGTCTAATTTAACTTTTCAAAAGAAAATATCCAAATCTTATGAGCATATCTTCTACAAGTGAATTGTGGAATCTTTCCTTCCATTGGTTGTAAAATATTTTCATCAATATTAATCAAAAACTTTGGCTTTCTATGCTTAATTCTAGGTGGTGTTCTCATATGTACATTCATCTCAACATTAGGAATTTCATCAATATTTAGATGAGATAGATAGCTTACCTTCAATCAAGGATAGAATAGATGACATACCTTGAGGTTGAGATGTAAATGATGGTGTACCTCCTTCCTCAAATGTGAGTGATGATGTAATCTCAACTTGAGATGCAGTAGATGGTGTCACTCCATTTTTACTTGTGGTAGAGGGTGTGTCTCTAACTTTGGTATTCAAATCTCTCTTAGCATGAAACTTTCACATTAATTCTCTTTGTGCCACCAATTAAATTTCTATTTTTGATAGTTGAGGTTCCTCTTCAATTGGCATGTCTTTGTCAATCATTTCCAAGTTCTTCTTCTCACAATGTTCCCTCATCCATGCTGCTTTCTTTACATTATTAGCTTCTATCTCTTCTTGTGTTGGTTTAATCCTTGATCATTTCCTCAACATGATGGATAATTTTATCTGTAGCATGATAAAGAGACAAATATTAGTTCCTAACAAATGAATCCATACAAATAAATGAAATATATGTCATTCAACCCTCACTAGCTTGTCAAAGCTCACATGAATTTTTTGATGGAATGCCTTAAATAAATGGGGTCTCGTGGTATTCCATGATTGCAAGATAGGAAAAAATGGAAGCATGGACAAGGCATGTGAATTGTTTGACAAAAAATGTTTTGGTAGATATGTATGTAAAATGTGGTAGCATAGACAAGATAGTGAGCTCACTAGCTTGTCAATACGGTAGAATTGACAAGATAGTGGGCTATTTGAGAAAAATTCCTCATATAAATGGGGGATCATAGTACATCACCGTGAGACCCCATTTCTATGAGGCATTTTTTCAAATAGCCCACTACCTTGTCAATTCTAGCGCATTAACAAACTAGTGAGCTCACTAGCTTGTCAAAGCTCAAATGAATTTTTTGATGGAATTCCTTAAATAAATGTAGTATCGTGGTATACCATAATTGCAAGATACACACAAAATGGAAGCATGGATAATGCATGTGATTTTTTTGAATTTTTTTTTTTGGTAGACATGTATGAAAAATATGGTGGCATAGACAAGCTAGTGAGCTCACTAGCTCACTATATTTTCAATGCAATAGAATTGACAAGGTAGTAGGCTGTTTGAAAAAATGCCTCATATAAATGGGGGATCACAGTGATGTACATAGAATTGACAAGGTAGTGGGATGTTTGAAAAAAAATCCTCATAGAAATAGGGGCTCATTGACAAGGTAGTGGGATATTTGAAAAAATGCCTCATAGAAATGGGGACTCATGGTGATATATGAGGCATTTTTTCAATCATCCCACTACCTTGTCAATTCTATTACATTGACAAGCTAGTGAGCTCACTAGCTTGTCAAACCTCACATGAATTTTTGGATAACTCTCACTCAAGCACCCTACCTACACAACTAGATAACTCTCTCTCTCTCTCTCTATCTACCACTCCCTCTATCTCCCACTCCTCTCTCTCTCAACCATCCCTCCCACCATACTAGATAAGTCCCTCTCACTCCAACTCCCTTTCTCCTAATCCCCCCTCTCTCTCTCCCTCTCTCTTAGGTCTCTCCCTCCCTCCCACCACTCTCCCTCTCTCAGATCTCTCTCTCTCACTCCCTCTCTCTCTCTTTGTCCCACTCTCACCCTCTCTCTCTAATCCCTTAACCATAATCCATCAAGCCTAAAACCTCAACTCCTATACCCTCTACCCTATATATTGGACCCTCAACCCTAATCCCTCAACCCTATACCCTCAACCCTCTACTCTCAACCCAATACCCTAACCGTCAACCCTATACCCTTAATTCTCAACCCTTTGCCCTATATATTGGATCCTCAACCCTCATCTATCTTTCTCCTTCCCTCCTCTTCTCTCCTCTCTATATCACTTCTCCCTCCATCCATCCCTCTCTACCCTAATCCCTCAACCCTATACCGTCAACCCTTAAACCCTTAAACCCTCAACCCCAAACCCTCAACTCTCAACCCTTAAACACTCTACCCTCTACCCTCAACCCAATACCCTAAACCCTCAACCCTTATCCCTCAGCACTATACACTGAACCCTTAAAATCTCTACCCTAAACCCTCAACCCTTAATTTCTCAATCCTGATCCCTTAACCCTTAAAGCCTAAACTCTCAACCCTAAACCCTCAACCCCTAAACCCCAAACACTTAAACCATCTACCCTCTACGCTAATCCATCAACCCTATATCCTCAACTCTTAAAATCTCTACCCTAAACCCTCAACCCTCAACTCTTAATTCCTCAACCCTAATCCCTCAACCCTTAAACCCTTAAACCCTAAACCCTCAACCCTCAACCCTTAAACCCTTAAACCCTCAACCCTCAACCCTTAAACCATAAACCCTTAAACCCTCTACCCTCAACCCTCTACCCTCAACCCTAATCCCTCAACCCTATACCTTCAACCCTTAAACCCTTAAACCCCTAAATTCTCTACCATAAACCCTCAACCCTCAACCCTGAATTCCTCAACCCTAATCCATCAACTCTTATACCCTCTACCCTCTACCCTCTACACTATACATTATACCCTCAACCCTCAATTCTCAACCCTATACCCTATACATTGGATCCTCAACTATAATTCCTCAACCATATAGCCTAAAACTTATATACTTAACCCTATACCATCAACCCTCAACCCGAATAACTCAACCCTAAACCCTTAAACCCTCAACCTCATCCCTCAACTCTCAAACCCTTAAACCATCAACCCTTAACCCCTCAACCCTTAAATTCTTAAACCCTCAACCCTCTACCCTATACATTGGTCCCTAAACCCTATACCCTCAACCCCTATCCCTCTCTCTATCTATCTTTCTCACCTCTCTATCCCTCCCTCTCTCCTACACTCTCGTCTCTATCTATCCTCTCCATCTTTCTATGTACTTCTTACTAAATCACACCCTACCTCTCTCTATATCTCTCTCTCTCCTTAAACCCTCAATGCTTAATCTCTCAACTCCTATACCCTATACCCTCAACCCTTAAACCCTTAAAACCTCAACCCTTAAACCCTTAATCCACCAACCCTCTACCCTATACATTGGACCCTGAACTCTAATCCCTCAACCCTCTACCATCAATCCAATACCCTAAACACTCAAGCCTATAGTTCCTCAACCCTATACCCTCAATTCTCAACCCTCTACCCTATACATTGGATCCTCAAACCCCATCTCTCTCTCTCTCTCTCTCTCTCTCCTTCCCTCCTTTTATCTCTTCTCTATCTTAATTCTCCCTCCATCTCTCCCTCCCACTCTACCCTTATCCCTCAATCCTATACCCTCAACTCTTAAACCCTTAAACACTCAACCCTATACCCTCAACCCTCTACTCTCAACCGAATACCCTAAACCCTCAACCCTAATCCCTCAAACCTAAGCCCTCAACCCTTAAAGCCTTAAACCCTCTACCCTAAACCTCAACCCTTAACCCTTAATTCTTCACCTCTCAACCCTCAACCGTTAAACCCTAAACCCTCAACCCTTAATACTTAAACCCTAGACCCTAACATCTTAAACCCTAAACCCTCAACCCCTATACCCTCTACCTTATACATTAGACTCTCAACCCTAATACCTCAACCTTATACCCTCAATCCTCTACCCTCAATCCAATACCCTAAACCCTCAACCCTATACCCTTAATTCTCAACCCTCTACCCTATACATTGGATCCTTAACCCTCATCTATCTTTCTCCTTCCCTCCTCTTCTCTCTATCTCACTTCTCCCTCCATATCTCCCTCCCTCCATCCCTCCCTCTCTAGCCTAATCCATCAACCTTATACCCTCAACCCTTAGACCCTTAAACCATCAACCCTAAACCCTAAACCGTCAAAATTTAAACTCTAAACCCTTAAACCATCTCTTGGTCAGTTTTCTAGCTAAGCTTTGAAACTCTCTAAGAGGTAACTAATCTCTATGTTCAAGAATTGTTAAAATTAGTGGCCACCTAATAGGTAAAGCTTCTCAAGTCCTTACCCCTTCTCTTTAGGCTTCGTGAGACCAAGGAGGGTGTTCCTATTTGTGTTCATATGATATTTCCTGCCTCAAGAACACTTCACACAGATAAATTCCTACCAAATACAAATAGATACTATTCACCAAAGGCTTGGAAGACCATTGAGAAAATAATCACCTAATGCTATGAATACAGGTATTATGTGAGATTTACATCTCATAATGAATTGAATTTGAATTTTAATGTTCTGACCTTGAATCCACATGTAGGTGCTTCCTAATTTTAGTTATTTAAAAGAATCCCAGATGAACTAGCCAATGCCTTATCAAATTGGGAAGGAGTCACATACAATTTAACCCTGATATTAGTGAATGACTCTCACAAGGCCTTACATCATAAGACTTCATAGTATTCAAAACAACACTCCTTATCAAATCCTTAGCACATTATTACAGACACAATCCATTTTCAAGCATTTGATTAACTCATTAAGTTAAAGCAAGAAAAATAATCATACATTAAAATATACCATTGAAGACAAATGAAATAACCCTTGATAATTACATTCATAATCTGTCACAACATACACAAGAGAGAAATTTCCTTAAATTTGTAGATTTCTTTCGATATAAGTAATTTTATAAGAACTATTATGACTACCTCATGTACATACCCTACCCAAAACAATTTACTAGCTAAGTCATCCTGAATTTTGTATTATATGCATTAAGTGTATACCACCTAGACCTTCAGGATTCAAAAAGCTAACCCCAACAATGAGCCATGAGATCTCCTTTATAGAATAGGAGAGCGACAAGCTTCAAGATCATTGCCATTACATTTCAATAAAATTTCATTTCAAAAATTGAAATCTCATTTGTATTTTGCAATTCTCACACAATTGGATATAATCATTCAGTGTATAGAGGAATCAAAATGGTTACAACCCTTGTAACCAATTGGTACCAACATAACTGCAGAAAAATACCATCAAAGCCTTGTCGCATTTGTCCACGTCACACCTAAAAAGACACGACATCAACACCAAAAAAAAAAGGAGAACCCATCAAACCACATCAACTGTTGGGACTAGAACTAGCAACACAACCACGATACAAAAAACAACTTCATGTTTTTGTCTTAGTGAGAGGTGAAAAACCACCTTACCTTTGTCAACCTCCTTAACACTAGGAATAGAACCATCACATGGTGCCACCATGACAATGAAGGGTTACCATGAGGACCTCTTCATCAACACCAACTAGCTTAGTCAAAGTAGTGAGGTAACTACGATAGTACGAGTCAGTCTCAAAACTATCACTACTAAAGCCACTAGTGATCCCAATGGGAGAATCATGCTGCCCTAAAGAACCCTAACCAATCTTTGGCTTGGCTATTAATATCTCACCACGCTCTAAATACCACCTCTCCTGCTCGTATCCCGTCACCTCCGCATCTACAAATTGACCCTTAAGCTGAGGACTACTCCTTGTAAGACCTAGGAGGGGCCTTGTATCTTCTTCTTTTGATTCATGAACACCAAGAATGGTGTTCTGTTAACATTGTTTTGCATCCTCCTAAGAATTTCTCATACCCATTCTCACAGACTTGCACAATGGTGAGCAATAACCAATTTTCTTGCTTATCTCTCAATCGAATCCAAAGCCCCTGCCAAACAACTTAATAGAAAAGAATAAAATAATTGAGACTCTAAAATGATATTATACAAATGAACAATCGAAAAGCATTTATCAATAAAACTGATACAATGACCATCAATGCTCCAATTGCAGTATGAGAGAGCGAGCGATTAGTGGCTGATGTCAATTTCACCACTATTAGTTTCTAGGTTCATGGAAAATGGTGTACAATCCATCATGATTGCTAGGAGCTAACCACTCACACACATATAAATTAGGATGATATCCATCAAAAATCTTGTGCCATTAATATATGTCATTTGTAGAGCTCAAACAACCATCACATGGCTGGTTCAATGTTTTGAATTCAGGTTGTTTATGCACCAGTGAGTTGGCATTTTGAACGACTCGGATTGAGTCAAACATCTTTGAAAGTTCCATGTCATCACATGGTAGGCCTGTCGGCCAATGACATACCTCCTAGTCACACAACAAACACATCACTTGCGGGCCCCAACCAACCACCTTGTCCCACCAATCAAGGCCACTTGTCACCTATTTGCACCTCTCAACAATTTTAAAATGATTATTTTATTCATGCGTGTTTGGCAGGGAATGACCACAATTAATCTTCATTATCAAAAGATAGCCATCGATTTGAAAGCCTTTATTAATACAGTTGGCGAATTCGGACCGGGCCCCATTAGCTTACGTGACAAGTGGCGACATCTCGCACACCTTGGTACACTTTAGTGATGTCATGAAAACTCCTGCGAGGCTAGCGAGGAACCATCAAGATCAAAACCCATCAATCTGACGGTCCATAAACTTGCACAAGCCACAATGTTATTTATAAAAGGGGGACGACCTAGGAAAAAGGGGGGGGGACCCTTAAGGCATAAAATTTAGACGTAAATCTAAAACTCTAGAAAATTATCAACCCGACATTAGTTGAAGATTCATACTAAGTTCCAATGTGGAAAAAGACCAATAGGCTAGGTAAAGGGGCTGGTGACATGGACAACATAAGAGGCTCCATTAATGACTTAAGCAACTATCAACCCAAAATAATAGGTCAATATAAAAACATAATGCAAGGGTTCAAAAGGTATGAATATTTGAAGCAAGGGTAATAAACCCCTAAACCCTAACATTCAACCCCTAAAACACAAGGGTAATAGCCAGTCAGGATATAGAATTAGCCAAGATTTGTAACAATTTTAAAAGCTCTATCAGTGGCTTTGATTGGGGATGTATGCCCCTGTGGGCATAGAAAAAAACTAGATCTCTAGAGAGCAGACCAAATATTGAGTCCATTAGGGTGCCCTGGAAGCTGCTCCATTATGCTGCATTAGAACCCATTTGCAAATTTCATTTGGTGGCCCCAGGCCCCAAATCAAAGAAATACCAATATTTACCCCTGTCAAAAACAAAGTTCTCTATTGTCTAAAGTAGGCCAAGTATGAAAATACTACCACTGAGTGCCCACAATATAGCTTGGTCATTGACATGTCTTACCATATCACCGTGCTTCCCAATGTCACCACCAATTCTATCAATATACAATTTGCAATTAGACACTAACTGAAATTCGTACTCACTATAACATTTTACTTTGGCAAGTTGCTCACTCACTTGAGCTGAGAGATAGAAACCTTCACAATTAATTTGATCTTTGACATCATAAATTTTAACATTGAAATCAGTTTGCATATCAAACTGAAAGTTCTCATAAACAACTTGTGGTGAGTCATGGAAATCATATTTGGATATATCAAAGACAAAAGATGCATATTCTGGAACATCCTTATATTGATCATTGTGACATGGGCATATTTTTCTACAATTGTGTTCAAGTATATCATAACAAACCTTGATATCATAGAGATGGGGATCACACACACCATTAACATCTAGGAAATGAGTGAATGCACTTATCTTAGGTTCACTAACATATTCTGACTCATTCCTCACCTCATCATTCAACTCTGTGGAAAATACTTCAAGGGTAGGTTCAAGAAAATCAACATCATCAAAGGCAGAAAAAAGATACTCATGTGCAATATCAAATTATATATATGCTAACCCAAAAGTGAAAGATTTATTGCCAGCTGAAAACTTCTCATCAGCAATAAAACTAAAATTTTCATTTTCTTTCACACAAATATTTTCCTTAAGGGATGAAAAAATATTGAGGTCCACATAAGGAACATCAAACAAGAGGCACTTGTACTCAGATTCATATTCCTCGACATGAGATTCATCATTTTTTTCATCTCTTGGATGCTTCATACATGGATGAGGAACACCTATAGTATCAACACAACTTGAAGCTTTATTATCATATGAATCAACCAACTCTTCAGTGTTACCTATGGGTAATAATGTTGACTCAAGATCCATATATTTTCCACAATGCACTGATTGATCATTCCAAAATAGACCCCCTAATTCATCATAGTTTACAACATTATCCTCCTCATGTATCACAAACATTTCCACCTTTGCCTCACATAGGAAATCTTGAGCAGTAAGAGCTACAACACATTCATCAACATGTTTATCATACTTAACATTATACTCAAGGTCAACATATTGAATGCACATCTCCTTATCTTCAAATTCCTTATTACTGACACAACTATCATGCTCCATGCATAGAAAATCTGAACTACACTCATGGTATTTACCATATGCAATTTTTTCCTTCACTTGTGGATAAGTGACATCATAAGCATCTAAACTATTGCATTCTTCAAGCGAGGAATATACTTCCATATTTTAATTAGAAAAGTGATCACAACCTTTAGAGTGAATGCTTGAGGTTGTACTTTCAAGGGAATAATCACTGGTTTGTTACAAAATGTCAGTAACATCACATGGAATAACATTTTTCACTTCATCATCATCTGATATATCACAAGAAAATAATTCTTGCATAATTACTTCATTACTATCCCATGTATCCTTTTCTTGATCATTGTTATGTTGCTCAATATATATGTTGTTTGTGAGTTGAATACAATGCTCATCTTCTGACATATTCTTTTCATTTGTTTGTATTTTTATTTGATACTTTTCAAGAGGAAAACTAATGTCTCTCTTCCGATAATCCACATCTTGTGCATGACCACATTTGGATAATTCTACAATCTTTATCCAATTAGGTATTTGGTCAAAAACTATGGGGTTTTAATTCCTTTGGCAAGGTACTCATCCCAGAGTCATAAATCTCACAAAACAAATCAATGCATACAAAATCCTCCAGTTTGAAATCTTTAACGATTTCTATCAAAGCATCCAAAAACCTCAGAAAGAATTTATATGGCGATTCCCGCTCATGTCCCTTCAGTTCACACAATTCTTGCACAAAAGAATTTTGATCATCGTTACTCAAATATTGTTGATATTCAACTTGGGACTCATTATGATCTTCATACTATGAAGATGGAGATGCCATAGCAGCAGGAGCATTGTCATCTTGACAATCATTTCCATCATTTGATCCTTGTATTCTATTTGTATGTGATGTGCTAGAATGACCAATACTTGTAGCCAAATACCCTTTCATCATTGAGTATTTCGAATTGTTCTCAATGTCCATGGCAATTTGATATGCTTGATGTAATGTTGTAGGATCCTTATCCCTTATTAGGTAGCCCATCTTTTTATTGAATGCACTTAAGTATAGAGCCAAAAATTCAACATCATTTGGTCTCATACTCTCTAGAATTTCCCTTATTTCCTTTGCAAATCAAAGATTAAAAATAGGGACCAACTCATCCTCATTTTTATGGATTTCCATAAAGTATTTTCTTACCACACTTAGATTTACCCTTTCACCAAATTGTTCAAAAAATGCAGTCATGAACTGATTCCATGAAGTTATATAACATTCTGGTAAATATGAGAACCAATCCCTAGCATCATCCTTCAAAGATTGAACAAAAATTTTCATGACAACATCCTCATGATTTATTTCATAATCTCCCATTACATCCATGAATGTTTGCAGATGTTTATAGGTTGATTCTGAACTCTACCCTATGAATTTGGGTAAACATTTTCAAAAAAAATTATTAATTAGGTTTAGGAAACCCTTAATACCATTGAAAACCAAATGCATATACCTTTCAATAGAAAAATCCCTTGGAGGGCTTGGTGAAGATTGTTTGCCTTGCATATTTTCACTTGATATTTTATAAGGAAACCCTCTTGCATCCATATTCAATCATTATCAACTTCATACATGGTTGTCAATTGCATCATTTACTAATTCAACCATGATCCTAGAATATAGATTAAAACATTATGCCTTAAAGATTTCTCATAGGCATAATTCAAGAAACAAGCATACTTCTCAGATCATTACAGTCATTACTCATCAGAAATATTGAAAGAACTACTATTACTCCCTATCTTAATACAATTTTATCTAATAGGGAACCATTTATCACCTTAAGCCTTGAAAATTTTCATAAACCTCTTTCAAACAAAATAATGCTTTCTTTAGATTTATGTGAATACTTGGAAACCTTGTAGCAATTATTAACCTTTCTTCTTGACTACAAATTATGCAAATCTAGAAGTCTTCTTCACAATTCAACTGGTTCTTTAGATAGAGTCACCAACTCCTTTACAAAGGAGTAAAGTTCAAAGAGACATGAAGTTACTTCAAGAGAAAATCTCATTCTGGGTCTTCTCCAACAACAGAGTCAAACTCAAATTCTTTGAGGTTGTGCTGCAACAAAACCTTTTCTAGGTCCAAAAATTTTCAACATCTGAACCAAATGCTCAGATTCACCAAATAGTTGAATTTGTGATACTACCATCTGCACCTAGGATTCCTTTTTATTTAAATTTCTTAGAATTTCTCCCTAGCAAAGTCGCCATTTTGTTGGTCATTTTTCTAGCTAAGCTTTGAAATTCTCTAAGAGGTAGTCAATCTCTATGTTCAAGAATTGTCAAAATTAGTGGCCAACTAACAGGTGAAGCTTCTCAAGTCCTTACCCCTACTCTTTAGGCTCTATGAGACCAAGGAGGGTGTTCCTATTTGTGTTCATATGATATTTCCCACCTCAAGAACACTTCACACACAAATAACTTCCTACCAAATGCAAATAGATACTATTCACCAAAGGCTTGGCAGACCATTGAGAAAATAATCACTTAATTCTAGGGATATAGGTATTATGTGAGATTTGCATCTCATAATGAATTGAATTTGAATTTTAATATTCTGACCTGGAATCCACATGTAGGTGCTTCCTACTTTTAGTTATTTAAAATAATCCCAGATGAACTAGCCAGTGCCTCATCAAATTGGCCAAGAGTCACATAAAATTTAATCATGATATTATTGAATGACTCTCACAATGCCTTGCATCATAATACTTCATAGTATTCAAAACAACACTCCTTATCAGATCCTTAGCCCATTATTACAGAATTAAAATCCCTTTTCAAGCATTTGATTAACTCATTAAGCTAAAGCAATAAAAATAATCATACATTCAAATATACCATTAAAGACAAATGAAATAACCCTTGATAATTACATTCATGATCTATCACAACATACATAGGAGAGAAATTGCCTTAAATTTGTAGATTTATTTCGATATAAGTAATTTCATAAGAACTATTATGACTACTTCATGTGCATACCCTACCCAAAACAATTTTCCAGCTAATTCATCTTGAATGCTAAATTATATGCATTTAGTGTATACCACCTAGACCTTCAAGATTCAAAAATCCAACCCCAATAATGATCCATGAGATCTCCTTTATAGAAAAGGAGAGAGACAAGCTTTGGGCTCATTGCCATTACATTTCAAAAAATGAAATTTCATTTGCATTTTGCAATTCCCACACAATTGGATGCAATCATTTAGTGAATAAGGGAATCAAAATGGTTAAAACCCTTGTAACCAGTCAGTACCACCATAACCACAGAAAAATACCATCAAGGCCTTGTTGCATTTGTACACATCAAATCCAAAAAGACATAGCATCAGCACCAAAACAAAAAATGAGAACCCAACAAACCACATCAACTCTCGGGACTAGAACCAACACCATGGCCATGATACAAACAACTGCTTCATGTTTTTGCCTCAGTGAGAGGTGAAAAAACCACCTTACCTTTGTCAACCTCCCTCTTAACACTAGGAATAGAACCAACACATAGTGCCACCACAACAATTGGGGTAGCCGCAAGGACCTCTTCATCAACACCAACCAACTCAGTCAAAGTAGCGAGGTAATTGCGATAGTCTGAGTTAGTCTCAAAACTATCGCTACCAGAGCCTCCAATGATATCAATGGGAGAATCATGTTGCCCCAGAGAACCCTGACCAAACTTTGGCTCAACCATTAATTCCTCACCACACTCTAAAGAATGCCTCTCCCGCTCATAGCCCATCACCTCCGCATCTGTAAATTGACCCTTAAGCCGAGGACTAATCCTAGTAAGACACAAGAGGGGACTTGTATCTTCTTCTTTGGATTCACAAACACCGAGAATGGTACTTTGTTCATGTTGTTTCATCTCCTCCTAATAATTTATCATACCCATTCTCACAGATATGCACAATGGTGAGCCATAACCAATTTGCTTGCTCATCTCTCAATTGAATCCAGAGCCCCTACTGAACCACTTAATATAGAAGCATAAAAGAATTGAGACTCTAAAATTCTATGATGCAAATGAACAACCGACAAGTATTTATCGAGAAAACTGATGCAGTGACCATCAATGCTCCAATTGCAGTACGAGTGAGCGAGTGATTAGTGGCTGACGTCAATTTCACCACTGTTAGTTTCTAGGTTCATGGAAAATAGTGTATAATCCATCATGATTTCTAGGAGATAACCACTTGCATGCATGGAAATAAGGATGATATCCATCAAAAATATTGCACCATTAATATATGTCATTTGTAGAGCTCAAACAACCATCACATGGCTGGTTCAATGTTTTGAATTCATGCCATTGATGCACCAACAAGTTGGCATATTGAACAACTAGGATCGAGTCAAACATCTTTGAAAATCCCATGTAATCACATGGTAGGCCTATCAGCCAATGACATACCTCCCAGTCAGACAAGAATCACATCACTTGTGGGCCCCAACCAACCAACTTGTCCCGCCAAGCGAGGCCACTTGTCACCTGTTCGCACACCTCTCAACAACTTTAAATGATTATTTTAATTGTGCACATTTGGCGAGGAATGACCACAATTAATCCTCATTATCACAAGATAGCCATCGATTTGAAAGACTTTATTAATACAATTGGTGAATTCGGACCGGGCCCCATTAGCTTACACGACAAGTGGTGACATCTCGCACACCTTACCACACTTTAGTGATGTCACTGAAAACTCCTGCGAGGCTAGCGGGGAATGGTCAAGATCAAAACGCATCAATCTGACAGTCCATAAACTTGCACAAGCCACAATGTTATTTATAAAAAGGTGACTACCTAGGCAAACAGGGGGGGGGGGGGACCCTTAAGGCATAAAATTTAGACGTAGGTCTAAAATTCTAGAAAATTATCAACCCGACATTAGGTGAAGATTCATACTAAGTCCCAACGTGGAAAAAGACTGACAAGCTAGGTAAAGGGGCCAGTGACATGGACGACAAGAGCCTCCATTAATGACTTAAGCAACTATCAACCCAAAATAATAGGTCAATATGAAAACATAACATGAGGGTTCAAAAGGTATGAAGATTTGAAGCAAGTGTAATAAAACCCTAAACCCTAACATTCAACCCCTAAAACATAAGGTTAATAGCCAGTCAGGATATAGAATTAGTAGTTTGTAACAATTTTAAAAGCTCTATCAGTGGCTTCGACTAGGGATGTATGCCCATGTGGGCATAGAAAAAAACTAAATCTCTAGAGAGAAGACTAAATATTGAATCCATTAGGGCGCCCTAGAAACTACTCCATTATGCTGCATTAGAACCCATTTTCAAATTTCATTTGGTGGCCCTAGGCCCCAAATCAAAGAAATACCAATATTTACCCCTGTTAAAAACAAATTTCTCTGTTTTCTGAAGTAGGCCAAGTCTGAAAATACTGCCACTAAGTTCCCACAATCTAGCTTGGTCATTGACATGCCCCACCATATCACTGTGCTTCCCAATTTCACCACCAATTCTGTCAATCCACAATCTACAATTAGACACTATCTAGAATTTGTACTCATTGTGACATTTTACTTTGGCAAGCTGCTCACTCACTTCAGCTGAGAGATAGAAACCTTCACAATCCATTTGATTTGTGACATCACAGATTTTAACATTGAAATCAGTTTGCACATCAATTTGAAAGTTCTCATAAAATACTTGTGGTGAGTCATGGAAATCATATTTGGATATATCAAAGACAAAAGATGCATGTTCTAGACCATCCTTATGTTGATCACTACAACATGGGCATATTTTTCTACAATTGTGTTCAAGTATATCATAACACACCTTGATATCATAGAGATGGGGATCACACACACCATTAACATCTAGGAAATGAGTGAATGCACTTATCTCAGGTTCACTAACATATTCTGACTCATTTCTCATATCATCATTCAGCTCTATGGAAAATACTTCAAGGGTAGGTTTAAGAAAATAAACATCATCAAAGGCAGTAGAAAGATACTCATGTGCAATATCAATTGATATATATGCTAACCCAAAAGTGAAAGATTCATTGCTATCTGAAAAATTCTCATCAGCAATAAAACTAAAATTTTCATTTTCTTTCAGACAAATTTTTTCCTTAGGGGATGAAAACATATTAATGTCCACATAAGGAAGATTAAATAAGACGAACTTGTACTTAGATTCATATTCATCGACATGAGATACATCATTGTTTTCATCTCCTGCCTACTTCATACATGGAACAAGAACACCTGTAGTATCAACACAACTTGAAGCTTTATCATCATATGAATAAACCAACTCTTCAGTGTTGCCTATGGGTAATAATGTTGACTCAAGATCCATATATTTTCCACAATGCACTGCTTGATCATTCCAAAATAGACCCCCTAATTCAATGTAATTTAGAACACCATCCTCCTCATGTATCACAAACATTTCCACCTCTACCTCACATAGGAAATCTTGAGCAGTAAGAGCTACAACACATTCATCAACATATTTATCATACTTAACATTATGCTCAAGGTCAGCATACTGAACACACATCTCCTTATCTTTAAATTCCTTATTACTGGCACAACTATCATTCTCCATGGATAGAAAACCTGAACTACACTCTTGATATTTACCATATACAATTTGTTCCTTCACTTGTGGATAAGTAAAATCATAAACATCTAAACTATTGCATTCTTTAAGCGAGGAATATGCTTCCATTTTTTTCTTAGAAAAGTGATCACAACCTTTAGAGTGAATGCTTGAGGTTGTACTTTCAAGAGCATAATCATTGGTTTGTAACAAAATGTTAGTAACATCACATGGAATAACATTTTGCATTTCATCATCATCTGAGATATCACAAGAAAATAATTCTTGCATAATTACTTCATTACTATCCCATGTATCCTTTTATTGATCACTGTTATGTTGCTCAATATATATGTTGTTTATGAGTTGAATACAATGCTCATCTTCTGACATATTCTTTTCATTTGTTTGTATTGTTATTTGATTCTTTTCAAGAGGAAAATTGATGTTTGTCTTTTGATAATCCACATCTTGTGCATGACCAAATTTGGCTAATTCTACAATCTTTATCCAATTAGGTATTTGGTCAAAACTATGGGGTTTTAATTCCTTTGGTAAGGTACTTAGCCCAGAGTCATAAATCTCATTGGATTTAAATCAATGCATATAGAATCCTCTTGGTCTAAAATCTTTAAGGATTTCTATCAAAGCATCCAAAAACCTTAGAAACAATATATACGGTGATTCTCCCTCGTGTCCCTTTAGTTCACACAATTCTTGCACAAAAGACTTTTGATCAGAATTACTCAAATCTTGTTGATATTCAACTTGGGACTCATTATGATCTTCATACTGTGAAGATGGAGATATCATAGCAGTAGGAGAATTGTCATCTTGACAATCATTTCCATGATTTGATCCTTGTATTCTATTTGTATGTGATGTGCTGGAATGACCAACACCTGTAGCCAAATACCCTTTCATCATTGAGTATTTCAAATTGTTTTCAATGTCCATGGCAGTTTGATATGCTTGATGTAATGTTGTAGGCTCCTTATCCCTTAATAGGTAGCCCATATTTTTATCGAATGCACTTAAGTATACAACCAAAAATTCAACATCATTTGGTCTCATACTCTCTGGAATTTCCCTTATTGCCTTTGCAAATCAGAGATTAAAAACAAGGACCAACTCATCCTCATTTCTATGGATTTCCATAGAGTATTTTCTTACCACACTTGGATTTACCCTTTCACCAAACTGTTCGAAAAAGGAAGTTATAACTGATTCCATGAAGTTATAGAAAATTTTGATAAATATGAGAACCAATCCCTAGCATCATCCTTCAAAGATTGAACAAAATGTTTCATGAAAAAATCCTCATGATTTATTTCATAATCGCCCATTACATCCATGAATGTTTGCAAATGTTTAGAGATTGATTCTGAACTTTTCCTTGTGAATTTGGGTAAACATTTCCTAACATTTTTAGGAATTAGGTTTGGGAAACCCTTAATACCATAGAAAACCAATGACATATACCTTTCAATATTCATGTTTTCATTGTTAATTATTAGATCTGAGATTAAAGGTTAATAAGGTTGAATAAGATTTAAATTCTGTGACAACTGATTCACCTCTCCCTCTTAGTTGTCTATTCTTGTTTTTCCAACCATTTCCTTCCTCTCATTGGACCACACATTAATTTGGCCACTCATAAGATCTATATGAGATATGATAGATTCTAGCGTAGAGGTGAGAGTTGTCTAATGGGAACTAGTTTCATTTGGATTTTTCAACCTATTGATCAATGCTTGGATTTGTTTTCAATTTCACCTATTAGGTTTTCTTGTAGTGAGGAGGATGTTAAGGAATTTGTGGGGTTTGTTAAGGGTTCAGTTGTCCATGCTCTTTAGTAGGTTTTTCATCAATTGGTGAACTAAGGTTTGAAGATTTTTTAATTCTTAAAAAACTAAATACTATTTGTTGGCGTTACAATTCACACCTCTAGGGTGCATATTGGCAATGAAAAACTATGCGCAGTATTAGGAGGAGAAGCTCCCTCTTTTGTTGATATGCGTGAAAAAGTAAAGTATTCTAAAATCCTATCTTTTTGACTCAACTGTTAGAGGCACAAGGTTAAGAGACCCAATACATTGCAGCTAAGGTTTTTCTCTGGTTTTTGTAGATCTTAACTACAACTAGGCTAAGGTTAAAACTATCCTATCTCTAGATAAACAAAGCAAGAGGAATTAAGAGCAGGGAATCGGTAGACGATAAATTTTATATCAGGATTCCCAAGGAGGAGGAACCCCTATCCGAGGTGTAGGCTGAAATAAAGGTTATTGGAAACATTAACTGGAAAGCTAGTTCTTAGGATTCTAAAGGAGGAGAAACCCCTATCCAAGGTGTAGGCTGAAAGTAACCTACTAGAAACAAACACTTAAACACCAATCTTTATTTCTAAATCCCCAAGGAGGAGAAACCCCTATAGGAGAAACACTTAAACACCAATCTTTATTTGTTTTTAATAGTCTTGTTTAATAGGTGTAGATATGAAAGATTGTTATCAACAACATCAAACAATAAACTTTATTTCTAAATTACCAAGGAGGAGAAACCCCTATCTGAGGTGTAGATATGAAACAAGCCTATTAAAAACAAATAAATTTGGGACAAAATATTTCATGAAGGACCTATCACACAATGAATGATCATTTAGCTTTATGTTAAACAAAGTGAAAAAGTACAGAATAACAATATTGCATGGAAAGTTGGGCACAACAACTTGTTATCACAACAAAAGTTAAAATACAATGAGCATGGTGCTCTTATTTATAGAACCTCAAAGGAGTAAGGAACCCTAAAATCTCCTTGAGTTAACATCAATTTTGCAAGCATGCAAGGGTTTATTATTATGTCTAAATGCATGCAACCTAATAGTTAACTAGAAAAGCTGCCTTTGTTAAATAATTTTAAACTAAACTGATTGGACCTTGTAACACGTGAGCCCTTATTGATATGAGATTCAATTGACAACTAACATCTGTTAACTAAATCCTAACTTAAAGCTCCACATAGGTGACTCCAAAATAGATGTACACAAAGGTGGGACGAGTTAACTTGGAAAGAGTCATCAAGTTAACTGCTATGTCAAATGTCTATCCTAAAAAGGTGGGATGTCTTGTCCACTGGTTGTGATCTCGAGCAATTAACCCCTCCAAGAATTTGTTAGGTGCCTCATCATTTGGAGGTCGTCACATGTATCAACTGTCAATTCACTTCTTGTCAGCAACTCAAACAATCCTAGAAATATTTGTACACTTCAAACTAATAGTTTAATGACTGGTAACAATGGCGGCTCTGTAACTGAAGTGATGGCCTCTATTTCTTCTACAACTTTATGCTTCTGATGCTTTTTGATTCTCTTGACACATTTCACATTTTCTCAATGGAAGAGTGTTGCATGATGAAACCATGAAGTTTGACTGCGAATACTCTAGCTATGAGAAATGCTCGTAAACTCGCTACGCACACAGAATTCCAATAGTATTCAACCCTCTAAATTGGCCTTGGAAGGTTATCAACTACATGAGGTATGAAACCATGTGGATTTTGAGTGACTATACTTGTCAAATTGACTAAATCAACCCTCTGGATGCACTTGATGCAAATTGGTGTCAAAATTTCTTATGAAATCATGAATTAAGATTGATTTGATCTTGAATTTAGTCAGAGTGAACTGCATTCTAAAAAAATAGCCCGTTGACTGTAAACACAACTATGTTCTAACAACTTTCTTGGTGAGGCTAAAAATGGCTCCTGGCGAGGCTAAAAATAGCCTGTCGAGGGGAAATTTTTACAAAAAAATTCGAGATGTGGGTTTTGTAGAGAATGTATTTCTAAGCAAACCCACAAAATTAGAAATTTGAAAAAAATATCTTTTGCCTTGGCATGTGAAGAATTTTTGAAATAAAAGTAGCAGGGGCAGCAGGGACTACGAGGGTAATTTTTCTTGAAAAAATATAGCATATGGGTTTTGTACAGAATGAAATTCTAAGTCAATCCTAGATTATCAGAAATTTTTAAAAATGACCTTTACTAAGACGTGCAAGAGCTTTTCAGTAACATAAGCTGCAGGGGTTGTAGGTGTACCAAGGGCAATTTCTTTCAAGAAAAATTGACATATGGGTTTTGTTAGCACATATGAGCTGACCAAACCTCGTTTCTCCATTTTTTGAAATTTTGAATTTTTTTGGAAACCCTAATTTTAGGGGGCAACAAGGCTATTTTTTCTCAAAAAAATCTAGCACATGGGTTTTGTAGGTGCCAACTAGTCAAACACACCCAGATTCTTTGTTTTTCAAAAAGTTGACTTTTTGACCGACATGCAAAAGAATCTTTGAGAAAAAAACACAGTACTTCAAAATGAGATGTAGCGGGGCAATTTTCTCAAAAAAATTTGGAACATGGGTTTTGCTGCCAATGCTATGTTGAATGAACCCAAATGAACAGATTTTGAAAAAGATGTCATTTACATTTACATGCGAGAGAAAACCTAAGACAATGATAGAAGAATTTTGAGAGAGAAAATAAAAGTTATATTCTGCCTCTGAAAATGACGCCTGTGCCTTGAATCGAGTTTGATGAAGTCTGGAATGCATGTACTCAAAAAATGAAGTTTGTAAAATAAATCCTCTAAGCAATCTGGACTTGGCACTGCAAAGAACGCTGAAAAATATCACCTGTAGTGCCTTCAGATCTTGCTTGCATGAGAAAATGTGTGTTTTCCTTCAACCTGTGATGAGAATAATGGACACCCAAATGCCTTAATGAATAAATTTCATGAATTAAGGCATCACCTTCAATTAAATCCTAAATTTAGGATGAAATAAACTCATTGGACCTTAATTCAGTTAACTAAATGAAGATAAAAACCTAGAATGGGCACCACTCACCATGCACAGATAAATTCGCCACATGCAAGAAAAATTAAGTCATTTTGAGGTTGACTTAGAAGTGAAACTGGAGTTTTAATATTATTTTAAGTTGAGTTCAAAAACTCCTCCATTATAGGGCAGCCAAGTTCACTTTAGTTCAAAAATTCAAAGTTTGACTTCAGGCGCCAACTCCAGACTTAGAAACATTTATGAAAATTTCATTTGCAAAACGTCACTGGAGGCTATGTTTGATCACTGATTCTAATTGTTTGGTGTGTCCAATAGACTGGCTGACAATTTCATTGAAGAGTAGGATCAAAATTGAAAAGGAGCTCCTTAAGGTTGCAAACCCTAATTCTGACTTCTGAGCTCTCAAAATTATGTGCGCCCCTGGCCTTCAAGGGCACTTTTTCTCCTAGAGTTAGCCATTTTCACAATGTGTTGATTTTCTATTCAATCTCTGATTGCCAACTACTAACAAGTCTTATGACCTGACTGAGATATGCAATGGAAAGCTGGAAGCATCACATATAGGATGAGCATTTGAAATAACCCAAACAACTACATTTTAGGGTCTAAAACCTTGGGTGCCCTTGGCCTCTAGGGGCGCTTTTACTCAAAACTGCATTTTTGTCCATGATAAAAACCTTACGTTTGACTGGACTATTTCTGGCAGTTCAACAACTCAAATTAACTCACTGACGGATTTGTTGTGAAGCCTAATCAAGTACAAGACAAACATCCTAGGTGAAATTTGATCAAAAAGTCTCATCTGGTACCTCAAAAAGTTGGGCACCCTTGGCCTCCAAGGGCGATTTTCTCTCTAATGTTAGTCATTTTTGTATCTCCCTTGTTCTTCGTTCAATATTCAATTTCCGGTGCTAGAAAGATCTTCTAGAGTGGCTAGTAGGCCCACCACGAAGCTATTAGGATTCTAGAGAAGTCCTCCTGGAAGTGAAAAATCTCAAAAAGATAATTCGAGCCTCTGAAATCTAGGGCGCCCCTAACTAGCAGGTGCTCTTTTCTTTCCAGGGTTAATTTTTTTTTGATGATTTTCTCCTCGACGAAAATCCCTCCGAGATGAAGCATCATTTTGAACATATCTCACCATAGAATCTTCACTGGAGCATTTTAAGCTTACATTTCAACATTTGGCATCTGGCCATCTACCATTGACGACCTCAGATGTCCTAACTTTTTTCCCGAAAAAGTGAAAACTACTCTTCAGCCTTAAGTTGAATTTTTCTTGATTCAGACTTAACCACTGCAATCATGAAGTGAAATAAGCCAATCAAAATAATTTTCAGTCGATTCTGAGAAGATCCTATTTTTTAGGGTTTTCCCAAAAATAGGGGTCTGAAAACCATAATTTTCAAAATTTTCAAAATTTGCCTGTATCTTCTACACAAAAAACCCATAAAAATCCCATACTTCATTTGCCCAAAAACTGACTTTTGATGACAATTTTAGAAGGTTTAGACCATTTTAAGCAAAATGCCTTAATGAAGCAAAAAAATTGTTTTGGGTATAACACTATTGAATCAAGATGATTGGTAAATGGTATTCTATTCGATTTATTTAATTAAAAAGACAGCCTACCTCTTTGACCTCATAGATGTCATGATGATATTGTGTTGGCAACTTGATTGACTCCAAAACATGTACACATTGTTGCTCACTCATGTTTAGTTATTGTACAGATAAGGGGTTGGGTTCAAATGAGCTCAACCTCATTTGTTTTTTGTTTTTATGTTAAACATAATGTGAGAATTTTTAACATGTTTGTGTTATGTATTACATGAACCAAAATTTTCATGTGGCCACTTTTTGGTCCCACATATTTTTCACATGCCCCACATTAACACAGTCATCCCCTTATTATCAACAATGAAATGGGCAAGCCAAGCTAGTGACAAAAGCATCATAAATATCATTAGAAAAATCTTGGATGTAAATAAGAAGAGATAGGATGATAAACTAAAATTTTGTGTTTAGGTAAACAAAGTAACTTATAAGAAGGCTATTGGAAATAGTCCATTTGAATTAGTGTATGGCACTAAGGAAATTGCCAATAAACCTTGAATTACTAGTATATGAAATAATACAAAAAATTGAAGAGGAAGAAGTAAATTTCTTTTTCCAAAGAGTGCATGAGTTAATTAAGATTGAAGAAACATGAAGGGCTTCCTATGAGAGAATCTTGTTAAGAAAAAAAATGAAATACCTCTTTGATAAGAAGACTATTAAGAGGGAGTTTCAGATTGGGGATCTTTTTGTAATGTGGAATTCTAGGTTGAAGGATAAGGGAAAACATGGAAAGTTTGATGCCTTATGATTTGGAACTTATAAAATTATTAAAGGATATGGTCAACGTAGTTTTTAACTCAAGAGTCTTGGTGAATATTTCATAAAACTACCAGCTCATGGTCAACACCTAAAGCACTACTCCTGAGGGTGGGTTTCTTTGAAACTTTGTATATTATTTGTTTCTTGTTGGTTTCTATGTTTTTTCTTGTACATAATTGCAATGTGTTTGATTCAATGTAGCCATGACCCTCATTTGATCATGATGATGTGTGCTTGTTCTAGTCTCTCTTTTTGTCTTTTTTTTTATCAACTTCAAGAGATATAGATTCTTGTTGTACCTTCATAAGGCACATTTCCCCAACTAGAACCAATGTTGGCACCCTATTTTTTATGTATGTCATTCCTCTATGCTCTATTCATGCTTGTGTGTATGAAACTATCTCACCCACTATTGATAAACACATGTCCCCAACTAGAACCAATGTTGGCACCCCATTTTTTATGTATCTCATTCCTCTATTCTCTATTCATGCTTGTGTGTATGACCCTATCTCACCCATCATTGAGAAATCTCTAGTGGGTTTGCTATGTTGAAATATTATCTAAGAGTGTTCATTCAAATTAATGTTATTTAAAAACCCATCTATAAAATGTGTTAATGGGGTACTTTATGGTCAATTCCCAATGATTAGGCCTTCCTTGGGTATTTTAGGTTTTTTGGGTTTTCAAAATGTTTCAAGGACATTGGAGCTTATCCCTAGTTTCTTGGTTCCTCTAGGTTCATGCATCCCCACAAATTTGAAATTATAAAAGGTATTGGGTTATGGTTATTGGGAGAATGAAATTTAACATATTTCAAATTATTCATCTTTGAAATCCAATGAGTGCCAAGTTATTTGGTGGTATTGATCATAAAGAAGTTGGGGTATCCAATTAAATAATAAATTTTAATTTTATAACCAATTTTATCCCCATTCAAGTGTAATGAAATTTTAATTTTAGTTTGTCCATGTTCAACTTCTAATGGGGATATGGATGAGTTGACTTTTCAACTTCTTTAAAAAAATTATAAATAGGCTCAATTCAAAGCCAATAGGAGTGGTAGGCATACATCTCTTTGGATGAGTTTATTAAACTATGGCATACATCTTGTTTGATGAATTTTCCAAATTGTATTAGCTCTCCTAAATAAAGTCCCAAGAGCATAAATATCTCCCACAAGTTTTCCCAACTTGTATGGACTTAGGGCATACATCTCTCCCATGAGTTTGCCCAAATTGTATGGATTTAAGGGCATACATCTCTTCCGTGAGTTTGTCTAAAATGTATGGAATTTTCATATTTTGAATAAAACAAGGCTTTGAGAATTTTATAATACCACCAGCTCCTTGCTAGGTATTGTCCTCCAAATTCATTAAATATTTTAGATAAGTGGTATTAGAGCAATTATATTTCCATGACATGGGATCCATTTTTAGCAGCTTGAGTAACATTTTCAGCCATGGTGTTGTCCTCCCAAAACTCAACACCCCACCCACAACACCCAGATTGCATTTTTTGCACTTGAATGGTTGCTCAAGTATTCTCATTACAAGGAAAGGGAATGGATTGATTGCAATTAACATGAGTTGGGTTTTGATTATTTTAGTGTTTGCAAACATTGTTTGTGCATAAGGATTGGCTCCATCAATGTCTTCTTGTGGATGATGACATTGTGGAAAATTTAGTGTCTTGCTTGGATTATATTATGGAAAATGATATGAAACTCCTTCGAAAGACTGTTGTAGTGGGTTGGTTAAGCTTTTTAATGGGAATACAATTTATCTATATACTCTACTGGGAAGTAGAAATACATATGACATTACTATTAACCTAACTCATGCCACTACCATGCCTACCACTTGAAAGGTCAAGACTCCTCCTATCAGTGCATGCACTACTCTTGATCCTTTTCCCACCTCTTTAGGTTCCACCAGTGTCAACTCTCCAACATTTGGGTTTTTGGTAGTGTTGAAAATCTTTCTATGAGGTATTCTCATATCCGTATCCAAAATTGTACTCTCCTTATGCTACTTTCTCACCACACCATTTTGGAGTTTGCCACCTCTTCCCTTATTAATTCAGTTGGAATGGGTAGTTGATGAGTTTTCATGCCTTTTTGTGTGGCAACTGCATCATTAGCAGTATGTACACTTTGTAGAGAAGGGGGATGCTCTTCTCTTGCATCAAATAATGATCTGGAGAATAAAAAATCTTGAAAGAAATATCAGATTTGGGGGTTTCATCTTTGTGGATTTCTATTGCAGGTTCAAATCGGAGCTTGTTGGTGCAAATCTGAGCTCACCATTGAGATTAGAGGGTTCAAGAAAGTTAGTTTTGCCTTTTTTTTTGTCTAAATCAGACATATGAGGCCAAATGTATGAGGGTTTGAAGTTGAAGTGTGGTTGCTAGATCCAGGAGGTAGCTGAAATTTTGGAGTATTTTGGGTCAAAATCGACCCTACCATTGCATCCAGAAGGTCCAAAAACCCTTAGATCGATTGTCAAATTGAGAAGATATGAGCACTTCACCTTGAGCCTAAGAAAAAATATCTCCCCTATTCGACCATATAGAAATCATTATAACAGGTCGTCAACTGTACTTGTCGTAGGTCGCAAAAATTTTGAGGTGAAAAAAAAATTTAATATTTTATAGTCTTTTTTTCAAAAAAATCTAATTTTGAAATTCAAGAGAAAAAACATAAAGTAATACTCTGCAGCCTACACAACTATAGAGTACACTCTGTACCATACAGGGTACGAGTAGCTCAAGGGCTGTCACATGGCATGGGTAGAGGCCCCACCACCCACCACTGTCTGGTTGCCACTAGTTAATATAGTTGGTGAATAAAAAAAAATTGGAAACTTTTTGAATCTTCTGCCGCTTTTTAAGAAGATTCCCGGTATCTACAGCAAGATTCCACCATAATTTTGACCATCCGAGATTGAATATTCTGTCAACAATTCAAAAAAAATTGTTCGTAGGTTGGAATATTCCAGTAACAATATTTTGAGCATATTTCATTTGAAGGGATTTTTTTTATGGTCAAGTGGACATCATCACTGCATCAACAGTGACATTAGCACTCATTGAAAATTTAGCCCCCCTCTCCAATGCACTTACTCAGTCATCCAGCCTCCTTTTTTAAAGATTTTTTTTTTTTATTTGGGGCAGAATTTTGTGCTCTTCACAGTGGTGATATAGTGCCCCTTTGTGTTTGGCCCTTTCATGGTGTTTGACAAAATTTGTTATGAGTTGTCTTGTTTAATCGATTTAATTCAATTAAATTGATATATAAGGTTGTTTAATTAATTTGGAATTAAATAAATAATTAAATAAAGAAATTTTGAAAAGGGATACTTATATGGAATGTTTAATAATTAATTTATTAAATTAAATTGCTATGCGATAAAGTGTTTTCTAATTAACTATAAAGATAATTATTACTTTATCATTGAGATTTAATTAGGCAAATGAGGAAAGTAATATAATTTAAAATGAAATAGTTAATTGGATGTGATTTTGAACAAATTGTTAAAGCAATTTAAAAGATAGAAAAAAGTGGAGTTCGTGCACATGCATGGCTCTGAACTAATTATTGAACGGAAACATCTTGTTTCTATGAGTCTTTTTGTTGCTTTTTGTTTTGGAAAAACAAAAGCTTTCCCTATTATCTTTTTGAGGGGATTTTGGGTTGGATGGATGGATTTTTGGTTTTATAAGTATATTTGACTGATTATTTTTTTAAGGATAATATTTCTTTGCAAGAAGATGTTTGTAAGAAGTTTGGCTTTGGTTTGTTGAGGTTCTCGAATGATGTGTTTTGAGATTTTGGATTGGGGTTTTCAAAGAAGCAAAAACCATAGCGAAATTTTGATCTTGAATTCAAGTTTGTCCTTGCCAGGCATTGGATTCCAGGTTGGTTGTGTCTATGTTCTTTATTTCAAAGCTTTTTGCTTTGCATCCATACTCTGCCTTGATTGTTTGGCTGCGACATTTCTAGTCTTGAACTTTATCTGGTATGTGTTGTAATTTTTAAATATGTTCGTGGAATTCGATGTATTTCTTGTGCTTGGCTTTCAATTTATGAACTTTGTTGCATCAATTTTATGACTTTGGTTATAGCGATATAAACCCCATGTTCATGTTTTAAGTTGGGTATTTGATACTATCTTATGATGGATTCCCTTTGCCTCTTCAACTTCCTTGCATGTCGATGCTCTGCCTTTTGTGAAGCCTAAGATGACACAAAAGTCTAACCTCAAACTCAGCCAATATCAGGTATGCTCGATAATACTAGATTGATATCTATTAATATTAAGAATATTGTTTTCTATATAGCAACTTCATAGAATATTAGGTAATCTTGAGGATTTGGTTAAAACTCTTCCTCTACTCGTAAAGCTAGTGAATTCTCAATGCCATTATCATTTTGTAATCAATTAGTTATGCCTTGAGTGATCCGACTCTTGACATTGGTGTTGGAATTTATTGTTTTCCCCTGAGCCTCCTATCGTTGCTCCACCTACCTGTTAGGAGCTATTTTCTCTTTGCCAGTTTTGGTATCTTCATCCTTGCAGTTCCTGACTGCTCAAAATTGAATGAGGTAGATGATTTTAAATTTGGTATTTAATGCTGGTAGGTAATTTCAAATTTTAGAGGGAATGTTTTGAGAAAGACAAAAGGAATGAAGGCAATTTTATTCTGTCAGTTGGAGAAGTCAGTTTTTGCAGAAGTAAGTGATTTGCAGCAAGAAGAAAAGTTGCAACAACAACAAGGAATGTTCTTAGAACATTTTACAGAGTGTTTGGAGTAGAAACTACTCCTGATCGCTCAGTGTTTTCCAGGAACAACAGATAGTTCCAATCGAGTTTTGACAGTGAGCTCTAAACAACTCCTGCTTGTTTATGAACTGGTTGAGTAGTTGATAGCTCCCAAAAAGTTTTTAATAGGTAGTTTATAGTTTGATTGAAGTTTCATGTTTTATGTATTGTAATTTCCAACTCAGTTAATAAAAGAAGGAAAATATTGCATGTCTCCTCTTGTTTGTTATTCCACATTTTAGAGTTTTTGGGTATTTCCAGTTTAGCTGGAAATCAAAGTAGTAGCTCTATGTCTTATTTTATTTTTTGGATTTAAAATCTTGACATGGTATCAGAGCCATAGGCCCCATTTCCTTGTGAGTTTAGGCATTTGTTTTTTCTGGGTGTTGATTTTTTGTTGTAGGAGACATGGCTGGAGATGAAGCAAATAGTTGGCAGTAGCCACCATCCTTTAATGGACAAAATTATGATGTTTGGGCCAAGAAGATGAAGACCATCATGGTGGCCAATGATTTGTGGGATTTTATCATAAATGGGTTCATGGATATCACTGACCTAGCTGCATTTGAAGCTCTCACAAATAACCAGAACACCCAGTTGAAGGAGCAGAGAAAAAAGGATGTAAAATCTTTGAGTTTGATCGAAGCAGCCTTGATAGAGGCCATTTTTTCTAGAATAGCAGCAACTGAGTATGCAAAAGAAGCTTGGGAAATCCTTCAGACCGATTACAAAGGGACTGATAAAGTCAGAGGTGTGAAGCTTCAGTTACTTCAAAGTTATTGAAATGAAGGAAAGTGAGTCTATTGCAGACTTTCAAACAAGGTTCTTAGGTTTGTTAAAATAGCTAAGAGCAAATGGAGATGTGATAGAGGAGCAGAAGATTGTTGAAAAACTCCTTAGATGTCTACCCATGAGGTATGATCCACTCATCATTTCTATTGAAGCGACGAAGGACCTTTCTACTTTGATAGTGGATGAATTAATGGTTTCTCTCCATACCCATGAGCAGCGCCTAAAAAGGTATGCTACTTCTTCTGAAGAGTAAGCTTTCAAAGCTCATTCAAATGCAAGAGGCAAGGGGAGAAGTAGAAATTGCTCCCGAAGAGGTAGAGGCAGATTTGGTCAAGGAAATGCTAGAGGAGAAAGCTCAGGATGAGCAAGCAGCCAAGAAGGAATGAGAATCTCTCAAAACAACTCCCGAAGAGGCATGAAGAACAACAGTTCAAATGGGAGAAGTGACAAGAGCAACATGGAGTGCTATTACTATCACAAGTTTGGACACTATGTGAGTGAGTGCTGGAAAAAGCATTATAATTAGCAAAAATAGAATGCTAATGTGGCTGATTCAAATGTAGCTGAAGGAAATCAGTCCATAGCCTTCATCATGTGCAATGTTGGTGAAGAAGGCAGCCTCAAAGTCTGGTATTTGGATAGTGGTTGCAACAACCACATGAGTGGTAATGAAAGTTTATTTTCTTTCATCGATAAAAATGTTAATTCTAAAATTAGAATGGGGAACAATGGAGTATTTCTTGTGAAGGGCAAAGGATCTATCATGATCCACACCAAGCAAGGTGAGAAGAAGGAGGTTCAAAATGTGTTCTTTACACTGAGGTTAAAGAATAACCTCATGAGTGTTGGACAACTGATCCAAAATGGATACAAAGTGCTGATGGAGAAGGGCCAATGTGTCATCTATGACAAGAATGAGAGGACAAAGGTGGTTGCAGTAGTTGCAATGAGAAAGAACCAAATGTTTCTGTTGAAGATTGAGATGTGCTTCTCATCTCAGTCCATTGTTGCACCTCTCATGGATGGAAAATGTACAGCAGTACAACATGCAGCCCTCAAGAGCACCATTGAAGACCCCTCCGAGCTATGACATCTCAGGTATGGACACTTAGGCTTTTTTGGTCTGAGTATTTTGTCCAAGAATAGAATGGTTGATGGTTTGCCAAGTATAGTAGAGCCTAATGTTAGATGTAAGGCTTTCATTTTGGGCAAGCAACATAGGTAGCCCTTTCAATTGGGCAACTCTACAAGGGCAAGAGCACCATTGGAGTTGGTGCACACTGATTTGGTAGGCCCTATGCAAATCACATCCATTGGTAACAACAGATTTTTTATGACATTTATTGATGATTTCAGCCATAGAACATGGGTTTATTTTTTGCAGCATAAGTCTGATGCATTTGATAAGTTTTTATTGTTTAAAGCCCAGGCTGAAAAGGAGAGTTGACACTTCATTAAGGTCCTAAGGTTAGATCGTGGAGGAGAGTATACCTCCAATCAATTTGTGAATTTTTGCAAGCAAAATGGCATCAAGAAGGAGCTTACAACAAATTATACTCCGTAAAAAAATGGAGTGGCTGAAAGGAAGAATAGGACCATCATGGAGATGGCAAGGAGCATGATGAAAGAAAAAGGAATCCCAACTAAATATTGGGGAGAGGTTGTAGCAACAACTGTTTATTTGATTAATAGAAGTCCAAAAAAGGCGGTTCATGACAAGATACCTCAAGAGGCATGGAAAAAATGTAGATGGGTGGTCGAGCACTTAAGAGTGTTCGGTTGTGTGGCTTATGCACACGTGCCTAAGGAAAAAAGGAAAAAATTGGATGACAAGGGAGAGAAGTGCATTTTCATGGGTTATTGTTTAGAGTCAAAAGCCTATAGGTTGTATAACCTAGTTAGCAAGAAATTTTTTATCAGCAGAGATGTGGAGTTCTTAGAAGATCAATCATGGGATGGAAAAATCACTCCCGGTCACTCTAAATCGCTCCCGAATATTCTTGATCTTGAAGAAAAGGAACAAGAAGTACGAAATGATGATTTGGTGGAGCCAGCAGTTTCTCTTGACAACTCTGTACGAGCTATTGAAAATTTTAGAAATCGCTCCCGATCGGTCATAATAGTTCTTGATCCAAACAAATAGAAAGGAAAGCAACCACATACAGCTAGAGAATGGGTCACAGAAATAGCTCCTCATTGCTCTCGATCGCTTCAAACCCAACCTGTTCAGTAGAACAACAACAGTAGTGAGAGTTCAGACCTTACTCTTGCCTTGTTAATGCCAATAAAGACCAAGAGTCTAAGGGAGATTTACCAAGATGAAAGGTATGATGAAAATTGATGAGAACATGAATTTTGCATTGTTTTCTCATAGTGATCCGATTTATTTTGAAGAAGTTGTGAAAGAGGATAAATGGTGTGGGGCCATGGATGAGGAGATAGATGCAATAGAAAGGAACAACACATGGGAGTTAACTGATTTGCCTCCAAACAAGCAAGTTATTGGAGTAAAACGGGTCTACAAGACCAAGAGCAATGTCGAAGGAAGAATAGATTGACACAAGACACAATTAGTTGTCAAGGGGTAAAAATAGCAATTTGGGAGAGATTATGATGAGACATATTCCCCTATTGCAAGGTTGGAAACTGTGCGGGCAGTCATAGAAATTTTAGCCCAGCACAAATGGAAGGTATTTCAAATGGACGTGAAGTCCGCCTTCTTAAATGAAATGTTGAAAGAAGAAGTTTATGTGGAGTAGCCTTTTGGATATGAAGTTCTAGGTGAAGAACACAAGGTGTATAGGCCGAGGAAGGCTCTTTATGGGCTGAAGCAAGCTCCACGGGCATGGTACAACATGATTGACTCATATTTGATGAGAAATGGCTTTAGAAAAAGAGATAGTGAGCCCGCTCTTTACATCAAGGCAGAAAATGGTAATATTTTGATTGTTGTTTTATATGTAGATGATATTTTTTTTACTGGGGATGATGATTTCCTCATTGCTGATTTTAAAGAGGCCATGAAAAAAGAATTTGAAATGAGAGATTTAGGTCTCTTGAGTTTTTTTCTAGGCATAGAAGTAAAACAAATGCATGATTGTATTTTTATCTCTCAAGAAAAGTATGCAAATGAGATCTTGAAGAGATTTAGGATGCTTGAATGAAAGCCTACCCCCAACACCAATAGCCATAGGTCTTAAGTTGAGAAAGGAAGATTGCAACAACAATGTGGATCCAACCATGGATAAAATTTTGGTTGGAAGCTTGATGTATTTGACTGCAACTAGGCTGAATATAATGCATGGAGTGAGTCTGATTTCTAGATTCATGGAGACTCTGAGAGACACCCATTAGCAAGTGGGTAAGAGAATCTTGAGGTATGTGAATGGTACCAAAGGATATGGAGTGTTGTACACAACAACAAAAGGGTATGGGCTGGTTGGTTACACTGACAGTGATTGGGTAGGAAGTTTGGATGATAGGAAGAGAACTTTGTCTATGTATTTCATTTGGGTTCGGGTGCTATATCATGGGCTTCCAAGAAGCAACCTGTTATTTCTCTATCAACAACTAAAGTTGAGTATATAGCAGCAAATGCAGCAACATGTCAGGCTATTTGGCTGAGAAGAATCTTAGTAGATTTGAGAGAAGAACAAGAGGATGGAACAATGATCTTTTGTGATAATGTTTCATCGATAGCCTTGATGAAAAATCATGTGTTTCATGGAAGAAGAAAACACATTGAAATCAGGTATCATTTCATTTGTGAATTGGTTGAATATGGTGAAATTAAAATGGAGTTTGTAGGTTGGAGCAGCAGCTAGCAGACATATTCACCAAGCCATTGAGCATTGACAATTTTGTGTGCCTAAGGATTAGATTGGGCATTGTTGATTTAGATTAGGTTTGATCTTGTTGTTTTGTTGGCTCAGGGAAAAGAGGGAGTGTTGGAATTTATTGTTTGCCCCTGAGCCTCCTGTCATTGCTCCACCTACCCATTAGGTGCTATTTTCTCTTTGCCAATTTTGGGATCTTCATCCTTACAGCTCTTGACTGCTCAGAATTGAATGAGGTAGATGATTTTGAATTTTGCATTTAATGCTGGTAGGTAATTTTGAATTTTAGAGGGAATATTTTGAGAAAGACAAAAGGAATGAAGGCAGTTTTATTCTGTGAGTTGGAGAAGTCAGTTTTTGTAGAAGCAAGTGATTTGCAGCAAGAAGAAAAGTTGTAGCAGCAACATGGAATTTTCTGAGAACATTTTGCAGAGTGTTTGTAATGAGCAAAAACCACTCTTGATTGCTCAGTGTTTTCTAGGAACAACAGATAGTGCAGTCGAGTTTTGACATGAGTGGGAAGGCCTGGAATGGCAAGATCAAATTCCTTGTCCTCTTAAAATGTATGTTGATCTTGCATGAGTTTGAATGGGGGTTGGTGTTTGGTAGAGGTGGCCAAGGTAACCTAGAATGGGGGTCTGGTAGCCTAGGAAGATTCGCCAGGATAACCCATAGCAAGCTATGTGATGAAACTCCTCCATTTAGCAACCTATCATACCCTTGTCTTGTTTCCCTTTTTTTGTTTGTGTACCTCTAGAATCAAAGCCACTATTATGTGAAGCTTTGTGGTATTTTTATGTTGGAGTCATGTTATCCCTCTTGTGTCGTGTTATTGTCTTCTTGTTTTCTTTCGTGGTGGGACCATATTCTTATCTCTTAGCACGCGGGGTGGACCTTAGGGTTCCACATGGTTGGGTAGAATGTGCTATTCACTCCATTGTGTTCCCAATTCATGTTCATGAGCTTGGATGTTGTACCTCATGCAGAGATTCTAGATCTTGTACCAGACTTGAGATAGCATTGATGCTATGTAATGTAATCATTTCAGTTGTTTCTTATTATGCATCTGATGTATACTTCCTACTGTTATAAGGGAAACTTTAATGTAACCTTGTGATAATTTATTGATGTACTCTTTGTAAAATAAATTGATTATGTATTCATTTATTCGTATTCAATGCTCTTTAATGGTGTTGTATCTGTGGAAATATATATATATATATATATATATATATAATTCTTTTAATGCAATGGATGTAAGTGAACTCTTGTAGTTATTTTGTGATGTATGTTTAGATTGGATAAATGATATATTCATAATGCAGTCATGATACCCTAAAGGACTTAGTTAGTGTGTATGTATGTGTTTATTTTCCATTCTATGTAATTGTTAGTGTGATCTATGTGTTGAATCACTTTAACAAAAAAAAATGTGTCATAATTGTTAGTTGATGTTTTGTCCTTTGGGGTTTCATGGTAGGGTGTTATAGGTGCAATTGGTTTTTAATTTTGGTGTTTGGATTTCCCAAAAATTGTAGATTCTCATAGGTGTTGCTGAGTCATTCTCATTTTCAGAACTTCTAGGGCTTTGTTCTTGCTCCTACAGTAACATTTTTGGGTGATTTTTTTTTAAAGTGCATAATTTTTTGTGTGATTTTTAGTGGTGTGATCAGATTGATCTCATTCTTTGTAAAAAAATTCTTTGAGCTTGTCAAAAAATTTGGTAATCTATGTGTACTAAGATCAAGTTCACTTCACTACTTTTGGCAAGCTACACCTGTAATCGCACTAAGTATAAAGTGCCACAAATCATATCTTTCTTGGGGGTTTCATGATTGAGTAATTTGGGGGCAATCTTTTTCTTTTTTTTGCTTATGACTCTTGATTGATATATTGTGTGACTAAAATTAAGGATTTTAATATGGGCATAAAAAATAATCCTTCCATAATAAGGTTAAATCGATGGAACTTTAAGTCTTGGTGAGATGGAATCATAAAACTTTGTAGGTGGCTTAATATTTTGTCACATCTTTATGGACTAGTTCCTAAACCTTCATCAAAATAGAAGAGATTCTTATGGGGCATTAAAATAGAACATATCCTTGGATTAATTGGTTGTCGTTATGATATTGATACACAAATGACCACTGATGGTATTGAGACCCCTTATGACCTTATGACCAAACTTTGCGAAATCTATGGAGACTTGAATGAACCTCCATTCCTAGAGAATCCTGTTGTAGATTGTCTTGTTCTACTTGCATAGTTTTAACCTATTGATGATAAAATAGCTACCACACTTGTTGATTGGGAAAGGTTTCATAGTTTTGATGACACAAAACCTTCTCCTTCTCCTCCTACCGAGAATTCTATTGAGACTTTAGTTTCTATGGATCTTAATCTGGATTTAGAGGATTCATCTTCTTCATCTAAGAGTTAGCATCTTGACATTGAGGACTCTTGTAATCCAATATTGGAAGAATCATCTAGTTTTCCTACTTCATCATGTTTTAAGGAAACAATCGGGGATGATATGTGTAGTCTAATGACATGCACTGAGATTTAATCTCCTTCATCTACTGTTGTACTTGAGGCTGCTTGTGTTGCCACAATCTTGGTTTCTTATGATTTAGTGTAGCAAGACATGCATTTTCTTCCAGAGATGGCTACTTGGGATGAGTACTTGGTAGCCACTTCTAGTTTGTTTTGTGAGTCTTACATTTCAAATTTGGGAGACACCATTTATTGCATTCATCTTCTCTTTGATGAAGATGACCCTTCTTCAATTTTTGTGAGGGAATACTCTTACACCCTCTTGCTCATTCTCTACATGATCATCCTTTTCAGTTTGACATGAGTGTGGATTATTTTGGACAACATTTGGAGGAGGCTTCTTATTTAGAGGAGGTATCCTTGTCTTTGGATTATGTATTGTCTTATTCAACAGTGTGGCCTAGAGTGCTTGCTTGGAGTGTGACAACTTTCAACATTGACATGGAGACACTCGATCATTCTTCAACAAAATCATCCATCATTCTTATTCTTGTATCTTCCTTTTAGGAATGGTAAGACATCCTACATACCATCTTGGTACTCAAAATTGAGGGGAGGGGGGGGGTTGCATGGTCTCTCATCTAATTCTCTCTTATGGGGGCAATTTTTCCTCGCATGGGGTTTTGTCCTTCTCATTCATCATTAAGAGAATTTTGCACTTCATCTCTTTTGGGGAGGAGTTTTATCCCACTGGGTTTTCTCCTTTTCTTCATTTGTGAGAGATTGCATTTGATTTTGTACATGGGTACCTAACATGGCCTCATAGTTGAGACCCATCCTCATGTTATTTGTAGAAAATCAGCTACTCCCTAAGTTGCACTTAAGGGGGGGCGTTGGTGTATCTAGTTAATTCATTGCTAGGGGACTTAGGGGACTTATTTACATGTTAAGTTTACTTAGGTTCTAGGATGGAATCTTTCTATAATGTGTTAGTTGTCATTAGATCTTATCTTTTCTTTTGACTTTTAACACATGTGTCCTAGGTAGTTATGATATGTTGTCACATGACATAGGATTAAGACACTTGTCATAATCCTGTTTAATCTTATGTCTCACTTTGGCTATATAACCATGTGGTATCATAATAATTTTCATATTGAACAATCTATTGGATTTAATTCCATTATAATCTTGAGAATTGCATATTGATCTCTCTTATTCTTTCATGAAGTGCCTAGATCTTGGGTGGCTATAATATTCAGCCAAATCTTGCATGGTGTAGAGTTATTCTATACCAACTCTTACAATTGTAAGCTATAAAATTATGCTATTTGGATAGTATGTGTATTTATCAAAATAATTAGCATAACCTTGTTAGCAAAAGCATTGTAAAAATTGAGTATAGTTTGGTTGCAAATTTGAGGAGATTGAATGGTTAAATGATGAATGATTTATAACCTTCATAGATATGAGATCAACGGTGCAATATGTGAGATGAGATTGATGGATGAGGATTGTTGAGAGAACATGAGAAACATGCATCAGCCTGCATAGATAGATGAAGTGGAGTGTATGAGAGTTAAGAGAGGTTGATTTTTAGTCAACCGACTAAATTTAGCAATGGTCACTAAATTTAGGATGGATGGGTAAAGATAGAATGGTATAATTATAAAATAAGTAAAATAATGATTTTATCTATTTTTAGAGGACTGTGCAAACTAAAAATAAATAATTTATTTAATTTTGGAGGAATAAAATCAGATAATTAAATAATTATTTAATTATGTAAGATGAGACTTGAATGCATGATTTAATTAAATAATTAAAAAATATTTAATTATGGAGATGAAATAATAATTAGGAATAAATTAAGTAATTAAAAATCATTTAATTAAAGTGGTTGGAGGGAATATGATTAATTAATTAAATAATTTAAAATTATTTAATTAAAATTGATGAGTGAAAATGGTGAAATAATTAAAGAGGGAAAAGTATTAGATTAATCAAATAATAATTATTTATTAATTAGTATTGATGAAGGGGTGATTAGTGATGATGACAAGAAATAATGAATTCAAAAGAATGTGTTAGGCATTTTTAGGTGTCTATAAAAAACAATAATAGGGTGTTTTAATGAGAAAAATCAAAGAAATTAGAATAGACCAATACATCCACCAAGGCTTAATGAAGCAAGGAATGATACTCCTATGAATCTGATATAACAAGGACCACTAAGTGGTTTCTCTATGTGTGGAGGAAATTATTTTTCAAATAATGTCCTAGAATATAAGAAAATATTAGAGAAAATCAAATTCAACAAGAGCCTCCATAAAGAATTCATACAACAACTAGGAATCATCAAGCTTAATTTCAAAATGTGCCCATTAAAACTACCAAATATGCTTTCAAGTCAACCTATTTCTATATTAGTAGAAATTGGATCATCTTAATTCTTTATTTCTCTAGAATTTGTGAAAAGATGTCTTTAGGAGTTATAAATATGGAAACACTGTGGACCATCTAGTATGGGGATAAGATAGTTGGAGAAGCAAACAAATATTTGTTAAATACTTTAATTATATTGCTCAAGTTTGAAATAAAGGTAGATTTGTATGTGGCACCCATAGGGTCATATGATGTAACTATTGGAATGAGTTGGTTGACTGGTCACCAAGCAAGTGTGGATTGCTATAATAAAATAGTGGAATGTATGTATGACGAAGGAAATTATGTCAAGCTATAAGTAATATTTAAGTCTACAAATATGAAAACTATATCAATAATGCAACTAAAGAAAGAAAGAAGGGGAAGAGCACAAATTTTTATGGTTATATTAGATGAAAAAGAGGAAAAAGATACTCCAACTTTTAAAAGTTCCCCTTTTCTTCAAGAATTGAAGGATGTATTTCTAGATGAATTGCTAGGATTTCCTTATGAAAGTATAGTGCCCCTCAGTTTACTTTTCGCTTTTGGAAGTTACTTGGATTGTATTTGGGCATTATGATATTTGTTTGTTGATACTTGGATATTATGACACTTTGATGCACAATTATGATGACACATTTATATCCAATGTTTTATTCTTATACCATGCTTAGTGGATTAGTTTAATTGTTTATGTGAGTTATCATTGATATGAGTATTATGTGATTGTTAGATATATGTTCTCATCATGATTTGATAGTTATTTATTATGTGTTGATGTATTGGTTAATGGGAACAAGGTCAAATCACTCACTTGCGAGTGCCCTATGACGTTGGAATTTTACCTTCACGGTGTGTTTGCTTGTTTGTTTATATACATGTTCGACCATGTGGTTTGTTGCGGGTTGCAAGTACTAGGCATCAAATCCACCTGAATTTCTAGGTTTGAGCATGCCTTAATCCCAATGGAGTTTGTTGATTCATAGATAGCATCGGGTTCCCCACGTTGATCCATCATCCTTGATGAGGATGATTGTATGTTTATTGTTTCCTATTGTGTGGTCAGTCTGAGTCATCTTGTCGATGTTGTTGTCATTTTGTTTTATATTTCACTTTGCGGTTAGGTATTGTGTAACAGTATGTTCATTTGAGTGATGTACATGATTATGCCTTTATTTGATTATTTCGTTAAAATAAATATTATTAGAATTAATAGGTTTTGGAATAATTAAGATAAAAGCTTTTATAAAACTAAAGTATTAATTAAATAAAATATTATTAAAGTATTTATTTGATTTTAATGAGTTGAAATTTATGGTTTAAAATGAAATATTTAAATGAATATGTTAAATTGAGGTGATTTTCAAATAAACTATATGAAAGATTAAATTAATAAAATTAATAAACTAGGGTTAAGTTCATTCCTTTTTGGGTTTAGTTGCAAGGTTTACCCTTGGAGTATAAAGAGTCATGAATTATTGAGATCTTAGGTAATTAGTTGGTCATTTTTCTCCACCAAGAATTGAAATTTTTCTCTTACCCATCGTTGTTAGTCAAGCTTTGTGCTCTTATTGATGTTTCTAAGATCCTCCTGACAGTTGTTAATATCAAGTCAATCCATGACTTGTGGAAACAGAAGATGGTTTTTGAGGATCCAAAGCAATTTTGTTTTCTTTGTCATTTTTCTATTCATCCTTTAAATAATTGTGTGGAGTTCGATGATTTGAACATGGATGTCAATAGGAAATCATCCAAAAGTTCTATAAATCCTTTGAATGACAAATTGATTGTGGCTTTTTCTTCTCCTTCCAAGAATTGGTTGCAAGAGTTTGATTTGTCTTTCTTTTCTAAGGTTTTTGATGTATGTATTAAGTGGTGCCACTTTATCACTGACTTAAGATTACATTTTATGCTGCAAGTCCCTTTCTAGGTAGGGCTTTCAAAATTTTCAAATTTGAAATCAGCTAGGGAAGATGTGGGTATTCAAGCAAATTTTTTTGATGAGAAAGATCATGTTCATGATAGTTTACCTTGTCTATAGGGAATTTTTTTTCTATTAGCCAGTTTTAGTAATGCAAGGGTAGTAAGAAACCCTTCTAGTTCTCACTTCAATGATATTATTGTCTCCTTTGTTCCTAGTTGGGAGAATTTTTTGTTGTCTCCCATTAATATTTTTCTTCATTCCCTCAATATTTTGGTTCCTCAATTCAATTTTTTTAGTTTTCAACAATTGAATCAATGTGTTTCAATGCTAACACTTGGCTTGTCAAATCAATGTGAATAAAATCTAAAGATATTTGATGGTCAAGTGGATAAGGATAATTTCATTTTGCAATCTTACCAGGATTTTGATGTTTCTAATGTTCATTCCTCTGTTTTTCCTTCTGAGGTGTAGTTTGAGAATTTTTTTGATCAAGCTTTAGTATTGGTAGGAGAACAAATGATAGATGATATTGCTTTTGAGGTTTGTGGGGAAGGGGGGTCTTCAAATGACTTGGGTTTGTTATCAATATCTCATACTTTGTTATCGCCTACCAAAAGGGGTAGAAAGTCTTTGGCTACTAAGTTACAAGAGGAAATATCAACAGGCATTCAATATACTTTAGATGTTAATATGGGATTAGGCATGAAACAAAAAATGCCAAGGAGAGCTTGTTTCTCTCTCTAGTTGAAATGAGGCTAATATCATGAAATATCAGAGGCATTAATGCCCCTAATAAATGGGCCCAAATCAAGCATCAATTAGATGCTTGTGGGGTAGATATAGTTGTACTTCAAGAAACTAAAAAATTTGATGAGACTTTTCTAGAAATAAATAAGAAGTGGCACAAATGGGAATCTTCTCATTCACCATCTCAGGGTGCTTCAAGGGGATTAATTAATTTTTGGAATACTAAAACAATTAGCATTAGTAATGTTTCTTTTGACCATAACTGGCAGTTAATGAAGATAAATCATTTTGATTTATCTTTTTGGTTGTTGAATGTTTATGGGCCTAATAGTACAGTTGGTAAGACGTTGTTGTGGGAAACTCTGAAACTAAAGTTAGATGGGTTGGGGAAAGAATTTTTTTTCTTGTAGAGAATTTTTTTACTTGCAGGAGATTTTAATGCAATTAAAATTTATTAGAGAAAAAAGTGGCATATGCCCTCCAAAAAGAGACATGGAGGATTTTGCTGCTTTTATTCAAGATAATGCTTTGATGGATGTAATTCCACAAAACGGGGGATTTACTTGGAAAAATAGGAGGAAAAATTTCCTCCAAATTGTGGAAAGGTTAGATAGGTTCTTAATCTCTCTGAATTGGGTCTTAAGTGATTTTGAATTGACATCTGAAATGTTGCCTTTTGTTACCTCTGATCATTTTGCTATTACACTTGATTTGTTAGCAAAAAAAGTAAAATCTAAATTTCAATCCTCTTTCAAGTTTGAGGCAATGTGGTTTAGACATCCTGAGCTTATTTGTTTGATAAAGAAATGGTGGGTGAGTGCACCCTACTTTAATGGTTCCAAAATGTATCAATTGAGCAAGAAACTGGATCATGTTAAACAACAGTTAAAAATTTAGAATAAGCTTGTTGTTAAGAATGTTTTTGTGTAGAAAGAATTGGTGTATAAAATGATAGTAGAGGTAAATGAAAGCATCGTTTCTAATGATCTTGATAGTGTATTATTTGAAGAATAGAGTAAATTGCATGAGGAATGGAAAGAGTTGTTATTGAGAGAGGAATTTTACTAGAGGCAAAAATCAAGAGAATTATGGTTGAAAGATGGTGATAGAAATACAAAAAAAATTCACATATTAGTTGATGAGTCTAGTTTATGGTCTAATTATTGATAGGGTTGTTGTATATTTACTGCAGTTTTCTTAAGACTTTGATACTTGGGAGTTGATATTTTCATAATATTTCCTTGAAACTATAGACTTTGGACATGAGTTTATTTTCATAATTTTCAAATGATATTGACATGCTATATGAACTAACTGTGTTAAATTTGCATGTGATTAATGAATGTTGCTTTAAGATGATTATGGATATGTGGTTGTTGTGCACACTAACATTGTCATGCAGATAATTTAAAGCTCACAATTTAGGAAGATTCAACCAACTGGTCATGTGCCATATCAGTCAACAAGGTGGTCATTTTATGAAGGGAAGACTCCTGATGACTTGAGATTCCTCATGCAGATCAAAGTGTAACTGCCTTATAATGGTCTTAAATGTTTTTGAGTGAGTACTGGTATTATTGTTGTGCTAGAGTCATGTTAAGGCAAGCATGTCTGACATATTATGTGCATGCATAGCCACCCCTACTCTTTTTCATGCTTTCCCTAATGTGGCATCCTTAGTGTTTTGCTGGAGTTTACCCCCTTGCTAGGTGGTTGGATAAATAAGGATATGATGTTCCTTTTGAGCTCTCAGATAGAAATGAGAAGATTTTTTTATTTTATGTAATCACTCTCTTGAGCTTTTTAGTAATATAGCCATGTTGCTCATTTGTACTCTTGTTTTCTAGTAAATGAAATGAAGATATAAGTTCGTGCATCTAATTCTATCTTAGTTTTAGGGAATACTTATCCAAGGGGGCCCACTTGGTGATTATTCCATCCTTTTGCTTAGTTTAGTTTAGCTGTTATTTTCTATTCAGTTATTAGTTCAGAATCTAGCACTGACTATTCCTGTAGCCACTAGAATTCTATTTTGTGGTTGTTCCTGCAACCAAAGTAGACAAAGTAGTTTCCTATTTGTTCACTTAGATTCTCATTTTTTTCATTTTTTTCAATTTAACCTAGTTATTGGTTGATGTTCGAAATTTATGTTATTTCCTTCCAAGAAATTTATTTTTAGTATTATGTCTTTCTTAACTGTAGGATGAATATGGCTACTTTGGATTCCTAGTGCACATACAGTGCTGACCCATTTCAAGTTTACATCCCTGGGTTGACAGTTTAAATGCACCTTCATGATGAATGAGATAGCTATCCAAGTTAGATGACTAATCTCTAAATCACAACTATAAAGGATTAGTTGTTTAAACATTATAGGAGGCCAACATTTTTGGTGTCGTTGTCAAGGATGGTGTCAAACTAGGAAGTTCTTGGGAGTCATTGATAGTTTTCCTTGTTGTAGTATTTTTGGAAGTTTGTTCTTAGTATACCCCTCATTTAGAAGAGTTATGACCCCCATATTCTTTTTCCAATTCTTTTTATGAGTTGGCTGATAGTGAATTGATATCGTATGCATAGAGAAAGAAGAAGAGATGCTCATGGGAGATTCCTTCCTAACAATCCTGATATATTCTAGATAGTTGAGTATCAGAACCTGCCAAGAAATGAAGAAGAAGAAGAACCACACCTCTTTGTTGATACATTTCCAGATTTGACCAATTCTGAAGTTTCCTCTGAAGATCAGAAAATGTTTGAAGATTCTTTTGCTTTGGAGCTTCATCGGGCAGACATGGGGGATGCAAATGGAAATGGACCTAATCAACCAAATTTCCCTTTCCCTATTGCTCATAAAAATTAAGTAGACAACCTCAAGAATATCCCTACTTTAGTCCTTACTAAGTTCTATGGACTTGCCACAGAAGATCCTGATACATTATTTTTTGAGTTTGATATACTCTACAAAAGTTATGAATATACCACTGATGCCCATAGGCTTAAGCTATTCCCTACCACTTTGAAAGAAGCTACATTAAGATGGTTCATGAGCCTAGACAGAGATGTCGTGGAAACTTGGGAAGACATGAAGACAAAGTTCCTTGAGAAATACAAAGAGTATTTTAGAGGCAATGACATGAGAGGAGATGAAATTTTTAGAATGCAACAAAAGGAGGATGAGAGCTTAGAGGATTAAATTTAAAGGTTTCTATTTTTCCTACAAAAATCTCCACACCATACACTCAATGAAGAATCAAAGAAGCTTCTTTTCTTGAGAGGAATTAATGATAGTTGTACAAATGCCTTAGACCTGATAGGAGGAGGAGATATCACCCAGTTTCCTTTGGAGGATATCAAAAATATATGTTAGAACTATTCTAGGGCAGCTTCAAAGAAGGGGAGAGCTTACCAATCTTCTATGGGTAAGTCATCCACTAGTGGAGTTTAAAGGATGGAGATTACTCACTTGCTAGAAAATTTCAAGTAGGACATCATAAATAATCTGGCTACTCAGTTGGATTCACTTCAGGCAAAGAAGAAACAAGAAGAGGCAAAGCCAATGTTGGCAGAATATTGTCCTCATTGCAGACAAAAGAAGAAGGACTGCAAATGCAAGATGATAACTAATGTTGAAAACAAGTAGATGACACCCAAGTTCAAGCCAATCCAAGGTGAAGATGACCAAGTCTAATATGTTGCAAAAAGGAGGCCTTGGGCTCCAAGATAGGGTATGCCACCTGATCCACTATCTTTTGTTAGGCCATATTTCAATTCTTATTCATCTAGTAATCAATGGCAACCCCCATATCCATCTAATTATGGAGGATATCCACCATATCCTTGGATTAACTATTGGATGTTGTGTTTGAGTTTCTCATATGTGGTTGTCATTGATGTCAACACTATTAGCATTAATGTCTTTAAGACTATATTTCGAGGATATTGAGAAAATTATAATAAAATATGTTACAGGTTGTCTGTGAAGTAGTGAAGATCAGTATGGTAGAAAGTTTAGTATGTTGATAATGAGAGTTTGCAGATTAAAGGGTTTGTCTTCAAGCCTATCTATTTTATACTCTAAAAGTTTCAGAGGTGCGCATGAAGATTTGAGAAAGTTATAATTTTTTGTGTTTGACAACTATTCTATTAACTACATATGGTGTTCATGGAAGAAGATAATGCGATTCTGGTAATCTGAGCTTTTGCGTATGTTCCTGTGGTGTTCACCAATATTGGTTAGATCTCAGCAAGGGAAGATAAGTAAGGGTTAGTTAGAAGATGTAACCTGAAGATGTTCGGTGAGACATGTGGTCACTCTTGTTGATGATAGCTGTCAGTGTGACCCGAATTATCGATGTGAGTTTTCTAACTCATGTCAATGCAAGAAGTATGGCCGAGAAGTTACATCTAGGAGAGTCTGGTCGATGAACAATTCATCGGGCTAACTTTGGTCTTTAGTTAGACCTAGGAAGTTTGGACCGACAGAAGAAGTCCAGTCAATGGGGTATGGTCGATGTAAGTCTTGTCAATGGTTCTTCGTCGGTATGAAATATGACTTCAGCCTAGCCTTAAGATCTCTGTCTAATGGTTAAAGTCTAGTCGATGGTTTGGGATTGGGGTGAGTCATGTTGAAGATACTTTTTCAGTATGACATGGTCTATCGGGTTGGTTTCTCGAAGTGGCTTCAAAGTAAGATCTCTGACTGAGGATTACAATCAGGGTAAGTCTTCCCGATGAGATGAACAAAGAGAATTCCCATCGGTAAAACATGAACTATTGGAGGTGATTTTGAGACTTCCTCCAAGGAAAGCTCTCAACCCGATGGTGTTTGGATAGAGAAACTTCTCCAAGTCTGACCGAAGAGTTCCATCGGGGAGACTCTGACCGATGAACAATTCATCATGCTAATTTTGGTCTTCGGTTAGACCTGGGAAGTTTGGACCGAAATTAGAAGTTCGGCCGATTGGGTATGGTCGGCATAAGTCTTGCCGATGGTTCTTCATCGGTATGAAATATGAATTTGGCCCAACCTTAAGATCTTTGTGCGATGGTTAAAGTCCGGCCGATGGTTTGGGATCGAGGTGAATCTTGTCGAAAATACTTTTTCGATCTGACATGGTCTATCGGGTTGGTTTCTCATAGTTGCTCTGAAGTAAGATGTTTGACTGAGGATTATGATTGGGGTAAGTCTTCCCAATGAGATGAACAAAGAGAATTCCCATTGGTAAAACATGAACTATTAGAGGTGCTTTGGAGACTTGCTCTAAGGAAAGATCTTAGCCCGATGGTGTTTGGTTGGAGAAACTTCTCCAAGTCTGACCAATAGTGTGATATAGTTGAAGATGACTTAGTGGAAAGAACGCTGACTTGTCTAGCTACTGAGGTGTAAATTGATTGTGTTGGTTGATAGTTGATCAAGAGGGGACTATTGAACCAATCTGTTTTGTATAGGGAACGAATTGATCACTGGCTCGATTGAATGGAAGTTTATAAGTGGGTCATTTTGGAAATTGTGTGCTATAATATGCATTGTAACAAAGAGGCCAAAAGAGAGAGTGAACAAAAAAAAATATGTGCAAGGTTGATAAGGGAATGGTTGTGTTGCTATGAATTGACATCTGAAATTATTACAAAGCTCGCCTTTAAACACAACTCGACTTGTTACATTTTTATTTTATTAGAAATTAAGTGGATTTGTAGAATAGAGTGTTGTCTCTGGTAAATTCCAAGTTAATGGAGCTTAAGGAGTTTCAAGCAAGAAATTATAGGGTGTCGTATGAAAAAAGGTTTAGATTCAAAAATTGTAAAGGGTTTGTATTTTGGTCATGTAATGAGCTTGTCTCTTGACAATGTAAAGGGTTACTTAAGGGGATTTGGTACTCATATGGTGATGGGTCTGTATTTTTCAAATGTCAGGGGGGCTATTTTTATAAAATGTAAAAGGGGTATGCCATCTTTCAATGTAAAGAGGTTGTTATTAGGGAAGAGTCAGTCATGGAATACAATTAGGAATCTTATGTACTTACTCGAGCTATAACCAAGGGTTTTCTTCCTAGTTCTTTCGCGCCAGTATGCTCGCCTGAACCAGGGTTTTGTAATAGCTATATTTTAATATTAATACATCTATAGTGGCTTGCCACTTTTGCTTTAAAAAATAAAAATAAAATTAATGTTTTAATTATTTGATTATTGTGTGTAAATTATAAGATATGGTTAAAATTATAAAAGATAAAGATAAATAGTGGCAGTTGTGAATAGTGGGGGAAAAATGAAAGAAAATAAATAAATTAGTTAGAGTTAACTGTGAGGGGATTTTTTGGTTATTTTTGGAGAAACAAATCTTGTTTTTCTCGGTCGTGGATTTCTTTGGTTCTGGAAAACTTTCTTGGGGGTTTTGGATGCTAGGAATTTGGGGTTTTTGTAGTTCTATGGAAACTCAGAAGAAGTAGAAGCTGGGAATTGGAAAAGCTCTGCATCAAGACCTCAACTTTGACAAGTGTATAAACGAGGTTTCATTGCTATTTTCCTTTACCCTTGCAAAACTTAAATTAAAATTGTTAGTAAATGAAATCTATGGAAAATACTTTGAACCCCTCTGTAAATTAAATTGTGTGTATTCAAGGTTCTTTCTCAGAAGTTTGTTTTTTTCTTCTAGTTTCATAGTGTGAATTGCTTAAGACCATCTTCATTCTTCCCTACCAAAGTCTTGTGGGATTGGCACACTAAAATCTATTTTTGAATTCTTGTATGCTCTATTTTAAATTTGTGTGCTTTGTAGTTTTCAATCAAAGTTCGCCCTTGAATAGTTAATTTGTGGTATGTTATATATATATATTTATCTCATTACCTATAGGTTGTTTATACCATGGATTGGAATAATTTTCTTTTACATTCTTTTCTAATTTCTTCTATCTTCCTTGTCATTCAATGGTCTATGACAAGGGATGATACTATATAGTATTAAGTTGTGAAAGTCAACATTCTTAATCCACCCTCATTCATTTCTTATTGAAGTCATATATGATTTTCAATCAAACTATGTTCAATAAAAAATTTACACCCTCTGTACATAGATACCCCTTTTGACCAGTGTGCCTCTCTCACAATAGTTGCCCTACTATATAGAAATTGAATGGAGTCCTTGCATGTTTAATTTTTGTTGTATGAACCAATCGATATAGAATGAGAATTGATATTGACCTTTTATAAGCTACTATATTGGCTAGGTCGATCCTTGAAAACTAAAGAATTTAATGCACATTGACATTATTCTTGTTTTATTTTGTTACCAAGATTTTTATTTGAATGGCATCCACCTCTTGCATGCTTCTATCACATTTGTGAGACACCTTAGCCTTGTTTTTAATTTGTTGTAATTAACATTACCAGTGTCTCCTAAATTATTGTAGAGTCCTTAATTTGGCCACACCCATGTATTCTTCTATAGCTTTTTCATGCAATAGACTGAGTTCTTGGATAAGAATAAATATGGCAATCGATGCCTCCAAAGAAGAATAAACTCTTTGTTTGGCGGAGAAACTATTTATCATTTTGTAATTGGAAATTCTAATTGCTTTTTGCATTCAAAAGGCCACCGAACTCTGATCTTATAGTTATCGATATGATACACACACACACACACACACGCATATACATATATATATGGAGGCTTGTATTCTTATTTTATGGTTTCTTTCTGAAGTTTCAATTTAAATAGTGACATGTAAATTACCTTATTGCAAGTTTATTCAAGTATATAATATATATATATATGTATATATATACATCTTAATGATTTTTTTTATCTGTAGCATTTGTTTGATTATAGTAAAACAACAAACAACATTATGAATTTCTTCATATAAATATATATATATTATATTCGAATGGGTGTTCTCGTGAATTAAACATAATGTTAGAAAAATGACTGAATTGAATGTGTTTAATCTATGTAATTAAATTAAATGATTAATTTACTTACATTTAATAATATTGAGTTTGTTTAATGTGAAATTAGACTCATTTAACAATCTTAATTATTGCATGTTTTTGGGAAAATGGTGTGTTACTTTAGCTATAAACTCTCCATGCAAAATTATTATTGGTGAAGTTTGTGTTGATTACTGGAATGGGGGTACTTGTGCTTATTGTTCTTGTGGGACTATTTGTGTAAATGATTGGTTTGTCTTCCAAAGGCTAGGAGGAGGTTTCCTACTTGATGAATCTATGATTTTTCATTGTGAGATGGTGGTTTATGTATTGAATTAGAGTATGTTGGCCATTATCCTTGCATGGTATATTCACCAATGTGGTTAGTCATTGTATGTGGGATGGGTTGTGCCTCACCTTGTTATGTAATTCAAAGAGGTTTTGTGATTGTGCAAGTTGACCTTGTCTTTTGATTTTATTGGGTTCGTAGTTGTAGAAGGGGGAGTGGCTCTCAATGGGGGTTAACACACAAAGTGGCATCTAGGACAACCCATGTGGGAGTTTCCTATATTAATGATAACCTAACTAATTAACTAGGGGGTTGGGTAGAGTTTCACTTTAACTAAGATAATTGGATGCCTCACCCATACCTGTAGCACTCATTTAGGCTAAGGATGAGTTGAGAAGGCCTAGTTGGAAAGACCAATTTCCTTGTCCCCATGAAAGGATAATTGGTTCTGCATGTTTCACCATATTGGGTTGGTGTCAAATGTGAGTCTATCAAGACAACCATAGATGGGGGTTGACATCTAGAGAAATTCTATTAGGACAACCATGCTAGGACCATATGATGACACTCTCCCCTGCTACAACCTAGCACTCCCTTGATTGTATTTCCATGTGATGTTTGTGTGTGCCTCTAGAAGCAGTGTCACTGTTGTGTGGTGCTATGATGAACTTGCTTGTTGGTATTCTTTATAGTCTTATTGTGTCAGTGGATTGTCACCTTGTTGTCATTGTGATGGTGGGATCTTTTGATATATCCTAGCATGGGGGTGGACCTTAGGGTTCCATAGGGCTAGGTGGAATGTGCCTCGTACTTCATTGGGTTCCCTCTCTTGTTTGTGTTCATGGTGATTACTCTTGGATTTGAAGACTTTTGCACTTGTCCGTGTTCTTGTGGATTACATTTCATGTATTTGCATTGTGTCATTAATCTCTTGTATCATGTATTATAATTTTGATGTACTCTCCTCACATGTGTTCGAGGAGATATTTCTATTCATGATGTAATGGTGAAACATTGTAACTTATTGTGGAACTTTCCATTGTAATTGATACAGCTAATGAAATTGATTTGAATGGTAGCTATGGATGACTTGTTATGATTAATGACGTTACTTTTGACATTAGGATTTAGAGATATATGTTTTAATTTTGATGAGTAATGTTTCCAGAAAACCTTGAGGGAATCATTGGAATTGAGAAGTACTCAAGATTGGATATCTTGAGGAGTGAATTCTTAGGGTTTAGGTATCTTGAGAAGTCACTTCTTAGGATATCTTATCTTGAGGAATTTCTTAGTGTGCCATGATACTTGAATGTGGTTTGAGATGGAATAATTTAACTTATGTATAAGTAGATATGTTTACCATTCTTGTTATATTCTCTTGCAATTCAATGTTAGACTCTCTTTCAAAAAAAATAATATGATGATGACTATTAAATATGTTAGTTAACTAGATGGATTTTATAATAAATTATTAGTGACATGATATGGATAATTCATAATGTTAGTCAGTATGGTTTAATGCTATGAATTTTAATTCTTGTCAATATGGTTTATGGGATTCTAGTAGTGCAGTCATGGACCTTAGAGGACTTAGGTTAGAATACAAATTATTATTCATTTGTATCTTTAATACTTTATCACTTTAAAAAAATAATATTATTTTATGTGTAGCTAGTGTGTTGTCCTCTAGGGTCCTATGGTGGGGCATTACACATGGTATTAGAGCCATCTTCTAATTCTGGGTACTCTAGGTATATACAAGATCCCATTAGGTTGTCTTAGTAGTGTAGAACTCTAAAGTTTATGTTTTCCCTTATTGACCTCGTCTAACACCATAAACTTTTCCTTGGTGGTGTTTGTGTAGGATCATGCCTAGAGGTCAAGGTTGAGGTTGGGGACACGATAGAGGTCATGGTGGTGGTCATGGGGCTAATCACCAGGACTCTCCTCCTTAGAGTTCCCATGAGTCTGATTGTGAGGAACAACAAAGTTCCTAGAATAATCATGGAGGTGAAGATCAAAACTCAGGTCAGTGGGGATTGGAGGGTGTATAGTTGCATCACTTACTTGAGGAGGTTCTTTCTCGTCTTGGTCTGAGACAAGAGGGTGAATAGTTGGTGGTTAGAGAGAGGGAGAGGTCTCCCAGGAGAAAAGAGGTTATTATAGAGTAGGAGGCAATCTTAGATGGACACATGAGGGATATTTTGAGAGCTCCATAATTTTGATGGAACTAGTAGTGGTTTGGAGGCTGAGACATGGTTAATTTCTTTGAACAAGTGTTTCTCTATGCATTCTTATGGTAGAAAAACCAACGCTAGGTGCACTATCATGCATCTCTAAGGTTTTTCTTCCACATGGTGGCATTTGGAGGAGTAGAAGCTCCATTTGGATATAGATTCAGTATCATGGGAGATGTTCTTAGAGAGATTCAGAGCTTAGTTCTTGTTTGATCATCAATGAAAATATCGTGCGGATGAGTTCCATGAGCTGAGGTAGCTGGCGATGTTATTTGAGTAGTTCGAGCAAATATTTTATGAGCTTAAGCAATATGCTAGCATAGGTAATGATGAGGGTATGTTAGTACAAAAATTTATTAGGGGCTTGAATGCACATATCAGTGGGTGTGCTTGTGTGTTTGAGCCAAAAACCATGGAGGTAGTTATAGAGAAGGCTTAGATAGTAGAGGAGAACTTGGCCATGGCTTTAGGTGGTCATATAGGTGTGCAGATTTGTAGTGCACTCCAACAGGTTTCAATACTCAAGGTGGCCAAAATCAGTCAGTAGGTCCTTCTAAGAGTCACCATGCATTCGCTAAGGGTGGTTAGCAACAGAAACAACAACACTCAATGTAAAAAAAAGAGCTTTCAGTGTTAGCAGGGTGATAGATTTCAATCTAGGAAAAATCAGAGTTGGCAGAGAGCTCAACATTACCGTCTTGATCAGCTGGCAAAGGTAGTTTTCAACAATCTAGTGTACCTCCAAGTGGTAGAGGTTTTGACAAAGGTACAGGGTGCTTCTCTTATGGGTAGTAGGGTCACATTGCTAGATAGTGTCCTTAGAAGGGCACATATAGGTGTAGCAAGAGGCTAGTGGCTTCAAAGCTGACAATAAGAGATGCAGGTAGATAACATAGAGTATTTGCAGCAGCTGATAACATCTAGGCTAAGCATCAGGGTACAATCATTGAAAATTTAGGTGTGTTAAAGGGCAGTAGAGTCTCTATTATTTTTTTTCAGGTGCTTTAGATTCCTTTATTTCTCCTTCTATAGTAGTGTGATGTGAACTGGTGGTAGTGAAGCAAGATGATAGGTGGTAGGTTGAGTTTGCCTCTAGTGCTAAGGTCGCAACTGAGTCTCTTGTTCATTGTTGTGGTTTCAAAATTGGTTCTCTTTACACCATAGTAGATCTTCATATTATTCCCCTCGAGTCTTATGATGTTGTATTGGGAATGGATTGGTTAGAGGCTCACATAGCAGTCATAGATTATCATCATAAGTTTGTGCAATGTGTAGATGATTCTGGTAGTGAGGTTGAGGTAGTGGGTGTTCAGAGGCCTATTTCCTTGCACATGATATCTACTATGCAGTTGAGGAGGTGTATGCATAAGGGATTTCAGTTGTTTATGGTGTCAATTAATGATTTGGAGTTAGGGGAGAGTCGAGAGATGTCTCTTGATAGTCACCCCATCTTGAGGCAGTATGCTGATGTCTTTCCTAGTGAGATTCTAGGGATACCACCTAAGCATGACATTGATTTTAAGATTGACCTTGTACCTGGATCTAAGCCTATTTCATGAGCCCCATACTGAATGACCACTCAAGAACTAAAGGAGCTCTAGTTGTAGCTTGAAGAGTTGTTGGTGAAGGGGTTTATTTTTCCTAGTGTCTCTCCTTGGGGAGCATCGGTGATTTTTGTGAAGAAGAAGGATGAATCCCTTTGATTGTGTATTGATTACTGATAGTTGAATAAGGTGATGGTGAGGAACATGTATTCGTTGCCGAGGATCAACAATCTCTTTAATCAAATCAAGGGTGCTAGGGTATTCTCAAAGATTGATCTTAAGTTAGGATATCATCAGTTACACATGTTCAAGGAAAACATCCATAAGACCACATTTCACACTTGTTACAGTCATTATGAGTTCATTATTATGTTATTTGGGTTGATGAATGCACCGTTCGTATTCAAGAGTTTGATGAACGGTGTATTCTGTACTTGCCTTGATAGATTTTTTTTGGTATTTTTGGATGACATTTTGATCTATTCAAGGACTATAGAGGAACATGAAGAGCATTTGCATCAAGTGTTGCGATGTCTGAGGGAGAACTAGTTGTATGAAAACATGGAAAAATTTGAGTTCTTCCAGACAGAGGTGAAGTATTTGAGTCATGTTATCTCTAGTGAGGGAATTGTCATGTATCCTTCAAAAATCCAAGCTATCATTGATTGGCTTGCACCCATGGATGTTGCTGAGGTTCACATTTTCATGGGTTTGGCAGGTTATTACCGATGATTTGTACATGGTTTCTCAAGAATATCCCACCCCATCGCTTCTCTTCAGAGGAAAGGGAAGAATTTTATTTGGTCAGAGCAGTGCCAAGCAACCTTTTAGACTCTTAAGGAGAAGTTGACTAGTGCACCTATCTTGGCAGTTCTTGATCCTACTTGGGATTTTTTGGTTTGTACAGATGCATCCTTGGAGGGTTTAGAAGTGGTGCTGATGCAAAATGTTCATGTGATTGCCTATGAGTCTCACACAATCAAGGATCATGAGCTGCAATTTAATGTTACTCTCTTTTAGAACAAATAATATGATGATGACTATTGCATATGTTAGTTAACTAGATGGATTTTATAATACATTATTAGTGACATGATATGGATAATTCATAATGTTAGTCGGTATGGTTTAATGCTATGAATTTTAATTCTTGTCAATATGGTTTATGGGATTCTAGTAGCGTAGTCATGGACCTTAGAGTACTCAAGTTAGAATACTAGTTATTGTTCATTTGTATCTTTAATACATTCTCACTTCAAAAAAAAAATTATACCATTTTTTATGTGTAGTTAGTGTGTTGTCATCTAGGGTCCTGTGGTGGGGTGTTACAAAAAGGAATATTGAATTCTCCATAGAAACTATATTAGGAATCAAACTTATATCTAAGGCTTCTTATAGAATGAATGCAATTGAATTGATTGAAATTAAGATGCAAATAAAGGAGTTGCTAGGAAAGGGATCAATTGGGCCAAGTGTATAATCTTGGAGAGAACCAATTTTTTTGTTAAAAAAAGGATGCAAATATAAGGTTATGTATAGATTACCAAATGCTAAATAAGATAATAATGAAGAATAAATATCCATTACCTTGTATTGAATATTTATTTGAACAAATGAAAGGAGCAACAATATTGTAAACATTGTTCTTTGATCAAGATATCACCAACTAAGAATCAATAATGAAGATATTCCTAAAATAATATTTTGAACCAGATATGGGCTATGAATTCATAGTTGTACCTTTTGGTATAACCAATACTCTAGCTACTTTCATGAACCTTATGAATGGAATTTTGTGTTATTATTTGGATAAATTTATAATAGGGTCCCTAGAGGACATCCTAATCTACTCAAAAAATGAAGAACGCATAGTTCACCTCCAATTAGTCTTGCAAAGGCTAAGAGAACATAAGTTGTATGTAAAACTATCAAAAATACATTATTTGAGAATAAAACACATTATCTAGGGCATATTATATCAATATAAGGAATTGCAGCAAATCTTGAATATTAAGGCTATAATGGAGTGGCCAGTTCTTAAGAATGTAGCAGAAATAAGAAATTTTATGGGTTTAGAAAGGTATTATAAAAGGTTTGTAGAAGGATTTCCCTACATCGCAAACTCAATTAACTCATTAGAAAGAAGAATGAAAGGTTTATATGGATAAACAATGTGATAAAACATTTCAAATCTTAAAGGAGAAGTATAACTCCTATTTTGAGAGTTCTTGGTCCTAATGGACACTTTTTTGTTGTCACCTATGCTTCTACAGAAGGTTTAGTGGGAATTCTTATGTAAAATGAATGTGTGATTTCCTATGAATCTATAAAATTAAAGACACGTGAATTGAATTATACACCTCATAATTTAGAATTGGCATCAATTGTGCATGTACTTCAAAAGTGGGAGAATTTTTTATTTGAGAAACCATTTAAGTTAAAAATTGATCATCAAAGGATAATATATTTTCAATCAACCATATTTAAATTATATATAATGAAGATGGTTGGATTTTATAAGTGAATATGATTTTGAAATTGAGTACATTAAGAGTAAATAAAATAGAAAATTCTCTAAGAAAAATAAGACACTTGATGGTAATGGTAACCTTTAAAACCACTTTTAAAAATAAGTATTAGTGGAAGAAGAGCATGACCCTTGGTATTAAAAAGTCAAAATAACCTTAGAAATTGATCCAATTAATCCAAATTTTGAAGGATATACCTATGATAAGGATGAGTTGCTTTGATATTATAATATAATATATGTTCTTAGTTCTAGAGAAATTTCAACCTTAATTCTAACTAAGCTCACAATATTTCATATTAAGGACATCCAACAGTAAATAAAATGTTGGAGACTTCCTCTGAGGAAAGTTCTCAGCCTGATGGTGTTTGGTCGGAGAAACTTCTCCAAGTCTGATCGATATTGCAATATAGTTGAAGATGAATTAGTGGAAAGAATGCTAACCTATCTGGCTGCTGAGGTGTACACTGATTGTGCTGGTTGGCAGTTGATCAATAGGAGAAACTGTTGAATCAATATGTTTTGTACAGGGAATGAATTGATCACTGGCTTGATTGAATGGAAGTTTCTAAATGGGTCATTTTGGTAACTGTGTGTTGTAATATGCATTGTAATAGAGAGGCCGAAAGAGAGAGTGAACAAAAAATTGTTCTATGCAAGGTTGATCAGGGAATGGTTGTGTTGCTATGAATTGACATTTGAAATTAGTACAAAGCTCGCCTTTAAACATAACTCGACTTGTTATATTTTTATTTTATCAGAAATTCAGTCGATTTGCATAACAGAGTGTTGTCTCTGGTAAATTATAGGTTAATGGAGCTTAAGGAATTTCAAGTGAGAAATTACATGGTGCCATATGAAAAAGGGTTTAAATTCAGAAATTGTAAAGGGTTTGTATTTTGGTCATGTAATGGGGCTATCTTTTGACAATGTAAAGGGTTACTTAAGGGGATTTGATACTCAAATGGTGATGGGTGTGTATTTTTGAAATGTCAAGGGAGCTATTTTTATTAAATTTAAAAGGGGTATGTCATATGTCAATGTAAAGAGGTTGTTATTAGGGAAGAGTTAGTCATGGAATACAATTAGGAATCTTATATAATTATTCGAGCTATAACAAAGGGTTTTCTTCCTGGTTCTTTCCCTCCAGTATGCTCGCCTAAACCAGGGTTTTGTAATAGCTATATTTTAATATTAATACATCTATAGTGGCTTGCCACTTTTGCTTTAAAAAAAAATAGTAAATAAAAATTTCTCAGACCTTAAGTTGTAATTTTGGACAAAAATAAAGGAAAATATTGTACACTTTGTGACAAAATTTTTGGAGTGTCAAAGAGTTAAGGTAGAACTAGATTACTATATACTTGTGATATCTCACATCATAAGTGGCAGTCATTAGTATAGATTTTATACAAATTTTACCAAGGACACCATACAAACACAATATAATATTGGTGGTAGTGGAGAAACTTACCAAAGTATCTCATTTCATACCAAGAAATCTAATTGATGATGCCCCAACATTAGCAAAAAGGTTTGTAAAGGAAATATCCAAGCTACATGGGGTTCCTAAAATTATAATATCATGTATGGGTGCTATATTGAGTTCAATATTTTGGACCACTTTGTAGTCATCCCTATGAACTAAATTAAACTTTAGTACATTATATCATCCTAAAATATATAGACAAGCTAAAAGGACTAATCAAATAACTATAGATCTTGTATGCATGTATTGTATTGACCAATAGTCAAAGTGGGAAGAATGTCTTACGCTACTAGAATTTTTCTATAATAAATATTTTTGGTCTACCTTTGGCATGACTCCATTTAAATAATTTTAGGGAAGGAAGTGTTAAAGACCTTTAAGTTGGGATAATCTAGAGGAGACAATTGTAATTGGTCTTGAAATTTTGAAGGAAATGAAAATCAAATCAAAAGATATAAGATAAAGGTTAAAGAAAGCATCTAATGGGAAAATGAGTTATGAAGATAATAATAAGACTTAGAGAAGTTATTAAATTAGAGAGAAAGTGTTTCTAAGAGTTAGACTCCATAAAACATCTATCTCATTTGAAAATAAGGCCAAGTTAGCACCATGCTATGTTAGATCCTTCAAAGTATTATACATAATAAATTTAGTGGCTTATGGACTAGCTTTACCTCCAAGTGTGAGTCAAATCCATAATGTTTTCATGTTCAATCCTATTGAATTCATTGGGTAGGGAAATCTTTAGAAATTAAAATTATATTAACAAATTTATCTTACACAATCAAACTTAAATTATTCATCAAATGTGCATCAATTAATTACTTAACATTTCTTTTGAAAATATATAACTTTTGATTAATTTAGTCTATAAGATTGAAGAACACTCTCCTTTTAGAAGTAAAAATTAGGAATCTCTAATTATTAGTTGATTTGAATATGTAGTTTTAATAGATTAATTTTAAATATTTTATGCAATTATCAATAAGTGGATTTTATTTTAAATCTTAATTTTTATGCAATATAATTAGTTGTTTTATTCAATAACTTTTCAATTAAAAATGTCTTCCAAACTTTTAAGTTGAATATGTCATTTCTTTAATTTAATTTATCACACAATGTAATTAGTTATCATTTTTATTTCCAATATTTATATAAATATTAATTAGAATTTTCTTTCAATTTTTAAGTTGAATATATCATTTTCCTTAAGTTATTTTATTCGTTAATTTATTCTGAAACAACCATTTGATGATGTTATTAAGGTGGTTTTGGAGGTGTTGGGCAAGATTTTTATGGAAGCAATGCACCAAGGCAAGTTGAACATTGATATCACTTCCATGTTGTTTTCATGGGGTTTGGAGTTGGATGAAGAAGTTGGGGTTATCAAATGGGTTATGAATTCTCTCTTCAAGAAGGAGTTATTGTTGGGGATGGATTCTTTCTTGGAGTGGGCTATCCTGGGGGTGGGCTATGATATCTCAGAAGGGTTTGATGATATGGAGGATGTAGAGGATTTGGGAGTGGTTCCTTTTGTGAGGTGGCATAGGAAGATGGACAAAGATGCATATAGATTGGAGATGCTTGCGGCTTGGGAAAACCTGAAACTAGTCCTTAGACATCATGAGTTTGAAATGGATCAGGTGGAGGTGGAAATTCTGCTCTCTTTCCCTAGAAAGAAGCATTCTCAAAGAAGGTGTGGTGCTTGACGGGTTCTGGTTGGAAGGTGTGTTGGTTAGCAAAGTAGGTGTTGTTGGGTGTTGGTTTTTTTCTTTTTTGGTGTTTGGGTTAATGGTGCAATAGATTTTGGGTGGTTCATGTTTCTCCCTAGAGTAGAAGTGTTGAATAGCACATGGAAAGAAGGTGAACAATGTGGTAATAATTATTTGGTTGGTAATGAGCTTTATCACTGCTAATTTCATAGCAAATGGTGGCTACCTTTGAAAAGGATGTATGTCGAGTTAATGGCAGGTGGTTAATATGTATTTCCTTAAGGAGTTTGGATTGTTGTTGTTAGTTTTTTCCTGGTGGGAGCCCTTAGACTGTAATAGATTCATCTATCCTTTAGTGTCGGGTTGGGGTTTGTTTGGGTATGGTTTTTAGTCGTATGAAATGCTGGTGTTTTGGGGGGCGTCGGTGTTAAGATGATGTAATACTTTGTATGTAAATCTTTTATTATTCTATTGAATAAAATATATTATTATCGATAAAAAAGAAGAAGATTGAAACCAAAACCACTCACAATGTTTAGTATTTGTAGAAGTTGAGAAATCTAACTTCACAGACCCTAAAGATCATCTGCATGCAAATAACCTGTCACAGAAGAAGACATTGGAGACAGAAAAGCAAGGGTGCTCTGAAAGCTGAAAATTGTATAAATCAAAGAGTGAATAAAATACAATGATGAATCCTTATGAAAGGAGATTGTACAACCCTAAAAGAAACCCTAATAGGTAGACATTTAATAATTAATATAATTATTAAATGTCACAATATGCAAACTAAAGTGAAATCTTAAGAGAGGAATAAAGTTAACTTAATTAACATAATTAAGTTAAAACCTTTACTCTAACACACCCCCTTAAGATGAGTAAGAGTGCAGCTACAAACATGTGCAAGAAAGCAAAGGTAACTACAATGCATGAAAGTAAACATGGGTCTCGACTGTTGGGAATTTATGCCTCAACATTCTGGCTTGTTTCTTTTTTGGCCTTGGCATGTTTTCTCTATTTGTGGCTGTTACCGCCATATCGTGCTTGTCTTTTTCTACCCTTGGCAGTACCGCGGTGATTGTCTTGGCGGTTACTGTCATACCGCAGGCAGTGGGTCCACTCACTATGGTAGTACGATCAGACTGCCTGTGGTTGGGTCTGGCGATTACTGCCATACCACGGCCAGTCAAGTGACTGACCGCGGTGGCCACAGTAAGACCGCCAGTGGCCTGGCTGGTGGTTACCACCATACCACGACCAGTCAAGTGACTAATTGCGGTGGCCATGGTAAGACTGCCAATGGCCTGACTGACAATTACTGCCATATCGTGGCCAGTCAAGTGATTGATCGCGGTGGCCACAATAAGACCGCCTGTAGCCTAGAAGGCGGTTACCACCATACTGCAACCAATCAAGTGATTGACCATGGTGGCCATGGTAAGACCACCAATGACTTGGCTAGCAGTTACCACCATACTATGAGGTGTGTCGGTCTGGGCTGCAGTAGTGCGGTAGGAGCTTGGATGAGCTCGGGGTAGAGTTTGACTGAGTTGGACTCGGTGGAAATGTGACAGGTGAATGATAGGTTGGCACATGGTAGAATTGACTACTTCTAGTTGGTCAAAGATAGAGGTGGGCCAGAGCTCGAAGGAGCTCAGATGGCTTACCACCATACCACAAAGCGAAATGGTCTAGGTAGCGGTAGTGTGGTAGATGGCGGAGTGAGATCGAGCGAGCTCACTGGCATACCGTGACAAGTATTGTTGAGCTCAGCGGTAACGCAGTAGGAGCTTGGATGAGCTCGGAACTCGGTTGACTAAGTTGGATTGGTTTGATCGACTATCAGAAGTGATAGATGAATGAGATGGCGACACATGGTGAGAGCTCTGAGATCAAGATGTAATATCCTGAAGAGCATAGCTCTATGTTTGTATTGTAACCTTTTTTTTTATTAAATAATACAAGTGAGCTGAATGTTTTGGAGGTTTACTTGAAAAGGTTTTCCCCACATATATATGTGTGTCATTAGTTTTATCTTTCATGGTTATCTATTTGTGTTGAATCTATTATTTGTTTGCATCCAATTCTCTCAGAGGATGAATGGGGGATCAACTGTTCCTATTTTTATTTTATGGCATGGTTGTTTGTGTCTTTGATGTGATTTTGAATTGAAATCACTAAGGCACTGCTATCTTAGATGCATATCTTGATGACAGATCGAATCTATATCCCCAACAAGTGGTATTAAGGCTAGTAGCTTATTGCTTGTGATAACAACAAGTGGTATCAGAGCAGGTTTAAGGGAGGTCGAGGCTTGATGATACCAACCAGTGGTATCAAAGTCTTCTCCTGGTTGCTGAAGTTCTGGGTTTTCTCCTGTGAAGATTTCTTAGCCTGGAAAGCTTGAGGAAGTCTAGAGAAATCGGTTGGTGATTGATCCTTTGATGATTGGAAGTGTGTGCTTCTTTGATTCAACACACAATTTGAAAGACGCTGGAGAAGTATGGGGTTGATCATATTGTGACAATGTGATATGAAGCTCATGGCTAGTAACAAAGTTCCTGATGCAAAGGGCGTGAGATGTGCTTGTGGTTTTGTTGCAGCAAAGCATGGTGTTCATACTGTGTGTCTGTGTGAGAGGCTCCCTGGTAGTATGGACTTGCTTGTGTTGATGATTATCTATGGAGAGTTGTGCTTGTGCTGGGTGTTTTTTGAATTAGCACTGAAGGCAGTTTCTCTGGTGTTCTGATTGCATGGAGGCTATGAAGTGATCTTGGTGGTCTGCAACTTCTAGATAGCCTGACTCTCTCTTTTGCTAGTGCATGATTGTGGCATTGGAACTGGTCTAAAATGGACCTTTTGTTCTTGTGTTCCTATTTCTTGCACTTGCATGGTTTCAGATTCATGTCGTTGGCTCTGGAGGTTTTGTGTAGATTTTCCTAAAAATTCTATGATGCATATTCATGTTTCTTTTCATTGTTCTGGTTAACTATGATGGTTGTGTGAAGACTCCTGAGTCGTCCAAATGAGCAGTGAATATGGAGCTGCATGGGTGTTTTGGAAACATTGTGGTTTAGCAGGTTTTGTATGGTCAAGAAAAACTTGCATTGTGTGGAGCTTTTGTTTGCTAGTTTCCAGATCCTGGCTTCTGGGGTGTGAATGGATGATATAGCTGTAGTTCAACATGGTTTGAGGAGGTGTGATGGCTTCTCTACATAAGAGTTTTGGTATGTGTTTACTTTCAGAATTCTTGTGATGTTGCTTGTTGGTTACCTAGACTATGGTGCTTGAGTTGTGGACATGTCTGGCAAATCGGATATGTTGCTGATCTGGTGTTTGAGTCATGCTTGTCTGCTTTGGTTTTTCTCTTTGATGATCTTAGTTTTGTAGTTTCCAGTGCAATGATAGATTTGCAAGTTTCTTTTGGTTGCATCCATGATTTGTGCAATGTTGTGGGTTGTCCTTACCTACATGTTTTTTGTGAGACAATTAGGAAGTGGACTATCTATATCCATGAGGTTGTAACTATGTGCTGCAGATTTGTTAGCTGACCTTGTTTGTGGTCACTTGTGCATTGGCGTGGTTGTTTTCAGATGAGAGGAGGAATGGCGGTTGAGTACCCGAATAGTCAGTGATGGGGCCCTGAAGCATGTGAATCATGATGTCATGGAGAGCTGGATACACTGGCATAGTGTAAGCTTTTGACAGTGATGGTGTGGTCGGTCATGGTGCTTGGAAAGCTCGATGTTATAGTTCAGTGGGAGCTTTAGCAATGACTGGTGATCTTCTTTGGTGTTGTAGAATTTGCATCTGCATGTTCACTATTTGAAGGTGTGCAACATCTTGGATCCATGAAGGACCTTGGTAGTCTTTGGTTGAGATGCTGGTGGTGCTTGACAAGTGATGTTGGTTTTGGTTTAGAGTTGTTTGCTTTATGTCATGGTTACTCTTTCTTAGAGTTTTGGCATGTTGCTTTGCTCTTGAGACCATGGAATTTTCAAATGAAGCATGGTATCTCCTATGGGGATGTGTAGATCATAGTGTCATGATAAGTTCATGTTCTAAGTTTGGAGCTTTGACAGTGGTCTGGAATTTTTCTTTGTTTTGGGTACATTGGTCATATGCTGGAGGACTTCATGTTTATTGCAGTAATGCAGTTTGGAGTTAGCATGAGATGATAGGTTGCTGTTACTCATGGATGCATGGAGAATAAGGTGAGGCTAGAATTCTTATGAGAATGTCGTTGTTACAGTTGAAAGTCTGAGAAGCTTGCACCTTGGTTGAATGTGAGTTCAACAAAGACCATGAAGGAGAATGCTCTTGGGTAAGTCATGGTGACTTATATATCTTGGAGGAGCATTTTTCTTTTCCTCTTGGTCTGCTCGGTAGTGGTGTCACTTTGAAAGGGATTTTCCCATTATATCTTTTAGATGTGTGTTATGCTTTATCTTTCATGATATGAATCTTGCGTTGTTTTGAGATTTTGGAGGATTCATAATGGAAGGTTGATAGCATAGTGGATCTCCTTGTGCTTTTGAGGACTGATAGGAGATGTTTATATGGACTAGTTTGATCTTCTTTGAGGTGCTTACATCTATGGATTTGTTGGATGTTGTTAAGGCTTTTCTTTTGGGATGTGAAGATCATACTTGTCTTAGCTTGCTTTTAGAAATGTGTGTAGAAGGTGGCTACATGGTTTGATTTGCAGTTTCTCTCTAATTTGGTCTTGTTCTTCCTGAGTGTTCTTTTGACTTTAGATGTGAGATGTGGAGCCGAGTTGGTCACTGTTTGTGGTCATGTGTTGTCACTTGGGTGATGACACGTAGGTTCTTGTGCCTCTTTCTTCAGTCTGATATGAAGGATTTTGGAAGATCTGTGGAAGGCAGTTGAGAGAGAAGTTTCTTGCAGCAGGTGGTTGAAGGTGTTGCAAATCAGTGTGGATCTTCTTTGGAACTACATGGTTACTCATTTCTATGTGCAAGGATTGGTGGACTTAGTATGCCTAGATCATGTGTGATGGTGCTTTGTTTGCATTCATCTGGATAGTACCCTTGCAGTGGGAGTACCTGGTCATGTTTGGTCTTTTGACTGGTTCACACAGGGTGCTCATTTGCTGCTGAGATGGGTGGTTTTATGATGGCATGAGTCTGTTGTTGGTTTTCATACCTTTGAGGTATGGGTGGTTGGATGTTTCAGCATGAGCTGTGGGTACTGGTTTTCAATCACATGGTTTGATCAGTTGGGTGAGGGCAGTCATTTTAATGGTTGTTGTTCTAGCTAGTTGGTTTCTTGTTCTGGAGATGGTTTGTTGTACTTTGTTGCTGCTGTTGGTTTGGTACCTTTGCTGCCTGGAGGATCAGTTGCTTACATTCCTGAGATTGGTGCATATACACCTTGGCTTGTTCCTTTTACTGTTTTGGATGTTTGGAGTAGTTGCCTGAGATGGTGGACATCTTTTTCAGATGTCATTGCAGGAGTCTTGGTTGGAGCATGGAAGCATAATTTTGGTCCTTGTTCAGATGTTTGGAGGAAGCCTAAATGTCTTCAGCAAATGGGAGATTGTTGGGAATTTATGCCTCAACATTCTGGCTTGTTTCCTTTTCGGCCTTGGAATTTACCGCCATACTGCGCCTGTCTTTTTCTCCCCATGGCGATACTACAGTGATTGTCTTGGTGGTTACCACCATACCGTAGGTGGTGGGTCCACTCACCATGGTAGCATGGTGAGACAACCTACGGTTGGGTCTAGCAGTTACGCTATACTGCGGCCAGTCAAGTGACTGAACGCGGTGGCTATAGTAAGACCACTAGTGGCCTAGCTAGTGGTTACCGCCATATCATGACCAGTCAAGTGACTGACTATGGTGGCCACAGTAAGACTACTAGTGGCTTGGCTAACGGTTACCGCCATACCATGGCCAGTCAAGTGACTGACCATGGTAGCTGTGGTAAGACCGCTTGTGGCCTGGCTGGCAGTTACCGCCATACCATGGCCAGTCAAGTGATTGACCGCGGTGGTCGCGGTAAGACTGCCAGTGGCCTGGCTAGTGGTTTCTGCCATACCATGAGGCGTATTGGTCTAGGCTACGGTAATGTGGTAGGAGCTCAGATGAGCTCTGGGCAGAGTTTGACCGAGTTGGACTCGATGGAAATGTGATAGGCGAATGATATGATAGGTTGGCATGTGGTAGAATTGACTGCTTCTAGTTGGTCGAAGATAAAGGTGGGCCAGAGCTCGAAGGAGGTCGGATGACTTACCACCATACCACAAAGTGAAATGGTCTAAGCAACGGTAGTGCGGTAGATGGCGGAGTGAGCTTAGGCAAGCTCACCGCCATACCGCAACAGGTATTGTTGAGCTCGGCGATAATGCGGTAGGAGTTTAGATGAGCTCGAAACTCGGTTGACCGAGCTGGACCAGTTTGACCAACTATCAAAAGTGATAGATGAATGAGATGGAGACATGTGGTGAGAGCTCTAAGATCTTATTGGCAAAGTGTTATTTCTTGATTATGAATGAGCTGCAGTATTAAAGGCTAGTTGATGGACGCGTCTGGGGCTGATTTAATGAGTGGGTGGCTCGATGCATCTACATGGTTGGTGCACGTTATCAGTGAAGTATGGAGCCTTGCAAATAGGATAGTTAATATCCTGATGACCGTTGCTGACAGGGATGTGCAGGATAGGTTGGTGCATGGAAAAGAGATTAAGTAATCTCGTGTGTTGTTCATAGCAGGATGAGCAATAATAGAGAGAGGCTAAGAGTGTTTGAGTGGTTCAATCATGAACACTTAGACTCTCGAATCTGGTGAGATGTGAACCTATGAGGCCAAGAAGCTGGGTTGGCCATGAGGCTAGCTGTGATAG